>OW799212.2:20305554-21008071 GCA_941918905.2 Xestia sexstrigata
TAGAAGTTTAAAGAGAACCAGATTACAATGATCGGGAAACTGAGAAGCCGGCAATGATAGTAATTTCGGTAGAAATACCACAGAACAGTCTCCAATTAGAAGTGCAACGTCGAAATACCAGATAAAGGAATCCTATATCAGCACCAATTGCGCAATAATACCACAGTACCAACCACCTACACATTCGTCACAAAATATTCAATAGGTGTTCCAAAACGTAACAGATAAGATACTGACACCTACGCCAACATCCTGCCGCTGGTACACTCATATCGATGACAAACTGACATTCTATATGTGTGGAGTGTAGGTGGAGGTAGGCTTCCATGGTTTTGGTAAAGGTGTTAAAGGGATTATAAATCCTGCAACGTCGGTTATCAAAATGCAAACTATTTCTTGATTCTTGGGTGGTTCGTAATTGGTTGCTTGTAAAAAAGGACGTAAGCAAGATTGACGTAATAACTAACTATAAAAATTCGACTGATAAAGAAAGAATTTACCAGTAGACTTACCAATCAATCAATTCCTTGCACTCTGGCCGCGCTTAATTATATTATTATGTAATGTGACTGTATTATTTTACTACTTACTTTTATGAGTCTGTGATATTCGAACTATAATGCTTTTCTTTTTTTAAATTGATTTCTTGGACTCTACGACGATCTGTTTGCGGATGGATGGACGAAGATTTTATTGGTATGTCAGAAGTACTGTGAGAGAAATTTATGAAAACACTTTCATAAATTTCTCAACGTAACATAAGCTTAATTTTGCTTTACTTTGTTTATTTTAATTTATGTTATAATTTTCTGTTTTAGTTACTGTAATAGGTTTTACTGTACTGTTACTGTATTTTGTTTTGGGTCCTTGACAGGAGTACGGATGTTTGAGAAGGCTGACTATGCCTCATGGTTATGCCAGACAGACACAGTTCAGCAAAAATACCAAAAACAATGCTTGATGTTGGCTTTCAACTGGACCTGAAGTTGTGATTGTGGCGGTACACTCTCCACCGAGAGCTCTCTCTAGGTCTCTCCCGAGACGTCTCGCATAAAACCGACAGGGGACAGAGTGCAGGCGAGGAACACCGAGGCTAGACGAGCACTACTATTTGTATAAACTCTCGCAGTGCCTCGGAGTGTCTCGGCGAGTGTACAGCCATAATTAGGATGAGTACGTTGAATCGGTGATCAGTGTTTATGCAAAAAATGAAGATCGTAGTCCAGAAGAGAATGGCACTATATCTCCTTTTCAAGTAAAAACGTGACTAATAAAGTCACATTATAAACCTATTGACAACCTTGAGAATCAATTACAAACCTTTTCACTCTACACCTCACCTGCCTTTCAATCAACCATTTAATTATAAATATAATCTAGAACGTAACCCTAATAGATCTTAAACAAGTGGCTCTGTCCTACCACAAGTATTGATTCAGCTAAACCTTATCAGCCATATTGGCACTTTACACCTACGCTTTTCAGACGATAAACACGCACCAGCTGTGTAAAACGCGTTTGTTATCAGAACTTTTATCTCGACAAGTAGACACACAGGTTTAGGTTTAGAAGTATTGGGTCAGACAGGTCTTGTGACGCATATTGTGAAAGGTTCTTGTAGGCTTTCTGTTCAATCAATAAGGACTTAAATGGGTCATGTTTGACATCCATCTTCAGAAGGGGTTTGGGTATAAATTCCGGTATTTCACTTCTTTTAGCACAATTTCATCAGGTGAAGTAAGATATTTGATCAATATGTGTAGTATTATATTATATGGTTACTCAGGCAGTATCTGAAGACTTTTACATAAACTCCTTAACCGTGATCCTTAATAGATATAAGAGGTTTGAAAGATAAGACCGGTAAGGACTAATGATGATCAAAAGACCAAAAATAAAACATTTCATTACACAAAGGAATCAAAAAATAAAATTACAGCAAAACCGTGCAAAAAAACATACGTAAACTGACCCCAGAAGAATCCGAAAGGCGTGGTACATTCGCATGTCAAACAAGCCTTTAACTACACTAAATAAAGCAATTTCGCATTTCCCACAATGCTTGTGAACGAAGGAATGAATGACTGTGTTTGAACGCTTTCATTCATCAGTCGGTCCCATGTAATATTGTTACAATGAAATTGCTTCATTTCTTTTATATCCTGGGTTTCTTGACTTACGCGTAAGGTCGCTGATCCTTATGGAATGTGTAACTGTACTACCATGCGCCCTTGCTTTAGCTGAATATGTTTTGCACTATGGTTTAAAAAAATGTGTTTTGAAAACTACTCTATTGGATATTGTAGGAAGTAAAAGTAGATGGTAAAAATGCAATTTATCAACATTTTACAACAAATTGCGACAGAATATAAACCAAACTCAAAAACGAAGCAGAAAAGACATGAAAGAATAAATTAATAAGAGCTGTCAAATTAAATTGAATTAAAACTTCCAAGAAGGTTTAATCGGTAAAGTTCTACGAATTTGGCGCCAATTTTCGTGTTGACAGGTCTACGTAAACTTCAGACTTTTAAATTTTTTCTGTTTAAAAAAACAACTTGGTACAAAGTCGTCATTTATCGCAAATAGTAAATGTTATTATTACAGATGCAACGTCATTTTACAATATTTCAAAACTTTGTTTTAATTAGAAACATCTCATTCTGCACTATCTCAAAATCAATGCGGTACACTATTTCTTGTACTAATTCATTAAAAATAACAAAATGTTGTGTGTATTTCTTATCTTAATAAGAATCTTATTACTTAATTACTCTTCCGGGAATTTCGGAACATCTTATTATACAACATTTCGTGTTTAAGTGAATGTTTATAATTTGTCACTTGTCTCATTTTGTGTGGTAACGTTTAAGTCTTAATTATATTATAATTGTCTCTTGTTTGTCTCTGGGAATATGTTTTACTGTCTGAACATTTTATATCAACATTTAGGTGTATTAAATGGTCAACCAATTTCACCTTTGAAACTGAACACAGCAACACAGCAGTATAAGCTTAACCAAACTATATGTTCTTTATTGATCCTGTACAATTTAGTGCCAGTTCAGTCAGCCATGTTAAAATTTACGAGAACTCAACGAAGATGCTGCATTTCATTTTAAAACAAAGTAACTAATTGTGAAACTTCTACATCTTCTTCTTCGTCGTTCCCTCTGATCATCCCGACCACAATTATATGACACGTCTCCAAGCCATGCAGTGTCCTGCAGTGAGGACCGCACTGTACAGGCTGCCTCCAACCAGCCTTCTTGATCGCGTCTGACCATCTTGATCAAACGTCTACATACTTTCTATCATATTATTTAATTAAAAATATCCGATTTTGCTGAAATATCTCTTTACTTTTTGATAGGAGACATCTGGCCCGTTCTACTAAACTGATCCGGGCGAATCTACCCATACACATTTTAAAAAGTTGACATCGGGCCCGCAGGCCAGTTGTTGCGTGGGCGAGATGTCCCTTAACCAAAAAGGCTTTATCAAAGGTTAAAACTGGGTTGTGGACGACAGATAGGCAATTGATCCATGTAAAATACTGCATGGTATTCAGCTGAATCCGGTAAGACTGGGAGCCGACCCAAACAGGCTATGGGTAGTTGTTACTTCAAAGCCAAAAATGACATGAAATTACATAAGCTACCGAAAATCTAATCATTTTGAAAGACGTTGTAGAAATAGGAAACGCTTTAAAAGCGATTGGCATGAAACAGACCGTTAGGTGACATAATTCTTAGCGGATGTTTTTCAACTGCAACATATCATCATACACAACATTCCCAACTATGTTGGGGTCGACTTCCAGTCTAACCGGATGCAGCTGAATACCTGTGTTTTACATGGAGCGACTGCCTATCTGACCTCCACAACCCAGTTCATCATCATCTGCCTAGCCTTTTCCCAACTATGTTGGGCTCGGCTTCCAGTCTAACCGGATGCAGCTGAATACCGGTATTTTTCAAGGAGCGACTGCCTATCTGACCTCCACAACCTAGTTAGTACTGGGTAATACGATACCCCTTGGTAAGACTGGTTGTCAGACTTTTTGGGCCACTGACTACCTATAACGACTGTCAAAGATCTACAAAAGACAGCTGGGACCAACAGCGGAGAAAACTCGATATGTAATAGGTGGTTACCCATCCACAGACCAACCTAGGCAAGCACGGCTTAACCTAAAAATCGACCTGAGCGACTGTTATTATTTAGCCACGAGCTCCTACCATTTTTCAACTGCAACATAACCAATGTTTATTCTGCCTCCTGTTTTGGTCATATTCGTTAATACTAATGTTTGATTAGCCTAATTGTGTTCTTATCGTTTGTTATGAACGTTATTTTCCATTCGGCATATCTATACACAGTTTCTTTTATGTACCTACGCGTGGGATATGTTTAAATCGTACTGGTTTACCTTAAATAAGTTTTGTTTTGTTAGTCGAATAAAAATATGGGTAATGCCTTATTTTTTTTTTCACTAAACCAGACAGCGATTGGTGAAAATTTTCCGTGTCATAGTCTCTCGTCGGATTAATATTTTTATTTGTTAATGAGAGTTGTACATATTATAGTACAACCACGTTTCGCCAGTTATGTTTAAGTCCCACGTAATAGTCTATTGCCTATTGCCATCAACCAGACACGAATCCAGACACCTACGATGAAACTCCTTATGAAAAAACAAAATAACATTGATGATGATGATGTTGATGATCATGATGATGATGATGATCATGATGATGATGATGATCATGATGATGATGATGATCATGATGATGATGATGATCATGATGATGATGATGATCATGATGATGATGATGAATATAGTACAATTAGTACTAATGCAAACGTTTGTGAGGATGCATGGATGGATGTATGGATGTTTGTTCCTCTTTATGATAGGATTTTGGTGAAATTGGAAAAAATTGGTAGTACGATCCTATGGGATAATTACATAAAACGGCACGGGCGAAGCCACGGGCATAAGCTAGTTATTATTAAAACCCAAACACTAGAACACCTATGCAAATGTTTAATATCATAAAATCGCATTATCATCCTTAAATAACCGAATTATTCAACAGCCTTGTGCAACATCAATGTGCAAAAAAAATCAACAAGTTACGGAACAGAAGCCACAAAACACTTCAATTTAATAAATAATACGCGAAACAAATTCCCAATTATGACAACCATTGTAATAGAATTCATAGTTAAGAAACTATAAATATTAATTATTATTTTAATCGCCGTGGAAGTTAACAATTAATACGCTCTAGAGGAATTTCAATAGTGGAGGAAATTATGCCAGGTGCCGTGGTGGAGGAAACTAAGGGATTATTGGAAGGATATTGCCCGTAGAATTTACTTGGAGCTAAAATAGCTCGATAAAATGATGCTTTTATTTTAGAAATCTTACTTAATCTTCGGCTATCTGACAAAGAACTTTTATATCAGACTAGCTGTCGTGGTCGTTTGAAAATTTTGATGTGTATGCGTGAGGAAATTTAATCTATCTCCTTGACAAATTTCATTACGATCCGATCAGCCGTTTAACCGTGAAAAGGTAACAAACATACAGTTTTTTTTTTTTTTTTTCGAATTTGTAATATAAGTATGGATTTGTAGTGACTTGAAAACTGTCAGTTATAACTTTACTAAGTGTCTTTACTTTAATAAATCACTCACAAAAGATCTGAAATACCAGTATCAGTCAACTCGAGGCTGAGCATCATCATCATTCATCATTTCAGCCGCAAGACGTCCACTGCTGGACATAGGCCTCCCCCAAGTGTCGCCACATTGACCGGTCCCGTGCGACTCGCATCCAGCGGATTCCCGCAGCCTTCCCCAGGTCATCGGTCCATCTAGTGGGAGGCCTTCCAACGCAACGTCTTCCGGTTCGCGGTCGCCACTCCAGAACTTTTCGACCCCATTGGCCATCCGTTCGGCGAGCAATGTGCCCTGCCCACTGCACACTGCCACTTAAGTTTGGCAATTCTTCGGGTTACGTCGGTATCCTTTTTTTTTTTTTTTTTTTTTCGGATGCGAAATCATCAAATTACTTCTCTCGCTCTGGGCGGAGCAGGAGGGAGTGTCAGACTTTTACTGACTAAAACCCATCCATGTTCCTTCATCGCCCTTTGTGTTCCGAGGCCACGGTATCTCTTTCGAATAGTACCCCCGCAACCCCGGCAGGCATCGGTCCTTGCGGACCCCTTCCTTTTTGCTGACTCTCTTTGAGGCGCGCGTGGAACACGAACGCGCCGTCGACACGGCCTGTCGTCATGAGACGGACGGACGGCGAGCTAGCCCATAGCCCACCGTCCACAGGCCCGCGACCTGCTGCAATCCTTACATACTCCTTGTACAATCTTATTATTATAAAACCCCACATTATGTACAGCTCAACTGTAGGGAGAAAGGTATCTCCAATGTTAATCTCGACCGCCTATATAAAGGCAGCAGCGAGTACATTTCGCAAGTATTTACGCACGCGCGATATTATTTCCTTATACTATTTAATAAATTTAGTAGAGGCCACGTGGTGGCCCCCGACGCCCGGGGCGTCTCCCGCGGCAGCCGGGACGCTGTGAGGTTCTCTCCCTCTCACGTTCCGCCACCTCCTTCTCTAGCCTACTCTTCTCTTCGTCTTTGTCTTCGTCTACGTCTTCTCTTCTTTAGCCTCCTTCTCTACCTTGGTTCTCTTGCGGATGTGTTCATTCCTGATTCGATCGCGCAAGAAAACTCGGAGCATAGCCCTCTCTGTTGCCCAAATCCAGCGGATTCCCGCAGCCTTCCCCAGGTCATGGGTCCACCTAGTGGGAGGCCTTCCAACGCAACGTCTTCCGGTTCGCGTTCATATGAGGCCCATTGTGAGCGACCACGAGCAGCCATCATCAGGTTTAAATTAAAAAAAAAAATTCTTTGCCTAATCTAGCCTAATCTTTTCCGGCATCAACATTATTGCAGACATAGGACTTTTGGAACCAAGCGGCGCCACCTCGACCGGTCTTGTCATCGTGTACTTCCTCAGATACCCCAGCGTTTTCAACCAATTTCTCCATTCTTTACGAACCAAATAGCAAAGAGCACACAAGTATATCACCTATTCCATAACAACATTGTGCATTACAACTGAAACGGGGTATTACCCTCATAGTGTTGTCAGGTAAAACCGCTTCACACGAAGATATTTAATACCGGAGCGACATAGATAGATCGGATGTCACGCATTCAGCACAATGTCTGACATTCTTTGACGTGCAAGTGCTGATTCTGCTTTCAAATGTATGTATATGCCTGAATATCTATCATGGACATTTATGGATCTATGTACCTGTATAAAAAAGGCTTTGCTTAGTTTGTACTGGGTACACTTATGTTCTGTTTTATATCCAAGTTACATCAGAAATGAAGGTTAATAGTAATGTCTGAAAAAAAAAGTTTGGGTAAAAAGAAGAAAAGGGTCAAATCCAGATTTATTTTAAAAAGGTTTAATCCTTTGATCGACCGAATTGGAACAATACTAAACAATAAGTAATGAGCAATCCTTAATGACAAACATGATTAGATTAACATGCATGGTAACTATGAATAATGCTGGTACCCTTCTTAAAACAGCGTGATAGCCGCCCATTAACGCTGTGGTCAAGCTAAACCAGGCTCTCTCAAGCAATAAATCTGATAACAGCTGAAGGCTTTAAAGCCGATGATAAAAGCCGTTTGGACATGATAAGGTGAAGGCTGCTGTAAATTGTGGACTTTAGAGACCTAACACTGGACAGGGTCAAGTATAAATAAGGATAAGAATGAAATGTGAAAGATGACACCACTATCGAAAGACTCTTCGAAGATGGGGACCCACCGACCCCTGGTATCTGATGATTTCGAGTGCCAAATTGGCATATAAAGCCACGAGAAAAAAAAAAAGAGTAGTCTCGAGTCACCTACCGATAAAAATTATATTTATAGAACAGACTGTTTAACTCAGCAGATATAATTACAACTATAAAAAGAACCGAATTTAAGGATATAAAAACAATCAAATTATTCAAATTACTTTCTGCCGGCCATTTGTGTTTAATAACAAAAACATTTTATCTAATCGTGAAAGTTAATGCACAAGAGTTATATAAAACCAATGAAAGGAATATTACTGCGATAGTAAAATGTAATTACAGATGACGGTCCGGTTACACTGTATTTCTCAACGAGCTGTGCTGGAAGTTCGATTTCAATAATAATTAACCACACAATTCTTCGTTCTATAACATCTTATCAAGTTAATTGGGCTCAGAAGGTGAACAAGGTAATTTCGGTGTCAGCATTTTTTAAGACACTAGCAAGTAGACTATGCTCTGAAAAGAAGTAGAAAGAATGAATAAGAAAAGATGAAGACTATCGGTAAGAAGAGAGGAGAAGAATCACACAAATGACGATAAACCAAAACGTAGCAGTCCAGACCAGTCTCTTAGAACGCACAACATAATTCAAACCATATCAAACGTGAAAATCAAACACAACCGACCAACAACACTGCTACAAAAAAAGTAGGCCACTCATTCGCACATCGCATTTCTTTCCGGCCCGACGGAAAAGTTAGCAACCCTCCTAGAGTATCCAATGTCTGTTCAATGAACATTTATTACCAAAACAAAGCAGCGAAAGATAAGCATGATCATTTAGATGGCTTGTATAATGTAGATGATTATCTCACGAAGATGATCGCACTGGCACCTCGTCAAGGAGTGTCACTAGTTTATATAGCAGTATCCGGTTCAGAAAAGGTTAGCTATAGGTCAACTGATGCTGATCCGTTATAAAAAGACGAAAAAGGAGGACTCAATCGGACCTTCAAGGTTTTAGATATAAAAGATGAGGTGAGAAGGGTATGACCTCTTTTTAGGTTTTGTATAAGAATTAATAATAACAGGTAAGATGTGGTTAAGCGTGAACCTTTCAATACATTTCTGCTTTGTCCATAACACCAGTCTGTGACTGTCTTGGAAGACAAAAGACTCTGAGTGAGAGAAGGCTCAACCATTGACCACCATAAAAACGCCATTTTGCAACTTGATTTTAGAAAATTAAAACACAACAAATCAGTACTGCCCAGTCACTCTTACCATTAACTGCAACAATAAAGCCATTCAGCGCTAAACTATAAAGACACAACGACCATCAAGGAAATATTCAGACATTCTCGCAGTTTCGATTAAAGGATTATCGACTTCGCTTCGAATTCTGCGAATCGTAACTCCAGCCCACGATTCTAACCTTTAAAGTTAGGTAAATCTGATGAGAACGGTGTACAGGGAGGGTTTATAGACGAGAGACTTGAAAACTCGCTGAATATCAAAACATGCATAACACATGATTTAGAGCTTAGCCTGGATCTCGGAACAGGAGTTAAGGAGTGATTAAAGATGTATGAAATGTGGATGATATGGCGGGAACAAGACTAAACTATTGGCCAACTATCGTTCTGAATAATATAATAGCTTTGGTTCCGATGACACAGTTATTGCCCGTCTTCAAAGGCGTAAAATATATTACTTGACTAAAAATAGCATTATATTCCAATAGTAGTTCTATTTTCAGTCATCTGTAACGAGCCTTTAGAAATTTCATTTCAGTAGATATTGCTACCATTTTAGCTACATTATCTTTTTCCATTTCAGCACGTGTATGTTGCCTCGTGTTTCAAATTATGTTTCAAAAATATTTGTGTATATATTATATTAATGGTATTTCGCTCGTTACTAAGGGAAGGGTATATCTTGGTTTACTATTACAATGATCAAGATAGAGTGACATTCCAGCAGACAAAATAGATGGAAAAGCCAAAATTGATTAACATAAGCAACCGAAAAGCTTATGTCAATTATATTAAAAGTCATGTAGCAGCATTACAAATAGTACTACAGCAACATAGTTCAAAAAGTACTACGGCGCCATCTAGGACACAAATGAAGTAGAACTAACATCAAAATTCTGAATCGCGCTATTAAAGTTATCTGCGTCTTTAGGCCAGTATTTTCCAATCGACCTGCTTTTGGTTAAGTCTTAGGGTATGAAAAAATATATGTTGTTCTTCATGAACTGTTAACGTGTGAACTGTTAACTCAAAATACGATAATTATTACTTCTCTCGCTACAATAACGCACAAGTACGTAATGAGATACAATACGATATTGAAATTGGTGAAATAAGAGACCCTTTACGAGCAAATGTGTTTTAAGATTATTAACACAACACTTTATATAAAAAAAATACACTGAAAAATAAGCAATTACTTTGTCTACATTATTATTAGGTTACTTTTTTGAAATATGTATTATTTTTATTTTTATAAATTAAAAACCACTCATTTCGTACTATTCGGCCCGCAGTGACCGACTTAACAACCACTTTGTAGTGCAAGCTGATTAGAACTTTATTCTAACAGTATTTCAAACGACGTTTGAACCACCACAAATAGAGTTGCTAGTTTTAGAACATCCTGGCTTTGAGACCATATTGAAAAACCCGATGAAGAACTTTACACAATGTTCTTCATACCCCCTGCATAGTCGTAGTAAAAATACGAAACGCCATGACGATTGTCACTTGTCCAGGGCCCCAGGCAGAGAGAACCCATCGTCGACAAGCGTTCGTCATAGATTCGAATGATTTTAAAATTCGCGATTCATATTTATATCGATCAAACTTATTGTGCTGGCCAAAAAACCATATAGAGTAGTGAGTATTTTTAATTCAAAAATCTTCCGGGGCGTGGGCGGGTTCTCAGGCAAAAAAATCTTCTTCCCAACTCGCATACGTAATATAGACCGGACGTAATTCAGCACGGAGTAAGCAAATTTGAGAGTTGAATCAAATAATTAGTCCTGATTCTGATATACCGATAGCAAGCTAATTCAGTACTGCGAACAACTAGACAGCACATTATCTCACATCCGGTGTTACACTGTCATTATTTTAAGTAGTGTATGTTTTTTTGCGAAGTGTACTTCTAGATGTTACAACTGGCAATAATAAAAATAAAAAATATACGTGGACAATTAAATTAAAAAAAAAAACTAAAAGAAAAGTAGCATGAAATCAAAGTGAATGTAAGTAAATGTAATGAATGTCCTTGACAAAATTCCGTTGCAATCAGATTGGTGATAGCAGCACTGGTATCACTTCGATAGTAAAAAGTCAACTGAAATATACAATATTTATTAATTTATTTAAAGCACACATTTAAATACAAACTAGGCTTAAAACTAGTGGGTACATACATGACCCTGTTAGACGCAGCAAGATAACTTAAAAGGAATAATATTGCAGTGATTATCTATTATCACGTAGATATAACATACGGATGTGAAATAAAAGAGATGACTTTAGTCATTTCATCAATTGGCAAAGCCAAAAATATTATGTTATCTTTAGCGAGTCACTTTTCAAAGAAAACTAGACGTTATTCCACTGCTTCACAGCAATTTCTGTAACAGGAATTAAGGCTTCAACGTCCACACTAGAAAACAGTAAAACTAAAGTATTGTAATGAGCCGGTAACACAGAAACCTCCCTACAAAGAAGATTAGCCTGGTCACGTTTTAGTAACAGGATTATACATAATCCATAATATGGCATATGGAGATAAATTGTGTAGAACTGTTCAGGTAATGGCATGCCGTCACAGATCACACGTGTATATTTTTCAACTTCACCTTTGGTACATGTGTTTTACTGTGTCATGTTTTATCATGACTGTGTTCTTTTCTGTCTAATGGAACTGGAGAACTACTCTATAAGCACGAAATCCATAGTTTCGGCCGAAGATACGGTCGTTTCCTACTCCGTATCACTTACGAACATAAGATTCGTTAGCGGCCCGAACTAAAAATGAATGACAACACGATGTGTCACCTGTCCTTACTCCCAATATGTTTTCAAAACTCATGAATTAGAAAATATTAGGGAGTAGAGTCCATTTTAAAGTATAAGCTACTTTCGGTCGGGTCCCGTATCTTCGTTGACGGACTTGGAGAATAGACTCCTAGATTCAGAAACCGCGAAGGATTTCAATGGAAAGTTTTGGTAGTTTTCGATTTTCAATTCATCGATAATGATAATAGCCCACACTCACTGCTGGGTAGAGGCAACTTTCTGCTTATGTGAATCTCTATGTTCCCTGTGTTCCTCATCCAGAAATTTTCTCGAGATGTCAAAAACGTCCTCTACTCATCTCGCCGCAGTCATTCAGTCGCACATTCAGTCACGTTACTCTCCCTGTCATCATCTATCCATCAATCTGATGGCTCTAATTATTCGTCCGATATCGTAATGTACCCAAATTTCCCAGAAACCTTGATACAAGTTAACTTCACCTCCAATCCCCACACGCTTCTGCTTTGCAGGCATTACAACTTTGAAGGTCTAACATCTTGTATCGCTTAGCTGCATTCTTCACTTCTACAGTCATTTGTTTTATACTTTTCATCATTTCTCAAGTTCACTTAATGTAATCCTGTTTCGTCGTAGTTATTTGCTTAAGCCGCTGTTTTTTCTTTACAGTCCTTTTCTATTTTTATCCTGTAATCTTATTTTGCTGGTTGGTTAAAATTACCGTTTCTCATCTTGCGCTGGCTGTCAATAGGAATATAATTCTTATATTTTTGAAGCTAAGTTGTAGTAATAATGTAGTAAGCTGTTATTTGTTCCTTTACTTTTAAACACATAGTCTTAAGTTCTTCATAAATCAATTTATAAAGCTTAATATTTGTTCGTACACTGAGTTCTTAAGAATTTATACCAAATATTTGTTTTCAATCACGATTCAGCATGATTACCAATATTAAACTCACAATAATATAAACTTTATTCAATACGTCGTCACTCGCAACAACATAGCAACTCATTAAATAAAATTCTCCATGGTTATTATTTTTTATCCGATGCCTATATTTTTATTAAAACTTCCACACATTTCGTATTTTATCAAAGTTATTTCATAAATGTTTTTTCACAGTATAATCGGCCGGTCATTGTAAATCGCCCGCTTTCGATCCATATTAGAACCGATTCATTTGTTCCACACTACCTTATCGTAATAATGTGATCGAGAATATCGAGATTACTTTATAAGATACAATTTTCGTACCAGCTGTAAACATCGGAAACTGATGTTGCTAGTTAAAAAAATGATAATGACGGTCGAAGTCCAAACAGTAATTTGGAAACTGCGTAATAGAAAATATAACTTTTCGGAATATTCGAGTAATGAATATGTTAAACCAAAACAATAGCAACCCAAATAGTGTATCAGTAAATCAAAGATTACTTAGAAACACCATAACAGAAACAATTTTCCTAAGTAAACGATACAAGGTTTCTGCCAGTCGGAAAATCTCCGGAGTAAAGTCCGCATCGGTAAACGCAATGTTTAGTTCTAGAAATCTCTCGAAAGATATAAAAGTGTTCAGGTATTTTACAAAGTGCAAATTGTCAGACGATAAATATACGGTCTTCAGACAAAATCAAAGTTCAAGTTCAATGAATAAAGAAGCAGAAACCGAACGAACGTCAATTTATCAAGTATAGAAATGATTTTCAATTTTTGTAGGGTAGTTTCTCTAAAGTGGACTTCGATGTAAGTTAAGTACTCGGAAAATTATTTTTCCGAGTACTTATTTACTTTTTATTACTATTTATGTACTTATTAAAATTAAAAAATATAAAAATAGAGAACAAAACACAGAATAAAATAAAATATAAAAATAGAGAATTTTTAAATTTTTTAGAGAATATTTAAATTTCTATTACAAATCAACGAGAAGGATACATAATTTTGAAAAGTCGTCTCACGAGAGAAATTGCTTGGATTACCTAATCGATCGCATATTATTACAAATAGCAATCAGTTTAACAATCTTCTCGCATTAGAACCATTAAACGCGTAGTATTAGTTTTTGGTGCCAAAATTGTTTGGAGAAACAATTCTTAAGATGCCGAAACGAAATGATTCGGCAACGCCGCAGATCGCCACGAATCAACAAGTGCAAGACGCACTAACATCTCCCGGCGGCCGGTAAACAAAGAAAAGCAACCAAGCCATGGAATTCGTTCGAGACAGAGGCAACGATCGTGAAAACTGGGCCGGACATGTGTGCCTCGGCCGTGACCGCTTTACAATCACTTTTCAATTAATAAATAACAAGCAAGCACCTGCAGAATGCAACAGATTCTATCACTCGCAACAAACAAGCAATACGCACGCGTTTGATGCCGCTCCAAAATAAATCCGGACCGCACTTTCACAGGTAAGTTAGTGTATTTTGTTTACGTACTTTCAGGGGTATAACACAGGGCACAGGTACACAGGGTAGCACGAGTCGAGTCGCGGACGAGAGCGAGAGCGCGGCGTGCGAGTGGTTCGCGCAACGGTCGGCACGGCACTGGCGCGGCGGGGCCGGCGCGCGATCGGCTTGCGAGGCGCGAGGCGAACGGCAATTCGCAACTCGAAATACCTACGTAACGTAACTTAACTCCATAATATTTTATAGTTTCGTAATCGTGTTACTCGATTACTGTGCGCCGTTCGCGTCTAATCGATGTCACGATTTCGGGAGCGGTCCTTGGGACTGAGAGAATCGAAACTCACATGCATTCCATGTTTGTTAAATGCAAGCCTCTGAAAGGTCAAAGTGTGCAAAACTGCGATGTATATGTCAAGTTGTGTACCAGCGTCCTCCCACGTAGTTTGCGAACAAGAAGTGGCAAAAAGTTTCAGTGGCAATTTGTGCGCTCATTAGTTTGCATCAATTCCTTTTGAATCACACCATTTTCGGGTGCTGAAAGACGAAGGCTAGGTGTGGGTAGTAAATAACATGTTGTGGGAATCAGACACAAAAAATATATTTCCCAGTGGGTATTTTGTAAAAACTTCACGACCGATTTGCGTCGCGACGGTAAACGACGCATGAATATTCAGAGGACTGGTAATGAGCAGTCGGTCCATATTTCGCTCGTCTGGATGACTCCTGTTCAATATAACCTTGCTCTAATTACTTGTAATTCAATAATGATGATATAAAAACCAGAAGCCCTTGGGAATTAGGGCCACTAACCAACTGTCTAGCCAAAAATCCCCGATAGAACAAAGCGAGAAGGCACAAAGGCCATAGTTCACTAAAGATGGAGTTATTATTACCGAACAATATTGAGTGACCTTATCAGTTTTATTAAGGCCAGTTCCAATTTGTATTAGGAACAGGTTATCTATGTAGACGAATATCTGTTGGCTTTTGTTGTCCCTGTTAATAGGAAACAGGACCTTTTAGGAGTATTCAGTAACAATGTTCCAATCGTATCAATATTTTCTTTAGTTTACACATCACGCCTGGAATACCCGAAGGATTAGGTAGAGGTGTGTCTAATAGTACACCCACGTTTCGCCGTTTCCGTTTCTGTTACAGTCCCATGTAATAAGGGACGAGCCTATTGCCATCAACCGGGCACGAATTCTGACTCCGTGGCCGCTACTGAGAAATTTAAAGCCCGACCCAGAAATCGAACCAAGGACCATCATGCTCAGCAGTGGCGCTTGCTACTACTCGATCAACGAGGTAGTCCTTCTTCTAATTCTCATTCATTTCATTCTCTTCTTCAGATTTTCTTTACTAGTTTTCAATACTTAGGTGTTTCGGTTAACGTTATTGGGGCAGACTTTTAATAGTCGTGTTGTCATAATTGATGAGAACTACGAGTAAAATTTCCCTCTCATAGAGAGGAGGCCTGCGCATCATCATCATTAGCCTATTAATGTTCCCACTGCTGGGATGCAGTGGGAACATTAATAGGCTGATGATGATGATGATGACGAGTAAAATTGAAGGAAAACACTTAATGTATCGCAAAAAATGTTGTCGAAAAAAGTTTAAGTAAGTTTTTGAAAGTCTACGATTACTCGCGATTTTTCACTAACTGTACTTAGGACTCCTTTTGCAATTCATTTGAATTAATGTACAGTCAACAAAAAATATGTTTACATTGTATAGGAGAAATTAATTAAAATTGCAAGCGTGAAAACATTTTTAAACATAATCCCACTCAAAAGAACAATGTCAAAGATTTTAATTTTAATACTAAACGCAAGCACGAAACGTTTCAAAAAGGTCTTGTATATGCGTATATAGCTTATCTCTTTTTGTTGACTGTACAAGAAAAGTCCATTATTCAAAGTTATTTTAATGATTTTGCTAACGATAAATTGCTTTACCATCAAAATTGTTTGCTTCATTTTTTTGACGCCCTTTCTCTGTTATTAGTGAAAGCTCGTCCCACGCACAACGCTGTTCATTCAGGCTTCGCTCGGTTGTTGGTTAAGGGCGCACGTTTTACTATTATCATTCAGCCTTCGTATTTAGTTTGCATTATTTAGAGATTTTTGGAATATACAGTACTCCAACTTCATACAAACGAACGAAACGCGAGCTATACCTACGCGCCTCGATCTCGGGGTGCGCTCAGGGCGCAGACAGTCACGGCTGTACCGCAGTGTCGAACGGACAGTGTGTTGTTTTTTTAACAATAACCGCGCAATTTTTTCTCTAAAAATCAGTTAATATGACGAGTATATTGTGCTGTTTTTGGTAGTATGAATTCGTCAATAACGCATCCAGACATAAGTTTTTTTTAATTACCTGGAAACTCTGAAAGGTAAGACTATAAAATAATTTTACTTACTAGTTGGTAGGTACATAATGTGTGTATTTTTAATGGATAAGTATTTCCTTTTATCTCACGAAAAAAAAGGTGTTTGGATTAATAAATAAAGCGAATAGAGTAACATGTTTTTTTAATTAAATCTTCCAATCAAAAAACAACACGCATTTTTATTGAACACTTCCTATTCAATATACAAAGTATTTCATTTATTTATATAAAAAGGATATTTACAATCACAAAACTAAATAGAAACAGAAAGTAGGCAAATGTAATTAAAATGCTGGAGAGCAGCCCTAACGCATGTTTACGTACCGCGCGACTGTAGGCATTTATTTCTATCATGCGGCCGAGTTACATTACTGTATTATAATATTACCGTGATTTGTTAAATAATTTTCAATTATTTTTTTGGGGAAATGTGGATGGGTTTGTTTCTTTATCCTATTACTCAGAACTAACCGGGTTGTGGAGTTCAGAAAGACAGTCGCTCCATGTAAAATACTGGTATTCTGCTGCATCCGGTTAGACTGGAAGGAAAAGGCTGGGCAGATGATGAGGTGGGTGTGTTTGGTCTAGTTTAGTATGTTGTTTCCTTTTTATATCTGTTCTATTTTATTTTTTTGAATCAATTTGGGGTTTTGATTGAGAATATGCGTAGTTAAGTTCTTTGAATGGTCTTCTTTTTTTTTTTTTTGAAGTGACGTCATATTCTTTTTCATATTTCCTCTCTCATAGGGCTTTAGTCCGCTAAATACTATAATAAAACTTAAATGATCAATACAGTCAGTCTAATGTCAGTGAATACAAAGCCCTCACACAAAACCTTCGCTTATCGGCACAAGCTCCATTTTAGGAAGAACATTAACCCAGCAGAGAAACATAAAAGTTTATTGTAGTATTAAGTGTGTGACATGTGTACTGTGACGTTGAAGAGGAAGGAATATTCCGCTGTTCTCTATGGATGATGTTTGTATGGGGATCAGCTGGACTGTAGAGACATGAAAGATGAACAAGATTTAACAAAGGTTATAATTAAGATATCGGTAGGTCCGTGGATGGGTGACCATCCATTACATACCGAGTTTGGGTAATTAATATATGATATAATTACAAAATCTCTAATATTTACAAGACATAACAACTGAATCTATAATTTTATTCGATATATCGATCAGTTAATATAATAAACGATTGATTTAATTTTAAAGTTACTATTTTTCATAAGCATAACCTACATTGAATATAAAATCGTTTGATGTACCACTCAGAAGACATAAAACTTATTTAGTCTAATATGATAAAACGCGTGGGTTTTTATTTCCCTGTAAAAAACCTGCAAACAAGCATACACCATGCATGCAGAAGGGATGCAAACAAGCATACACCATGCATGCAGCAGGCATGCAAACAAGCATACACCATACATGCAGCATGCAAGCAAGCATGCAGCAAGCAGCAGGCATGGTTTCTGTCACAGCTCCGGCGCTGCGGGGCTCCGGCGGTCCCATGCGAGCTTATCGCCGCAGATGTGGTTCACGCTCACCGCGGTTGAGGCTGCCTCAGCCTTAGAACCACCTGCACCTCAGCTTGCATGGGATCGCCTCACCCCTCCGCGCCTACGCGATTTTAAATAACACTCTAGGGGTAGGGCAGACAAGACTACGTGGAGTCGGTTTTGCAGCGATTCGTTTCTGTCACGCTTTTCAATAATAAACGTTATGTTATATAATGATTTTCGATTAAATAAACGTTATATCCATTTTATATGTTTTAAACGATAGGCCTAATGATTTTCGATTAAATAAACGTTATATCCAATAACGTTATACGAAATAAGTTTTAGAGTATATAAATGTTATATCTGAATAAATTATATCAAAAGTTGGTATAACTCACGTTTATTATATCTTGTGAACGTTATTGAAACGAAAATATACCAAATAACTTTATATGTTATGAGACACACCCACCGATTATCCTCTGTGCCTCGGAAAGCATGTTAAGCCGTGGGTCTAAAGATGGTAGATCTTTGGCAGTCGTTACAGGGTAATCAGGGGCCCGACAATTTGAATTTGACAACCAAAGGGTATCGTATTACCCAGTACTAACTGGGTTGTGGAGGTCAGATAGGCAGTCGCTCCATGTAAAATATTAGCACTCAGCTGCATCCGGATAGATTGATGGCCGACCCCAACATAGTTAGGAAAAGGCTAGGCAGATGAATGATACTTTAGGATGCATTAAAATACCGATACTTAAATGCACCACTGTCCATAAGGGCAATCATCATATACACCTCGCAGACTATGACACAGTTTATTTATTTTATTTATTTATTTGGATCTCCAACAAAAGATGCACAGATACAATATACCTAAGTCACAGTTATACAAAGGTTCTTTTAAGTGTGTTCCTTCAATTACAGGAGACCACAGCATGGACATAAAAATATTTGGAAAAACAAAAACCAAAACAATAAAAAGCATTTGATGACAAGAAATCATACGTATTAAAATTAAAGTTGTATTACAATTAAAATTATAGACAAAATTAAAATTGTATTAATATTAAAATTAAAATTATATTAAAATTGCTTTACATAAAAGTTATTCTACATTTATTGCAGTGGTATTTTTTTGTATTTAGAGATGGGGAAGGTTATGTCCATGTCAGATTGCTTTGACAATTCATTATATTGCCTACAGCGGCCTACAGACTCTTGGGAGAGCGGCGAAATGTCCTAGATTAGTTTTGGAACCTTTGACATAAAACAAATTATAACTGGTTTTCCGCGGCAGGCGAGATGGGGCGTTCATATGTAGTTTTCCGTAATTCGCTGCAGTGTATGGCTCCATTGAATATTTTGTGGAGTAGAATCTGGTCTGCCGTTTTTCGTCTGTCAGCAAGTGAGACCATTTTATAGTGCCGTATAGTCTATCTTTGTAGCTGGTTACCTTTTAGCTAACCGTTCTTTGTAACACAGATAATACAGGAAGCGCCTTTGAACAATTTTCAGGTGTTTGATGTATATGTCCTAGTTTGAGTTGTGACAAGAAAAAGATAACATGTTATGCTAAATAACCCTCTGATCGTTATATAGATTTTCCCAGGCAGAGAAGAGGCAACCACTTCCTTAACTTATCTAGTTTGTTTAAACGCCATAAAGTTATGGGCAGCTATGACACTTCTCGGAAACATTTTCAATTCTAAATAGACTAATAAAAGTTAATAAAACCACAGTAAATTCCGTCATCTTGGCACTCCACTCACTTCATGAAACTAAACAAGGCGTAGGTGTACCAGTACACCCACACGCAATGACGTAGTAAGTGGGCGAGCTTTTCCGACAGTTTTTGCACATACAACACCAATTCCCGAGTTTCGTAATGGCAATTTTCGCAATTTTTCGCTTCACTATTTTCGTTTGACACTGATAATAATGCGTCGCATAATGGGTATAGTTATAGCGTAGGAAGTTGCAGAAGATCAATTTGATGCTATGATCAAATAGATGTTTTGTTAAACTTTGTAAGTTTTTACCCCGCGTGGTTAGGTATAGTTCTTTAGGGTGCCGTCAAACTGACGGGACCGGACCCCGAACTTGCTATGGGCATCGCACTTTGACATATATTTATACAAATAAACAAAATTTAAGTGTCTGTAATTTCAAATTAACAACATTTAACCCAGTGCATATGAAAGAAAAACCAGATTTATAACATTTATTATGTTTGTTCCGGATAATTTCCGAAACGGCTGGACCGAGTTTAATGCTATCTGACGATGAAATAGTTCTTATAATTTACGATGAACTTGAGATCGGATCATGATAATGTTTTATACATGCTTGTTTTTTTACTTTTTACTTATCGCTGGACAGGTTTCTCAGTCTGTTCATCTCATTTAACGCATCATTGTTGCAAGGCCGTTTGTCGGTTAATTTCGAACAGTCTAGCTCTTCAATAAGGACACCTTCTTATAACATCAGTAAAGTAGTTTTTTATGCCACACTGCTACGATCAGAACTACTCCATAGACATCTTTAGGACGGAAAATGAGATTTTCTTCTCTCCTGAAATCTGTATCTAGGCCTTCTGTCCTCGTTATTCTGCGATATAGGGCAGTTATTGCAAAACCTTGTTTGAGGGAGGTACACGATAAAGCAATATGCAAATACCCGGGGAGCGAGCCGTTCGCAGCGAGTACGTGTAGCGGCTGGTTTCGTGGTTTCTAGGCTAAACTAGGGATTAAGGTGGGTGAGCTATAACTTTAGTAAATGTCTTGATTTTGCTGTTATGATTTTGTGAAATGTGCCAAGATAATAGAATGTTTAAGATAGGTCTTGTAAGAGTTCTTGGGCTTGGGAAGTTACCTAGGTAACAAAATCAGCCTGTAACATTCCCAATTCTCCTATCTTTGAAAGAGAGTGGGCCGTAATCAACCGCGCGGGTGTATTTCACATTTCAGATTCTTCACGATGTTTTTCTTCACCGTTTTGAGAGCAGTAGTGATGAAATAATTTACACAAAGTACCTTTCTGGGTTCAAACTTACGGTCTACCGAGCTCCGCGTAAGTTTTATTTGGGTAGCAGGGTACATTTATACGAAGGACATTCGGCTTTCCGCTTGCTACATGGCGCTTACAACACACAATATTGTGATTTACATGTTATTTTGATAGAAAAAAAAACCGGCCAAGAGCGAGTCGTAGGTACTCGCTCACCAAGGGTTCCGTACAAACTTTTAAAGGACAAACTTAACTTTGCTGTTCGATACCTAGAAACGGCTATTGCACCAACCGCAAATAATAAGTTTGTAAAAGTAAAAGCTTTTTTTTTTGTTATTAAACTACATATTTACGGTTTTCAGATTTTTCCATTTACATATGCTGTAAGACCAAGCTGTTTGCCAAATTTCGTGATTCTAGGTCAACGGGTACTAGGTTGACCTAGAATTGTCAATTTTGGTTAAAAATCAAGGTTTAAAGGGAAAATTCCGAAAAATAAAAAAAACCCCATATTTTTTATCGTGTTGATTACTTTAAACGTTAGTATCTGGTATTAATTTCAACTTGCTAGGTCTACCCATTCCTGAGAAAATCAGTGGTGACAGACGGACAAGAAAGTGATCTTATAAGGGTTCCCTTTTTTACCTTTTGAGGTACGGAACCCTAAAAATGCTAGGCTGATGATTGCTTTAGCCAACACTTAAAGCAACAAGTTAAAATCATTCCAATATTGAATTTAAACGATTTAAATTACAGTATTGCACACAAACACAGCAATTTAGATGTTGCTATGCGTAAAAATCACATAAATCTACCTACAATTACATTCAAGGTCACTTCATTCATATTTTTGATAGCAACTCTGATGATCACCGATTATGAAGATGGTGATCGGTGATGTCGTAACGGTGATCAAAGTGGTGATAACTACGAGGTATTCAATTACACAAGTTTGTTAAGTTAAGGTGCGTTCTAAGTGATTTCGTAGTAGGCTGTTAAAATGATAATGCTCATGTTTGCAATCTCAACGCTTAAGTAATTATTGATTATTAAAAGTTAATTAATGATGACACACGCACGCGCATGAAGTCCTAGGTTTGAATCTTAGGCTGGGAGGTGTTATTGGGTTTTTCCAACTAGATTTTCTCAGTAGCAACCACGAAGTTTGAATTTGAGGCTGGTTGATGAAAAAAGGCTCGCCGTCAACCAAGCATTCTGAACATCAAACTAAGTAACTTTACGCAAAAATTATTGCTGGGAAACAACTTTCTTTTTTTTGGGGTGAAAAATCATGTTTTGTGGTAGAACTCAATGTAACGCACTCAAAACATTGTGCTGATGGATGGATTGAATAGTACGGGGGTCGTGGAGGTGATTAAAGTAAAAATCATACATTAAAAACTTGTTTTAAAAAAAACTTGTCTAGAAGTTGGAACTTTGACCCCCAATATCTCCGTAACTAGAAGGTTCCCAGGTATGGTGTAGAGCAAAAAAAATATCGCAATAACTGACGGGGAGAATAAGTGCTTTTTGGCTTCGTTAAAAGGTGTACCACCCTTTATAAGCCATTTCGATTGTTAATAAATACATTTTAGGAATTCCACTGTTAACTAGGAATGATAGGCAAACTTTATTGATAGCTCCCTTTTTTTTTCGGATGGAAAATCATCAAATGACTCCTCCAGCTCTGGGTGGAGCAGGAGGGAATGTCAGACTTTTACTAATAAGCGTATTTGCGGAATTATTCCAAATCAGTGCGCACCTTACATAGCGTATCAACAAGTTATGTTTAAGTGTAGCAACGTAACTTAAAGGTCAAACTTGAGTAACAGACAGCTACGAGTAGCACCGTGTAATAAGTAATGAGGTTCAATAATTTGTTTTTACTAACACCCAAAACTATATGCTATGATTAAGGAAGTGACAGTTATAAACTACATTTAACTAAAACTTTTCCAATCTTTCAGTTACAAATCACACATTATAACAATTAAAAACGATTAAATAAACTATAATAACTAAACTAACAGAAAATAATATCTTCCTCAATGCTGTCATCTGGTATAATGCCCAAGAGACCGACGGCGCGGCGTCCGTCGCCACGTTGTATGGCAACACTTGGACTCCTGGCTCTTGCTAAATTAAAGTCAGCCCTTAGGTCACGGGAAGCTTCAAGTGGGCGTTTAGTAATTTTAAAAAGTCAAATTGGATAGAGATCAATGTTTGGTGTAGGTTTCATGCGTAAGATCACGCCTGCAGGTGAACCATCCACATTTCACGAGCTGTGTATTTGGCATAGTCCTGAATCGTATTTTACGATTCACGTAAATAGATGTTTATTCCTAGTTACCACAGTCTCCAGAAATCTCGCCTTTCATCTCTAATTATAATTTATGTTAAAAATATTATTCTATTTTATAAGTCCAGTGAATTAAAATAGAAATACATTTGCGATGTACATTTGTTTTCTTTTGCTTTCATTTCTATTTTCTCGCTAAAGGATGCTAAATGAGACTTCTTTTGCAAGTTAGATCAATGTAGTTTTGAAATGTAAGTTTTTCTTGTCAAATAAATTATGGTCTGCATTACGCAAACACAGTCTCCAAGCAGTTTTTGAACAATTTTTAAGCAGTGGAAAAACTCAATAACATTTTGGACGATTCGGAGATTGAACCCCATCGTAAAACCGAACCAAACATAAACTAAACAACACACCTGTAATCCCTGAGAGGTTGAGCAGAGGTGCGGGTAGCACACTGGAATAAAAATAAAAAAAATCATACAAACAACCAATCAATCAAAAACTCAGATCTACTGGGACAACTGAAGACACGGTTGGAAAGTGGCTGAGCGATTAGCTGCTGCGCCGCGTGTCGCGGGTTCGATTCCCGCAGGGAAACAAATACATATATGACCTACAGACTGTTTGTGTATGCGAGTTTAAATGTTTTGAAACGCACTACGATACTGGAGACGTTCTTACTGTGGGGCAACGGTTTTAGAAAAACAAATAGACAATTAAACTAGGCACCTTGATTAATAAGACCCATTTTCGAAATCATTTAACCAGACCAAATAAAAAAGAAATATCCGTAAATGATTTGCGGTCACGCATTTGCACATGGCTTTTGCGGTTTAGTAGAATGTCAGTAACTGTCAGATGGTAATGTCATAATGTCAGAATTACTTCACCAGAGATACGAGTTACATAATAACGATGGTTTAGAAAGATAGATTTATTTTAACCTAGGTATATGGTGATAAGGTCAACATGATAGGTATGCAACTTCTAACACCTGGAGTTGGTGCTTTAATCAAAATTAAAAACTATCTAAAACATGGTGCAATATCGATCCATCAAAGTGAGGTGCAATCGATACAATCAAAGCATTTCAGTTCAGTTCATTATGTATCCTAAAAATTGTTCACATGATGTTATTCGTCATCGGAAAACTTTGATACAAACTTTGATCCGCTTTTAACCTAATTTAGGAGAAGAATTCTTCAAAAAAAATCCTTTGTTACATAAAAAACCGGCCAAATGCGAGTCAGACTCGCGCACGAAAGGTTTCGTACCATTATCTATACAACATTAAACAAAACGGAAAAAAACACGTTTGTTGTGTGGGACCTAAAATATTTATTTTATTTTAATATAATTATTTATTTTTAAAGTGAATATACTCTGTGAATAGTTCATGCGTCCACCTGTTGCCTTTGTTAATGTCGAGCAAAACATGAAAAAAAAACACGTTTGTTGTATGGGAGCGCCTCTTAAATATTTATTTTATTCTGTTTTTAGTTATAGTTTTATATTTGTTCTTATAGCGGCAACCGAAATACATCATCCATGAAAACTTCAACTGTCTAGCAATCACGGTTCAAAGATACTGCCTGGTGACAGACAGACAGACAGACGGACAGTGAAGTCTTAGTAATAGGGTGCCGTTTTTACCCTTTGAGTACGGAACCCTAAAAACAAGCAAACAAAGCTGCTACCAGCCGCCCTGCAAAGGTCGTCGTTCCACCTTGTCTGAGGGCGTCCTACCTTACGTTTCATGGTCTCTCCTAACAGTCATTGGTTCCACCGCTGAAGTATAATCTGCTGTTACTGTCAAAAGGGTAACGTGACAGTGACAGAAGACCATTTATAATCTGTATCACATCCGACGTTTGTAAATTGTAACAAATCTACTTGCTCCTATTAAATAAAAGGATAAGCAGACTTGTTCCATTAAAATTTAATTAGGGAAAGATTAGAATTAGGAATAAAACAATACAGCTAAATATTAAAAACCTTGTTTTTTAGTTCACGCACTTAGTTGGTTAGGAAGTTCGGCACTGTAGGAGAGACGGGAACAGGTGTCAGGGTAGCAGGTCAATACCTGGGCAACTTCGAGGTTCAGCTTCAGGAAACCTCTGCAGGAAGGGCGTCGTGCAGATCTCAGAGTCCACCAAGTCAGCTCTGTAGTAAGGCGGGCGAGACAAGTAGCAAGACAGCTTCAGAAGATCGGGAGTAGAGGTCCCAGATCCGTAGATAGCTTCCGAAGATCGGGAGAAGAGGTACCAGGCGGAATCTTTAGTGGAATCCCCTGTTTTCTGATGCTTCTTATCTCAGATTCAATGGTAGACTGCCTCCAGCGGTTCGTCAGCTCGTTTTTCAAAGTAGTCTTCCTTTTTAAATTTTCAAAAATTAGTTTTCTTGTGGCCATCATCTCATCTGACAAGTGTAGTCGGCCAGGACATATCCATGAGTGCGTAAAGAATTTATAAATATAATTTAATCTTAAGTTATCTAGTAAACAATCGTAATAATCTTTAAAATACAATAGCTAAACACATATTGATAAAAATAATTTAAATTTTATAAACCAAAAAATCATCATAGACTAAGGTAGGAAGAGAATTAAAAAGTAATTGACAGTTTGACAATTTGGCTTGTCACAACACGAAAATTATGATAATATTTTATTTCAGTAATTTTTAAGTTAATGAGTCGTAATTACATCGATTTGTTGAGTGTAAAAATATAAACAAATCAAAAGGATGATAAATAGTATTATAAATGATGAATATAAAGTGTAAGTATAGCATAATACTATAAAATGCAATCGCTAAAATGTGGTTACAAGTGTGATGTCAAGTGTGGTGTCAAGTGTGATTCTTCATTATCTGTATGATAAAAGCCCCTTTTCTTTGTAATGGGACAAGTATTATCTTACATTTAAATAAGATAATCCCTATATCTTCAACAGTCAACAAGTGCAAGGTTTAAAGATCAAAATAATAAATAACCCGGGACAGGTTTATTATCCTATTTCCTGGACGCAATGTATCATTTCCTTTTGTTAATGAGTCCTCGGAAACCTCTAAGGAAACTGGTTTCATTGAGAAGAGGTTCAGATTTGCAATTATAACCATAAATTATCTCACTCATGGAATCCTAGTACTAACGAAAGTAAACACTGATTTTTATTACATCAACGTAGGATATAACACAGCCAGAAGGCGACGCGGTAGACTTCAGACCTCGCAGGATCTGGCGGGACCAGCTGGACAAAACCAACGACTAGTGGTTCACATTGGCCCTGGATCGATGAATTTGGAAGTCATGGGGAGAGGCCTTTGCCCAATAGTGGGATGACACAGGCTAACACTAACAGTAACGTCGCGGTCGTAGGATAAACCATTGTTTTTCGTACAATCCAAGGCTCATTTATTTATTTTTTAATTAATTTGTTTTTATGAAGATTTAGTAGTAAGGAAAAGACATTTATTTGCGAATACATAAATTTTAGTTAACGCGCTTTTACTTTGTGAAACTCGTAACAGCGAGCAATAGCGCTCAACCAGCTCTGGCTGCGGTCCGTAGCTCCGTGTCAAGAACGAGCCAAGTTGATGAGGAGGGCTTCACTAAAGTGGAAAGGAGGAAGAAGAAGAAGCCCTGTCCTCGTAACCTGTGCGGTACCGCACCGAGTGGACCCAACATGCCGCTGCGTCCTGCTGTGCCTACGACGCAGCTGTACATTTCACGTCTGCATCAATCCACTACAACTGAGGAAGTGGTGCAGTATTTGAAAGTAAAGACCAACAGCACTCTGAGGGTCGAAAGGTTGGAATCGCGCCACAACATCAACTTTAAGTCATTCGAGGTACGAGTTCCAACCCACCATCTACAGACCTGCATAAAGAAGGACTTTTGGCCGAAGGGTGTATATCGACGTTTCCGAGGACGGTTACGCGGCACCACGCAGCGAAACACGACGCCGACAACGTTGCGTGTATAGTTTTAGTCTCGTATAGTTAAAAATATGTATTAGTATATTATTATTGTTAATTATTATTTTGTGTATTTTACCTATGGGCCTTAGTTGCCTGATAATAAAAATTATTATTATTAATGGCGTTACTATTTAAAAATTGCAATCAATCCAACATCGCAATTAAGTTCAAGTCTTCATAAATATAAGACATGAACTCCGTATTCCAAAATTTCTTGCGCGTAGCATTTCGTAGCAAATGAAATTCGTAGCAGACGCGTTGAACTCTTTTATTCTTGGTCGTGTTTATTATTGATCTGAATCAATATTTTAAGATATTTTCATTTAAAATGTACTCTCATTTCACAAAATCTTCTTTTTTTCAGTGTCAATTGAAATTATGCTCTATATAATTATTGTTGTTGTCAATATTTAACTTACAATAAAAAAGCCAATCTCTTAGATTTTACATAATTTAACAGGCCCAAACAATAAACTCTTTCATTTTCTTTATCGTCGATTTCAGGAGGTTTATGGTGCCATTTCAATGTTCATGACCAAGCTCAGGTTTATCAGCTCTTTTCTCTTAACTTCTTTTAAATTTAATTTTAAAACCTGACAAGAATCAATGTTATAGTATAACCACTTTAAGTGTGCAGTTCAAAGTGGCGATGCTTGTCAAGAAAATTTGCAACGGTATGTCAAACTTGGTACATTTATCTTAGTTCTATGTTTTCCCGCCTGCACAGATAAGTTGGTTAAAGTGTACCTCTGCTTCTGAACTGAGTTGATTGGTCGATTGTCAATAAAAATTCTTGTAAATATATCGCAGTACCTAATAAAATCTATCAAAACGATATTTATTTATTTGCTGTTACATCTGCCACGGTTTTCTAGGTCGGGTTAGTAAAAAAAGTATTAATAATGATCTCTTACATAACTTCAATATTAGTGCAGTACGTTCTTATGACTAGGCCACGAGCTACGCTCTCAAATGTCACGCGTGACGCGACAACGACTTCGGAGAAAACAAATGAAAGATGTTGTACGCGCGACTTGCTGCAACTTGCATCGCTTGAAGTTGTGAACGGGGCGTTACTCCAGTGTTTTTATTAGACTCGTCAATGCCCCGGCTCGGCCTGCGGGCAGATGGATATACGTACAATCTCTATGATATTAACATAAACTGGTTTTGGACTGGTCAAGTTTTTATGGTTCATTAAATAGTTAATTGGTAGAAGAGCTCCTTTACTTTAGTTTGAAGGCTGTTGATTAAATTCCAGTCACTTGTAGCTTTTAGTGTATTTAATATACTGTTCTATATTATTAGAAAGACTAAACATTTTATACAAGAGAGTTTTTAACTGCCAATGCATTTTTTTGTATACAAACGACCAATAGGTGGGTTCGACTTCCAGATCGGGCTAAGTGCAATTTAGTTTTGCCAGTAGCGTCCCGGAGTCTGATTTTGTACCCTGTTGCTGGAAATAGTCTCGCCTCAATGTAATGTGGGGTGCCTAATGAACACAGCTACCTAACAAGTCAGGATATACAGGCGTGAAGTATGCGATATCTAGATATACTAAACGTATTTTGGTAGTTATTACTAGACATAAAATAGTCCAGGATTTTCAAATTTACTCTATTGTCACCGAGCCTTCTTGCAATCACCTTTCCAAAGAAAACATACAACAAAATTCAATTAGCAACAAGTGATTAGCACAGGTGCAATAAAAAAGTATGGGATCAAAGGTCTGCTATAAGTATAGCCTATGGGTGCAAGATGACAGGTGTAGCGCCATCATTACGTGTTGGTAATCGGTCTTAAGTCTTGGGCAAGCGGTTACTTGACTTACGTGCGGCGTAGATTGGCGAAAAAGCTATAGGTGGTGGGTAACAGATAGATGTGGTACTATGCGGGAGAGTTTGTTGTGTCACTTCTTCTTCTTGGCGAAGAAGTGGTGAAGAGTGGGCGTTTCGAGGGACTGTATTATATCATTTTGGCGTTCATAGAGTGCTGATTCCTAGCCTTATTCAAATAAATAAATTTTGATTTTATTGGTAACAAAGTTTTTGTGCTGGGCAAATGTCAAACCTTGTACTGCCTACTCTTGTGTCCAGCTTTGCACTTTGTTCCAAAATCTGCATATTTAGTTGTTGTATATGTATGTTCACGAACAGGAAACAGGAGCGTGAGACAACCCTACCAGGTCCGAAGGCACCTAAGAAAGAAGCCGATTCCTGCCGGCTTCCCTACGGGAACAATGCACGACGACACTTATCGGAAGAAACCTAAACATAATATGGTCCGATTTTACAGTGAACCAGACGGCAGGTCAATTGACCTATTCTGAGACCATTATGTAGACCAGTCATATAGTTAGTTGGTTATTTCACTGCTAGCACCTTTAAAAAGAGCGAAAAAAATATCGACTTTCCTCTGGTTTCCATTCATTTGGCATTAAATTCTCGGGCCAAAGAAGAAGAAGACATGCTGCGCCGACCCCAAAAAAATTGGGATGAGGGCAGAACAATGATGAGGTGATGATTCTCGGGCCAAATCAAATCTATAATGAGGTCTCCCAACAGCACTTAAATGAGAGCGTTTTATTAATACGGCCTTAGTATGAGGCGTGACGATTATACAGCTCAATGTACAAATACGTGTACATCGACTGCGCTGGAGTCATCGGCCGTGCGACTCTCGTGATTGAAAGTAAAAGTGACAGCTATGTACACAGATTATGTATGAGTCTGTTTTGTGCAGGGCAACTGAGAACAGTGCTGACAATGAGATTGAACTTCGTTTGTTTGAGGTTCTGTGGTCGTCGGAGTTGTTGTGTTGACAAAGACGCTTTCTATGTAAGTTGGCACTACGGGTTTATTGAATAATCAATACGTGATGAGATGACTTGGGATGTGACTTTTTATTGTTGATATCAATCCAGTGGTTTTTTTTTTCATAGGATCGGTTTTTTATAAAAGAACTTTGCTTTGACCAAAGGACCAAGAAGAAGAATAAATGCGTCTATTATAAAAAGTTATTGTTTTTCTTTGTACCCATAGAATAGATTTAAAAAAAGTGAGAGTTCATGGGTGTGTAAAGAACAACAACTCGTTACCAAATAATTTGTTGTTTGTAATTAGCATATGACTCATGTATGTCCTGAGGTATGATCCCAAGGTATTCCCGTAGCTCGAAATGAAGAACCTGATCTCCAGTGGTAACAAAACTCTGTACAACTTACAAGTCCATTGGTCGTGCGAAAGATGTTTCGATTATGTTATCAAGTAAAACCAAGAAAAATATCTAGCTTCCAACAAGAATTTGTATTCCTATCATCAAGTTTCTATTACCAACGCTTCTGTGATAATAACGTCCCAATAGCTTTGCAGTCAATAAAGTTAACGATCCAGCCCCAGAGCATATTCCAGAAAAACTCTCGCAACATTTTAAAACTCCAGAACATCAAGATCTAAAAATAACTGGACTTGTCAAACTGGTATAGTTTACTCTGTGGCAGGGTCCGTTCATGTGTGTATACTCATTCCTACATGTACTTATGTCTGTTTGTGTGAATGGCACGTCGGTTATTCTTGAACTAGTTTTGTCTTTGTTAGCTCTATTTACAAGCGAATGCTTTATTTTTTCGTGATATAATAAATATGTAATTTTAAAGTTGTCTCTCGATGGCCTTGGTTTTAACCGTATCTTACTGTGAATTATAAAAGATATCGAACTGGGGTTATTGGTATCTTGGAAGCCTTATCTGCAAGTATTCAATTATACGTTGATTATTTTTCTTTTATTAGGAGTGGAATAATTACAGCCTTCTAAACCTGTTTTACCGGTCAATTCCAACCGCAAACCAAAGCTTTATAATCCTGATTCCAGAATTAAATCTCTAGACGATTTTAACCCATGGGTAAAAAGAAACAGACTTAGTTTTGTTGAGGCCTTGCTGTTGATCCGTTTATAAGTGGTATGGAAGAAGACGTTTCGAATTGGAATGTTGGCAAAGGACAGAGATGTGGAAAGTGAACTAGGAGGCGTTCAGTGAGAATATACGGGCTAACCAAGAAAAATCAAGAGGACTCCACCCGTACGTAGTTACAGGTACTCGTAATCTGTTACCTATACAGCAAGATAACAAAATTCCCCGACACCTGTACTCAAAGGCACGTGTTGCCCTAGAAATAATTTCACTTGATGGAAACGTTCGGAATGTTGCGTGCGGTGATAAGAATTGTTGAGGAAAACGCATTGTTTTACAAAAATGTAGTTATGCAGGTATTGAATAACAGGTTTTACTTAGTTGCCATGGTAAACAAAACGTGATTTTTAATGTAGGTTGCATATTAATCGATGTTTATGTTGATATTGTAACAGATGACCAAGATCATCGTGTGGAAGACAGTTATTAACTGAGGCAAGTGCTGACCTCACCCACGCATAGGTATGTACATAACATGGTACCTCGTCATATCTTCCTGCCTTTGTCTCGTGTCATTTGGGGTCAGCGCAACACGTTTTTGTCTTTCATTCTCCCTCGTCATTCGTCACGCTATCATTTACTTCTTTTTCCTTCATATCATTCCTCACACAATCCATCCATCGTTTCTTTGGTCTTCCTCTCCCTCTCCATCCATCAACATTTATATTCATTACTCTTTTAGTCACATGCGATTCATCCCTCCTCATCACATGCCCATACCAAGACAGTCGATTCCCTTTCAACTTTTCTGTTATTGGTATGGTAATATAGACAATAGATATCTAATAAGACACCTTCCTGATAGTTAAATTCAAATCTCTATGTAACTTAACAAAAAGCTGCACAAGGAACTTGTGCCACACAACCAAAGTCGTAACTTACACCATCATCTGGTTTTTTCAATGCTTTTCACAAATTGTTCTTCGACAGCGCCCCATCAGCGCCCTCTGTCAAAAATCCTTGTGTTTGTGTAAATAGGTAGAAATCTATCTAGAGCTAGAAGTAAGAGAGGATCAGAACTTCAGGAGCCCATTGTTAAAAACCCCATCATAGACATATCGCACTTTATTCAGACGAAAAGTAACGTCCATTGCATTGTCATACAGTAATGTAGTAATTTCGAACGTTATTTATCATTATAATTATTTATTTCACAATAATCTTCGTCTGAACATGTATCAGGTTGAACAAAAGAGGTTCCTTTTACCATTGCCGGTTGAGCAAAAATGTCAGCACTGCTTGTCCTTGTGTGATAATATCTTTATTACCGTTCCTGACAGGTGCCGCCGATCGGTTACATTTTATTGTACAAAACGATAATTGTCTTTCTCTGCGATACTATTGAGAAATAACAGTCGTTATCGTAAACTTTATGAAATAAGTGTGTACATTAATTCACTAAAAAAAACTAAATTTTGTTTGTTATGATTCGGACGGGCATTAAAGGTTATGGTTAATCAATACAACCATAATATATACAAATAAATAAAATTTAAGTCTGATTGTAATGTCAAAATAACAGTTTTTACTGAGTGCATTACACAAAGTGTATACGCTACAATTAACAAAAAAAAACATTCTTTTATTTGTTTGTATGTCTGTCTGTTTGTTCCGTTCAATCTCCGAAACGGCTAGACCGATTTTAACTTTTATTGGCAGATAGCTCGTGTTATAAGGAGAACTCGGGTCACTTTTTTTTAGGTAAAGAATTAGGGTTCCGTGCAAAAAAACCCTTGAAATTCTAAACAAAATCCGATTCTATTAGGGAAGTAACATTTTTATTATAAATTCACACGGATGAAGGTAGCAACAACTAAGTACTTGTAACTAAAAGTGAAAACACACCACTCAAGCGTCGTAATACAAGGTAAAGGGCTTAAAAAAACTCATTAAGTACCTATTTCTTGCAAAAGTAAACCACTAGGTATATTTATGTTCGGGTCGGCTTCCAGTCTAACTACTACTAGTAACTACTGGATACAGCGGAATACCAATATTTTTATGTAATAATTTCAATTATACATAGAACGACTGCCTGTCTGACCTACACAACCCAGTTAGTACAGGGTAACATGATACCCCTTGGTAAGACTGGTTGCAAGACTTTCAGGACACTACCTGTAACGACGACGATCGAAGATGGACAAATGACAGCCGGGACGAACGGCTTAACGTGCTTTCCGATGCACAGAGGAAACTCGGTGTGTAATAGGTGGTTACCCATCCACGGACGAACCTAGGCAAGCACGGCTTAACCTAAAGATCGACCGAGCGGCTGTCATTTTTTAGCCACGAGCTCCTCCTACCTATCTTAGGAGCGTAAAAGATACCGGCTTTTAAATAACAGTATTAACAACCACTAAGCCGCCTTTTTTTTTTGGATGGCAAATCTTCAAATGACTTCTCCCGCTCTGGGCGGATCAGGAGGGAGTGTCAGACTTTTACTGAGACTTTTTACTTTCAAATTTTTTTTTTTTTACTTTCAAAGAGGCAGACTCTTTGAGGCGCGCGTGGAACACTCCTGCGCCGTCGACACGGCCTGTCGTCATGAGACGGACGGACGGCGAGCTAGCCCATAGCCCACAGGCCCGTGCCTACGGTGGCCGGGGGCCACGCTGTGAGATTCTCTCCCTCTCACGTTCCGCCACCTCCTTCTCTAGCATTACTGCTTCGCAGAAGGAGGTGACGGCGTCCCATTCCGTCTCGCTCCGGACCATGGCTTGAACCAGGGCCGGACGCGAGAGGTCGCCGCCGCCGATCGCCGCTACGAGGACACGGCGGTGCTCCGCCCACGCGGGGCACACCTCCACCGTGTGCTCCACCGTGTCCAGCCTTACGGCTACCACCTTTTGGGGCGCGTTCAGGTAGTGGGTGGCTCGCCGCCTCAAGAAACGCGCCCACACCGAGGCCCCGTAAAGGGTCATGGACCGCACGACTCCCGCGTAGAGCCTCCGGCAGGAGGCGTTTGGCCACCCCAAGTTGGGCAGGAGCCGCCTGAAGGCAGCCCCGGTCCGTTCCAGTTTGGGGGCCAAACGTCGGAAATGCTCCACGAAATTCCATCGGCTGTCGAGGACGAGTCCCAGGTACTTCAGCGTCGACTCGACGCCGATGGATACCCCTCCTACCGTCAGTGAGGATCCCGGAGGTGGCGCATTCCGAGGCCCATGAAAGCACATGTCCTCGGACTTGTCTAATATTGATTTCTCGCCAGTTCCATTCTCCGCTGCGACCGGGGTAGATGACGGCTCTGTCCGTCAAGTAATCGACGGAGGTAGGTCGGCGGTGATACCGGAGTGCCTCCCTAATGCAGCTCCAGGGCATGGAGTTGCAGGTGTTGGCGATGTCGAGAGACACCGCCAAGACAACCCCACCCCTGGACACCGCATCCCCCGTCGTGAGGGCTCTCACGCGCATGATGGCGTCCACCGTAGAGCGCTCCTTGCGGAAACCGAACTGGTGTTCCGCAAGATCCGGCACTGTCCCCGCAAGGCGACACTTTGACCCTCCGACCTTAGAAACAGTACTTTTCCTTAATGTTTGCTTTATATACTTAAAAAAGTTGAAACAAGACTAAAATGTTTTCAAAATAAATTGGATTTGTTTGTTCTCGTCTCTCAATCAATGATTGCAATAAAAAATTTAACAAAATAATATACTTTGGTAATATTTACGCAACATGCAAGACTGTACCTACCGTCTGTACCTACCTACACCAGTACAGAATTACTATTGAAATATTTTAATTTTACTGTTCATATTGTTTTGGGAACGTGTAGAGGCGAATTTAAGTTATCATTAAGTAAATATCGCAGAGCTTTTTATTTACGTATGTACTTACAACCAGGGCCGGCAGGCTCGACATAGGGTTTCCAAGCATTCCCTTGGTAAACTACAGGCAGATCTATTAAACATAAACAAGGTAGATGCTAATACCTGCTAAAAAGATTGATGACAGTAGTTAGGTATGTCTAGCCAAACAAATACTATAAAATACGACGCCAGCACATCAAGCTCTCCGAAAAAACCTTAAACCTGATATAGTAAAGAATTTTGACAGATTGTTGTAGCTTGATTTGCCGTCTGTACATCAGTAATTGTACCGGTACGAGTCCTATTAAAACTTTAAGACATGGTGGATGCAGCAAGCAATAAAACGGTGCACAATACATTCATAGATCTACAAAATTATTGTAACTCCACATTATTTACTTAGCTACGTCGAATATAAAACCACGGTTCGGATTTACGCATGTGGATGACGAATCGTTTGAATCCTTTAATCGTTATTAGATTTGTGATTTTTCAGTTCATTTAACTACGGTGACGTCAAGAGCGTAACAACGGGGTTTATCAAAATCCAACAAAATCCATAAGAAAATAAAGGTACTTGAAAAATGAAAATCTGTACGGCAATACTGCAATACGAACGCGTCCATTTCTTTTGACAGAGGTGACAGTTTTGTACGAAGTGAGTGGCATTATGACAGTGACAACAACTGTCAAAGTTTTGATAGGTTATGTTTCAATATTTATTCAAAAACTTTATTTTGCTGATTTATCCCTTAACTGCAACGAACAAGGCTTAAAATGGAAAAAAATACATATATCAGAAACATTATCATCGATCACGAACGTCAAGCTATAATGAAAACAAGACTGTTTCGTCTTTCGTCATTCGACCCCTTATCAACGAATTTTAATCAAAGCACAACTAATTACAATTGTAGATAAGATGTATTACCTAATTTAATAATCGTTCCCACTAGGAGCACTACGCACGTCGCCATAAACGTTAAAATGGCCAGTTTAGTGACTAAAAAGAGCGGTTTGTTTGTGAAATTAGTCAAAAATGTGAATGATTGTAGTAAGAGACTTTCGTCTCACTTTATTTACTATCCTGACAATGAGAAACCCGTAGAAGGTAAGGAATTACAGATAGTTTTGTGTCATGCATCATCAATATTAGCAAAAAATCACCCAGTAGATTTACAAAAGTTAGTAACTATCAGTAGCAAAACATTCAAAAGTTATTTTCTATTCTAAAATGTTAAATGAATTCCCTGCGAATTCTCTGCACCTAAAAGTAATAGGTTCCTGATCAAAAAGAACTGCATTTTACCTACAGTTTACTGTTTTAAGTTTATAACTATCAATGTACTCAATACTCAATACTCAATACTAATGTCTAACAACAAGATAAAGACTTATAAGATAGCACTGATTGAAATCAGTATCAGCAGTGTATTGACATTATTTAGTAACCCAATAAAAATTGATGCACTTTTATAATCAAACTTCCTCATTTTTTTATTGTTTTTACCCCTGTGCCTGTCACTATCTGTGCTCTCACTTCCTTCTCAGAATGTTACGGCCAGTCTCACATACTGATAAACCTTATTACTAAATTGTTTCAGATATTTTAACAGTATCTTGTTTGTTAATTGATTCCACATTAAACCAAAGCATACCATAAATTGATTTGTCTATCTATAATTTAAGGAATGACAGTCAAAATGTCTGCTAAAAAACTGTTTTTATCTAACAAAAGAAAAGCGGTTAAAAATTGGCAAAAGATGTTGCAGAACATATACAAAAAAAAAAAAAAAAAACTTTCAGACAAATTGACAACACATCCTTTTGGAAGTCTTTCAAAAAGTATCCTTACCAGTGAGGCCATGGCTTGAAACAGGGCGTCCCAAGAAGCTGCTAGGTGAAGCTAAGCTAGCAATATTAGTCACAACACAATGAAACGAAAAGCGAACAATGGAGTCCACAACATACAGTTTATTTACCATCAGTATTAAGTAATTAATGATCTTTCAGGAGAGACCACCAAGATGAACATGATGCAGGCCATCAACAATGCGATGGACCTTACTCTCAAGACTGACCCGACGGCCGTGCTGTTTGGTGAAGATGTGGCTTTTGGAGGAGTGTTCAGATGTGCACTTGGATTACAGGTAACAATTCTTACTTAACATCTGACTTTCATTAAAGTACTATTGTGAGCATAAAATTAATAGTCAACTTATTAAATTCATTGTTAGCTTTGATATTTTTAAATGATCAAAGGTCAAAAATTAAAATGAGATAGTAACAATTTCTCTTTGAACTATTTGCTTATGAATTAGCATAGGCCTATTCATAAGCAAATAGCAGTTAATAGTAATAACCGAGTAGTGATTGTTGCAGTATCTATGTATTGCAACAATACTTATGTTTCACTCTCCAGGTATAATTAGTTTTTTGTTATTATGTTATGCTTAGTTATTAGTTAATAAACTACTGTGCAACAATATTTTAATAAACTATTGTTGCACAAACAATAGTTTATTGCTAACTGTGGAGGCTTGTAAATAGCTTTTTGTTGTTTGTATCACTATAATTGTTTGTATTGTTAGCTGTAAGCCACCCAAATAGAACAAAATTAAATAAAAAATAATTTATTGTGTTTATTGATCTGGTATGCATATTTCAGTACTTGCAAATTTTTTTACTTGAGGAGCTAATAGTACCCACTAGAATTTTATAAAACAAATTAATTACCTACGGTTGTTTTACTGGCTTTACAAAAGCGGTCCTGTGTTTTTTTTCAGGACAAGTATGGTAAAGACCGCGTGTTCAACACTCCGCTATGTGAGCAAGGAATCGCAGGTTTCGGCATAGGACTTGCCACAGCTGGCGCTACTGCTATAGCTGAAATACAGTTTGCTGACTACATATTCCCAGCTTTTGATCAGGTTTGTGTTCTTTAATAAACAAACCAGGACAAGTTATTGAACCTCTTCTGAATTTAAAAATAAATGTCGTTTACTTCCTTACAAACTTTCATCATCTATTATATACCTTTGGAAATGCTTCAAATATTCCTTATTGCTCATTTTCGTTACATTAGAGAACTTTTGTGCAAAATTGTATGCTTCTACACCTGTGGGCAGCCGATAGGCTAAACATTGTCTAAATGTGAATCACTGTGTGAATGAAATTAAGAAGTAACTATTCATCCGGTCATACATAGAGAATATTATCTTATCAACTATGTATTTTTCATTTCATAGTTCTAGTAACTGTTGACCTAAACAACTTGGTGCTTGTATACAGTGATACATCATGTGAACTGCATGTACTTGTTGTTGTAATTACTTGTCTTTCTATGTTTATTGTTCTACATATTGACATCATAGATTACTATATGTAAACAAGTTTGTTTGTCACATAAGAAGAGGACAGCATTGATCCCTTTATTCATTAACTAAGAAAGGGAAGAGTTAGAGAATATAATGTTAATTGTTTGAGAACTGAGAATAGCATTGAGAACAAAATACTTAAGTATTCAGTAGCTAGTAAAGAATCCGTCTGAGTCATAATATTACTACAATACAAAAGATTTATGATGAAAAGGCCTCTCAGTTCACACAATTCAACTGTATTATGTTACTCTGTATTAAATTAGTGTTATTGGGTTTTTCTGTCAGGAATTTCTCAGTAGCAGCCACGGAAGTCTGGATTTATACCGGGTTGATAGCAGTAGGCTCGCCCCCTGTAACATGGGACTTACAACATAACTTGCGAAATGTGGATGTACTATTAGGTACGGTCGACCGAGCTGTTTGGTTTACATTTTAACAAGCAAATTACATTGTAAAATGTAAACCAATTAGCTTGGTCGACCGTATGAACACCTCTGCAAACCTGTATTTATTTATAAATCAAGAGCTGATCTGGAACACTAATGACTTTATTATCAGCGTGTATGCAACATCTTTTTTGTAGACCTGTGTTACTGTACCAATAATTATTCTGAACTTACAGATAATAAACGAAGCAGCGAAAGCGCGCTACCGCTCGGGCGGGCAGTACGACTGCGGCGCGCTCACCATCCGCACGCCGTGCAGCGCGGTGGGTCACGGCGGCCTCTACCACTCGCAGAGCCCGGAGGCTTTCTTCGCACATGTGCCGGGACTTAGGGTCAGTTGGCCTTGAAACTTACTAACTTTCTTCAAAATTACATAGATGTAGATGCTAGATATTGAAGTACGACAAAGTAGAAATAGTTTGTTTTACGATAGGGAATGCAATCGCGAGTGGAGATTGGCCACTCGAGATCTTGCGTGCTAAAGCTGTTGTAGGAATTGAGCAATTAAGAGTCCGTCTATTTACCGAGATCGAGATTTCGCCTACTTTTTCAATCAATTTACATCAGAGCCGGCGGCATTTTTCAGCATTGAAAAAAAAACTGCCTGAATACCTGATGCAACCTCCTTTCGTTCAACTTCTTTATAATCGTTCCCCCAGAGTCAGGATCGTGAGGAAAGTTTGAGGGTCAGACTGGAGACAGAAGGAGGACAGGGTCTTGTGGTGCAGCTCGGGGTTTATGTCCAGCTCTGGACTGCGATAGACTGACTTGACTGATTGAGTGTGTGGACCTGCTCACTATTTAAACAATAATTGAACTGTTTGCAGGTGGTAGTCCCGCGTGGTCCAATCACAGCCAAAGGCCTACTACTCTCATGCATCAGGGAGCGTGACCCGTGCTTGTTCCTAGAGCCCAAGATTCTGTACCGGTCAGCTAGCGAGGAGGTGCCCATCGAAGACTACACGTTGCCGCTTGGGAAGGCGCAGCTTTTGAGAGAAGGTAAATAATACCTTTGTAAATGTGTCTATCTTCTTGTTCGTGTCGTTGGCACGACATTATGTTTTAATGGCTCAAAACTTCGCCACTTCTCACGATATCGTCGGTGGCGGCGCAGAGGTCGCTTTTGGCAGCAGGTTTTGGGGCTCAGCGTGAGTTCATCGCGCAGATAACTTTGCTTAGGCAGGATTTCGCGTGAAATCACGCTTAAAGCATAGTTAGTATGTGGCGTGACACTAGAGTGGCATTGCAGCTTGCAGTGTAAGGGACGTTGAAAAATTCCGCTGAATGGGAGAGGGACAGAATCAGTCAATGTGGCGTTACTTGGAGGAGACGTGGGCAGAACATGTCTGGCAGTGAACGTCTTTCGGCTAAAATTATATCGAAATTATAATAACTAAGAACACATATTGTAGAAGGGTTGAAATGCAACTCAATTTCACCAAGTACCACACTCACAAATCTCTTTTCCGCAGGTGACGCAGCTACACTGATAGGCTGGGGCACACAGCTCCACGTGTTACTAGAAGTGGCGCAGATGGCGCAAGAGAAGCTGGGCGTCAAGTGTGACGTCATCGATCTGCAGTCCATCCTGCCCTGGGATGAGGATACAGTGTGCAATGTAAGTAGTGGAGTGGAGTTGCGGACACCAGCCTTTATAATAAGACTAGTATTTGCGTGTAAGAACACAAACACTCGTGTTCTTGAGAAGTAGTCCTTACCCATATAAAATTTTGAGAATCCATAAGAATCCTTAAACGAATTGGAAAATCCATGAAAGTCCTTAAAAGATTTTGTAAATTTTATAAAATCTTTTAAATATTTTGAAAACCCTTAAGAACCCCTAAAAAACTGTAAAATGTAATTAAAAAAAAAAAAAACCTGAATATCCTAAAATTAAAGTAAAAACCTTAATTAATTAACTCAGACCTTTTCCCATTAAAAAAACATTACCCTAAAGTTTGCTTGTCGTCGCCCCAGAGTTACGCTTCACCCACTCAACCTTCGTTACGCTACGGAGGTCGCTCAGCTCAGGACCTTCCCTCTATCACCGGACAGGTTTCGACGCCTACTATAATATTTGTTCAAACACCCAATGGCTATCTCTAACCGTTATGAAGTTACAGCCCTTTCAATTTTAGGGGAGGTTATACAAATGATTTTGACCAACTCTAGGCCCCTCCTTACGAATCTGCAAATAAAAATGTTCCAAGTCTCAACTTCCGAGATCCGCCTAAAGGGGGGAGAAGGGAGACAAGTGGGTCAACTTTTAAATATGGTTTTTACTTTTCCGAGCCTCCTCTATACGGATCTGAAAAAAAAAATGTTCTAAGTCTCTTTGTTTCCGAGATACGATGGGGGGGGGAGGGGGGTGAAACGGGAGGTATGGCACTTTTCCCATACTCGCGGGAGTTACTTGTTTACGAAACTGTCAAAATATACCCACCTCCCCATCCACCATCTGGGAGAACAATTATGTCAGTGAGTCAGTGAGTGGTAATCGAGCTTTATATAGTATAACCTGGGCATCAGTGGGCGACCCCCCACAGCGCCTGTGTGCGAAACCTATGAAGTGCCTCTTTTTTTCACAAATCTTCGTTTCAATTTATTTTTGTTTTTATTATTTATTAATTTTGACCGAAATAAATGTTAAAACAATCATTAACACACAAACTATACAGACTAAGAAGAATCACGTAAATCGGATCATCTCAGCGTAATAATAAAAAAAAAATAAGTTAATACCAGTCGAATTGGGAACCTACTCCTTTTTGAAGTCGGTTAAAAACATTACAAAACATAAATAGGTATTGCGCTAGTTGTACAAGTCTCCCAAGATAATATTCACGTTTATGGTTTAATTTTACGGTTTGGGTTTTAGTTTATACCAACGGAAGTGTGTACAAAGTGCGCATTGACTTACCAAGGGGTATCGTATTACTATTACTACTACTACAACAGCCCATGATGGGAGGAATTTGCCGTAATGTCCACGCTTGGCAGGCGGATTGGAGATCGCAGTGATGAAAGACTAACAGATAACGCTGCTGCCCATTCTCTGGTCTACGGAGGCGCAAGGTGTTCTGCCTCAGACATTAGTCGCCTTATACGACACCCGTGAGTGTAATGGGTTGGTTCTATTCTACTCTGCCGGATACCACACGGCTAATAATGTGTCAAGCGAATTTTCGAAAATCTGTGAATGCAGATTTGTTTCTTTTTAAAAATAAAGGAATGTTTCCTTTGAGTAAAATTTGCTATCTCCAGTATTTCGAGTACTTTTCCTCCAGGTGACATTGAAAAAATCCACCCTGAATATTGGTTTTAGTGCTAGAACTTATTCTTATTATAAAAATCAATGCGCACCTTGTACACACTTCCGTTGGTATAAACTAAAACACAAACCGTAAAATTAAACTACAAACGTGAATATTATCTTGGGAGACTTGTACAACTAGCGCAATACCTATAACAAATGTTTTGTAATGTTTTTAACCGACTTCAAAAAGGAGGAGGTTCCCAATTCGACTTATATTAACTTATTTTTTTTTATCATTACGCTGAGATTTATGATCCGATTTACGTGATTCTTCTTAGTCTGATGCGGAATAGTTGCCATTTGGTCCCATAAAAATTTAACATAGTTTGGCCCAGTAGTTTTCATTTTATCAACATTTTTTTACTTCAGTCGTGTAGTCTAAACATAGAGTATTGTTACGAGCTGGATATGGGATAAATTAATTACTACCGATTGAACAACAAATAACTTTAATAATCACAAAACACTTAAAACTTAATCACATGTACACTATTGATCACTATTCGCTAAGATATCGCAATTCTAGTTCACTTCGATTCGCTTCGTTGTGTAGCCAAATCAGACTGCCTGCTCCCGCAAACACGTCGACTATTTGTATGGCGACCGAACGTTCAAAAAAGACCCACAACTTCCTAGAATCTTCTAGACAATTCCATAGTGGGTCATTGTCCTTCGAGAAACTTCCACAACTTGTACAAAGGAAAGAAGTAGGTACTTTATGCCCTCGGCGTACGGTCGAAATTACAATGACAATTCCTGATGTTCTTTTGTAGGTAGTTTGCGAATTTGTACCTACATCATTCGGGACTCGTTTTACCTACCTACTACTACCTACCTACCTACTACTACCTACCTACCTACTACTACCTACCTACCTACTACTACCTACCTACCTACTTGTAGGTACTTACCTACTACCGTAACTGTAGGTAAGTACGGGTACGACGTAACAGTATATAACCAAGAAAGGGACTTCAAAAAGTTATCAACGCAATATCATTTTTTGTGTCATTTTATTACTTCAGTCGTGTGATCTAATTTTATGTACGTTCACCGATTTCTCCTCCATTTTGTTATTTACAAGGCATATGTTGCGCCTCTTGACATAGCGTACCTACTTACAAATCGATACTCCATTAGAAAGAATATGTTATTGTGTAAGTGTAACAAACATAATTTGGATGGCGGCGCCCCTATTGTCTTGGCGCCTGTGTGCGCCGACGGCTCGGCCCTGGTGGGAGGTTAAGTTGTTGAAAACCAATAGTCTCCAAAAGAGTAAACCTACTACTACAGTTAATTTCGTCTTTCTATCTGCCCGACTCATTGACAATTTCAAAATGCCTGTTGGTGATGTATAAATGTAATTAATGCTTTGAGTCGGTTTTGACGTTTCCTGTATAACACTCGCGCCGTGCGTTACTTCTAAGCTAGATTGCTTTTTTCCTTTTGACCGCCATAGTCACATATACGTGACAAGCAAGCGCGTGCCCTGTACGCCAAACGACACAAATATGTGACAAAATCGTAGGTGAAATTGTGGCTTGGCGTGGAGTGCTCGCGCATGCGTTTATATGCTCTGGCGGTCAAAATTTAATTCAGGCTATTTATATTATTATCCAGCTTATCTATATTTTGTTTCAGTCCGTCAAGAAAACTGGTCGCTGCCTGATTGCCCACGAAGCTCCTCTGACGTCAGGGTTTGGGGCTGAATTGGCTGCTACTATTCAGGTAACACTATCATGACAGAAATCTAAAAACTTTTACTGATTAACATTGATATTTCTAGAAAATTTGGAAAACTGCCTTCATGACTAGATTTGGCAGACAGATAAGTGGCAGCAGATTGTTCTGGAAGGACGTTCCTTTCACTATTTATTTACTCGCCTTGTGGCTACTCACTCATTGGACTCATTGCGCAGGTTTCAACACAGATATCTTTTTAACCTTTTGACCACCATAGTCACATACGTGACAAGCAAGCCATGCCCTATATGCTAAACGACACACATATGTGACAAAATGGTAATCGTGGAGAATGACTGACAGTCCCCTGTGCAGAGCATGCATGGAGACGGAGGGAACGGTGCAAACTTGTGCTCCAACAGTGCAGCGGCGAGAGGGGACCCTGGGAACACACGGGGAGGTTGATCTGCTTCTGGAGGGAGGTCGGCTGGTTGGAGTATCGGCCACCATGGCTCACGCACAATGGTCCACTTAAAGGACTAAGTGTGGAAACCTAAACCCCATGACAGATATATGGTAATCGTGACTTGGCCGAAATGTTAATTGACTGAGCGAAGCCCAAAAGGGTGGTTTTGCAGAGTGCCTACAGCAATTCTTAGGTACGTTTAATACCCTCCACGGGTAACGATGCTTACGTTTACAACGAGGAAGTAACTCTGAAAAACACTAGGTGACGGTGTGCATCGATAACATAAGATCTCATTCTTTGGTGCACATTGATGGCAATGTTTTTGCTGCCTAAAAATGACCATGTTATTTCTGCTTACAGGAAGAATGCTTCCTCCACCTGGAGGCTCCGATCTCCCGCGTGGCCGGCTGGGACGCTCCCTTCCCGCATGTCTTCGAGCCGTTCTACCTTCCTGACAAATGGCGATGCTTCCAGGCGCTTAAAGACACCCTGGAATATTAATGTTTTGGAAATCGTGATGGATTGGAATAGGTTTTGATGTAATAATAAGTTATTCTCTTTTAAGAAATGGTTTTATTTTTATTTTCCTGTGTTGTGTTGAGGAAAAATAACGCCTTTAGTTGTTTCAGATAAATAATAAGGGAGTCAGTTGTAAAATTGGGAGAGTTAATGAAAACAAATAGTTTACTTATCAATTTATTAAAAAATGAAAATCAATCCATAAAAATAACTAGATATTATGAACAGTGAAGTTAGTAGAAATACTTAAAAGAACAAAATGTCAATTTATACGAAATTACACACACTTATGTCTCCTTGTTTGTGCTGCCGCGTCGGGAAACTTACAAATTATAAGAAAAATAAATCAAATGTGTGTATGTGTCGGATATATCCTATGAAACTTACGACCTACTTAAAACTACCATTTTTTTAAACAATCTGTACCAAAACATCAGTAAATTGAGTAACAAATATAAGCCCGTGAAACTTCGTAACTTAAATCAAACAGTAGAAATTACATTTGAACCTTGTGATGTCAAATATTTACAACAATTCAAAAGTGCAATTTAATTTCACATGCTTATACTAATGAAAAACATTTTTCTTTCCAATTTAAGTCTTTATGTTAAGACCAGCACCTCTATGGAAAATAATCAGATCAGTGGCTACGAACATTTAATTGACAAGTACAAGGATTTTAAGCTTAGTACATGTTATGGGGCACAGCCCATTTTTGGGATATACTTTTTATAATAATAAAATATAACACAGGTACAATATATTATTACAATCATTGACATATTCAGGCAAGACTATTCACAAACCAAATATTTATTGACTCTATTTTATAACGTATCTCATGTTACCAGTGCTTTATCAATCTAAGATGAGGTGGAAACAAAATACAAATGAAAAATTATTATGCAGTACATTTATTATGAAAAAGTGTTAGAAAATGTATGCAGACTAATTTGGAGTCAATATGCATGCAATCTTTACAATTACAAGCATCCTGGTCAAGTCAATCCGTCAGTTTCTAGACCAGAATGAAATGCAAAATCAACTTGAGCTGCAGACAACAATCCTTGCAGGTTACTCGCAATAAATAAATGAAGCTTACAGGTAGAGTTCTGAAACTTCCGTAACACACAAGTTTAACATTCTCAGTGCCGCTGCACTTGCGTTCGGGCTCTGCTACTCTTCGGCCCAGGCGCTGCGCCGGGCGTGACGCGCCAGCGTGAGGTAGGGCCCCACTGACGGCGAGTTCGGGAACCTCTGCATGTAGCGCTCCAGGCGCAAGTACTTGACGGTGATGAGGCGGCCCTCGTACCACCAGCCGTGCAGGCTGCGGTACACCACGCCCGCATCCTGCGGCGACGCGCACTTCACGTACACGCAGCACGACGTCCTGTCGATGTCGATGTGTAAGATGTTGCAATGTGTGTCACATTTTTCCAAAATAGCATCCTGAATCTTGACCCTCAATAACGAGTTGTCATCGTTTTTGTCGAACATGTGTCGTATCTTGAGGCAGGGTGTCGGAGATACCACTAGGTTGTTGACAGAGCCTTCCTGGGTTTCAAAAGCCTGTCCTTGCCATGACGCGCTGCGCTTTGGGCTGCTGTGGGGGGATATCCATCTCCACACGCGGCAGTCCTCTCCATCAACTGACTGTACCTCCATGCGCACTCTGCTCTCGTTTCTCTGTATAAACTTCACAGCGGCATCCCAGACAGACGCCATTTTCTCCCTGTTTTGTGGTGAGATGAGCGTATCTCTCACATGGTCCACAGATATGTATGGTTCTCCACTATCCTCAGTCTCTTGAGATATCACATCAATAATTTGTTCCACCATAGAATAGATCTCTTCACTTTTCCTTTTCTGATACATCACATAGTATTTGTAAGCTCTTTGGAGGCCTAGGCCAAGTAAAGTGAGGAGGGCAACAATAATAAGACTGGACCCAGCAGAGTATAAAGTGTTAATGATTAAGCATGACAGAGGTGTTGATGGATCTGTGAGGGTAATAGCAACCGTGCCTTTAGTTCTTTGTTGGACAATCAAGTCAGTGGATTTAATAGGAGAATATTCAACATCTTTAGTGTAAAGACTTTTAAGTTGGACAACATTCAATCCCCATCGAGGATTGTTAATCAGAAGAACTTGTAAGTTATTCAGATCTGTGCGACATTGGCTGACATCAGTCTCTGCCTTGGCACTGGCAATGTCAATTATTTCTCGCTCAGTGAGATAAGGCAGAGTTCCCAGCTGACCACATTTGTATGAAGCTATCCTAGTTGTCAACTCTGGATGTATGACTTTGAGAAGATCTTTAGCATAACTGACTTGTTCTTTAGGCACACAGTTGATCCCAGGTCTGTTGCCTGGTATGTTCAGCTGACAGATTGGTATGACACTGTTCTGATCATCTGCCACTGACGTGATGTCGTTTTTCTTAACTATATACATGAAAAATAAGCAAAAAAAAAAAAGTGCCACTAACACAACAAGAGCAAGGGACACAAGATTGTTCTTTAAAAATTTCTTGTCAGTAGCAGATTTATAATCCACTATATCAGACCGGTTCACTCCAGTGATATAGGATCTGCGTGGTAGCACAGTACTGCCATTGTTTGTGTCCCGGTCAAGGAAAGATGTAGGTTTTGGATCTGATTTGAGTGCAGATAGACGCCTAGTAAAGTTACTTAAATATGGAGATTCTACCTCGTCAATAGTAGAAGTAGACGGCTGGTAAGTACTTGTTGTATAGTTTGAGCTATAGTTAGATGAGGGAATAATAGATGGACGGTCTGCCATGGAAGATGTCAAACCTAAGCGAGAGCGTATTGAATTGAGATTATCAGATGAAGTCATGCCGGGTGAATATGTGGATGAGTAGTTAGTGGGTATGATAGATGCTCGAGAGAACACAGACTTCTTTGGGGGGCTGGTGCTGACATCGACAGAGGGTAATGTGCTCGAGATATAGTCGCTCGACCTTGAATTGCTTCGGAAAGGACTGGACGTCTTCTTGTCGACGTCTACGTCGCTATCAGAGCCAGTCTCATAGTCGTCCGGATCGTTCGCCGCGTAAGTGCGTTTAATAGTACGTGTGGTCACTGTTTCAACTTCTTCCCGTGTCCTCATAGCGGGCTTTTCTTCGTCAGACTCAGATCCCTTGTCAGAGTCCCGTTTAGCGGGAGAATCTTTTTTCGGTGGCGGGCGACGTGTTTTGTTTGCTGCGGGCGGCAACATCGCTCCGCCGGTCGTCGCCCGGCGGCCACGTTTCTCTTTAGCATTCGTAGTTGTGTCCAAATCGGACTCCTCGCCGCTCGAGTAGCGTGCGAGCGACCGCCTTGTATCGGCTTTGTTATCGACGTTAGTTCTAGGTTTGCTTTTGTTATCTAATACTAATTTCAACTTTTTCACCAACAACTTTCTTGTGGACGCCGTAATAGGCATTATAGGGAATCCATGCTCCGCTAGTTTCGTTCGCAGCTCCGCATCTGACATTGAGTCGACTTGATCGGCCATTGTGAAGTCTGCAAGCACAATTTTACAGGTTATTTACACATGCACTCACTAGAACACTGTTTATGTAACGCTATTAGTAATAGTTCACCTTATTTTCGAGATATGCACTGAAGAATTACGTCAAATTTATAATAAAATTCACCGGCGCGTCATGTCGCACGCACCGCGAAAGAACGTCGTTATTTAGTGTTGCCATAAATATTTTTAATTTACCACTAAAGTAAAAGTATTCTAACGATCACATTTCAAAATATTGTGAAACGTTATGATGTCAGTTTCCTATTTATAGTGTGCGTCCTCAACATTGCGTATTTCATTACATCAATATATAAATAGCTACTGATACTTTTGTTGATATTACTTCAATCTCTCTCTCTCCACGAGATGACTAGTACTAAATAACCTTCAAATAACCAAGTTTGTTGCACATGCAAACGAATTAAATTGTTGTTTTTTTAATCAAAATATGATTAAAATTTTTTTGGGAACTAAATAATTAGTCGGGCTATTTGATTTAAAACCTACGAAATTACTTTCCTTACTCTGGCAATAATAATAAAATAGTAAATTTTGAGTAAAGTAAACCAAGTTATTATTATAAAATAACGGGAATAAATTACCTCATCGTTTTCATTGTACTAAATATGATGCTCTGTGTTTTCATTTCATGACTCAAATCATCGATAAAGACACTTGCGATTTTGCAAAATTGGATCAAGGTCACGGAAATAACGGTTAAATCCATGAAGACTTTCAGATTTTAGGCTGTTTTTTAGTAGGTATGACGAGATGAGAACTCTATTGGACATTGTAGTCGACTGTTCATTAGAATCGATTAGTTTAATAAATCTAGTATAGGTATACTAGATTGAGTGGTAACACTGTCCCTCTCCCCGTGCCATGCTGCTGCGTTGTTTTATTGGCGTTTGTGAAAATGGAAATAAGATAGCTGGCTTGATTTCTGGTGTCGCTTTTATTTCCCTACGCACTCAACGATAACCAAAACAAGTTATCGTCTATAAACTCATTCAATATCCCGACATGTACCTACCTGATGTATTTAGGCAACGATAAGCATGACCAATATTTTCGCGGGGCCGTTCCAAATAAATCTAAGGCCTTGTAATCTGCATTGGGCATGCTCCCGGGAAATCGCGGTTGTGAAAGTACCTACCAGGAAAACCCGGGATTTTTTACCCTGTTTAGCACCGGTTCTGGCAAAAAATTCGGGTGGGGCCAATGAGATTTTATAACATCATTGGGTGGGGCTGTGTCGGTGCACACGGCCGTTGGTTATAACGTGAAACGTATTTTACCAGCGAGTCGCTATAGCATTTCATTTAATATTCGACATTATTTTGGATTGATTCTATTGAGAACATTCTCGAAAGTACTTCGCTACTCAAGTGGTGATGGTCAGGTCGAATGAGGGATTTTCTTTTTAGCTCTTCCCTAGTCGCTGGATAGATGGCGCTGAACTTAGTACGTTAATGCAAGGAACGGAACCTAAAAAATCTGATTTTAACAAAGCGTGAGAAAACTAGGTTATATTCGGAAGGTTAAGCAAACGAAAGTGTCAGTCAACGAGCGTATGACGGACGTGACGCAATGTTTTTTTTCGCAAGCGTTTTGTCTTTGGCACCAACTATCGTAGTCAGCTCAACGCCATCTATAGAGTTCTTGGAAACTAAGTTTTTTTTTTACGGTCGTGTATGGTGCTGATTTTAAAGACGATTTCGAGTCAAAAACTCCTGGTTCTTTCGTAAATAAGGTTGTTAACTATAATTATTATCGTTTTTATATTATAGGTTTTCGCCCGTGGTCCCGGTCCCTTAGTCCCTGGAAGGGACCACGAGTATTTTTTTGCCCGTGGTTAATTCAAGAAATAAAATAGGGTGTATTTTTTTTTAATCCTTATGGGCGGCATGGGCACCGGGCCGTAGGCCGACGAAGGAGTCCAGCGGAGGCCCGGCACTTCATGAAACCTCCGTGGCCAAGGGACTACGAGAAGGGACCACGGGCGAAAAAGGTATATTATTATTTACATTTAATCTTATTTAACAAAAGAAAAATCCGCCACCTGGCTCTATCATCATACTCTCGTTACATCGCCCCAAAGAGATTTAAAAAGACTTATACTAAATATTTATTTGAATTTCTTTGCATCGCCCCTTTTATTGGACGCGTCAAAACGAATCGAATAAGCCCAAACTCGCCACCGATGAGTTCCATTATTCACCTCCTAGCTTATGGACGAGAATGCGACACGTACCTAGTGTTCAGAGCTCACTCCCGCACGGGTCCGTCTGTTCCCATTCAGTTGATTGGACTAGTGAGATTTCTTTCACGTTTGTTCAGTTGATTGAACTAGTGAGATTTCTCTCGTTTGTTCAGTACAGAAATCAGAGATTAACAAAAGCACAATTTTTCTAATTTGTATGTAGGAACTGCGCAGCGAAACTGCATCACATATGGTTTCAAAGATTCTGGGATTCGATTGATCTGATAAATTAAATACCGCCTTTCGAACACAAAGACTACTATTTATCGACAAAGGAGCAAAGAAACCAAGTAAAGAAAATGTGCTACGTTAATGATAGAACCACTGCAGTAGAAGTCCCATCAAAATATTCTGAATTTCTATTGGTAGATTTTAACGACAACTATACCCGCATTTTAGAAAAAAAAGTTTATGGAATCGTTTTCGTCACACATAGTACTACCTAGCATTAATCCTCAACTTTACCATATATTTATTTATTTATCGAGGCCCCCACTGGACGAGAAGGCGACGCCTAGTGTTCAGAGCTCACTCCCGCACGGGTCGAGGCCCCCACTGGACCAGAAGGCGACGCGTAGTGTTCAGAGCTCACTCCCGCACGGGTCGAGGCCCCCACTGGTCGAGAAGGCGACGCGTAGTGTTCAGAGCTCACTCCCGCACGGGTCGAGGCCCCCACTGGACGAGAAGGCGACGCGTAGTGTTCAGAGCTCACTCCCGCACGGGTCGAGGCCCCCACTGGACAAGAAGGCGACGCGTAGTGTTCAGAGCTCACTCCCGCACGGGTCGAGGCCCCCACTGGACGAGAAGGCGACGCGTAGTGTTCAGAGCTCACTCCCGCACGGGTCGAGGCCCCCACTGGACGAGAAGGCGACGCTTAGTGTTCAGAGCTCACTCTCGCACGGGTCGAGGCCCCCACTGGACGAGAAGGCGACGCGTAGTGTTCAGAGCTCACTCCCGCACGGGTCGAGGCCCCCACTGGACGAGAAGGCGACGCGTAGTGTTCAGAGCTCACTCCCGCACGGGTCGAGGCCCCCACTGGACGAGAAGGCGACGCGTTGTGTTCAGAGCTCACTCCCGCACGGGTCGAGGCCCCCACTGGACGAGAAGGCGACGCGTAGTGTTCAGAGCTCACTCCCGCACGGGTCGAGGCCCCCACTGGACGAGAAGGCGACGCGTAGTGTTAAGAGCTCACTCCCGCACGGGTCGAGGCCCTCACTGGACGAGAAGGCGACGCCTAGTGTTCAGAGCTCACTCCCGCACGGGTCGAGGCCCCCACTGGACGAGAAGGCGACGCGTAGTGTTCAGAGCTCACTCCCGCACGGGTCGAGGCCCCCACTGGACGAGAAGGCGACGCGTAGTGTTCAGAGCTCACTCCCGCACGGGTCGAGGCCCCCACTGGACGAGAAGGCGACGCGTAGTGTTCAGAGCTCACTCCCGCACGGGTCGAGGCCCCCACTGGACGAGAAGGCGACGCGTAGTGTTAAGAGCTCACTCCCGCACGGGTCGAGGCCCCCACTGGACGAGAAGGCGACGCGTAGTGTTCAGAGCTCACTCTCGCACGGGTCGAGGCCCCCACTGGACGAGAAGGCGACGCGTAGTGTTCAGAGCTCACTCCCGCACGGGTCGAGGCCCCCACTGGACGAGAAGGCGACGCGTAGTGTTCAGAGCTCACTCCCGCACGGGTCGAGGCCCCCACTGGACGAGAAGGCGACGCGTAGTGTTCAGAGCTCACTCCCGCACGGGTCGAGGCCCCCACTGGACGAGAAGGCGACGCGTAGTGTTAAGAGCTCACTCCCGCACGGGTCGAGGCCCCCACTGGACGAGAAGGCGACGCGTAGTGTTCAGAGCTCACTCCCGCACGGGTCGAGGCCCTCACTGGACGAGAAGGCGACGCCTAGTGTTCAGAGCTCACTCCCGCACGGGTCGAGGCCCCCACTGGACGAGAAGGCGACGCGTAGTGTTCAGAGCTCACTCCCGCACGGGTCGAGGCCCCCACTGGACGAGAAGGCGACGCGTAGTGTTCAGAGCTCACTCCCGCACGGGTCGAGGCCCCCACTGGACGAGAAGGCGACGCGTAGTGTTCAGAGCTCACTCCCGCACGGGTCGAGGCCCCCACTGGACGAGAAGGCGACGCGTAGTGTTCAGAGCTCACTCCCGCACGGGTCGAGGCCCCCACTGGACGAGAAGGCGACGCGTAGTGTTAAGAGCTCACTCCCGCACGGGTCGAGGCCCCCACTGGACGAGAAGGCGACGCGTAGTGTTCAGAGCTCACTCACGCACGGGTCGAGGCCCCCACTGGACGAGAAGGCGACGCGTAGTGTTCAGAGCTCACTCCCGCACGGGTCGAGGCCCCCACTGAACGAGAAGGCGACGCGTAGTGTTCAGAGCTCACTCCCGCACGGGTCGAGGCCCTCACTGGACGAGAAGGCGACGCCTAGTGTTCAGAGCTCACTCCCGCACGGGTCGAGGCCCCCACTGGACGAGAAGGCGACGCGTAGTGTTCAGAGCTCACTCCCGCACGGGTCGAGGCCCCCACTGGACGAGAAGGCGACGCGTAGTGTTCAGAGCTCACTCCCGCACGGGTCGAGGCCCCCACTGGACGAGAAGGCGACGCGTAGTGTTAAGAGCTCACTCCCGCACGGGTCGAGGCCCCCACTGGACGAGAAGGCGACGCGTAGTGTTCAGAGCTCACTCCCGCACGGGTCGAGGCCCTCACTGGACGAGAAGGCGACGCCTAGTGTTCAGAGCTCACTCCCGCACGGGTCGAGGCCCCCACTGGACGAGAAGGCGACGCGTAGTGTTCAGAGCTCACTCCCGCACGGGTCGAGGCCCCCACTGGACGAGAAGGCGACGCGTAGTGTTCAGAGCTCACTCCCGCACGGGTCGAGGCCCCCACTGGACGTGAAGGCGACGCGTAGTGTTCAGAGCTCACTCCCGCACGGGTCGAGGCCCTCACTGGACGAGAAGGCGACGCCTAGTGTTCAGAGCTCACTCCCGCACGGGTCGAGGCCCCCACTGGACGAGAAGGCGACGCGTAGTGTTCAGAGCTCACTCCCGCACGGGTCGAGGCCCCCACTGGACGAGAAGGCGACGCATAGTGTTCACAGCTCACTCCCGCACGGGTCGAGGCCCCCACTGGACGAGAAGGCGACGCGTAGTGTTTAGAGCTCACTCCCGCACGGGTCGAGGCCCCCACTGGACGAGAAGGCGACGCATAGTGTTCACAGCTCACTCCCGCACGGGTTGAGGCCCCCACTGGACGAGAAGGCGACGCGTAGTGTTCAGAGCTCACTCCCGCACGGGTCGAGGCCCCCACTGGACGAGAAGGCGACGCGTAGTGTTTAGAGCTCACTCCCGCACGGGTCGAGGCCAGACTAGTCCGGGGCAGTGTGAGTTACATTACATCTCGTAAACACGGGGTTGGTTTTAGTTAGCCAGTACGGTCTGATAGACCATTCCGTTTCCTAGGTTCGTAAGTTAAAAATAATACAAAATAAATAAAACAACGCTCCTCGCACCACTTCGTTTATTTGTTTCGCTATAGCCCATTACAATAGTTCACAACTAAATATTACATTCACAGCGCTAAAATAAGTTATAAAACCATACATTTATAAAAATTTGAAATGAAAAATTTATTATGAAATAATTTAAGCACCCATCCCAACTATTGTAAAACATCCCTTATCAAGTTACCACGTATATGTTGGTATTCAAGTAGGCTTATTACAACATCTAAAATTTTCAGCATACATGTGAACTATATATACAATATTTTTTTTAATTAATTAGAACGTAATTACATTACATCCTTACAAAAATGTAATCATGAAACAATTAAATATTACCCATATCCGAATTGGAGGTACGTCAAGAAATAAAAAAAACTAAATGTGGCGAAGATGGCGTTAGCGCCGAAGATGGCGTTAGCGCGGAAGATGGGTAAGCGCCGAAGATGGCGTTAAGGCCGAAGATGGGTAAGCGCCGAAGATGGCGTTAGCGCCGAAGATGGATAAGCGCCGAAGATGGCGTTAGCGCCGAAGATGGGTAAGCGCCGAAGATGGCGTTAGCGCCGAAGATGGGTAAGCGCCGAAGATGGCGTTAGCGCCGAAGATGGGTAAGCGCCGAAGATGGCGTTAGCGCCGAAGATGGCGTTAGCGCCGAAGATGGGTTAGCGCCGAAGATGGCGTTAGTGCCGAAGATGGCGTTAGCGCCGAAGATGGGTAAGCGCCGAAGATGGCGTTAGCGCCGAAGATGGCGTTAGCGCCGAAGATGGCGTTAGTGCCGAAGATGGCGTTAGCGCCGAAGATGGGTAAGCGCCGAAGATGGCGTTAGCGCCGAAGATGGCGTTAGCGCCGAAGATGGGTTAGCGCCGAAGATGGCGTTAGCGCCGAAGCCCTGGATATAGGAGAACCGACGCTTCCATTTTATCTCACTTAGCTCTTCAACGATAGGTACTCTCCGTTCCGGTAAATTTATTTTTGCCATGCCAATATAATATTACTTCAGATTAAAGGTGTTAAATCTTGTACCCTCCCGGTACCTTGGGACCGCTAGATGGACCTGCGACAGACCACGCAGGAGACCGCGGGACGACTAAGATGTCTTCCTTAGGAATTGTCAACATGTGGTGACGTACAGGGACCGATGGAAAGAATGGAAGGAGGTCTTTACCCAGCAATGGGAAAGTCCAGGCTAGCTATGGTACTCGTAACATTAAATACTTTTTTTACAAACATTTAAAAATGTTTATAAAATAATAAATAGAATAATCGGAAAAGTTTATGCGTTTGCATTAAATAAAACATTACAATACTGTTAAATTGAAATCTAGACTTCTAAAGAGCTAACAAATAAATTTATTAAAACAAGTACACGTAAAACAACATAAGTTCATAGCACAGCTACAAGCACTGCACCAGATTGGCATCCCCTCATCTCATCTAATAGCTGAGCCCGATCTGATGCCGCGCCTTACGTTCCAGAGATCGCGAGAGAATCCCGAACGGCCGAACTGCAAAGCTTATAACTGAGCATTCACAATAACCTCACAAACAAAGAATTTGAATACAATGAAATTGGGTGCTCGACTATTTTATTTATTAAAAGTAATAAAAATACCCTGGCATACAGAGAAAAAGACAAAGTTCTTGTAAAGACCATACTCCTTACACATAGGGTCATATTCCGTTTGACGGGAAAAAGACAGAAAATTTTAAATTTCAAAATTTTTAAGGTATGTATAACAATTTCAAAAATAGTCAAGTACCCGATTATTTTTATGATTCATATTTTATAGAGTGTACTATCACATACATTTACTTTACAAAATAGAACAAAGTAATATGTAATTTTCTATGTAATAGAAAATATCATATTACTTTGTTCTATTTTATTACCCTATATAATTTTTGTCTGGTACAAAAGATAAACCACGCCATACATGTGGTTTGAATAACTTAGTTACGAATTTGGTATGATTTACTTAGGTATAGTATTACTGGGGCGGTTTCCAGCCACCGAAGCCGACTTCCAGCTGTTTGGCCACTGCTAAACATAGTCTGTCTTGATTTGGTGCAGCTATAACCTGAAATTTAACCAAAAATATTTAAAAGCTATCGTTATAACAGAAACCATAATAAACCGATAAGCAATCTTAACTTATTTACTGTCACAGGTTATTAAAATTGTGCCTGAGGTTGTTTTTGTTCAGATAAAATTTAACATAGCATTATTAAACAGTCATTTTAGTAGAACAAGGTGTGTCCGTAGCGAAGTCCCAATCTGATCAAGCTTTTTTTTTTAATATATTTTCCATCAATGATTATGTTTGGAACTAACTATACTAGCGCCATTACTTTCACAGTAACCTCCATACTAATGTTGGATTCCTTTCATATTCTGCATAGCTATTCACAAACGCTTCGATTCGATTTCGATTCGGACAGTCGTATGTCTATCTCGCTCGCTTTCGTAATGCCAAAAAAAGATAGACATAATTATGACTATGACTTGTCGAATCGAAATCGAAGTCATTGTGTGTCCGGAAGTTAAAAATAGAGAAAATTATAAAGTACAAACAAAATCAACAACACAGCCTCTTAATAGGCTTGTGTCCTGAAAAAATCGAATTAGTCCGTCAGTTAAGACTATCAAAAAACGATTTTTTTCTTTTGTTACGTAAACCAAAATTGACGAAGATACGACGCTTTTAAAATTCTCAACACGTCACGCCGTGGTATAATTTTTAGTGCGTTGTGACGTCACGAGCCCCCACTCTCGAGTTTTAATGCGTTTTATGTTTGTCAATATTTGTATATTATATTATTCATTGATTTATAAAAACAAAAAGTACGTGTCCATTATTTTCCAATACTCTAACTGACGGGCTAAATAGATTTGCATTTTATTGATGGTGGAAACTAGCCTATTGTCATTAAAATATATTTGTGTTACCTGTACACCAACAGGCAGGCCTTTATACAGTCCCATGGGCACCGTAGTGGCCGGCATGCCGAGTATGTTGAAGGCCATCGTGTACATGACGCCCGACGCCTTCAGGAACACCTGGTTGTGATGGTGGGCCTGACCGATGAATACTGGGTAGATGAATACACCGTTGTCGCCTAGGACTTTCTGGAAAGAATATGCAATGGGATTTTTAGTATCTATCATTAATCTTTCGCGAAAACCTTTAGGAAACTATCTGACAATGAATACGAAATGGTTTTGGTTCCCATTTTTGACCGTATAACATAATATTGCCACAGCTGCACGAGGGCCTGCTGCGGATTGGAGGATGTAACCTGCCAACTGGGTTTGGGACATGCATGGTTGATGGTGATTTTTCGAATGGCCATAAAAGTACATCTTGATATAATAATATTTAAATACCTGCATATGTGCACGTAGTTGATTCGCTTTTCCGTTGTAGTAACCTCTCCGCGAGTCCGGAATGAACAAGTGACTTTTATTTATAAGAGAGAAGCTCAGTCCTTGGAGTGATCGTGATCCGCCACCGAACATGTATTTTATAAGCTCAACAATCAAGCTTTTATCGCGCTAAAAAAATAAACAAAGAAAAAATATTGCAACTTTTAAGAAAAGATTTTTTTTCTGTGGAACTATTTAGAAAAAAAGTATCTTGAGTTGAATCACCCCGAATTATGGGAAAATAATTTATGTTATTTGACAACATTATAAAAAAAAATGGAAGAGTTCCGTTTCGCGGCACTTACTTTCGGATTGGCGGGATCTTGCAAAAGATTCGGAATGTCCTTCATCGAAAAGAATACAGACACCGATATTTCGACCGAGTCTTCTAAATCTTTGAATTTTTCCTGCAATAAAATAAAACATTTGGGTAAATATTTTTTAACACCCTTGCTCGTAAAGCTGATGTAATTCCACCGGTTTTAAATATGTAAAGCGGGTCATAAAAAACGCGTGTGTTACCAAAGCAAATAGTTAAGTTATAGTCCATACAAATTCCATAACAGTATTATTTGCCATTTCAAATATGGAACTGATCGCCGCCGCACGACTCCAGCTAGTGAGCAGCGTGCAGCGCGCTGTTGCTATTCAAATTTCGAACTAATCGCCGCGCGGCCAGTCAGTAGGCAGCGCTAGCGCGCTGTTAAAATGGCGGGAAAGCAACAGTGTGCATTCACAGATTGAGTTTATTTAAAATAAAAATAAAACAGTTTATTCGGTAATTTAAAAACTTGGCTGCATGCTCTAGCGTCTTTGCCAACATTTTCACGCAGCCACGGCAGAAAATAATCCTCGCGCCATTTTTCTCAAATTTTCGTTTCTTTGTACTTGTATTGTGAATATCTTTTTCTGTTTCCTCGCAAATGTGTTAAAAAACGTCGTACGATATACGTGCGTATTGGTTATAACATGCTCGGCTCAATTACGCCCTCGCCTTCGGCTCGGGCTGAAATTCCGCCTCGCATGTTATAACCATCTTAACGCACTAATATCGTAATGTACTATAAAAGTGTTTTGATTACATGATTAAAAATAAAGATGCCATTTTGATTTGATTGAAGTGTGGAATGAAGTCAAATTATACGTTTTTATTGTGTATTTCAAGTTCTCAACAATCAGAATGTGTGAAAGTTTATTTGGCTTTTACTAAGGGGCTCCCCCATGCACACTAGCGCCACTTTAGTAAAAAAATCAGAACTCGTTAAATACACAATTAATATAAAATCTGATTGACAAAATCAATCTTTTGGTCTTCTAAATTATTTACGTCTGCTTAACTCATTGAAACATAGCTCGCTTTCGTTACAGATACAAAATGGAAAAAAAACGGCCGTTTTTAGCAATTTTTCTAACTGTAACTACAGTGAAGTATATTTTAATGAATTAAATAGACGTCAATAATCAAGAACTCTAAAGCATTGATTTTGTCAATCAGGTATTTAACGAGTACTGATTTTTTTTACTAAAGTGGCGCTAGTGTGCATGGGGGAGCCCCTTAAAGGTAAGGCAACTTGTATTTAGATGCATAACTTGGGTCGCCGCCCGGGGCTGACCAGAAATTCGCCGCCACTTCTATTTGTCATCATTCGTCAAAAAAGGGTTAAAGAAATCAAAAAGCATTTAAATTATTGAAAAATGTGAAATTACTCTTTTTATCTGTGAAGGTACTGAACATGCTTTTTACCAATAATATAGATATAGGTAGGAGGGGAGCATGTTAGAAGAAAAACATAGATTTGAGCTTATAATTATCTAGAAAACATGTCGTGAATGTCGATTCACGACATGTTAAAATATACGTCGAGCATCTGCGCATGTGTGAGAAGGGCAGCTCGTGTCGCCCGCGCTGTATAGTAAGCGAAGCATTTGTTAATACGGGTGAATACAGGGGCTTATCTACTACTATTGCCCAAGTAGGTAACTATCACTATGTAGTTTTTGTACTATGACGAATTTTACCTATCTGCAAGTAGAAAAAACAGTGAAATATTTATTTTTTCATCCAAGAAAATACTGGTGTTACCTCACTAACTGTACATCCACAATCATTTTCCAAGTATTTGACGGCGTTGCGAATAGCATCGTTAATGCATCTGTCCACTCTCAGCAGGGCGACCGAATCCGTTGCTTCAAACATGTAGTGAACCTGAGAGAGTACAAGAGATTGATCAGAACATGAAGCATAATAAAGAAAGACATACAAAGATTACTAGGAAGTTACAAACGGTAAAATATTGTTACGAGCTGGGTATGGGATAAATTAATTACTACCGATTCAACAACAACTAACTTTATTTAATTACAAAACACTTATAAATCACAAATACACTACTGATCACTGTTCGCTTAGATATCGCACTTCTAGTTCACTTCAATTCGCTTCGTTCTGTAGCCAAAATCAGACTGCCTTTTTACCCCCATATGTCCTCCTGAACATCCATCATGGTAGAGCCGTAGAACATCCGGTACCTTAGCTTTAGGGACAACCATTTGTAGATGACAGCTGTCCCCTCGAGCGTTTTCCCATTTACGGCACAAGACTCCATCCTGGATCACCAAGCTGTTCCATTGTGCCCAATAACTCTTCGTGATGGAACTCATCGCAGCCACATCACTCCACTTGGGTTCCACAACTTGTACAAATGGTAGAAGTAGGTACTTTATGCCCTCGGCGTACGGTCGAAATTACAATGACAATTCCTGATGTTCTTTTATAGGTAGTTTGCGAATTTGTACCTACATCATTCGGGACTCGTCCTAACTCCTACCTACTACTACCTACCTACCTACTTGTAGGTACCTACTACCGTAATTTTAGGTACGGGTACGACGTAACAATATGGACACTATGGAAGGTCATGGGAAGATTTTTTTACACAATCTATATTTATTAAAATCTCGTGTAACGGTGTTTGTGGTCGCACTCCTCCGAAACGGCTCGACCGATTTTTATGAATTTTTGTATGTAGTTATATTTGGTAGGTACTACTCTGTCAAGAAAGTACCGGGAAAAGATCAATAATACACAAAATGTCTGTTATTCATCCAAATTTATTTTATCACCTTCAAAGTATGCTCCTTTAGAAACGATACACTTGCGCCAACGAATAATCCATTCATCAAAACATTTTTTAAACGCTGCTTCCGGAATTGAGTTCAGTTCTCGCCGCGAATTCTCCTTTATGTCTTCTATCGATTGAAAACGGGTGCCACGAAGTGGTAATTTGAGTTTAGGAAAAAGAAAAAAGTCAGCAGGAGCCATATCTGGTGAATATGGTGGTTGCTGTATGGTATTTGTTGAGTGTTTGGTCAAAAATTCGTTCACAATGATAGCCTTGTGCGAAGGCGCATTGTCGTGGTGCAAAAACCAAGAATTTTCTTTCCACAAATCTGGTCTTTTTCGTCGAATTTGCTCTCTTAAACGCCGCATAATGCTCAAATAATATTCTTTATTTACCGTTAGACCTTCCGGTAAGAATTCAGAGTGCAACACCGCGATAGTCAAAGAAAACAGTCAACATGACTTTGACTTTTGATCGACTTTGGCGTGGTTTTTTCGGTTTCGGTTCAGTTGGAAGGCGCCACTCCGAAGCTTGTTGACTAGTTTGCATGTCAAACTCGTAAACCCACGTCTCGTCACCAGTAACAATGCGTTTCATGAATGTTGGGTCCGAACTGACTCGTTCTAGCATGTCCTCAGCGACTTTCATGCGATTGAGTTTTTGGAGAAAATTCAGATCTTTTGGGACTAGCCGAGCAGCAACATGTTTCATACCCAAATGATTAGTTAAAATGGTACGGATCGACTCGTGAGATACAGAAAGTTCGGCGGCTATCTCTCTCAGAGTTGAATGGGGATTTTCAGTCACTATTTTCTTCACTTTTGCGATGTTAACTTCAGTTGCAGACGTTGACGGCCTACCAGAGCGAGGCAAATCTTCCATCACATCTCGACCGCTTTTGAACGCTTTGAACCACTCATAAGCACGAGTTTTTGATAAAGTCGATTCACCGTAAGCCTTCTGTAACATTTTCAGTGACTCCGAACACGAAATTCCATTGGCGATGCAAAATTTAAGACAAACTCTTTGTTCGATATTTTTGTCCATTATGAAATTCGCAATACACACTATATATGATATTACTAAAACCAGCACTGTATTTAATATAAATAACAGATGCAACTCAAACTCCGCGCCAAAATGGAAAACAGTTGTGCCAATCTAAAAACTACAAAAAAACAAAAATTTGAATTAGGAACCATAAATAAATCATCCATTCCCGATACTTTTTTGACTGAATTTATAAATAAGAATAGGTCGTAAAGTAACCGCAACGTTCACACAACCGTAACGTTCACACGCTAATTTATATGGCAGAACGACGTTTGCGGAGTCAGCTGATACTTTTATTATAATTTTAGTCGTTATAATCTGCTATTATAATGTGAGGTATGAACTAGGTGTAACGGCTATAACGAAGCCATGGCAACGAAAAAACTAAGTTTTTTTGTTTTTACAAAATTATTCTAATTCCAAAATTTCTTGAGACATTTTGCATTAAACATTTAATAAGACGTAGTATGAAGTATACGACGCGGCGACGTGCGACGTAGTAAACTAGCGTAATGGATGTTGAAAAATAAATTATTAATTTATTTTGTGGGTCCAAGTAATTTTAAATTATTACTTTTTAAATATACTCAGTTAACTTTTTTTTCATTGAATAGGCTTATTTATAGGCGTTAGATGATTCTCTGAAAATATTTGGTGTACGAATAGATACACCGTAAATTAGTTTTATCAATATCCGATCAGTAGTTTTTCGTGAACAAATAACAAATATCTGATCTACACAAACTTTCGCATTTATAATAGTAACATTAATAAGAATATAGAAGTAAGTTTTATAATGTAGGAAGATGAGAAGCAAAAAAATCCCTTCGGCAAGCCGCAGGAGGAGGAAGATTTCGAAGAAGGTTCCACCCATATTTATTCTGGAAATTCAGAGGCTATATATAGCTAGCCACAGCTGAGCTGGACGATTTTTTGTTTGAAATTTTTTGTTTTTGTTAGAAGTACGTAAGTACTTCTAACTTCTCCTTTATGAATACGTCAGTTGCCAAACTTGGTCGTCATGGCAACGAATTTAAATTCCCCCCATAAGAGTTTAGCATGGAAACACCCTCAATTTTTCAGTTATTATTTTTTATTTCGAAAACTTTAAGTTTTATCGCTAAACTTTAAAAGTAACAATTGTAGAGTAAACAATTTGCTTTAAAAAATATATATTTGCGACGGTAAAATGTTTACCGTTTCGGAGATATAATTTTTTTGTCTAAAATTTTTGGAAATTTCGACCACCTTCCCAAGTTAGGGGGTTGCATCAAAAATTCGCGGAATTCGTCCATGGGCGGCCATGGACGAATTCCGCCCATTCACGAACTTAACCTAAGTTTTGACCCTTTCGATTTTTGGGCCAAGTTTGAAAGTAATAGGTACATAATTGCGACCTGTAGAGTGTGGCTAAATTTTGCTTGGCGCCCCACATACATACATACTCGTATATATATATATAAACTTTTTAACCAGTGGTTGATTTGGGCGGAAAATTCGACTTTAGGTGCAAGACCAATAGGTAGATTTTTTCTAGACGAAATCTACCTAAAACGGGAAGAAAAGTAGTTGCTGTGATGGACAGGACAGGATGGAAAATTCCTCATCTTTCCTTGAAAATAAACCTTCAAACTGACGTGTAGTCAGATGGTTGTTGACAGGTTTCTTTTGATACATACACATTATGCATATCGGTTAAACTCTGGTTAGGATTCTGCGTGACGTCAGGTAAGAAGCGTAGTTCATATGCGGCGTTGTAAATGTCGCCACAAGCGATACGTGTGGGTTTGTAAACCAACCTTCGATTATTTTTCAAAGCCTGTATTGTGTCTAGATAAACAAATAACATTCATGTTTGCATACTGAACGAAGTCAGCGAAATAAGTGAAACCTTTGGATTAGACCATATTGTACCGTATATTGTGAAAATAAAGAATGTTATACCTTAACTGCCTTCATATCGACGGGTTCGTCCAGGTTGAGCTTGTTACCAGCGCCGGCCATGATGTTCAGGAGCAGCGTCAGGTCCTCCGCGCGCCGCGTCATGGGCCCGACCGTCAGGAACTTCGGGAAGTCCTCGTCGCTCAGCGTCGGGATGTGGCCTTCTATTGAGATTACACCTGGAAGAATAGATAAAGGTTGTTTAGAAGTTGGTAAAGGTCACATCCGAAAGCGTATGTCTGTCCTCTCCGTGAGAGGGAGTGACCGTAATACATTACATTGGCTGAGTGTGGGTCGGTGGATGTCACATAATTATTCTGTTTCAATGTGCACAGGATCCTTTACCAATACTTCCATCACAGCTCAATTTTTAAAATAAATGACTTACTTACCAGGCGTGGGCTTATGTCCGAAGACTCCGCAGAAGGCGGCCGGCAGACGGATGGAGCCCGCGATGTCCGACGCCACGCTGAAGGCAGACGCGCCGCACGCTAGCAGGGCCGCCTTGAATACGAGATGACGGGGTTTAAATGTGCAGCATATTGTTTTTGGTTCTTGATTGACATATTCAGGAGGGCACTGTTTGTTTTAAAATTGAGAGTTTGTATTGAAAAACATGATGATAGCGTTAGTTCCGACTTTAGCCACGCGCCAATACAACCGTGCAGCACTATACTAGACTAATCAATCCATAGACCGACATAACTAAAAGTGGCTCCGGGCCGGACAGCGGACATGTCTGTCACACGCGCCGGTGGAGCAGACAACTGCCCCCAGCTAGTTGTACCAAACACCTTCAAAACGTAGCAGAAGGCGGTATGTACAGGCATATTTATCAGAATGAAGCTACGCTAAATTATTAAAGGGCTTTTTAGCCAGTAAACAGTTAATACGCGTTTGATAACTTGATATTTTGAGTTTGTTTATCATCTAACTAAAGATTCAATGCCACGATGTTTGATTTAAGACAACAGCATGTCAATGCTGCAAAATAATGTATTTAATTATGAGTTCTGCAAAGTCGTAAAATCAACAAACATTAAGTCATTGTTGACAATGATCACGTGCTCAACTAACAAACATTATGCGAGTTGCCACTTAGTAAATTTATGTGTGGGTTCGCAAATACTTGAGTGGCGTTGAAAAGGGCTTGTAGTTGAAAGCCTGAGAATTGCGAATAACTGATGAATTTATCAGTATGATTAGATAGTCCTAACACCCTAATCAGTATTCACGACAACCACAAGACATCCCAAACGCTCCCACACACAATCATCAAACACTTACAACATTCCCTCTTCCACTTTCTCAATCCCACATTGTTAAGGTTTACCACAAGATCAAAAATACACCCACTTCACATACGTATATTATTTACTAGCCAAAAGACGTCCAGAGTACAAATTGTGGACGCGCGTCCGGACACCTGTCTCTGACACATAATTTACTGAAGTACCTATTTGAGTGTCCGCAGCCGCTCCGAAATCTGTCCCTACCGGCTTGACTGAACCTTTAAAGTTTATCAAACCTAAAATTCAAATAACAAACATTATACAAAACTGCGAACTTAACAGATTAGCTATTTTTTAACCCAATTTACCAAATATTTTCAGCTGTCAGCATATTTAAGCTGATTCGCCAGAACATCGGTTTGTTTAATTTAAATTATGGACCCAAAACAAACATAGGCTACAGTTTTATAAACGAAATTCTGAGGATACTCGTAGGTACTGTGTTGGCAATTTGGTTTCCAGACAAGTAAACAAATCGTGATTTTGTAGAAACAACTTTAAAACTCACATTTAAAGTTCCGTTTACGCTATAATTTCCAGTCGGTTTCTGAATTAAGAATATAAAGTTGATAATCTTGATAACCCGTCAAAATCTACCTTTTGGTCTTGTACAGGACAAATAAGTCATATTATGGAAGTTTTTTTGCTGTTCTCTTTTTGTTTTATTGTTTTGTCCTGTGCGTGTCTAATATTTACTTTTTCTGTTTTCTTTCATACTTTAGCAATGATTCCTTCGAAATTGAAAGCTAGAGTACCTAAAATAGGTACTTTTTTAAAGGCGCATTCGCCTGTAATATTTAGAAGATTCAATTTTGATTATATTCAAGAAAATCTTGGATTTGTCACATTAGATGCCTTTACTCAAAACCTTTAAATCAGAAACCGGCAAATAATTTAAACTAAATTATTTGCATGGAAATAATATCAACAGAAACAAGATTCGAATACTTAAGATTTGGAGCTAGGTAGCATATATAATTTTTAATGGAGGTGTTGCGTCATACATTCAAGAATAGGCAGTAGTAACATGTAGTATCACGGCCATAATAGATGTGACAAACATCAGTTAGGACTATTACGGTGATGGAGGTGTAAATTGACGTTGGTAGTGCTTTTGTACCTTTAGAGTACAAGGAACAATAACAGCCCACTTGTACTAAAACATATTCTGTGGGTGTCAATAACTAGAACATTAGCACAGTCCTGTACGATGTGATTCAACATCTCTTACAGATTTTATAAAAGTTCCAAACTTCAAAGAACTTTTGTAATAGATACGAAATTTAGAAAAGAGTGACTCTTTTGTACTTTGGAAAGCATTTTATCGAGATATATACTATACTATATTGACGACCCGAATGGCGTAGCGGTGGTGAGGCTGCCTTACGTTCTTAGGGTCCCGGGTTCGAGTCCCGGTTGGAGCACATGTTTGTGTGATGAGCATGGACATTTGTTTCCGAGTCATGGATGTTTATATGTATAATAAGTATGTATTTACAAACAAAAAAGTATCTATGTAGTATATCAACTATCTGGTGTCCACGACACAAGCCTCGTTGCTTACTGTGGCACTAGATGGCGCTGTGTGTTTATGTCCAGCGATATTTATTTATTTTATTTATACATATATATGTAGTGTAGAAATTTGCATTTTGGCATAGATAATGTTTGACGCGAACACAAATGGTACTGACCATTTCTGTTCGCGTCCAAAAACCAACAATCCTGAAGACCACCAATCCTCATTCTAAGTAAGAAATAACCATAAAACCCCTCTCACCTCTCCACCAGAAGAACCTCCGGGCGTCCTATTCAAGCAGTAGGGATTGTTGGTGGTACCCCTCAGCAGGTTCGTGGTCTCCCAGCCGAGGCACAGCTCGGGAGTGTTCGACACCAGCAGTGGGATGCCGCCCGCCTTCTTCACCAGGCTAACCACGCCGCCGTCTGTGGTCGCGCGGCGGCCGGCGTTCTCTAGGCATCCTACCGAGTTCGACAAGCCTGGAAAGAAGATTACTAAATTAAATCTCGTATTATCGTAACATTATTTATTTGATATTTAGAAGATCACGGGTATGGTATGGTCTGGTTGAGACTGCATGTGAATGGACGCCACGGAGTAGGCCTTAACTCGGCAGTGGATGAAACGACTGCTAATTATTATGATGATACTTGTGACACCATAACAAACAAAAACGACATTCTAAGCACATTTCTTCAGCAATTTACGCGCACAATACTCAATTTGAATTTTCTAATTTGAGAAGTTTACATTTAAACAATGCTTTTCTAGTGCGTATGCTGCGGTTCTCCACATACAATGGCCCACCTTCCAACTTACGCCGCATGCCCTGTCACCTGTAGCTTGATGACCTTATGACTACGTCAGTGACCCGAGTTCGCAAAGCGCTAAATTTTGGGCTTAACTTTTTCTCATCGATACGTTGGGAAGAAGACAGACAGTCACCGTTGGCCACAGAAGAAAATGAAATGTTCTTTACTTGGCAACCAAGTATTATTTATTTTCGGTCTACAGGACGCCAAGTATCTTAAAAAGCGCGGTTGTCTTGGTCAAAGAAAATTCAACATTGCATAAGAACGCTCATTGTTGAATTGTAGTCGCTGCCGCAAAGGATGTTTAAAATAAAGACCAAAGAAAACATGCATGTACTTATTGTGTGAGGAACGAAATGAAAGAAAATGATGAGATAAAAAAAGCGTGTAGTGCCGTCCCCGGCCGTAATATCGGCCGACGGCAGGAAGATAATGATGAAGTCTGCAAATTTCTCAAGAACCACTCACCAGCGAGCGAACAGCTCTCCTTCACAGTGAACGGCACACCAAAAAGCGGCTTCTCCTTGACCAGGTCTTCAAATGAGCCGTTCTTCTTGGCCTCCTCGATCTGCCGGTCGATACTCTTGGCATCCTCAGTGGCGGCCCGGTACCGTTCCTCTACGACGGCATTGAGATAGGGGTTAACTTCCTTGACGCGGTTTATGAAGATTGTTACCAGTTTCTCACTCGATATCTGGGGGAGATAAAATAACGTTATGTACGTCTGTTTTCTTTGAAGAATACGGTCAAGGTGTACCATTAGTACACCCACGCCAGTTATGTTTAAGTCCCAGTAATAGAGGGCGGGCGGGCCTATTGCCATCAAACGGACGAACCTACTGCTATATAAAACCTACTGATAAAATTTCTGACGGGAAAACCTAATAACCCTTTGCTCGACGTGTAAATTAAACCTATGCATGTCCTGATTGTTAGCAGTGACTTTTGACAATTACGGTTGAGGCAATAAGGTCTTGCAAAATCCGATAATAAAGGAACATCGGATTTTAAGTTATATATGAATGAAACACATCCACACCCAGTTATGTTGAAGTCTGGTGTTATAGACTAATGCCTAAATGTGGACTGCTACAAGAAAACTCCAGCAAACGCTTTCCAAAATAAAAATCAGGAGTGATGTGATGGATGTAATTTGTCATTCATATTCAACAAATTATTGTAGTTACTTACTGAAAAACCCAGATAAACATAAATAAATTACACACAACACTATCCTGCTGACTTAAATTGTACCAACAGAATAAGTCGTAAGTAAGTGCATTACAATGAGCCCTTGAATTTGTTCGCCTATTACAGTTCAAGGCACTAAATCTGTAGTCAAATCAGGTATTACAGAGTACGCTGTGTATCACGTCAAATAAATGGCTTTGACTTTTGTAGAACTTTGTAGAATTTATCAACATGCGTATTACCCATGTGAAGGAAAACCATCGTACCTACCGGTATGTTCTACGAGTAAGTACCATGAAGACATTGAATATTCACCAACCCTCATGGGGCCTGAGTGGTGGGATAGTGAGAGAAGGCCTGTGCTCCAGCGTTGCGAACGTTATACCTAGGCCTTTGGAAGTCGCTATGCAGATACAGACTTTTTGTTGGTCTGTCATCTGTGGTTTAATAAAACAGTAAAAAAAAAGATTGTGAAGGCAAAAATTTCAATCTCGCTTGGGCATCAAGTAGATGACAGAATTATTGCTACACAGATGCGGCTTGAAACTTGGACACATTGTTTGACCCTCACAGAGATAAAGCGGCAAGCTTTTCTTTTACGAGAAATAAACGAATTTAGACGTTAGAAGTATAAAGCTTATTCCTCTTATGAGCAAGCACCGTATGTATTTTGGAAGGTGCTTAAATAAGTACGTCACATCTGTCTTAGAATGACGTCAATAGTGCATATTATAGCTCCAGTTACTAAATATATCGTGCACTTACAATGCCCACGGGAGTTGAATACAGGAGCACCTATTAACCTTTATGATTATTTTATCAATAACAACAATATTTGTTCAATATTATTTCAACATTCGATTCAGTTGTATCAATTATACTGACAATCTAAAGTATTGAAGTGGAAAAATAAATACCGATGTAAATTGGATGAAGCATAATTGCCGATATTCGAATCCAATATATTTTCATAGCAAATATTTTACTGTTAATTTGTTCAACGATTAAATTTTTCATACACGGAATTACACACCCCTAGTGTATAATTCCGTGTAGAGGATGCTCCACAACTATTCAGCTCGGTAAAGTCATTTCGACAGTAAAGCACATGTTCTCCTCGGTTCTTCTCCTCCGCGCGGCTGTGCCGAATCAGACCCTCCCAAAAGTGTCTACCTCCAAAATCTTTTACTAATGAAGAACACACTATTCCCGTGTCATATGGTAGGATGTAGATTTATAATGTTTGCAAGCAGAATGTAGTACCCATATTCCGCTAGAGTTCGTGTAATAAAGGATTTTCCTAGTAACTAGGCCATCCACTTTTGCGTCTACGGACCTAATGGAAATTCAATTAAAACTGTCACAACCCGTAATTATAGAGGCGTATCCAGTGACATCACGCTTCGCTGACTTCCCATACTGCACAACTATGTCAAACAACTGATAATGAACAATAGCGACTGCAATTAACAAGAATTGCAGTCAGTTGCATGGCAGAGTTGCCATTTTATGGGCGTTTGTCAGGATGCGCGCAAGTATGTCAATTGGTGTGCAGCAATAATAATAGCCGGCTTGGAATTAAGTGATTTTAACTATAGACTGCATCTAGTCTACGTCCCTTGCAGTGTAATAAGCTTTGCTGAGGAAAATATTCACGTTTCGGAAGAATTCATAAAGCGTCAAAATGAAATAAAGGAAAGTTTCAATTTAATTAATTTAGTAAATCACGTTGACATTTCGCATCTGGCTTAATCTATGTCCGATGTTTCTAGAAGGAATTTTAACACGTTTGACTTTGTGTTCTAGATCACTTTTTACTTCGAATATTTCAACGGGTAAGTTGGAATTGAGCTCTGGCCAAGTCCAGGACAGAGTACGCGCGGGTCTACTATACTAGAAGAAGAATAAATGTAAAGCAACGCTATTTATCAGTATCAGTAGCATACCAAGGGCTCGCTATGTTTCCGGTTGATGGTATTGCCATCTCGCCCCCTATTAATAATTAAACTGATTGCTTTCTTATTCACCATCTTGTACTGAGCTTGCGTGATAAATTTTGGCCCTGTCCTTGACACAGTGAGGAGGCCTACGTCACGCAGAGGGAATGTTATAGGCTGATTACTTACTTGACCATTCCTGATAGCAGCAGCTAACTCGACAGTACTCTTGCGCAGCACGGGGTCGGTCGCGGGCGGCAGTCGCCGGTTGTCGCGTGCGCGGAACCAGAACAACGGCGCCAGTAAGAAGTTGAGCAGGCGCAGGATTATTCCCACCAGCTGGACTCCTACCTCCATCCTAGGGAAAGAGAGGAAGCGTTATTAGTTTTTTTTAGTTCAAAACACTAAACTGCGGTTCAGAACACATAGTTGATGTGGCTCAAGAAATACCTAGCTTAAATGCGACAGGAGTGGTCAATGTGGTCATGTCTACCGCATGCTTTATGAACGTTAGGCCCGTAAAACACAGGAACATATACCTCGAGGGAGAGTGCGGGATCACTTGGTTCTATTCTCTAAGAATTGGCAAGAAGAAGTCGCGCAGAATTGAGACTGGTGGAAGGAATGGATTGTCCCACTCCTGGGAAAAGACGGGAGGCTATTTCTCAATAGTAGCAGTAGAGACTAGTCAGTGGATGTGTATTAAATCAGTTTAAAGACAGTGTGGTGGCTACGACAATGTGAAGCATTATTTCGAGATGTTTATTTAGGATTTCCTACATATTTTCTGGTGAAATTGCTTGACCTGCAGATTATTTTGGGTGACTCTCCTGTTTCAGCATATGAGGCAGTAAAAATAACGCACACAAGACCATAAGTAACAGTATCTTTTCAAGTTAGTTTCACACAAATTAGTAGATTCGCCACGTGCGGCCTCATACATCGACTTCATAGAATGATTGACATCCTTCAACTTCCGTATTACTTCAGATCGGTCATGACCGCGACACACTGGTATATCGGTGCCTTTGGTTCATACTTTATCCTGTAGAGCATTGAGGATGTTTCACTTAAGCAAATCTTAGTCGCTCAAGTCCTTCGTTCGTGTTAGGGCAGATTCTGGTTGGGCCAGATTCTGTTTAAGGCAGATTATTGTTACGACAGATATCAGACAGTCATGCACAAAAGTCAGTGTAGGGTAGTAAAATATTAATAATTAAAATGCCGTTGTCCATATTTGAAAACAAACATGCTATTAGCTATGCATCATAAAAGCATTTCATTATTTTAATTGTTTGTCTAGTATTTTTTTCACCACATCCTTAACGAAGATACGATGGAACGAAGGAACGATGGAACTGAGAGAGGGGAAGACTAAAGAGACGATGGACATCGTAAAGGGTGTTGGCTAGGAAGGTGGTGAACACTGAGATGACGACTAATACAGAAGTATGAAAGGAAACAGGGTGCGCCGACCCAAAACCAAATTAAAATAAGGGTAAGAGAAATGTGATGTAGTTACGAATGCAAAGCAGTGATATTTAGGTAGCTATAAAAAAAGATCTAATTTGAAGTAGTATTTGTTTTTGGTTCAGATTCTAGGCTGCGTAACAACAACGACCCATTCAAGTGATTCAAAGATTAGCATAATTATGCCGTATATTCCGATAGTAGAATTCAAAGGCCTAGAAATTGTAAAATAATGTTGGCTGTTAGGCATAAAGAGGTATTTGTTTGTAAGTTTGTATGTAGGGGTAACTTTCGGAACTGCTGATCCGATTCCAAAAATTCTTTCACTAACGGGAAGCTACGTTATCCCCGAGTGCTTGTAAGCAACATTGGAAACGCTCCCGTGAGTTAACTACTGTACATAACGGGAGCGAAGCCGTGAGCAAAAGCTAGTCTTATCTAAAGTTTATGTAAGTACCTCATTATGAGGTCTCGCACACACCTCACATTAATCAGTTCTGGCTGATTCGATCCTTGAAACTGTTCCATGTTGCATTCAAAATTATAATTTATACCATGCTCCGAATAGATTGCAGTTAAATTCCCGCGTGACACGAATTGTGATTGATAAGGCAATGTTTTGTATACCTACTCTTGTACAATTTGTTTTCAAAAGTTTTCCATTATATTATTATGATGCGTTGTGATTCAAAAAGTAAATAATACTTATAGCAAAAGGATTGTTTGACGTATTTTTTATTCTTGTCACGATGACAGAATATTAGGCAGGTATTGAGCATTCGGAATGGTTTGTGGGTTCGTGATTGGGACACGAAAGAGTATGAATTTTATCGTAGAAGTTCTTAAAAATAACTTTGAAAGGCTCGGATGCGAAGAGTGTCCATGGAGTTTCTTGTCCGTTCTTCTCCATAATATTTCTTAGTCAATATGTGACCAACACATTGTAAGTAGGTATGTAGGTACCTACTCTGCCTGCATGATCCTTCACAAAGATAAGTACCTACTTACCTACAATGATACCAATAAATCAGCAACTACGTCAACGATGGAAGGACTTTTCCCGCTTTGTGTTCGATTTTGAAACATAAGTATTGTTTACTCGTAGTTTTTTGTACTTATTTTTTTTTGAAGGCTACTAGATTTATTAAATAATAATATAATATAATAATAAATTTATTTAAAAATATAAGGTAAACGTTTACAGTTTTTCCTAAATCTATGTCAAGTTCACCCAAGCTGTGAGCCTGAACTAGGTAATCTTGTGTTTCAGGCGATTTGAGGTAACATTAATAAATTGATTAAATAATCACATACATATTAATAATAGTGGTACCAATGTAAAAAGGTAATTAAAAATTACACTATCTTAACTTAGCTAATTAATTAAAAAAAAAAATACACTAATATGAACAATATTTACTTTAGCACAAGTAATAACTTCTCTGTATCTTCATAGGACATAGTTTGAAGGGCTTCCTTAAGGATTTTCTTGCAGTTATTGTGATTTAAGGAGTAGATGCTTCCTTTTTCATTTAGCCTGTTATAGAGTAGCGGTCCGAGGTACATATAAAACTCGGCTGTGAAAGCATGTTTTGTACTTTTTTGAGGGCAAACTATATCTTTCCGTCTTTTTTAGTAAATTCAGTGCTGTATGGAAGTGCTGCGTGTTGTTTTAGTACAGTGTTCATAATAAATAAGTTCTGTCGAACTGTTAGTACTTCACAAGATTTATACAGGAGGTTAGTGGGGAAAAGGAAAGGGCGGCAAGTAGCAACCTTGAGCATAGCTCTTTGAGCTCTTTCAATGGGCAATAACAGAGTTTTACTCGTCCCACCCCTTGAAGTAATTACAGTAAGTCAGAATTGACTGACAAAGAACAAAATATACTTGCCTGAGTATTTTTGGATCTGTTATAAAACGTAGCTCTTTGAATACGAATATCAGCTTACGAATTCTATTATTTAGAGCTTCCATATGTTGTTCAAAGAAAAGGGTTTCATCTATTATTATTTTATCAGTCTTCCTAATATTGGGACATTTACACTGGCTATCTGCAGGGACTGGGCAACAATGAGCATGCAACGCTGAGGGGATATTGGATATATGCTTACGCATCGAAAACTTAATGTAATTTGTCTCTGCATTTAGAGTTAGTGAGTTATTTTGTAGCCATTTATTATGTCCGTTTCAACCGCGCGGCCACCTCATAATATTTGATGAAACTTTGCCAGGAATTAGTGTTAATTTGTTACTTTACACACCTCTTTTCGTGAATTTGTTACAAAAAAAAACTAAGACGCTATGACAAAGAGTAGTTGGCCGCTAGAACCGCCACTTGCCGTAGTCATCGCCCGTGATTACACAGAAACTATATAATGCAGATAGACGAATGATGCATCAAAAGAAAGGTCTTAATTTGTTCAATTTGTTACAAAAATTAAAAACGTCAAAACGTAAATAAACAAAAAGTTATGCAATATTTAGTTTTCAGGTTATGAGTAGGTAGGTATGTCACCATAAATATCAAATTAATAGAGGCTAATGTGTATGAACAAATAGTTACTAATTTGTTACAGCGAATAAACAGAAAAAAAATACTAGAAAGTAGGTTCAATAATTTGTTAGAGTCGATTTTATTTGGCCGCTCGGACGGCAATATGCCTAAAATACAATGGCGTTTATCTCGTTATTAAAAGTAGGTTCAAGCTTAATTAGAGTACTAATCGACGCGTAATGTAACCTAGTTTGGATAAATATATACCTTAATAGTACTTTAAAGAATTAAGAACAATAGACATCAATATGGCCGCAAAATCATATTCGTTCCGAGTACCTACAACATTAAAAACGGTCCTTTGTACTAATGTGATCATGGTCACCCTACTCTCATACGGTTTCATACTATTGTTTTTTTGTAAATATCTTCTAAAATATGAATGCTGCAGTTATATTCGCCATATTTATCCAATCAGTGTCAAAAGCTTTGGCGAGGTCCAGGAAAATTCCTACTGTGTAGTTACCTTTGTCAAGTTCTTGCGCTAGATAGTCAGCCAGATGATGTACCGCATCGGCAGTAGAAACTTTGGGTCTAAATCCAAACTGCCTTTCAGACAGAATAGATTTATCTTCCAAATATTTCAACAACCTTTTGTTTATCATTTTCTCCAATATTTTTGACATAGAAGGTAGTAAAGAAATAGGTCTATAATTTGTCACTTTTTTTGTTTTTTTTTTTTCAGATGGGAAATCATCAAATGTCTGCTCCCGCTCTGGGCGGAACAGGAGGGAGTGTCAGACTTTTACTGACTAAAACCCATCCATGTTTCTTCATCGCCCTTTGTGTTCCGGGGCCACGGTATCTCTTTCGAACAGTCCCGCAACCCCGGCAGGCATCGGTCCTTACGGACCCCTTCCATTTTGCTGACTCTCTTTGAGGCGCGCGTGGAACACGAACGTGCCGTCGACACGGCCTGTCGTCATGAGACGGACGGATGGCGAGCTAGCCCATAGCCCACCGTCCACAGGTCCGCGCCTACGGTGGCCGGGGGCCACGTGGTGGCCCCCGACGCCCGGGGCGTCTCCCGCGGCGGCCGGTACGCTGTGAGGTTCTCTTTCTCTCACGTTCCGCCACCTCCTTCTCTAGCATTACTGCTTCGCAGAAGGAGGTGACGGCGTCCGATTCCGTCTCGCTCCGGACCATGGCTTGCACCAGGGCCGGACGCGAGAGGTCGCCGCCGCCAATGGCCGCTTCGAGGACACGGCGGTGCTCCGCCCACCTCCATCGTGTGCTCCACCGAGTCCTCCGGTCGATCCTCGCAGTTGAAACACCCGGGCGATAATTTGTCACTTGCTCTTTGCTGCCTGATTTATAGACAGGGATAATTACAGCTTTTTTGAGACACTCTGGGAAATGTCCTGAAATTAAACAAATGCGGAATCAAAATGTCATGTATTGTATCATACTGAATTCTAGTCTTAGAAAACACTAAGATTTGGCCCATGGTAGCGAACGACGTGGTATCTGGAAGAGTCAGCCGTGTGGTATCCGGCAGAGTAGAATAGAACCAACCCATTACACTCACGGGCGACATCAGGCGATCATAAGGCGACTAATGTCTGAGGTAGAACACCTTGCGCCTCAGTAGACCAGAGAATGGGCAGCAGCGTTTTCTGTTAGTCTTTCATCACTGCGATCTCCAATCCGCCTGCCAAGCATGGAGATTACGGCAAATTCCTCCCATCATGGGAGAGGCTTATGTCCAGCAGTGGACGTGTTGGGCTGCTGTTATGCTGTAGTAGTAGTGTAGTAGCGAACGACGTTATTTTAACCGCGCACTGGATTTTAGGTTTAGAAGCTCATGGCTCATGGCTAAATAAAAACAGCCGCATTGGTAGGTAGATCTTCAAGGTTCCGCGCTTGCCAAGGTCAGTCTGTGGATGGGTGACCATCCTTTATATTCCGTTAAGGCAAATTCCTCCCATCATGGGAGAGGCTTATGTCCAGCAGTGGACGTTATGGGCTGCTGTAGTAGTAGTGTAGTAGCGAACGACGTTATTTTAACCGCGCACTGGATTTTAGGTTTGAAGCTCATGGCTCATGGCTAAATAAAAACATCCGCATTGGTAGGTAGATCTTCAAGGTTCCGCGCTTGCCAAGGTCAGTCTGTGGATGGGTGACCATCCTTTATATTCCGAATTTCCTCCGTGCCTCGGAAAGCACGCTAAGCCGTTGGTCCTGGCTGTCATTTTCAGATTTTCGACAATCATTACTTACAGGTGGTAGGTACTATACCTATTACCCAGTAGTACTAACTGGGTTGTAGTTGTAGAGGTCAGACACACAGTTGCTCCATGTAAAATACGGGTAAGTACCTATTTAGCTGCATCCGGCTAGACTGGAAGCCGACCCCAACATAGTTGGAAAAGGCTAGGCGCAAGGTAAACTAGTAGGTATGCCCTTTTTTTTTTCTTTCGGATGGGAAATCATCAAATGACTTCTCCCGCTCTGGGCGGTTCAGGAGCTCTCTCCTGCACCGCCCAGAGCGGGAGAATCTTGAGAATGTCAGAATTTTACTGACTAAAACCAATCCATGTTCCTTCATCGCCCTTTGTGTTCCGGGGCCACGGTATCTCTTTCGAACAGTCCTACAGCCCCGGGCATCGGCCCTTGCGGACCCTTCCTTTTGCTGACTCTCTTTGAGGCGCGTGTGGAACACGAACGCGCCGTCGACACGGCCTGTCGTCATGAGACGGACGGACGTCGAGCTAGCCCATAGCTCTCCGTCCACAGGCCCGCGCCTGCGGTGGCCGAGGGCCACCACGCGGCCCCCGACGCCCGGGGCGTTTCCCGCGGCAGCCGAGACGTGAGGTTCTCAAATCTCAAAGTATGCCCTCTGTTGAGTTCTTTCTTCTCTCTGTTCAACGCGAACCTTGTGAACTTTCTGAGAGCAGACCCGTATTTATAAACAATCGGCGACTGAAAGCAGGAAACCGCTCTCACATAACTGCATCTCAAGTTTTATTGAGATAATGAGAATAATAATAAGTACTTTCATGATAATGATAAGTACTTTCATTTATGATAATATTATGTTATGGATCATATTCAAACGACATGAGAGACAGCTGTTAGTTCTTCCGTTAAAGTTAAGGGCTATATATCCCTCAAATGGCTTAGCATGATCCTCCGTTACTCCTAAAATACTGCAGCATAATTTTGAAATAAATATATGGTAAAGTTGAGGTTTAATGCTAAGTCCTATGTGTGACGAAAACACGATTCCATAAACTTTTCTCGATAGAAAAAAAATCCAAAATTACCTCCAAATCGAACAATAAACCGCTCGCTGGTATTCAAAAAGTACTTGAAATTAGATCATGAAACTTTGCATACTAACTGAACAACTATAAAGCAGGTCTTATGTGTTTTATTTTTTTAGTCCAATCAATAGATTTTTTGTAAATCGCAAAAAATCACTCATTTTGCACTATTCGGCCGCAGTGACTGACGTAACAACCGCTTTGTAGTGCAAGCCGATTATAACTTTATTCAAACCACCACAAATAGAGTTGCTAATTTTAAGGTTAGAAGGGCCTTAAGTGCTTTACATACAAGACATAATTGAAAACAATAAAAGGTGTCACTTGAATTATCTAAACCTGATCATTAATCTATTCTGGATGGATATATTCAAATTTAGGGTGAATTCGGTTTCTTCTAGGCAAGCGTGCTCCACCCTAGACCGCATTATCGCTTCACACCAGGCGACTTGCGGCCAAACACAAGCCATTTTTTTTAAATTACTTATCATATCTTACTTATGTATCCTTTATTGTCTCTCCTGGGCAAAGGCCTCATAATTCCTTCCATTACTTTGATGGTATGCTTCTTCTCCACAATTTACGAGGCGTATTTAGTGTAGGTAGGTATAAAAAAAACCTTGTGTTAGTGGTCCACACTTCGAGAGAACTGTAAGTCATGGTGAGAGGCCTTTGTGCAGTTTGTGGATGATAATAACAAACAGCTCGTATCAATAGATTCTCAAGATTTTGATCAAATTAGATTAATGTCACGATAGCAAAACAATATTTTTAATTGACAATCAATTGAATAGCTATTTGTGCTCCAGACTTTTTATTAAGGTCCACAATCGCTATAATTCGTACCTAGCAATTGATGTGCAACTGATACGGCCTTGGCAATAGCAAACATTGTCCAAGTCAAGTTCACAGTCCTATACAAACGAAGAGTTACATCATAGAGTCGTTTATTACTTGTTAACTACATGCTTGGCATTTATGTATCTTTCAATTTGTGGGTACTTGCGTTATGTGGCACGCTTGTGGAACGCACGCTGAAGGGTGTGAACGAAAATAGCAGTTAAACCACGTGTGTCAGAAAAAAGGGCCTGTGTAATGAATCAGTGTGTCATAGCAGGAAAAAGATCAAGGTGCGTTAAGCAATGGTCAACCTAAGTGGAATAGAAAGGCCGGTGCACGGGGTACCTACTCCATCAGGCAACAGACAAGTACGAAATAAATAAGTTACTACATATATTATATACAATAGATGTGCTTAGTACAATCTATGGATCTTTGACACTCATCATCATCTCCCTAGCTTTTTCCAGTCTAACCAGTTGAGGTTGAAATAGAGCCACTGCCTGTCTGACCTCCACAACCCAGCCACTACAATAAAACCATACTCCTTCTTGCAAGGCTGACAGGTAAGACAGGTCCAACTTTAGGAAATACGATATAATCATCATAATCACTATTTACATTTTTTGTTAAAATTACTGTCTAGTAAGACGTAAGACTATTTCTGGCCAGAATTAACGTAACAGTAAAATCCACACTTTACTTCATTGAAAGGAGTCACGAAAACCTTATGAATAACGTAGTACGTAGTTTACTCTGAATAGTTTAGATTTAGACACGTTTCTACTACGTTTCGCGTGTTTGCTAAATTATCGTCTATGAAAATGGTATAAAGTTTCGTTCAACTAACAAAACTGTCATGGTTAGGTACATATTTTTCTAAAGTGTATAATTTTGATGACAATGCTGTGCTCTGAACATTTGCATAAAAAGGCTTTTTAATACGGAGGGATTTATTTTAGTAGTAAAAGAGTTCTAAAGAATAAATAAAATCCACCGGAATTGTGAAATCAAGCGGTTTCAGTAACTGAGACCTAGTAATCTTGCAAATTCTTAAGACGGGTATAGAAGGAGTGAGAATAAAAATATCACAACCTCTGGAATATAACTTCACTCACAAAAGGTTTTTATTTAAGGAAACTCCCGTTTCTGAAGAGAGTTTCAGAAGCTTTCCTCTTAAAAATACAGTTCTTTAAACTATCATAACTACACCTCACACATTATAATACAATTACTACGGTAACACAATTAATGAATACATCAATATGCTTCATGCAATCAATTTGAACCCGCATACAATGCGGCACGTATACAGTACAACTGGCCTTATGTGTACAAACACCATACAAGACTCGAACCCGCTGTACTGCTTGGCCACAAGATACACGCTGAAGCGACAAGCTTGTTGCTACGATGAAAGAAATTGCTTAGAGCATGCGAAGACCGACCGCATTGGAGTTGGACCAGACCGGACTGCGGTCTTGACTCTTGACAGACAATGTACTCGAATCTGTCTCTGTGACATTTATTCATAGAATCTTCGATCAACATTATTGTTGATCGAAGCATAGAATACACGAGTCTGTAATTGTAGGTGAAAGTACTGTAGGTCAACCCTGCCAAACACATGAGGGAAAACCATCGTAAGGTTGATTTTTTGTGTTTTAATTGTTCTTTAAAAAAAATATTTAAAAAAGAGTCATTCTTAACATCCATTTTCACTTTAAAACTTTGTATACAGGGTGTAAACGGACCCTTCACGAAACAAGTCAACCAAACATTCTGTACATCAAACTAAGTAAACTATACGCAAAAATTATTGCTGGGAAACGACTTTTTTTTTGGGGTGAAAAATCACGTTTTACAATAAAACTCAATGTACGCACTAATGCACTCAAAACATTGTGCTGGTGGACGCATTTAATAGTAAATGGGTTTTGGAGGTATTTAAAGTAAAGTTATGACCTAAAAACTTTAGTATTTAAAGTAAAATTATGACATTAAAAACTAGCTACTATTTGAAAAAAAACTTGTGAAAAAGTTGGAACTTTGACCTCCAAATATCTCCGTAACAGTAGATCCCCGGGGCGAACAAGTGCCTTTCGGCTTCGTTAAGGGTCTATTTACATCCTTTATATCTCAGGATGTAAGCGGCGGAGGGTTGAAGACATCTAGACCGAAATTCAGCTCATTACGAAGCTTTTTGATGATGAAAGTCGGATCACCTGAGGTTGTGAGCGAGACTTTAGTGATGACATCGAGGCAATGCCCCAGAGACTATTGTGCGAATGACACTTAAACGAGCGAAACGCACATCTATCATGGAGGGACCATAGGATTTCTGTTTAGTCTAGTCCAGGACTTGTAGTCAGAGCAGTGTTGTGAGCACCCTGTAAGTGTAAGTAAGTACTTACTAGGATCTATCAGCAAGCTTGCCCATAACCTACTACTTTTTATGATGTTAGGGTTTCTGAATCTGCTTGCCCTAGGGCATTGGGGCATTCCGTATTGTTGGCCTTTAGGCACGCACGGGGGCGGTTTTTCGAAAATCAGTTTTTTGGCCAATGCTTTTTTCCATTGGAAAATTTTTGAACCGTTTAACATTTTTATCATTCAGAGTAAGAATACAACTTTTAAATTTAAACTTTTTTGATGCAATCCCTAACTTGGGGAGGGGGCCGAAACTTTCAATTTTTTTTGACTCCGAAACATCATACCATCAACATTTTTCCAGTCGTAAATATTTTTTTTTTGAAAGCAATTTGTTTACTCTACAATTTTTACTTTCATAGGTTAGCGATAAAACTAAGAAATAAAAAATAATAACTGAAAAATTGAGGGTGTTTCCATGCTAAACTCTTAAGGGAGGATTTTAAAATTTATGATAACCATTAAGACGTTTAATTGTCAAACATCAACAAATTCGTTGCCATGACGACCAAGTCTTTTGGCAACGTATTCATAAAGGAGGCACTTACACATAAAATCGGCCAGCGCAGCTGTGGCTAGCTATAGCCTCTGAATGAGGGATTTACTTTTTAGCCCTTCCCTAGTCGCTGGATAGATGGCGCTGAACTTGGTACGTTAATGGCAGGAATGGAACGTAAAAAAACTGATTTTAACAAAGCGCGAGAAAACTAGGTTATATTCGGAAGCTTAAGCAAACGAAAGCGTCAGTCAACGAGCGTATGTGACGTGACGCAATGTTTTTTTTTAAAGCGTTTTGGCTTTGGCACCAACTAACGTAGTCAGTTCAACGCCATCTAGAGAGTTCTTGTAAACTATTTTTTTTAATCCCTCAAAAAGAAAACCTCTTATTTCCAGAACAAATATGGGTGGAACCTTCTTCGAAATCTCGTTGTGGGATCTCTCCTCCTGCGGCTTACCGAAGGGATTTTTTCAATGGATTTGGAGACGAGATTGGCTAAATGAAATGCAGATTACATCAATCGAAGGATCGGATAAAATCTGGATCAATAGAAATCTAAGATTCACGATCAAATATTGTAAGCGGCCGTAGAACTACTGCTACTACTACCCCTTGGCGCAAGAGTGCTAGGTTGTTTTCGGTCAACTCGCCCCAGTAGGCCTCTGAAAAACTGATTATCTCCATAAGGTGCTTTACGAAACGAACTGCATATGGCACGACTTGTTTACCTTGATTAGTTGCTATTACCATCAATTGCCTATTGTTAGTACCTATAACAAGGCCCGTTATTATATAAACTGACCGTTTATTCCAATGGAATGATTGGATCGCATAAACAATGCAATCACTTGCTTGTTTTTTTTCTGAGTGTATAGTAAACATCCGTATGGTTACTGTGTTTCAGCATGTGAGAAACGTAGAATTCTCATAACAAATGTTCATGGACTAATTAGCTTTCACTGTTGTTAGTATTTATTTTTTCTACCTCCATTTAACATAAAATCCCTAACGAAGATGGGCCCTATTTTCGGATTAAACTAATTCTTCCCTACGTTGTCTTTACGTCAACATCTGCCATTTACAAGAGACTGACGACGACGTCGCGATAGTAGGCGAGCATTACACCAATTTACCTCTGCATTAATTTATGTGTGAGCCACTAATAACATTTAATCAAGAAAACCCTTAAGTCCAGAAGTCAGTCCGACAAAGCAAAAAAACGCTGAGAGCTTAACTGAAGGATGATTCGCAATTTTCCTTGTGTTTCTATGTCTACAACAGAGTAACTTCTAATTAAGAAAATCGCTAAGAGCTGTGGTGGCATAATAGTAACGCTTTGGCTCACGGGGTGTGGGTTTGAACTCAGGCAATTTTGAATTTCATCTCAACTGCTCTCAAAACGGTGGCGGACATCATCGTGAGGGAACCTAGGCGTATCCTAAAACCAAAACACAGGAAAAGCCATGTGACATCAACCAATCTGCAAGCGCGTAATCGTCTAATCCGCAAGGCGGATAACAGCCCACTCCCTCAGGGATAGAAGCGGCCTATGTATGTTCCAGTAGTGGAAACTTCCAATAGGTTATTTAAAAAAGAGATAGAAGGTCTAATAAAGTTGGTCTTTACGCAACCCTAAATGCTAATCATCGAATGTAAATCTAAGGTTGGTAGCGACCTCAGTCTAAGTAACGTACGTGATACTAGCCCACAATGGCGATATTATCCTAGATTGAATAGTTTACGGCAGTAACTCTAATACCTTGGGCATGCTGATCTAATCTTGACTTAGAAACAAGACAGTATTGTCGTTTTGTGCGGGTAGTTCGATGAAGGCGATTTCCTTATCAATGACACAATTGACTTGCACAAGAACAAAACGAAGGGTCCCAATTGTCCCAAATAATTTGCAAAACGGTCGGAAGCTTAGAACCAAACCACAAATGCAAAGAAAATGTTCGTGATTTTGAAAAAGAACTTATGTAGAAAGAAAAATAAAGTAAGTTTAGTACTTTCATGCAGGTCCAAGTGTCCTAGCTAGTGTGCCAGACGATAACGGATGGGTACAACAATTTACGGGAAGTTCGACAATTGAACACATTTGTAACACGCCTGCACCAAAGGAGCCTTTTGTTCGGAACCGAGAGTCTATTACTTCGCAAGATGCTGCTCTTAATAGAAAGATTGGCAAAGGCTTACAATGGATTCTATCTTGTATGAAAAGCGACAAAAGTATTATACTAGAAGAGTTTGTATAAAATATGAAGGAGGAAGACTAGTACCGGATAACGGAATGGAACGGAAAGCCACTGCTACTGGAAAGTGAATACTTGCAGATACCTACCATCCTACTATGAAACAAAAATATTTTATTCATTACATATTATGTTAACTATTGTTCGACAGTAATTATTACCAGATTTACGTAAGTTCAAGTTCATTGAGTGTACAATACATTCATTCCTTAGTTCATTACCATTCTATAGATAGGTACTTACTGATGTAGTTTTCTTTCAATAGCCTTGATATTAATTTCTATTTGGATTGCTGCTGTACCTACATTAAAAAAAGAGCAGATACTTCACCCAAGATTTAGTTTCCTAAATCATTGTTAGGTATTTCAAGATATACATGAAGCAGTTCAATATGTAAACGAATTAACATTTTACGTTGTATATGTAGTTCCAGATTTTCAATTGCCGCCATTTGTCTAGGCGTTCCATCCTCTCAACCGCAGGTCTAGTAAGGCAACAAGTGTGATCGATACGATGTCGTCAACCTTCCGTGAAGCAGACGGCCATGTTTACCTTCAGGGCGTTCGCCTTTCAAGTTGCCTGATGAAAAATGAAACCCGAAGTGTAAAGTGCCAAAGGCTCCCGTGTTTCGGGCCTTTCGGGAGTTTTTCCACCGAAATTCATTTTTCCAAGGTTTGATTTAGAAGCGTGCACAGAAAAGGTCGGATTGTTTGTTTTCTCGTGGACTTGCTGAATTGACCTTTCATATTTTAGGGAAGGTATTTGTTTGTTTGGACAGTCCAATGTAGTTTTTGTGACAGATAAAAAAACATCAAATGACTTGGGAGTTCTGAATGAAATATTTTGATAAATTTCAACTTGTTTTCTGGCTAACATTAATATGAACGAATGCAAATAAAATAAACAAACAAGGGACTCAGGTACCGTTAAGCTGCTTCCGAAAGCTGGCACGGTGCCAGCGAATTATCTGCGTCCATCAGCTAAAGGTCATCCCAAATGTTTCAGGTCAGTGACGGGCAAAAGGCTTATCGTCACCGACGCCGGTGAACATTCAGATATGGAGACTAACTGGGTATAGCGACGAGGTATCACAGGTACTTTTTGTTTCAAAACAAGATTATTCCCAATTTCAAACTGTCCCATGGAATTTGTAGAAGTTGTTGAGCTGGATAAAGCAAAAACAATTAGATAAATGAGACTTTTCCGAGAGGATTAGCAATGGCTTTTTGCCATGGTTGATGGAACTAATAATGGAAATGATAGTTCATTGGAGGAATTGAGAGGTCTGATGTGATTAATAGTTAATGGTAATGAGTTGATAACTTTGATAAGGATGGTAGGTCCTGTCTTGACTAGGTACCAGGCTCGGAGGCACCTAAAAAGCCGATTCGTGCCGGCTTTCCTTCGGAAACAAGGCACTCTTCGTAGTGTCTAGGCGCCTGGGGGACCTTATATTGGATAATTATATTTTAATGATGCAAAAGTTTACCAGCTTGATAATATTAATTCATAAGTGTGATCAAAAATTGTATTGTCTTAACTTATTATTAACACAAAATACATCAACATACAATCTGTGGGTACTTGCTCATTCATTTTAGTGTCCGATGCATAGCCATACTTATGCAAGACCTGACGTGTCTTAATTTACCAAATAATCATCAAGCAAATGAATTTTAACTTATTTTGTGATTTCGGCGGTTTCTCTAGTCCTGTGCCTATAACTCTTGTCGGAACGCCCATACCGATCTGTTTCGATTTTCGGTAGCAGCCTTTCTTTTTCATTAAACTCGGTTAAACGGTCGTCAAATAAATCAGCTGCGCGCCGTGGCCGGAAAATCATCATAACTTTTTAATTACGTATAGGATACTTATGAAACTTCTTACCATTTATAGACAGTAATTACCTATATAATAACGTTTAAGTTTAGTCTTTGGAGCGCTTACTGGCAGTGCAGCATATTTTATATTTACTAAAATAACTTCAAAATGGTGCAATATAGTGGACACGTTTATTGCGTAACAAATTATGACTAATTAGCCAGATCTCATGTGCAAATATTACAATCATCCGTATAGTCAATTCCGAGATACAGCAATCGTGCAAACGTTACTCCAGCAGGATTTTAAATATCTTCGCGACCATAGCAAATACAAATTAAGTTATACCATTTATTTCAAATTATTTAGATAAGATTTATTTCAAGTTATCAATTTTTTAACAAAAGCTCTGGCTGGGGTAACGTTACTCCAGCCGGAAGTGTTTTTATCAAATAATTAAAAAACTACCAGCTTACCAAATTTAAAAATGTGCTTACCAATTACAGAAGCTGTATTTCTAACTATTTAGTGCACTTAGATGACGATTTTCGACAATATCTGGCTGGGGTAACGCACACTAGTTCAGTAGGCCTATTACTTATCTTTCCGATATCCAGTGACTAACAAGCTTTGGTTGTACACCGAATTTTGATGACAACCGAGAATGTCATAATATTGGTATTACGTATCGCACTGAGTGGATATCACTTAACGGTGACTAACAGCCCAGCACTGCAAGTACGTAGCAATTGATAACGATCGAATCGATACGATTCGATAAATCCGACTTTTCGATTGGTTAAAAACTCATTTTATCGAGAATAACTGTCAGATTTATCGAATCGTATCGAATCGAGTGCTACGTACTTGCACTGCGGGTACGGTGTAACGTCTTTCACGAAAGCCGCTCCAAACTCAGTTGTCATCAATGTGTTGTCGTGTTGTATTGTGTTCCAGCCTAACCGGATGCAGCTGAATACCAGTATCTTACATGGAGCGACTGCCTATCTGACCTCCGCAACCCAGTTAGTACTGGGTAATACGATACCCCATGGTAAGACTGGTTGTCAGACCTTTTTTTTTTTGGGCCACTGACTACCTACAGTTATTTGATGGACACTGAGCCCAGTTACTATCATTTCGTGCTGTCAACAGAGATACATAATAGCCCTACTGATCTCATTTTTATCTGTTTTAACACTAATAATCATATCTTATGCCTTTTATTTTTATTGTAATTAGTTAGTAAAATTACACCATTTTTTTCACCGTTTTTCATTTTCTTTGTATTGTTTCGTAAGCTAAATAATCTCTTAAATGTAGGGTCTACTATTGTATTTCATGTCTATAGCCACGCATTTTAATTTTTAATTTTATTTCTCTTATGCTAACACTTATTTTTGTGAATGCTGCATGGTTAACCTGTAAATGGCGACTGGTAAGTCCAAGACCGTAAAACCTATGTATACCTAAATGCTGTACACAGAAGCTGTTGGTGAACCTATATTAATAAATAAATAAATAGACGAACCTATGTATCTAAATGTGATTGATTCTGTCTGCACTTACTTACCATCCAGCATTTCTTCATTTCGGTTGTTACTGTTATTTCACCTACAGACACCTTATTATGATAATTATTATTTCTAGTCTAATAGCAACACTATTCGACCTAAAAACGCAAAATATAGCTTTTTACTAACTAGACCAACGAACGCTAGGCTTGGCTGATGAAATGGAAACACACAACATGCTATCAGCAAAATACTGCACCAAGAAGCAGTAAATCGGCTGTTATGTTTTCCGTACACGATAGCCGCACTTATTCTAATCATATTAAGGTTGAAAATTGCATGAAAATTGGGGAATATAATAACTATCTAGCATAATTTGGGGCGCTGTGGAGCGTGTTATCTTGAAAACTATAACGAGGTGTATTTAAGAGGAAAACTACCCTTAAGAAGGGTGGCCCAGGATAAAGATATCTTTAGAAGAATAATTAACTTTGATCATGAGTACATAGTTGGGTAGACAATAAAGAAACGTAAGTATCTACAAATTAGGAAAACCGGGAACCAACACAAAGGCTGGTATAAAATATGGCTTAAATCTAACGAAAAATAAGTGTGGATCTTTCTTATCTAGAGTAAAACTTTAAGAATGTTTTCAACTTGGATTGGAAAAGCAAAGGTAGTTATTTTTTTCTTTTAAATCTCTTTTGTTCATCCAACTTTTCATTCATCGTTATCATTGAGGCTGTACCTAGCTATTAGTTCAATTATCCCAGAAACGTATGCCCTGCTAATTACTACTAAGCAAGAGTGAACTAGAAGTCGTGAATTGATCGTTCGACAGAAAAAGTTTCACGTGATTGTTTATTTCATAATCATCATCAGCCTACAACAGACCACTGCTGGACATATGCCTCTTCAATCGCACGCAAATTTATTCTTGGCAACTCTCGTCCATTTGCTACCATCCACCCGGCGAAGATCGTCGCTCCATCAGGGCGTCCCACTCCCACCTTACACTTGCCGATTAGCGGTCTCCTCTTCGTAATCATCATCACTTATGTAATAAAGCTGAATGTTTCTCAAATAGACCTTCAAATAGGAAGTAGGCATACACGAATACCTACATCAATTTAATGGTCAAATAAAGTCTGAGGAGCTAATAGTGACGCAATAGGTACACACCTTAAGTGCGAAAAATTGCACCTCACCTCATGAGTATTATGCAGACATTTTTATTGTACGTCGATTTTTTATGCATCATTGGTATTCGATAAACACGAGCTCCAAAATTTTTTTTTAATACACGCTTATTTTTAGGTCGTTCTGGAACCGAAAGCCATTAATTCGATCATAGAACTCGGAACGATTGGGAGTACACATATCAACACGGTCTAGGGATATTTTTAAAAAAGCGAATTACTATCAATGTGTTAATTATTTATATGACATGTATATATTTAAAAGATACGTTATTTAATATTCTACCATTTTTTAATAATGGTTAAGGTATAGATTAAAATTTCAGGATTTTATGGAAAAAAAATGAAGCATAGACGGAAACCGTATATGAATGAACTTTTAATTTGTGAGTAAAAACTGAAAAAAATAGAAAAATCATTTAATTTGTGTTTATAAACTTGAAGTTAGTAGTCTGAGAAAGCGCCCATGATGTTCATAACACATCGGCAACGATTCGGCATGCTCAGAACAAGGTTGTCAATGTCTTGCTGCGGAATATTGTCCCATGTCCTTCTGAGGTGCGCAAAAAGTTGATCTTCTGTAGCCAGATTTTCAGGAACTTTCTTCAGAGCTCTTCTTTGCAGCATATCCCACGCATGCTCAATGGGATTTAGATCTGGCGATTGAGCAGGCCAGTCTAAGGCCCTAACATTATGTGTATGTAACCAAGCTGCTACCGTTCTCGCCGTGTGTGTCCGGGCATTGTCGTGCATGAGCAGGAAATCTTGCCCCATTTGTGTTCTGTGGGGCAAGATTACGGGCCCCAGCACCTGTTGGACGTATCGTTCTGCCGTCATATTGCCCCGCACCCAAACGAGATCCGTCCGTCCTCCAAGACGAATTCCTGCCCAAACCATAATTGTTCCTCCTTGGTATGGGTGAACTTCCTGAGGGTTCTGGAGACGGCTCCATCGTCCAGGAACTCGCCAAACACGCGTCCTTCGTGAATCTGGATGGAAGCCGAACCTGGATTCATCCGTGAACAGCACATTGGACCATTGGTCACGGCCCCAGTCCACGTGGTTCCGAACCCATTCTAATCGTCGTCCACGATTGCCTCTCCGTAAAGGTGGGACCCGGAGTGGTCTACGAAAGCGTAGATTGCTTTCATGCAGTCGCCTTCTTACAGTTTGGTCACTCACAAGCACTTGGTGTTCCACTCGCAGCCTTTGGACCAATTGAATCGCCGTTGCATTTGGTTGTGCTCGCGCAGTAATTTGCAAAAATCGGTCTTGTCTGGGGGTAGTGATGCGACTTGGCCCCCGGTGCCTCTCCGCTACTTCACCTGTGGCACGATAGCGTGTCCACAATCTTGAAATTATATTTTGATGGGTCCCTATGGCCTCAGCAACATTACGTTGAACAGATCCAGCTTCCAGCATTCCCACAGCTCGTAACATCTCCGCCCTCGTCAAATGTCGGCGTTGCATGGCTACAATAGCTCAATTTTAACTTTATCTTTCGTTTAAAAATGAAAAAAAACTGTAACTAAACGTAATTCGTATTGTTTTCTAAATTTCGCACAAATGAAAATTCCCTCTCCTATACATCTAGACATTTATATGCCACCCAAACAAAAGAATTTTCAAAAATTTGAATTTGGAATTAGTTTGAGATAAATTACAAACAAATCGGTGTTTAAAAGATTCCAATGCGGCCAGTACTTTTCGAGTTATTTAATTGAGTATGAAATATCCCTAGACCGTGTTGATGTGTGTATTTGGACTGTTTTTTTTTAAATAACCAAAAAAAAAACAATGTTATAAATTTAATTCTTCGTGATTTTATTATTGTTCCTTTTTTTTAAATCATGAAAAATTTAAATTAATTTTTTTTTATTGTTATTTAAAAAAAAAACAGTCCCAATCGTTCCGATTTGAGTTCGATGATCGAATCGGTTCTAGAACGACCTAAAATTAACGGTGTTACGGTGGTTATCGCCAATAGATTAATCGATTGACACAATCCAAAAAGAAATGCGTGGTTTTGCATGGGAAATCTTATCCTAATTAGCAGATTAGCTGCCTCGTTGGTGTAGTGGTTGCAAGTGCTACTGCTAAGCATGAAGTTTGTCTGGGTTCAATTCCCAGGTCGGGCAAAGTTTTCTCTTTCTTATCCATCACGAATTTCCCAGTAGCAGCCACGGCAGCGGCGTGCAGTCGTCCACCAGGGTGGGCAGGCCACGAAATAATGATAGCAAAAAAAAAAACGCGCAACTCCACAACGTCCGTCGCTCTACATAATTATGATGGCCCTCAAAGTAGTCACATTTATTGGTTTATAATATTTGAAAATAAGCCTGTAAAAACAAAAGTTATAAATACAAGAAGTAAAGAACTCACCACATTATTCAAGGTTTAACTCACGATTTTCTAACGATGCAAACAGAAGAAAGATTCGGCTACCTCTAATATCTTATCCAAGTGAGTGGGTGATAGTTACAGAACACGTCAGTTAATTACCATATATTACACACATCAACACGGTCTAGGGATATTTCATACTCAATTAAATAACTCGAAAAGTACTGGCCGCATTGGAATCTTTTATACACCGATTTGTTTGTAATTTATCTCAGACTAATTCCAAATTCAAATTTTTAAAAATTCTTTTGTTTCGGTGGCATAAAAATGTCTTGATGTATAGGAGAGGGAATTTTCATTTGTGCGAAATTTAGAAAACAATACGAATTACGTTTAGTTACAGTTTTTTTTCATTTTTAAACGAAAGATAAAGTTAAATTGTGGTATTGTAGCCATGCAACGCCGACATTTGACGAGGGCGGAGATGTTACGAGCTGTGGGAATGCTGGAAGCTGGATCTGTTCAGCGTAATGTTGCTGAGGCCATAGGGACCCATCAAAATGTAATTTCAAGATTGTGGACACGCTATCGTGCCACAGGTGAAGTAGCGGAGAGGCACCGGGGGCCAAGTCGCATCACTACCCCCAGACAAGACCGATTTTTGCAAATTACTGCGCGAGCACAACCAAATGTAACGGCGACTCAATTAGTCCAAAGGCTGCGAGTGGAACACCAAGTGCTTGTGAGCGACCAAACTGTAAGAAGGCGACTGCATGAAAGCAATCTACGCTCTCGTAGACCACTCCGGGTCCCACCTTTACGGAGAGGCAATCGTGGACGACGATTAGAATGGGTTCGGAACCACGTGGACTGGGGCCGTGACCAATGGTCCAATGTGCTGTTCACGGATGAATCCAGGTTCGGCTTCCATCCAGATTCACGAAGGACGCGTGTTTGGCGAGTTCCTGGACGATGGAGCCGTCTCCAGAACCCTCAGGAAGTTCACCCATACCAAGGAGGAACAATTATGGTTTGGGCAGGACGTTCGCGGGCTAAAGAACATCCACCTTGAATCCTGGCCTTGTGTTGTAGCAGCCAATCATAGCCCAGCTACACTCGCAGGAGTTACCGCCCAAAAATGGCTGCAATCTATACATGTGTGCGGTTCATACACATAAAAATATGCACCAATGTGCCGCTGTGTGCGTAAATTTATCAATGGGATTAAGGCGAGTAGACTGCTTGCCTATAAGATGCGTCCGGCGGGTGAGCGTCGAGCTTCGTAGCAACTTCCAGTGCAGTGTTAGTTACGTAACACGGGCGCGAAAAATTGCTATAAGTATTCGAACAGGAGTTAGAACTTTTTTTTAATATTTTGTACAAAGTGTTATTTTATTACATAGTTCATTAGTTATAATAATTGCCCCAGTTGGTAGGGTAGGCTTTGTCTAATTGCCTCTTCGTTGCGCACGCCCATGAGCCACGGAGTCTGGATTTGTGTCCGATTGATGGCAATAGGTCCGCCGCCTATTACATGGGACTTAAACATACTGGCGAAATATGGGTGTACAAATGGGTAAACCTCTGGCTAAAGAAACCTTTGGGGATTACAGGCGTGACATTGTTCTACAGAATAATCGTTGTAGTTGTTTGTGATAGACCGTCTCTCCTGACTTTCGACGAAGGAAATGCCCATGTGATCTTAGTAACAAGGACCATAAATGGATTTTTATGCGGACGAGGCTAGTTCGTTTGCACGATTAGCATTAATTTGTTTTAATTTCCTTGAGTTCTATTATAATACAGCAGTGGCCCAGTGGTGACGGCCACGACTTACGAGCAGTAAGTCGTGGGTTTCAACCCAGGCAGGCGCATTTCTTTGTGTAATTTATTTCATCACCAGTTCACCACTGCTCTTAAAAACGGTGAAGGAAACATCATATTAAGAAACCTTCAACCAAAGTCCTTGAACTAAAAGTTCGAAGACATGCGACTGCTACCAACCCGCACTGAGCCCGCGTGGATAATAGCCTATTCCCACTCATAGACGAGAGGCCGGTGTCCCAGCAGTGGGAACATTTTAGGCTGATTATGCTATGCTATGCTTACGCTATTCTAGTAGACCTTCGATACCATCCTCGAAGTTCACTCCTAACGAAGAAACCTGTAACCTCGAGCTTTAGTTACAATAAAGCACTTGCATTTTACAGTGCCACTCCGAAGTTCCAAGTACCTACAGCCTTGCAGGAGCTTGGCAGTTACATTAATTCACTTCATATTTCATGCAGAAAGCTTCACTCCGCTCAGTCCGCTGCCTTGAAAGTAATAGAGAGAACCAGAAAATGGACACCTCTACTTGAGTTGACTTGTATTCGGTTTAGGGCGGGTGGAAGGTGGCGAAATATGGAGCAAAATTAAAGTTTCAGTCAAACTTGTGGGCGTGATTAGCCACTCCATAATGGTTTCCAGTTCAACAGCATTCATTGCGTGTTGCAGACAACGTTTTCTAACCACTGTTTAGTAATGGATAAGGAAATAATTTCTTCATGCCATTATTGATAACTTTCAAGTTGAATCAAATCTCATAAAAACAATTGGCTATTTTTTATGTAGGTAACTGCTTACTTGAAAAGACAGACAATAGGTACCTACTCTCAATTTAAGTTGTCAATTTAAAACCACTGAAATTGAGAGTAGGTATACTTAAGCATTACAAAACAAGTATGAACTTTCAATGCCACAATCTAAATATTTTATGAAATCGATTAAACAAACCGCAAAAGATGGAAAATCAAAGCAGAAATTGTTGATAGAGTTATTAATACTTACTACGAATGACCGTTCACACAAAAATACGTTTCAAATGACAACTGAAATAACATAACATCACTCCTGTAATCCCCTAAGGGTTAAGTAGAGGTGTAGGTACCTAATAGTACACCCACATTTCGCCACTTATGTTTTTCTAAGTCCCATGTAATAGGGGTCGACCCCTTTGCCGAAAATCCAATAAAATTTTGCCCGACCCGGGGATCAAACTCATCGAACCCAGGAGCTCATGCTCAGATGTAGCGCTTGCGACCAGTCCACCAGCGAGGCAGTCCAGCCAGCTGACAGACAACAAGACTAGAATGACATCTACACTTAATATTATAAAGAGGAAAGATTTGTATTTTTGTATGTTTGTAATGAATAAACTCAAAAACGACTGCGCCGATTTCAAAAATTCTTTCACCATTAGAAAGCCACGTCTTTACTGAGTAACATAGGCTATATTTTATCCCCGTACTCCCACGGGAACGGGAACTGCGCGGATGAAACCGCGTGACGCGCGCGCGTGAGATCCAGTGGGCTGTAATGTGTGTGCTACCGAGGCCCACAGCGACTTGGTGGATGTTACATGTCTTCGATTTTTTGTTGTTTTCCTTCATCGTTCGTCTAGAAGGTTTGATTGCAATAAATTATTGGATATGCTTCGATTCCTTTGCAAAGTGAAAATCTATTCAAAATCCGGACTATGTTGAACTCCTAACGATTGAACATCATATCCAATGTATGTAAAAGGGGATCTGGATTTTCGGGTAAACGCACCCACCTTACGCACCGCACGCACCTTTGTTGTGTAAAAATTTCGCAGAACACGTTCAGTATAGAAACATGAGCTTCAATTACTGGCATAGTTCAATGGCAATTCGTCTTTCTGTAGTGCAAATAGTAGTAGATAAGTTGCATTATGTACTAAATTGTAGGAGTCAAAGGTTAGAGTGAAAAGCACAGGAACTAAAGGAATGCCGTCTTGTTGGATTCAAAATTGGGCATCATACATTACCTGCATAGAGAGAGGTAAAATTCAAAATCACAACATGATCTACTTCAAATGAAGAATAACCATGTTTTGGGCTGAATGTATTCCCAGAAATACTTGAAACTGATACGAGTGCAAGAAAATCACTCAAAAACTGCTTGTCGTCACTTGGCAGCAGTTGCTAATGAGCTTTAAAGCTGTCCCCAACAGTTAAATGGGTCAGGAGAGATTAAAAAGCCTTAGATAAGGAATAATGGAGGAGCAACGCAGCTGGGCTGCATTTAAATAGACTCCTAAGTAGTAGTAATAGTAGTACTTAAATGTACATCTAGGATAGCCTGCGCACTGGGTAGTTGGCCCCTACCAACTTCCTGAGTGGCTAATCAGGTTACAACATGGAATAATTTTTTTTTTTTTTTTTAATTAGCCATTTCTGTCCCGCAGCTGGGCAAAGGCCTCCCCCATTTTTTTCCAACCCTGCCGGTGTTTTGCTTCTCTGGCCAATCAGTTAGAACTTAAAATAGCAATCGTTTAGAATTATAATTATTTTATATTGCTATTTGAAGTTAGTAGGTACTAAATATTTTTTTTTTTTAATTTCTTATGGGTTCTTTTTAGATACCGAACTCACTCCTAAGATGGCACGCGACTACTTTAACAGCCTGTATAATCAGTTTATAAAATTTTAATTGAAGATTGTTACCATTGTCTACATATTTGACCTATTGGCCGAGACGGTATTTATAATTTGTAATATTTCTCTGCCTAATAAAATATTATGATAACAGTAACACACACTTAATACTACGACTACACAATTACTTTTGTTACTGCACAATTGAATTTTTCTATTGTGTCAGTTTTCTTTAGAACCTTAAAACAATTGGCATTAGCGTGGTTGTTTGAGAGTGTGACATATTATCATAAGCTCATTATCTGCCTAGTGCCTAGCCTTTTCCCAACTATGTTGGAATAGGACTAATACATGGAGCGACTACGTAATCTAACCTCCACACCCAGTTAGTACTTGGTAAGGTAATACGATACCCTTTGGTAAGATTGGTTATCAGACTTTCAGGCCACAAACTACCTGTAACAACTATCAAAGATTTACAAATGACAGCCGGGACCTTACGAGGCACGGAGGAAACTCGGTAAAAAATAAACTCATCTTCGGAATTGATACCTACACACCTATTGAACTTTAAGTCTTGTAAGTACCTACCTATTTAAAATTCACGTGGCTGGCTAAGATATTCGTCAGGTGTTGTTGTACATATGTATATAAAGTTCAGTTTAAATGTCAGCTCTAAATTACTATGGGATGTAGGTACTTAATAGCACTTTAAAAATAATGTTTCACACTTTAAAATGTTTAGCTTTAAAAATTAATTAATGAACTACAAAAATAATGGTATCATTAATTAATTTTTAAAAGCGTAACATTTTTAAGTGTGAAACATTATTTTTCAAGTATGTTTTTTTATATTCCCCAATTACTATTATTAAAATCTAAACACAGAATTAAAATACTTAAATAAAAACGAAGTTTTTAAGAAAAAAATCAGCATGTTATTATTTATGCAACTTTCCGTAATCAGCCATGACTACTCCTAATATTGATATTATTTGATCGAAAATCCTGTGAAATTATTCGCTCACACCATAAAACAAAATAAGACTTTGAATGCTCGCTGGAATCAACGAACAGAACTCAACTTTGTCACACAACTGTCCAATTTATGACAAAAGTTGAAAATAACAATGTTTGTGCAGATACTATGGTAATCAAAGCCTTTTGAATACCCACGCCACCCCACGCTATTTAGGCAGTATTAATTGAGGCTTGTTTCAATAAGTTTGGAGGGAGGGATTTACATAATTTTAGGCTTTGTTTCTTAAACACTGTATCTATAACTACATAATAAAAAAGCTAGGGCGCTTTGAAACCAAGTTAAATAGTGTATTTAGGCCAATTTTATATTTCTCTTTTTGTTTACGGATGTAATTCGTAATAAAATTGTGTACCTATGAAGTACGTATTGTATTTTGAATACTTAATTATTAACGTAAATACATTTTATTTTATAAGTACATATTATGTCTAATACATAATTGAATAAACATTTTAGTATTGTTTCCTTAAACGTAGCCACAAGCTAAACATAAATGCTATTGTTACTTACAATGCCTATGCTGGTAGAGGTAATCATTTAAATATTGCAGTGTCAGTGTCAATTAAATTAATTAAATGCACATGAAAAATAAATAAAATATTAAAGCAATTCAACATAATTTATAAGAAAACCCGATTGTTCTACTCAGATTTAAATTAAATACCCACGCTAAAAATATCCGCAAATTTATTTTACCCTCTGAAGGATACATAAAATAGAAGATAATGTGCATTTAGTTCCCACGAAAAGATGATGAGAGAACATAAATCTTTCTTTTGTAACACTGCATCATTCCTCATATTTTTTGCAATACCTGTATCTGTGTATTGCAAAAATCTGTAATAGATCGTACAACGTCACGTCCGATAGATGGACAAAGACCTTTACCTTATCAGTCGGGTGATAAGCCTCGTACATCATTAATGAATGTTACTAGTGCGTATGAACATAGGTAGGTACCTATCAATTGTTTACAAAACATTGTTTGTGTGATTAAATTGGCTATTGATTCACAGATGGGTTGCTTTTATGAGTTGCTTTAAAACATGGGATTGATTAATGCTGTCGTAGACTTTGGCTTCTACGGTTCTACAGGATTACCTACGTTCTATGTACTAAAAATTGAATAAATGCGAAACGATTTTTTTAACAACCTGTACACGAGTCCGTGGCAAGTCAAAGTACCCCTTTTTTCTATAATTACTTTATCAGTACTTACGGGGACGTACTGTGTGAATTTTTAATAAATTCTTAGACTATAGTCAATAGAGCAATGACCTTTAATTCTTACTTATCTGGCGGAGACTATAGGCGAGTCTAAGCGTCTAACTTCGTTCAATCTCTATTATCTTCAATGGAATGGCAAAAACATAGAGATACGGGGTGGAAGCTAGGGACACGGTTAGGTACCTGCCCCACCCACGTGATCAGTACATCAGAAATTCAGAACCCCCCACAAAGAAATTTTTGGTCGGTTATTATAAAAAAAAAGCTGTTTCCTACACGGTCAAAATGTGTAGAATAACAGATTTTTCTTTTAATTAGCAATGAAAAATTTCTATGTGGCCTTCACAGACCAGTTCAACACACCGGTTCAGAATGATGTGCTGTATTATTAAATACTTTTGGCATGGGTAAATGTAGGTACTTATTTAGCGATTTGTGGTGCAATTGGGTCTTAAATATTAAAGCATTGAAGCAAAGCATGAATGGAGAAAGCTAAATATTGTAACCTGTGTAACAAACCGAGAAATACCGACTTTCACACTTCAACTGCACCTAACATTCTACTAAGTATTTGTTAGCAAGCGAATATTGTAAAGGTTCGCTAATGAATCAATGAAAACTCACTACTTACACTATAAAAACAATAAATGCTCGAATTCTGCTCAAAGTAAATCGTTTTATAACTATAAACAAGTTGCTTACAGTTGAAAAAAAAGATCATGCATCAGATGCATAAAATCTTTGAGTAAAACCAGTCTAGTCTCAGTTTCTACACAATACATGTCAGGCTGAACACGGGTTAAATCGGCGCTTTTTTAGGTTACTAAAAACACAGATTATTATTACCCAGTTAGTCTTGTTTTTAGACAAGTTACCTATTGATGATAACATCACACAGTCAAACTAAGGATAATGAAGCCTTATGAAGCGATAACTGGTCCCGCTCATTCATCTAATATTAGACATTTCGTAGGTACACCTAGGTTCCTAGCTGGATTCCGGAGACCCGAAATCTCATTGATTTATATGAGCTGACCACAAATGTCCGAAACTCCGGAATTTGGACCTCTAGCGTCTAGGTGCTCAGGTGCAGAATTCTGAGCAAATTCCCGATAGGTATATCGGACATTTAGACTGGCTACAAACTTTGTGGTACCAAATCACCAATTAGGAAATCGAATGGTTCGGTGGTTTTGCTGGGTGTTAATCGGTGTTAATTAATAAACTGGCCGGTCGCAGAGGTACACATTAGACATATAAAAGTGAGCAGAGTAGATACGGGAAAAGAGACTTTTGAAATTTAAAAATACAGAAGTAGTTAAAATTTATCTGTAATTGTATGTATTGTAATCTGTGTGTATTCAGGAAAACCTGGTTATATAACTACCTATGCAATTTATTATTTACATCAAAAATGCCGAATTTAAAAACAAAAGTCAATACTCACTCTTTGTAAGTAAAACCTCTGAATCACAGACACAAAAATTCCAAACAAAACAGCACGTAGCAATCAAACGAAACGAGCTTAAAATTAAATTATAGGAGCAAAAAACGAAATAAATAATTTTACACGGAAAGCGCGGGAAGGCGCGCGTTGGCGGGAACGGCGAGTTTTCCTCACGCTCGCTCAGCCAAGACTAACGTATCGTCCATTCTACCTCTCGCAGAGTTACAAATTGATACTGATTGGAAAACCCGAGGGAAATGCTCGTCCGCCGACAAGATTGAAAACTATTATATTTGTTATTACGGTTAAACTGTTTTGATTGAGTTGTTTGTTGTTGTTACTATTGTATTGTTATGGCATTTGGTATGTAGATAAGTCACGGAAAGTTTGCTGAAGTACTTATATTTGACTGCAGAACAGTAAAAAAGTTGTTCAGTCTGTTTCATTAAAAAAATATTACGTACTTACTTATTAAAAACTAGCTGTTGCCCGCAAACCTTCGTAAGCGTGAAATTACTATACAAAAATTACTTCCCTTTTTGAATCGGATTCTATCACCAATTTCAAGGGTTTTATTTTTTTTGCATGGAACCCTAATTCTTATTCTAAAATAAAAGTAGCCTTAGTTACTCCTGCCAGTAAAAGTCCCGTCAAAATCAGTCCAGCCGTTTCGCAGATAAGCCGGAACAAAGGGACAGACAGAGAGGAATTCCACAAAACCCAAGAAAATGATAGTAGAAACAATCAATATTCTCATTCTTTTGTAAGTTTTACTACTTACGTGAACTTTTCCGTCATCCGTGTTACTAATAATGGAATGGATCAATATTTACTTGATCTTGGACAAAGTCGTGTACTTATGTGTCGTATACTCGTATGACACAATAACTGACTGTTTGGTTACAATTTTACTATTTGCTCTTTTCATAATATGATGTTTGTAATACGGATATGGTCGTAAAGTTTCCGCCAATATTTTATTTGTGCTTCCATGGAAGTGTATTTGAGCAGTAATTCTTCAAATCAAATGACGTAATTAAAAAAATAGCGTTTTAGATGAAACTAAACACTACTTTTTGCAACTGGAACCTCCGTCCACCATATACCTCATATCTACCCTACCTGGACGCGGGACGGCACGGTCGGTGCAGTGGCTGAGCGATTGACTGTTGCGTTGCGTGTCGCGGGTTCCATACCCGCCCGGAACAAATATTTTGTATGGCTTACAGATAGTTTTTCAGGGTGTTCCGTACCCATGGGCGTAGCCAGCCATGGGCTCAGGGTGGGGCAGCAGTCTAAAATAATATGTAGCTAGCAAACTATACCCGCGGTCTTACGTAATGTTTTCATACAAAAAGGTTACACCCTATAGCACCCTGTATCTGTATGTATAAATCGAATTATCCAAAACACTTTCATATTGCTCACCTACCTATACCACGAAATCTTCCATCCAAAAATGTGTCTCTAACTTCAGCCGTTTGGGCTCTGGGCGTATGTTAAAGATTAATAATTACTTAAGTATACACTGAAGTTTCGAATTTAAAATTGATTACAAATTTCTGCTTCAAAATGAAAACTGACATAAAAGCTCTAGATAGCGCAAATTGAGTAAACCTAAAAGGCCGACTTTTAGTCAGTCATCTAGAATACATGTTTATGTGTTCTAGATGACTGCACGATGCCCGTGCTTGCCAAATTGAGTAACAACTCGAGCAGAGGCAGTGAGGCAACTATGGAACACTTCGCAAGGAAAATTATAGATCATATTTTGACGTGAAGAAAATGTTTACTAATGATAATTAAAGAATGCTAACTAGCGCGTTGCAACGTAAATTATTCGTTGAAGAAACTATTGCGTTAAAAGTACATTTTCGTCATCTATTTGATAATCGTTGTTAACACTTTTGATCCCGGAACAATTAATTTTATTCACTAAAAGGTTACCTACGTCAGTGTTTAATGTTTTTGAAATTCCGAATGAAGTACCTATGGAAGTTCTACAAACAGGCATCAATGTAAACTGCCTATGGTTAATGGTATCTTTGTTATATAATTATTTTAACTACTTATTGTTACGAGCTGGGTATGGGATAAATTAATAACTACCAAAGAAACAACAAATAACTTTATTAATTACAAAACACTTAAAACTTAATCAGAAATACACTACTGATCACTATTCGCTTAGATATTGCACTTCTAGTTCACTTCGACTCGCTTCGTTGTATAGCCAAAATCAGACTGACTGCTCCCGCAAACACGTCGACTATTTATATGGCGATCGAAGGTTCGAGAAATATCCACGACTTCCTAGAATCTTCTAGACAATTCCACAACTTGTACAGAGGAAAGAAGTAGGTACTTTATGCCCTCAGCGTACGGTCGAAATTACAATGATGTTCTTTTGTAGGTAGTTTGCGAATTTGTACCTACATCATTCGGGACTCGTTTTACCTACCTACCTACTTTTTTTTTTTTTTTTTGGGACAAGCCCGCCACACTGTTCCCAAACCACTGTAACTCCTGAAAGCCAGAATCAACAGTGGCGACCACCAGAAAAGCGCCGAGACAATGAAGCTCGACGAAGTCCCAGAGAATGAATTTAACTGTCTTGGATCCCGCAACGAAATTAATCAGAAAAGTATAGTGGAGGAGTAGGAAAAAACCGTAATTTCCACTTCCCTCCATTTCAGCAGGAGACAGAACGAAACAAGGCCAATAGGCACAAAGGGACGTTTACAACTGGGATAGGCCCAGTTGCCTAGCACCACGGATAAATATTAACATTAATGGGTCCTAAGTTGTGAGCTGTTATATTTGATTCCAATAATAGGTATGGCAAAAACGCTTGAACGCACGGAAATTTGTTCTAGTTTCCACAAGGTCTGTATAGTAAATAACTCCGGATGTAACCTGTACACTATCCAACATAATGTTGCGTTCATTCTGCCAAAGACTGCACTCCCATAAAATGTGATGTGCTGATTGTTCATATTCGCAGTCAGATGTGGAACATTGACAAAAAGGCGAGTCAACAAGCTTGAAGGAAAATAATTTACTCTTAAAGTTACCATGACCGGTGAGAAATTGGGCAACACAGTGATCAACATCCAACCATGTCCTGGCCAGCCGCTCACGAACGGATGGAAAGAACTGGTGGAGGTGTCGGCCCTTGATGGAATTATCCCACCTACCTTGCCATTCAGACAAAAGTTCCTCCCAGACGTCGGTCTGTGGTTTGAATAATCTAGCAATCTTAACACGGTCACGTAGGGTTAAAAAGTCTGCGTCCGCGGTCTCACGTGCGTTATAGTACATTGCAGCCCGTCGCTGCACTTCAAGATCAACTGGAAGTACACCTGCAAGTACCGGTAAGGCTTCAGTACTAACCGTCCTATACGCTTTGCATAAGAATATCAAAGCCAAACGCTGGCTTTGAAGCAATTTACGTCGTGCCGCTCCTATGGTGGCCCTATCGGCCCAGACAGGTGCCCCGTAGCACATACACCCCAAGTAAGTAGCCCCATAAATGGTCTTTAAAGTTATAAATGACAGACCCCACGTAGATTTTGATATTCTCGTTAAGGCATAAAAGTTCTTTTTAGCTTTTTCACCGACAGTTTTTATATGATCTATGAATGAAAAATTTCTCTCTAAGACCAAACCAAGGTAGCACACGGATTGCTTTCTTTTCACGGGAACGTTATTAAATTTAATACTAGGCCACGATTTAAGATTACCTTTTAAAATTAGTTGATAAGTTTTTTGCGGTGCAAAGGTCAGACGGTTTCGATCGCCCCACTGAGATATTAATCGTAGGCAAGTATCAGCTAAATTCTCGAGACCAGCCCGAGTACTCGACTGAATGAGCAGCAGGCCGTCGTCCGCGTAACCGGTTAATGAACAGCCGGGAGGAAGGGGAATCGCGAGAAAATCATCAAAACCTAAATTCCATACATACGGAGCGATTACCGACCCCTGAGGACATCCCATGGTAAGGGACTTTGACATAGAATAATGACCGAGTTTGAGTTTCGCGGAACCATTTAAAAAGTAAGAATAAACAAGATTATATATGTTTTTATAGCAGCCACGATTCTTCAGTTTAAGTAGTAGCATCGGCCACCATGCGTTATCAAAGGCCCCGGAAATATCTAAAAAGATTCCAACCACGTACTTGTGTTCCGAGTTATTAACAATTTTTCTAACAGAAAGTGCCGCGTCTACGGTAGATTTTCCCACGGTGAAACCGAATTGGTTGTTATGAAACTTTGGCCCGTCTGGCAGCAAACGTGGAACGATAAGGCGCTCCAGGAGTTTTCCTAAAGATGGCAGTAGGGTTATGGGCCTGTACGACTTAGGGTCGTCCGGTGGCTTATCACCACTTTTTGGAATTATTCGTATAAAGCCACGTCGCCATACGCGAGGGAAAACGCCGTCCGCAATACATCGGTTGAAAACAGATAGAATGGCGTCGCCCGCTGTTTTACACGCTTCTATTATCATCCGATTAGATATTTTATCTTCACCTGATGATTTGTTAAGAGGCAGTTTCCTGACAACATTAATGAATTCGTCAATGGATGGAAGGTCTGACGCTGGTGATTCAGGTGGCACAGCAGCCCACGCTCTGATCTGTTGATGGTAGTCATTGTCATTTACCGGCGAATCATCAGGAATCAGACTATTTAATAGAACTTCGGTTGTTTCCTCAATACCGGTGGTGTGTTTATTATTGACTTTAATGTTCTGGACAAACGCCAGGTCGACTGATCGATTAGCTTTGAATTCGTGATACAAAGGAGACCACGGACCTTCTTTATCTAATTTTTCTACTATTTTTCGCAGTAAATTACCCTTGGATTTTTCCACCGATGCTCTGTAGCGGGACTTGGCAACTCTAAACGCATTTAAAGCAAAGTTGAGTGGGTCTCCGGTGACCTTTTGTTTTTTAAGCTTGTTTAAATGCCTACGCGCTCGGCGATAGCTTTTACGTTGTTCAATTAAGTAGTCACACCACCAATCACATCTATGGATGTTGGTCATAGATGCGCGACCAATGGCGATGTCAGCACAGTAAGTGAAGGTGTCTGACATAATTTCAGCACTTTCTTCAGCTGACAGCCCATCACGAGTGAAGTCTTTGGCGTGACACGCAAAAAGCGAGCTAAAGAATTCCCAATTCGCGCCTTTACTTTTATATCTAAAATTACCAGTGATATGAGATGGACCTTGAGAAGACACCGGAACAAATTCGTACACGATCAGGCCTACCTACCTACTATTACCTACCTACTTAGTAGTAGGTACCTACTACCGTAACTCTAGGCATGGGCGTGCGCAACGAAGAGGCAATTAGACCAAGCCTACCCTACCAACTGGGGGAATTATTATAACTAATGAACTATGTAATAAACTAACACTTTGTACAAAATATTAAAAAAAAGTTCTAACTCCTGTTCGAATACTTATAGCAATTTTTCGCGCCCGTGTTACGTAACTAACACTGTACTGGAAGTTGCTACGAAGCTCGACGCTCACCCGCCGGACGCATCTTATAGGCAAGCAATCCACTTGCCTTAATCCCATTGATAAATTTACGCACACAGCGGCACATTGGTGCATATTTTCGTGTGTATGAACCGCACACATGTATAGATTGCAGCCATTTGTGGGCGGTAACTCCTGCGAGTGTAGCTGGGCTATGATTGGCTGCTACAACACAAGGCCAGGATTCAAGGTGGATGTTCTTTAGCCCGCGAAATTCAAATTTCCTTACGTTTTTTTGCAATTTGCAGGCCAGTGCTATGTTGTATGTTGATTAAAATGTGACTACATACGTCTTACAGCCGCAAATCATATAATCATCAACATACAACCTAGCACTGGCCTGCAAATTGCAAAAAATGTGAGGAAATTTGAATTTCGCGGGCTACCGTGCAGCAAATGCACTAAGCAGGGTTGGTTCCGGTTCCTTTCCAAATTAAATATAAATTTAGTGGATTTTGTATTATCCTGCAAAATGTTGTTGATCACTGTTGTGAATCAACTCGATATGAAAATGATGCAATTTTATTTGGTCGTATTTTTCCATCGACAAATTAGAAATTATATTTTTCTGAAGGAAGCCATTATTGTTTCATTGTGACAAGCAATTTATATCGCGATCTTGAATGTTTTAATTTTAACATATTATGTTATTTACACATTTGTTTTGAAACAGAAAACGTACATTTAACAGTAACAGTAGTGTAAATATTAATTTTGTTGTGTATTAATTGTTTATTCACCTAACAATGGTGTTTACTTGTGAAGTTTGTGCTGATAATGTGTGTTTGTTAGAAGTTAAAGGCAATAAGTTTTCTCTATTATCGTATAATGACAAGCTTCAAGTTGTGTCTAAAAGTAGATGTGTACCCGAATTACGAGAATTAATCCAAAAATATGGTAATCCAGCGCGTACTCGTCATTTCAATCCTCAAAATTATGCAACATTTACCTGGCTGTGTGGCTGTATACATACAAATTAATTATTTTGTTTTCCGTGCATTTTGTTTAATACTTCCAGTAAGTGGAGTGAGGGATTTATTGATTTGCATAATTTTCATTCCTCGGCCAAAAAGCATGACCTATCAGAAAAACATATAGAGGCTTGCTTAAAGTTAAATACATTTGGTAAATCACGTATTGAAACTAGTATTAACAGCCAGTTAAGATTAGATATAGAAAGGCATAATTCTAAAGTAGATAGGAATAGAAATATTTTTCAAAGACTGATCGATGTCGTATGCTTTCTGGGAAAACAAGAATTAGCTTTTCGCGGCCACGATGAATCATTATCATCAATGAATAGAGGTAATTATTTAGAAACAGTAGATTTATTAGCAAAGTATGATGGAGTTTTAGAAACCCACTTACAAAATGCAAGTACCTCATTCACGGCCTCACGGGCATGTCGAACAGAACGCAAAATGATTTGATCTCGAGCGTTGCATCTGTGATGAGTGATATTATTAAAGACGAAATTAAACAGTCCGATTATGTTGCTGTCATGGTGGATGAAACACCGGACATAAGCGGCCGAGAACAATTAGTTCTGATTTTAAGATATTTTCGTGATTCCGAAGTAGTGGATCGATTTATTAAATACGTAAATGTCAGCGCGGATCGGACCGCTGTAGCTTTAAGTTCTATAATTTTGGAAATTTTAGAAAACTTAGATTGTCATTCTAAATTAATTGCACAAACTTATGACGGGGCAGCAGTTTTATCCTCTCAAATTAACGGCGTACAGGCTTTGGTGAGGCAAAAATGTCCGCAAGCTATGTATGTTTGGTGTTCCGCACATGTATTAAATTTAGTTTTATCGAAATCTTTTGAACGGGTTCCTGAAACCAAACGCTTTTTTAGTATAATAAAATCAATTGCGGTTTTTTTTCACAGTAGTACGAAACGAATGGCGTATTATAACGACTTTGCCGTTATGAAAAAGCTGCCTCGTGTCGCGGAAACAAGGTGGACATATCACTCGCGCACGTTAAATATAATTAAAAACGAGTCCACACACCTCCTCCAGTTGTTTGAAGAAATGAATGAAAATACACAACACTGGGATGGTGATACATTGTCACAAGTCACTTCATTTTTATTTAACATGAAAGAATTTGAATTCAATTTTTTTTTAAAAACCTTCGCGGATATTTTTGCTGAAACCGATGTTTTATACGACATTATACAGAAAAACACTTGTGACATCGCGTATTGTGTTAAAAAGATAAAACAATTCGAGTCATTTTTAGCTCGTTACAGAGACAAGTTCGAGAACAATTATGATGCAACTGCCCTCATAACCGGACCACCCAAAAGAAAGCGCAATGTCGATAATATAAAAATACACTATCGGCGAATTTTTAACGAAATTATTGATAATGTACTCACCGAATTAAGAGATCGTTATATGAATATAAAAAAATTGAAATTCTTTGAGTTACTTTCTTATGAGAATTTTAGTAAATATAGTGAACAATTCCCTGAAAAAGAAATCAGAGAATTCACTAATACTTATCAGGCAAATTTTAATTTTGATAGATTAAAAAATGAATTGCGCTGTATTTATAGATCGCCTGAATTTGCGAATTGTAGCATATATGATATCATTCAAAATTTGTATAAAAGTAACTTAGATAAAGTTTTTTCAGAAGTTTTGCGTTTGGCGAAGTTTATTGTTACTATCCCAGCAAGCAGCGCTTCGGCAGAACGTTCATTTTCGTCCTTAAAACGTATCCACACCTATTTACGAAACACACAAAGTCAGCAACGACTCACAAATCTATCTTTAATTTCTATAGAAAAAGAATTAATGGTCGAACTACGACGCAAGCCTACTTTTTATGACGAGGTCTTAAAATCATATTTGAAAAAGGATCGGCGAGTAGATTTAATTTATAAATGAGTTGATCTTGCAAGTGACGTGTTCTGTAACTATCACCCACTCACTTGGTTAAGATATTTGAGGTGGCAGAATCTTTCTTCTGTTTGCATCGTTAGAAAATCGTGAGTTGAACCTTGAATAATGAGGTGAGTTCTTGAATTCTTGCATTTATAACTTTTGTTTTTACAGGCTTATTTTCAAATATTATAAATCAATAAATGTGACTACTTTGAGGGCCATCATAATTATGTAGAGCGACGGACGTTGTGGAGTTGCGCGTTTTTTTTTTGCTATCATTATTTCGTGGCCTACCCAGCCTGGTAGACGACTGCACGCCGCTGACTCTAGGTAAGTACGGGTACGACGTAACACTGCCCCCTCCTTAGACATGCTCGTCCCGAGCATCATTAGCCCCGTAGTACCGCGCCAATCTGTCTACATGGACAATCTTAGGCGCACCTCGTGGACCCTTCTGTATTCGGTAGGTGACATCGTTGATCCTAGTCACAACTCGGTATGGTCCATCCCATTTTGCTTGCAATTTCGGAGACTTCCCCTTACTCCGTACTGGGTTATGCAACCACACCAGTGAACTTTCGTCGAAACCCCTACTATTTGCCTTCCGGTCATAACGGGTCTTCATCTTCTCAGACATCTGTTGGCCGGATTGTCTGATATGCTCATAAACATCATTCAACTTGTAACGCAAGTCAATCGCATAATCTGTTACACTATGTGGAGCATCAGGGGGAGTTCCAGTGATTAAATCAGCAGGCAACCGTAATTCCCTTCCAAAGTTCGCGAAGGCTGGCGTCACAGTCGTACTTTCGTGGACGGCGCTACGGTAGGACAGAAGAAATGGCTGTATATGCTTGTCCCAATCCCTTTGTCTGCTTTCCACGACTTTTGCCAGATATCATTCCAACGTTTGGTTGAATCGTTCCACCATTCCATCAGATTGTGGGTGGTAAGAGGTGGTTCTGGTTTTGTGGGTACCCATTAATCGACAAGTCTCCTGAAATACTTGCGATTCAAAATTCCTTCCTTGATCGCTGTGTATTTCTAAGGGTACTCCAAAACGACAGAAGACTTCCTGAACTAATTTATCTGCGACAGTTGTAGCTTCTTGGTTAGGAATAGCGAAGACTTCTGGCCACTTTGTGAAGTAATCCATGACCACCAGGAAGTATTTGTTTCCGCTCTCACTTTCTGGAAATGGTCCCGCAACGTCTAGTGCTATCCGTTCCCAAGGGGCTCCAACGTTGCACACTTTTAATGCACCTCTACTGCGTGTGTGGTGTCCTTTCACGGCCGCACAACTGGTACATTTGCGGCACCAGTCCTCCACATCATCTCGACAGTGGATCCAGTAAAAGCGTTCACGAATTTTCAGTAGAGTCCTTTTTACCCCCATATGTCCTCCTGAACATCCATTATGGTAGAGCCGTAAAACATCCGGTACCTTAGCTTTAGGGACAACCATTTGTAGATGACAGCTGTCCCCACGAGCGTTTTCCCATTTACGGCACAAGACTCCATCCTGGATCACCAAGCTGTTCCATTGCGCCCAATAACTCTTCGTGATGGAACTCATCGCAGCCACATCACTCCACTTAGGTTTAGGAGCACCAGCTTTGATCCACTCGAAGATCGGTTTGATGTCCGAGTCATTGAACTGAGCCTGCTGTATGGTTACCTTCCATTCATCGCTGAGATCCGTTCTTAGCGTCCTCGCGGGCACCACTTCCTTAAACTCCTGTCTGGAACTGTGCTTACGATCTTCAGGCAAAGGTCTTCTTGACAGATCATTTGTGTTGCTGTGGTTTCTTCATTATTGCTTGGCAGTCATTCCAGCCGCTTTTCCTTGCACGGATTGATCTTCTCTCGGTATGCTTCGCTTTTTACAGTTTGACCGAAGGTGACCCCTTTCTCCACAAGTATAACACCTAGGGCTATAACCTTGCGAACGCTGGCGTACAGGTGATGCCACAACTTGCTTTGGAGAGCTTGACCGAAGATGATCCCTTTCTCTACCAGTGTAGCAGCTAGGGCTGTACCCTTGCGCACGGTCGCGTACAGGTGATGCCACAACCTCCCTGACGTGGTGTGTTCGATGGTCTTGCCTCGCTGCCTCTACTTCCAAGGCATGGGCCAACGCCTCTTTCAGTGTCTCATGATGCCCAAGTCGCACAGCGGCTCTAACTTCCAAGTCACGTATTCCATCAACGAACGCTTGTACCAGATTCCATCGATAAGTGCAGGGGCAGACTGGTATGCTTTTCGAACCAGCTTTTCAACTTCCAGGGCCCACTGCTGCAGGTTCTCGGCACTACGTTGAACACGATCCTTCAACTTAGCACGAAATACGTGCTCCAGGTGCGCGTCGCCGTATCTGGACTCTAACGCCTCCAGCAGCTGCTCGTAGGTTACATCCTTGCCGAGCGCCTCAAGAATGTTTAAGGCCTGGTCTCGAAGGCCCAAGGTGAGCGCGGTCATGGCTTGCGGTTTTGTCCATCCATTCGCCTTTATAACGGCCTCAAATTGAATTTTATATGCCGACCACGAAGATGTTCCATCGAATGGAGGCACCTTAAAGCCCCGCGCTGAAGGTGCAGCAACTACTGAAGCCACAGTCACGTCTCCAGTCTTCAGTTCTCCCAAAGCCTTTTTCACCCCAGCGATCTGAACTTCGACCTCTGAGATACGGTTCTCGTGCTGGTGAACCTGATCCTTCATCACTTTCAGATCTTTGCCAAAAGTTGCATGAAGATCCTTTATGAGGAGCATCTGTTCATCCTGGCGGCGGGCCTGCTCCTCTTTATCTTGCTGCAACTGCTCTTCCAACCGGCGAGCCTGCTCCTCTTGACGGCGAGCCTGCTCCTCCTTATCTCGTTGCAACTGCTCCTGTAACTGGCGAGCCTGGTCCTCTTGACGGCGAGCCTGCTCCTCCTTATCTCGTTGCAACTGCTCCTGTAACTGGCGAGCCTGGTCCTCTTGACGGCGAGCCTGCTCCTCCTTATCTCGTTGCAACTGCTCCTGCAGCAGCGCCATTAAAGCTGACAAGTCTGGCGCCACTGATGCTGGAGAAACTTCGGATGGGCCAGCGACTGGCACTGACGTAGGCTGGACACCACCCGGTGTCTGTGTCGGAGAATCTCCAAACCGCCTTAGGTCCATGTCCTGCTGTCGCTGACTCCTGGTACGGATACCGTCCGTGTCGTCCTTAGGTAGAATTGGCATAATTTATCCCTCAATTCTGACACCAAATTGTTACGAGCTGGGTATGGGATAAATTAATAACTACCAAAGAAACAACAAATAACTTTATTAATTACAAAACACTTAAAACTTAATCAGAAATACACTACTGATCACTATTCGCTTAGATATTGCACTTCTAGTTCACTTCGACTCGCTTCGTTGTATAGCCAAAATCAGACTGACTGCTCCCGCAAACACGTCGACTATTTATATGGCGATCGAAGGTTCGAGAAATATCCACGACTTCCTAGAATCTTCTAGACAATTCCACAACTTGTACAGAGGAAAGAAGTAGGTACTTTATGCCCTCAGCGTACGGTCGAAATTACAATGATGTTCTTTTGTAGGTAGTTTGGGCATTTGTACCTACATCATTCGGGACTCGTTTTACCTACCTACCTACTATTACCTACCTACTTAGTAGTAGGTACCTACTAGGGCTTTCAATACCGGTATTCCGGGATCCCGTAATACCGTGATCACGGATTTTATTTTGGCCTTTTACAATACCGGTATTGTCGCCCCAAAACCGTGATCACGGTGGTATTAGAAACATTAGATCTGAAAATTATGTGATCTTATTCTCACACTTGTTTCCTCCAGCACAAGCGTCCCGCTGTTATCTGAAGCTCACCCTCCCGCACCCCGCCTGAGACAATGCCCGAAATCGAGCTGTAGTTATGTCGTTTTTGTTATTGTTAGTCAGTTTCGCAAAGGCGACGGGATAACGCGTCCATAGACTTTGTTATTGTGTAGTGTTAAGTTATTTATGTAACAGGCTGACAAGTACGCTGTTTGATTCAACATTGAATGCGCTTTCGTTTTTGCGATCTCACTTACAAAAAAAAAATATATAACGTTTAAAATTCAGAAATTTGTATTATTGTGTTATTTATATACTTTTACATTTTTTTTACTATTTTTCAGAAATTGTTATGAACGCTTGATTTATTTTGTTACTTTTTACTTACTAGTTTTAGATTTTTTGATTGATTTTTTATTACATATTATTGTTAATAATGTTACTGAAATGATTGCTAGCTACTTAGCTAGTACTAACTACACTAGCACCTAGCTATACTTAACTTACTTACATTTTTACAAATAATGATACCTACCTATGTTGATTTTTACATGAGAGTATGAGACATGATGACAATTAGATAATAATAAGAAATGTATATTTTTTTGATATTGTACAAACAAACTCTGTGTGAAATGCCTTCCTGCAAAAAGAGTAGATTAAGTTTAAGTTTTCATTATGTTCCCAATTCCTAGTCCTACCGAAATAATCAACCAATACCAAATTATTATATAAGATAGGTATGTATAAAACGTATTTATTTTATTATTTTCAATAACTAAGAACAGTAAAGACAGATTTGAAAATATAAAAAGGCGTATTTTATTGGTTTTATTAATGTCCTAATTGAACTTGCGTTCAATACCGGACTACCGGTATTGATACCGGGATCACGGTATTGACTTTTCCAATACCGGCATTGATACCGGTATTGACAAAATCCGGTATTTGAAAGCCCTAGTACCTACTACCGTAACTGTAGGTAAGTACGGGTACGACGTAACATTATGTAGGTAAAAAAAAACATTTTCCTTTTAAAATCTACCTACTTTGCAAATAAAACAGACTATTTAAATAATTCAGTTTGAACGCTGACCATTGGACAGACAGTGAAAATCAAAGGCCGTAAAGTTCACCGACCTTGTAATACCGTCTCTCCCCACAGCAAAGAGACCACAGTGATAAGATTTAGCACGTCTATAGTCTACGGCCACGCGCACGCCCCGTTCACGACCTCAGTTGACGCAACCTGCTTTAATCAACTCGCGCGTTTCATTAAATTTGTATTTAGTATCCGCGCGTGGCCTCTTCCTCTGCGCTCTCGTGCATTCGTAATAGTTCGTTCAATTTCGGTGCTTGTTACAAACCTTCGGCTTTGGCCAAAACCGAAGGTGTTTTTTTTTTGGAGCTTCTGTCGGACACTACTTGTTTCCTTCGCATGAATACCAACGCGTCGCGTCGCCGCTAACTCGTGATTTCGTGACATGCTCAAACTAAGTAATTTCTTTTTAATACAGTTGCTCAAAAAGTGGTGTATTGCAGGGACGTATAGCGTTCGGGATGTGGGCTATTACATACTAGTGCTTTTTTTTTACCTTTCCCGAACTCGTGCGTTCTCTTTCCCAACTGTCAAAATAATGTCTATTAAAAAGAAAAACCAACCATGAAGTTTTTACTAAAGAGTTTTTGTGATTCATACAAATACGTATATTTCTAAAAAGAAGCTACTAATTTATTTCAATATCAGATTTAATGATTTAATTGAATGAGTTAGGTTAGGTTTCATTTCATTTCATCTCATTAAATTTCATTTTCATTTCATATCAATAAAAAAAATCTATTGAAGACTAAGCTGTATGGATAGTTCCCTTTGCCTACCAAAATGGGTGAAGAAAAAAAACTCTGCTTATATTCTACGGTTGGCGCCATTTTCCAGAAATTTTCTTTGCGAGTTTAGTTGTTTGTTGAACAAAATGAGTAATCATTTTTTCGCAACTGTATTAAAAATAGTCGTTCAGTACACCTGCGGAACCGTCATTGCAACTTGCAATGACAGCCTATCCGCACTTGTAATGAAATATACTATTTCAATACACTTTCTCGAAAACTGGTCCATAACGCACTACGATTAAGTACAACATGCAATATATTTCACACACGTGCGTTTTTTTCCATTTTCCCGCACGTGTGCGGTCTTTACGGCATAAATATTTTTTGAATATTCAAATTGTGTTTATAAATAGAATATCATAAATAAACATGATTATTAAAAACTAATACTTACTTGTATACACAAATTAACATTTATTTGTGTTCTAAATTCAAAAATATAAAAAATAAAAACAATTTTTTTAATTAGGCTTTTTAGCGGCTTCATACCTTTGGTTCGCCTTCATCTGGCGAAAGTAAGCGCGGAAAAAAGAAAATTAAAACCATAGTTTCAAAGTAATTCATAACAAAAATATTTTTCGTTCTTATAATTTATTTCTTCAAAAGTGTATTGAAAAACTACACGTGGACATTTGTTATTGCAGTTCTCGGCTCAAAAACACCCTCGCCTACGGCTCGGGAGTTAATTCCGCCTTGTACGCAATAACAAACTTTCTACACTTGTATAAAAATGTACTATTGTATTTTTCCTCAGTCGTCGCAAGACACGTGTAGGTCGTGGCCAAGCGCTAAAGGCAGTAATTTCAAGAGTGCAACGTACCAAGACAGGGTAACGTCCCTTTCGCACCTGGACTGGAAGAAACAAACATTCTAATGATACTGTTGACATTTTGGACATTTGAACGACGCGACAGCAAGTGTATTTGTTTAGTGAGGACTGACGACAAGCGAAGGGAAGAAACAAGTGCTATTCTTTTGTTCCGACAAAGCTATTATTATTTTTTTTAATTTCCGCAATCTTTTAAGATTTTAGAACATGTCCTCGCCAAGTTCGGGAAAAGAAGTAGGTAGGTACTTATAGGATTTTTTTGAATGCAACCCCTGAATATTAGGGACATTTAACCCCATGACGAACTTTAAAGTAAACAAATCTGATGCTCCAAAAAAAATTGCAATAGAACAGCAAAGGTATTTTCCGAACACCGAATGTCGCTTATCGAGAAATACTAGCTAGCTGCCTAGATGCTCTGCATTTTGCGCTAAATTCAGTTCCTTCGCCATTATTCTAAAATAAATGTAAATGTCAGAGTTTACAGCGTTTATTATATCGGAATCGGAAATGACGTCGTTCGTTATTTTTTCGCAGTCTCGTCGTTTTGAGCAGTTTCAGAATTTTAGTATGTACCATTCGTACCTACGCATATTTAAAATGCGAAAGTAACTCATCAGTTTGTCGATCTGTCTGTCTGCTAACCTTTTCATGTCTTAATGGATGAACGGGTTTGGATGAAAATCTGGAATCCAGATCTGATAGTACATGACCAGACAGTTCATGTCCCGGTAGTGCGTTAACGATCTCCCCAATTATGACGAAATCGTGCGTACTGTTCGCAGATGACATCTCAATACCTAGGTCTTAAAAACCAAAATTATGCAATAAGGCCTTATCAAAATAAACCAGCAGATAATCAATTTTACGTTTGTAGGTGTCAAACCTTGTTAGGTCTGGACTTAGATATTCATATGACGTGGAAAGCACACATACAAAAAATAAAATCAAAGCTACCTATATAGTTTTATACAATACCTAGGTATACATTAGGTGAGCTCAAAAAATCAACAGATTTAAAACTGCCTTAGCCACTACTATGCTTACGCATACGCGTGGCTTAGATATGGAATAATTCTTTGGGGATATAGATAGATAGTGTTGATGTAAATCAGTTGTTTATCTTGCAGAAAAAATGTGTCAGGATCAATATCCTGACACATTTTTTCTACTTTACTTTCGTCTTTACTTTCGTAACTTTCGTCGTTTAGATAGACACTAAGGACCAATGTCCTTAGTGTCTATCTAAACGACGAAAGTTGTAAACCACATTTTAAAAACTGGACATTCTAACTCTGACATCGATTTATATTGTAGAAAGTAAATTTGTCAGACAGTATCCAAACTTCTTTATTAAAACCCCTGACCAGCCTCGCCGATATGCACCGCCTTCACGATTCCAAATCCCCAAAGCTAAAATTATACAGCACCAGCCCTTACGTTAGGTACCTACATCAATAAAACCTACATAGGCTAAGTTATATTGTTACTAACACAGTGGACCTCTCTGTAGTCTGGAATATAAAATAAATAATAATAATAAAAATATATCAAGATTCATGACGTCAGAATGGAAGAGAATGACAAAATATTGAATAGGTATTTATAAAACGGGTCATGGTCAGAAACCTATTAATACAAAATTGCTATTATTCATTGAATCATTTTTTTACCAATGACTTCAAAATGGATTGACTTTAACTACTTAATTAAGTACTTATTATTGAATTTAGTTATTTATTTTATTGACATTACAATTTTGTGTAATTTGATTCTTACTGTCTGATTATTATTTTAATGACATGATGATTGATGACTTCACTTTAATTTTATTTTATTGACATTTTGTTTTTGATTACCTGTTATCTTCTCGACATTGAATTTTGATTATTATTATAATGACATGACTTATTTGACTATAATTCTATTTTATTCGATTTTTTATCCTCTATTTTATCCTTTGACATTATTTACATATTGAATTAATTTCAACATCAACCTATAATGTTCCCACTGCTGGGACACGATGTCCTCTCATGATGAGAGGGAAAAAAATCTCAAATATTAAGTATAAATTGTTGTGCCCGACAACCGTCCCGTCCATGTGAACTTTATTTTAATTTAAAGATCTTGTAAAACACATGTGATAAGCAATAAAGAATTGAATTGATACGTTACCGTTGGATACTCTCTGACAATGCGAGCAAAAGCTAGTTTTCCGTAGTAATGTCATTGACGCAAATCAGTCGAATGCTTTTCATCAGTAGGTAGGTACATAATATGCAGATTACTAAATACATGTCACACACACATACCTGAGATAATACACAGTAACAGGTCATCCACCAGGTAACTTGAGCTTACGGGTCGCCGCTGAAATTGTTAATTAATGTCATGTTACTACTAGGTGTCTGGTGCACTCAGGATTAAGTATATATAACAGTAAGTGAACAGTGAGTGTATAGGATAGGTCCTGTGTTTATGTGGTAGGTATATTACTGGAAGCTCAGGTAGGTAATAGAATAAGGTGGTGGAGTAAATATAGTGTTTTCTAACTGTTTGTGACGTGTTAAGTCGTGTCCTTATTGCTGGGGGTCATTTTTATCGGCAGTTTAGTGTAGGCTCAATACATTTATTGAAGTGCCAATTCATTTCAGAAATCGAACTAAACAGTTTCAAATCAGGGTGGAAAGTCCTTTAAATTTACTTTGGCATTCAAACATTTCAGGAAGACCTACATTCAAAATAGGAAAATCCTGTGTTGTATGATGAAATTAAAGTAGAAAACACTTAATTTCGCAACACGACGCATAACATAATTAAAAGAAAGCACAAAAAGAATAAGTAGGTAGAGGGGGGGGAGGGCATCACATTCTCATGTCACATCCACGAAAAAATACAGAAATGAAAATACAGGATTTTCTTTTTTGCCAAACTGCATACAAGCCCAAAAGGAAGATAAAGGTTTTCGCATTAGTCTCCAGCTACAAGCAAGAAATAGTTGAAGGTCTCTCAATATTCCCTAAGTCAGTTGAATAGGGTTGCATACATTTCACAACTAATGTAAAATAGGTAACTAGGTACATGCTATCCATAGAAACCTTCACACAAACTAAGTATTCCACATTGAATAGCTACAAAAGTCCAACAGCGCAGATTTAAAGTTTGTAGCTAAAACTCAACTACTTGTTTGAATGGGGGCAACTTTAGCTAGTAGTGCTGGCACAACTGCTCATGCTAGTAACTTTGACTTTGTGTCGGCAACTGCCTTGCAATTTAGGTGCTAATGTTACACAAGTTTAATTTTAAACAGGTATTTTTGTATTTTTTGAGGCTTACATAATATAAAGACAGTGTTCAAATCGAGTTCTGTTTTTAAATGAATCGTATTTTTTGTTTTTACTATGGACACTTTTAACATGCAGATCTTGCTACATTGTTCTCACATCTCAACATGAATGATGTAACCAAGATTTTGTAACAATATTTTGATTTAAAAGAGTGTCCATGGAGTTTCTTGCCCGTTCTTCTCCATAGAGATCTACGCTAGGGAATGGGCAACTACAGTACTTTCACAGTTTTTATGTCTTGTGACTGGGACTGTAGCTACATTTAATTTTCATCTTTGTTTCGACAGTTCAAAAGTGCCTGTAACTGGCCTACTTGAAATAAATGCTTTGATTTTGATTTGAATTTTGAATACTTAAATTCTTTAAAAACTATATTTGAAAAGGTAATTTCGTTTTCATCTCTTGAAGGAAAATTTTGTGTCGTAGGACTTGATGCATTAATATTTTTTTACATTAAAAATATAAGTACTTAATTTAAATAAGAATACCATTTACCAGGCCCGGACTGGCCATACGGGCAAATCGGGCAAATGCCTGGTGGGCCGGTGTGGCCGATTGGTGATCGACTTACTTTTGCTATTTATAAAAAAAAAACTCAATAACGTAGAGGACGTTATTGAGATGTCTTTTTTTCCATCAAGTCGAGGACCTAATTCAATTTACTCTAGACTATCTGTAGTAATAGTAGTAGTAGTAATAGATGCTCAGGATTTTTGAAAGTTTTTATTTTTCTGCCTGATGCACACACAGAATTAGTAAGTACGTATTTAATTGTACCGTGTAGAATCACTCAAAAACGTAAATATTTTTAAGGATACAAATTAGCCTCTGAGAACTCGTACTACCGCTAGAAACTTACACATTTGCTTTAAATTACCGCACACGGTTCGTACTTTGAACCCTGCGAAAAATCTTTTAAAACAAAGATTCCTTTTTTCTGCCTCCGGACTGGGCACTCCTTTTGGTTTTTCGCATGATCGACCAGTATAGACGGGCTGAAAAAAATTCGGAGTCCCTTGCCCCGAGGCGTATAGGCAATTCTGGCATGCATACACAAGGTTGCAAAAAATGGAGCATGTAGACATTTTGATCTCAAATTACATTTTATTACAGATTTTTTTTTTATTCGAGGCAAGACCTAAAAAATTTCGAGCGAGCGAAGCGGGCGCTTGAGACATACTGTCCCTTTGATCTTTACATTGTCGATTATAAATCGACCAAATACTAATAGGTCGAAACAATTCTAACCTGCAGTGCAAGTACGTAGCACTCGATTCGATACGATTCGATAAATCTGACAGTTATTCTCGTTATAATGAGTTTTAACCAATCGAAAAGTCGGATTTATCGAATCGTATCGATTCGATCGTTATCGATTGCTACGTACTTGCAGTGCTGTATAGGTAAGGCAAGGTGACAAAAATTTTTCGAGCTCGTTTCGCTCACTCTTGCAGGCTTTACCCTCTTAATTCTTAGCTTTAACTGCAAGTCGACCAAGTAAGTCTTGTATAAAGGGTCGAAACAATTTTAACCTGTCCAAGGTAGGGCGTTAAAATTTCCGAGCTCGCTACGCTCGCTCTTCGAGCCTTACTTCTTTATGTTTTCGTTTTCTTTATGTAATCGACTTGTCGATTAAGTTACGTCTATTTCTAATAAAAGGACTAAAGAAAAGCTAACTTCTCTGAAGTGGAGAGATAATTTTTTTTTAGTTCCTAAACTTTTCAAATAACTTTTCAAAATTTAGTAACTTCTATTTAATCAAGTATTTAGATACTTAGAAGAAGTTCAGCTCTTCTTAATCAATGTCGTAGCCTAGCATTTCAGACCAACGTTCTATTTAAGATGTTTTCTACAGTTGATTCAAAATTTACATTAGTAGTTTTCATTTGTTGAGAGTTGAGGGCCGACCGTCTCTCATTTATACCCGGGCCGGTTTCGGGTCCCAGTCCAGGCCTGCCATTTACCTATATAGTAGTATGTAAATATTTTCTAGGAAAGAGTTTTGAATATTTTTATTTTTTCTTTTAATATTTAAATTTTTAAACCCCATTCTTATCTTATGTAATATCTGATTAGGAGTCCTATTACATGTTTTACGCAAATTCATGATTTTTGACGCAGTAATTTTCAGCAGCAGTAAGACATTTTAATTACTTGCTTAAAAATAACGATAGTGCCATTCTCTTTCTTGTAAGTTGGAGTTACACATTTTAATTTTTTTTTTGTGTAATTAACTATAAATATTTTACGAACTCAGTTTGCAAGAAAAACCGTCGGCACAGGAACTTGACACTCCAATTCACATTGTTAGATTCAATTCTTATACAAGCTAAAATTACTGAAAGATAAGTTGAATGTTTTACTTGTTTATTGGAGTTCGAGTATTTCTTTAAATTCCTTGAGTTTTCATGGAAAAAATCATAAAGAAAGAGTAATTTAAGCCATAAATGTCTTGATTCAACGTCCATTATATTATTCCAAATAAACTCAATTTTATCAAATACATTAATATGTTACAAAACTTCGAACTACAATAAATATGTTTCATTAGTTTTCGTTTGTCATTACATTAAGACAAAATTACAATAATTTTTTTTAATAAAAAAAATATAATAGGACTCTATTGTTTACTTATTAATAAAACATTTAATTTCAAGTACATGAACTCTTAAGTTAGTAAGAATGCGGAAAAAGTGAGTTTCGACTTCTTCACAGGTCTTTTTACATCCATCTGTGAAGTTTACACGAAGAACGAATATTGTAGATTGTAGACAAGTGCTTGTCAGATTAAGTTTATCAGGTTGAAAATAAAATGATGCAGACCCCTCATTTTATATGAACAATCCAGAAATAAAACAGAATCGTTGTTTTTGATTTTTTGATTCTGTATCTTTACCATGTTTTTATTAGGGTTAAAAAAATGTGTTAGTAATTAAATTGTGGTTTGCATCTAGTGTCTTAATTAGAATTCGTTTTGGTACCATAAAATGACTTTTTAGAGGTTGTCTCGGCGGAGATTAAACGCTTTATAATTTACCCAACCCATCCAAACACATAAATTTATAAATTAAGTAAAAACAAAAAGAACTTACTAAAATGAGACATTGCTTCTCTGCCATGTCGCTTACACGCAAATCATTGGCTGAATCCCCTGTGAGTAATAAAAATAGTAAACATAAACAAAAACGAAGAAATAAGTTTTGGAAACAAAAAAAAAAGAAATTAGAGACCCGCCCGCGATCGGTGTACGAAGGATTAATTTTTCAATTGCGATAAAAATGTTTACTTGCCTTACTTTAGGTTTTCACGGATATTACTGCACTTCGAGTTCCTGGAAGAAGTAAATAATTTTGAAAAACACCGAAAACAACAAAGCCACTGCTAGCTGAGACGTTTATAATATTGCTTTTTTTCTTACTTTGTCCGCCAACAACATTGCTAGTTGGCTACCGGAACACTCGAATTATATTTCTGCACATTCTTAGCACACATTTTGAACTAAACACCATCTTTTACACAAAATTCCCGCAGTTTTTACCGAATCCAAAACAGCGGACAACGAACATCAATCAATCAAATTATGACGTTTCGTTTCTTATTTCGTAACATTCTATTGATTTTATGAAAAATTCGAAAATCTTCTTAAGTGAAACGTATCGCGTGTGATAGTTAACCTTTCGTTCGGAAACTGTAGTGTTTTTCATTCTGTTGCAGGATTTTTTTCTTTGTATTTTATTGTCTTGTACACTTGCCAAAACCGATAGGTGGGTGGGTGAAACAGTCTATGGGTGAAACTATAAATACCAGGGCCACTCAGAAAGTATTGCGAAAAAAGTTTTTATGTACTATAGACTGGCCAGCAGATGGTGTAATTTGAAAATGATTATTTCTAATTATGTAAAAATAGGTACTCCACTTTGTCTGCGAGATAATTTAAATTATCGTGTTATATAAAAAATGGATCTGCGCCGGGAACATTTTCATGCTATGATTTCTCCGATTTTAAGTGTCGCCTGAAACCGAACGAATCGGATCTACGATAGACTTCAAATGGCGCTCATGGATGAAGGCCCTTCTAAGGCAACCGTGTAGGTATCGTTTACCAACGAATTCAAGCGCGGTAGACTAACTTTGGGGTATTAAAAAAAGAAGTGGTCGCCCTTTGACGACTGCTATTAAGGAAGAAAACGTGCTAGCAATGAAAAATTTAATTCAAGACAATAGGCGAGTTATGTATCAAGAGATTTCAGCACTTAATGCAGGATGGAACGGGGAAGCCTTCACGAAATTCTACACGTGCATCTTCGTGTGAGGAGGATAGTTTTACGCTGGGTGCCGCACAACCTCACCGATGCTCAGAAGCAGGCCCGGGTGTAATGGTGCCGAGATATGATGAACAGGCTCGTCTCGTAGGAGCTCGTGGCTAAATAATAACAGCCGCTCGGGTCGATCTTTAGGTTAAGCCGTGCTTGCCTAGGTTGGTCTGTGGATGGGTGACCACCCTTACATACCGAGTTTCCTCCGTGCCTCGGAAAGCACGTTACGCACGTTAAGCTGTTGGTCCCGGCAGTCATTTGTAGATCGTTGACAGTTGTTACAGGTAGTCAGTGGCCCAAAAAGTCTGACAACCAGTCTTACCAAGGGATATCGTATTACCCAGTACTAACTGGGTTGTGGAGATCAGATAGGCAGTCGCTCCATGTAAAATACTGGTATTTCAGCTGCATGGGCGTGTTTACGACAAGCAGTCTTGGATGAGTCTTGGATTTATCAATACGATCCAGAAACGAAGCGCCAGTCGACGGTTTGGATGTTTCAAAACGAATCAACGCCTACCAAAGTGAAGCGATCTAGAAGCGAGGGGAAGATTTTGAATGCGAGCTTTTTCAATTTGACTGGTTACTTGGTGTTAATTCCTTTATGGAACCAAAGAAGCATCAACGCTGAATGGTATACTAGCAAATGCTTGACAGAAGTTTTCTCTGTTGTGAGCAACAAGCGACCAAACACAGGGCTCCGCAGGCTACGCTCCACCACGAAAACGCGCCTTCGCACACCGCGCTCAAAACGAGGGACTTCCTGGACAGCACGCCGGTCAAAGTCCTGGGTCACCCTTCTTACAGCCCTGACCTAGCACCGCGTGACTTCTTTTTATTCCCGAAAATAAAAAATCAGGTCAAATGGATACAATTTTCGTCGCCGGAAGATGCGCTGTCAGCGTTCGAGCTGGCTGTAAACGAGGTTTCTACGGTGGACTCGAAATAGTGTTTCGAAAACTGGTTCAGACTCATGTAACTTTGTACAGAGGCTAGTGGAGAATACTTTAAATATTTAAAACATTTATTTTTGCAAAAATTTCTGAGTGTCCCACGTATATTGTAGGATTTTTGTTATTGGTCGCGTCGGCTTGCCGGCTTATCGGACTTCTAACAGTGAGGGAAGAGAGACCAAACCTGTTTGTGCACGCAGTGTTCGTTAGGAATGAAGAAGAAAACGGGCCAGGACTATTTTATTCTCAGGTTAATGGTTTTCAACTAATAACAGCCGCTCGGGTCGATCTTTAGGTTAAGCCGTGCTTCCCTAGGTTAGTCTGTGGATGGGTGACCACCCATTACATACCGAGTTTCCTCCGTGCCTCGGAAAGCACGTTCAGCAGTTGGTCCCGGCTGTCATTTGTGATCTTTGATAGTCGTTACAGGTAGGTCAGATAGGCAGTCGCTCTATGTAAAATACTGGTATTCAGCTGCATCCGGTTAGACTGGAAGCCGACCCCAATAAAACTTGGGAAAAAGCTAGGCAGATGATGTTAATGGTTTTCAACTAGTTGCATTCGACACTGCTCTAAAACATAGATGAAAACTACTTAGCTTGAATGGGACTGGGCTGAACATGTGTGCTTCAAGCCAAAGGAGCTGATCTTCGTCCTGAGGACAGAGCTACTGGAGACCAGCATACCAAGGGCGTAATTTGGTGTAGCTGTGTGTAGTTTTGTAGATCGCAGTTTTGATGGCTCTCGGGTTGTTTCAGGAGCAAGGTGAAATAAAAACCAAACATTTTCGAAATATTTTATTTTCCACTTGTAAAAACTGTACAAGTCCTAACAAACTTATAAATTAACATTACATATGGACATTGCATGGCACTGACGATAAAGCCACAACTTTCAACATGTCGGATTGCACTCCTACACGACACTATATCGCAACATTTCAACACTTGCCTACAAAAACTTCAGTCGTTCGTTAAAATTGATATTAAAATCTGATAAGGTCAATAGGTCTTTCAAAAATTTGTATAAAAGTTGATTGTTCTAATGATTGATAAAAGGCGGAGCTACATTCTTTGAGCAGCTATAAATTGCTGACAATATGTTAGTGGCCCGTCATTATAAACATTGTTAAATAAAAACTAGTTTACATATTTTTTTCATAATTCCACACGCAAGGAGCTCGACTTATCGAGTTTCCTTTACTCACAAAAGTTAAAATGATAAAATATTTTAATCGTCAGTGTTGCCTAACTATTTTTCATAATGTTGGCAACAGGAAACATTCTGGGAAGTTGATTTTCAAAATGGAACACAATTCAAACCATCTTATTCTAAAAGTATGGATTATAATGTAAAATATATAAATTATGTACACTTTCAAAGCACCTCATTTGACACTGGCGTTAATATCAATGTTTGTTCTGGGCACACAAAGTCGGGTATAATTCAATGTTTATTTTCTACCTGAAGATATTCTATATAAGTTTTACATTTCAAAGATGAAATTTTCGAGACATTAACTTGGTTTATTTCTTACGAATTTGAGCGTTTATCTTTGATTGCATGACAGCATTCAAATTCGTTTCTTATTCAAAACATCTTCAGTTGAAAACATTTCATACTGATGTTACTCATAAGCACTAAAGTTAGTATCTGATTCTAATACAGTTAAATTTAACAAAAAATATAAACCTACTTATAGACAGAAAAGTTGTTTATTCAAAAGCTATAATATTCGATTGATTTAGTCCCTATGTTATATTAACAATATGATAATAATATATGGGTTCAAAAAAAAACTAAAACAATTTTATATACATTAAAACTTAACCTTTTTATATAGGTAATGATTATGTGTTAAGACCTCGCTTTGAAAATGCAATCATAAGTTAAAATGAAATGCGTTGTCGGAAATGTAATAACAATAAGAGATTGGAAGGCGAAGTGATGGTATAAAAGCAGCTTTTAAATGCTGCAAAGGCTTAATAGTATAATCTCATAATTTAATAGAAATTGTAAAGCAGCTGTTTCGCTTTAGCTTATTTCAAGGAAGCGTTAATTTTTAAACTCGTAAACACAATACAATAAGACAATGTTATATCAAAGAAAAAAGTGGACCAAGATAATTAGAATAATTAAAATTGATACATAATAAAATAATACTGTATAAATATTTTGATAGCCTGAAAAACTTATTCGAATTGTTCGTCAATAATTTTCATTTATTCAATAATAATTTAAGGTCACTTTATTAATGTAAAATATTTATTTGTTACACATGAGCAATTTCGATTTTAATATATTATACAATTTTATAATCGTTGAAGATTATTGTCATAAATATGTGAGAAAAATCGAGGAGTAGGAAACACACTTGATTCTGATTCTTGTCACGTTGAATTACGATTGATCTTCGTGATATATTTATTCCGCTCACGAGCATAAAACATTTGACTCTCATAGCCTTCACATAATGGTTTAAATTAAAACGAATCACGAGTGCTTGCCAGTATAATGATAAGGATTGCAATAATGTATGAGTTGATAAACTATGGTCTTGTTAAAGAAATTGTTTTTTTACAATCTCAACAGTGTTTCCTACTACAAATGTGACATGGAATAATCAATAAGTTAAATAATATTAACCCTACACCGAGCAGTGACTAAATGATGATACGAAGTTACTCATACACTGTATATACAAACGCTGTTAAACGGTTACGATTTATCATAATTCGTTGTAATACAACACAAAAAATAATAAATAATATATAATCTAATAACATTCAACAACTAGACTAACGTTATAAACAGTTTTGAATCGTAAACGAAAAATAATGATTTTTAAATCAAAATTATACGGTAGAAGAAAGTTCGTAGTAAAAATCGGTTGTTACGTTACCGATGCTATCGAGTTAGGTCGCGTCACTCAGGGGGCCTACGGGTGTATCGCTAACTCGCTACGGCGTGGTACGTACTTACGTAGCGAAGCGGTGTGAACTCTGTGACCTTCATATTGGCCGCGTGAAGTTCGCGGGGAACATTCCCTTTTCATTGGTTGATTCTTTGATTCCCATCAACCAGCCTTCCTCCTGTAATGAGAGAAGATAAGGATTTGTTTTAGATAAGGTTTTTTAGCTTTCTATTTTTAGGGTTAAAAACGGGACCCTATTACTAAGACTCCACAGTCCGTCTGTCTGTCACCAGGCTGCATCTCATGAACCGTGATAGCTTGACAGTTGAAATTTTCACAGATGACGATGTATTTCTGTTGCCGCTATAACAACAAAATATACTAAAAACAGAATGAAACAAATATTGAAGGGAATATACAACAAACGTGATTTTTTTGCCGTTTCTTTAATGTTGTATGGATAATGGTACGGAACCCTTCGTGCGCGAGTCGACTCGCACTTGCCCGGTTTTATTTTACTCAGGAGTTAGGTCGAAAACTAACAATTAGAAAAGAATCAAAAATACATGTAACATAAAAAAAAATAAGTCATTCTTTCACAGCCTGCATACTATTCTATTTCGCTGCTTGTACTTCAAGCTGTCACAACTGTCAAACAGTCCAAACTTGGCGCGGCAATAGGAATTTGCAGAGATCCTTATTATAGCTATCTTGCACAAACCGATCGCGAGCCAAGGCCTCTTTCCTAAGTGCCCCAGTTAGACTTACGTTAGTAGGTTCTTGGGACTCATCCTAAATCAGGTCCTCTCTTAGAGCCTTATCACACTAGCGGATTGCGAGCGGATTCAAAGCGGAGCGGGCGCGCAGCAAATTCGTTGCGGATGCGCAGCGAATACCAGCGTGAAAGTGCACTCAATTTTCAACGTTAGGCTTCAAAGCCTAGTGACGAAAATTAAGTTTGCGTTGCGATGCGAATGTGCAGCGAATTCGTTGCGCATCCGCGGCGAATTCGTTTCGCGCCCGCAACGAATTCGCTCGTAATCCGCTAATGTGATAAGACTCCTAGAGAGGAGACCTTGTGTCCCAGTGGTGTACAGTATAGGCTATTTTTACTTAGACATATTAAAAAAAAAACAGCGCCTTTGAATACGGATACCGACGAAAGACCCACATATCAAATGCAGTATAATGTAACATGGCCTGCATACTAGGCCGTGGCGTAGTGGCCGCGGTTAGCTTACCAACATACTTAATTCTATAAAAGTTCATCAAACAGGTACTAACTACCTGTTCATCTGGATCGTCGTACTCCACGACGCGTATGAGCTCGCCCACGTCGAAGCTGAGCTCGTCGGAGTCCTCGCGCGTGTAGCGGTAGGTCGCGCGCACGCGGTACAGGGTGCCGGGCGGCAGCCCCGCCAGGGTCGCCCCTGGGGAACGAGCTTGTGTAACAGGGAACGACAACACCATGGGAAATAAACGACGGTACAATCAGGGGCCAGTTGCCCTATTCTTCTGTGTAAGGAAGTGTCTAGTAATGTAATGCTCTGACTTTACAAACATTGCTTTGTGGGTAAAGTATTCTCAGGTCTCAGTTAAATTACAGCTGGTCTCACAATTTGATGTACGGTCGACCAAGCTATTTGGTTTACATTTTAACATGCAAATTACATTGTAAAATGTAAACCAAATGGCTTGGTCGACCGTACTGTAGCGAGAGAGTTTAAAAGCGTTTCAAAGTAACGTGTCAGTGATTTGGAAGCTCAAACCTTAACATTATAAAAGTGTTTAGGCTTCCGTCTGCCTTTTCATGTTAAATAAGGGGTCCATGGAGCACAGTTTCTACAATCTACATTAAAAGAAACTTGTGTTTAAGAAAGCTCCTATTTCCCGATCATAAGCACAACTAATGCATACATAATATTTAAATACCGAAAGCAGTTCTAATTGTTAACAAAATGCACGCGAAAAACATCTAAAAAGCGAAATCGTTTGCACACAAAATTAAAAGTTAAAGCCATACATATTATAAGATATTTACATACGTATATTATCAGCTGATAAACCTATAAAGTGAATATAAATACAATATAGCATTATATAAAATATACATACAAAATAGATAAGATATTATAATTTTCAAGATGGACGACTTTTTCGTCGATGAACAAATTATTACATTTATTTGTATAGCTGTACAAGGATCTTTTGGCGAGTGGTCAAAATCGGAACTAACGTCGTCGCCATCTTATTATCTCAACAAAATGTTAACCAATGAAGGCAGAGGGGCGTTCCCTCTGTCAATGTCATTCAAGTGCCAAAAGATTCTTGCAGCACTGCACTTAAGATTTTTTTTTTAAATTTTGCACAATTTATTCACCGTTTTTTTTTAATTTAGATAAATATAATATAACTAGTTCTGTTATTGTATAACTTACGATATAAGCGATGAGCTGTTAGGTCCCCCACCGATGAGCGTTATTTACTAAGATTTAAGAAGACCTATTCACACTAGTCATTTAAAATAACTGATTTATATAGCTTAACTTACAATTTTTTTAAATGCAAACCAACGGTCATGCAAATATAACATGAAAAAAGAAAACAATTAAGTATTTACAATGCGTTTCAGAATGTTTCTAATGTATTCCTTTGCCAGATATTTGAAATTCATATTGTATGCCTGGATTTTTGGTTCAAGATCTGCCTGTTAAATGCTATAGTGTGAACAAGGCTTATAATAAAAGGTCTGCTAGCTTCGTAGGAAATATAATCAAAAGTCATGGTTTTTTTTGTTTATATTTTCTCCAGACCCGTCACTTACCTATTGGTATGTCGTAAACCTCGTCGTTCTTGTTCTCACTGTCATTCTCCTTTCCTTTCTCGTCCTTTGGTTCTACATCTACTTGTCTCTTTTCTTCCGAGTTATTATTTGACTTCTCCGGCGGTACTGGCGGCCCTGAGAGCATTGTGACTTTCTATTTGTCTACTGGTACATGGCATAACAGTGTTTGTGCAAGAAAATTGAGTTTGACTACTGAATGAAATTGCACTGTGGCTGATTGAGTGAATTGAACTTTTGAATTATTTATGCTGTGGTTTGATTTAATGTTTTATGAAAATATACAGTGGGGGTTTTGCTGCATATATTTTTTATTTATTAGAAAGTTAAAGTGATTGCAATAAAAAGAAAATTTTGCATTGTTTAGATTTGAGTAGCTATTTAAAATAGCTTTAGCCATGCGTCTATCTACCACGACATTAAAATTAGTACCATTTAACTGATACATTCTCCCCCTCTTTCTACTCACCAATTTTTGATAAGAAGCTTGAAGATTCACCACTTAAATAAAAGCACTAGAACTCCATAAGACATGCGAAATACGAAGAAACAGGTACAGAAAGTGTAACTGGTTATCCAGGAGCCAAATTATGAAGAGTTTGAAGATTCACCTACATAATCAAAAGTACCAGGCGACCATAAACCGTGCGAAGACGACGAAATAGCTGCCTTACATCTACATCTTTGGGCCGATCCGTCCGGTCTCGTACGTCTAAAAGTACCAGGGCGGCATACTCACCAACAGGTATATCGTACAGTTCCTCGACCTTCTTGTCGGTGACTTCCTTCTCTACGTTGTTGTTGGTGACGGGGGCTGTGAGCGCTTTGTCTTCTCGCTTGGCGGGCGGCGTCGGCGCCTCGCTCTTAGCGGGCGGCGTCGGCGCAGCGCCCGCGGGACGGACGTCGCTGCGGGACTCGTCGGGGGCGGCCCCGGGCGGGGCGGCCCCGGGCGGGGCGGCCCCGGGCGGGGCGGCCCCCGGGGGCGAGGCGGGGGGCGAGGGCGGCGGGGACGAGCCGTTGAGCGCGGGGGAGGGGGGCGCTACACACACACACGTGCGGCACATTAAACGTGTTAATGTCGGACTTGGGAGGTGATAGTTATCAAATGAAAACTACCATAAATGATTATGACAAGTGGAGTGGCATCTTGCCTAAACGAACTTTGAAAGAAACACGGAACTGTTTTCATAAGATTACTTTTTGTCCGTCTGTCTGATTTATATTAAGAAATATTTAGCTTTGTATTTGAAACTGTCATCTCCCAATCAATTAAAATTATAAAATGCTAACAGTTGATATTACTTCAAATTAAGATTAATTTTAGTTTAAAACAAACACTCAAAACATATCAATCAAATTATTTACTTGAACACAACACAAAAGCAAAACACACAGTTTTGAGACTTTTAATACCAACATACTTTAATTTCAAATCTTAAACAGTTGATTTTAAAATAATAAACGTTTGTTTAAGTTTAGTTGTACTGCCTGCATTTTTAAAGCTATAAGAAACAATGATACCCGATACTTTCACTTCATTTTATGTGCCCTTTTAACCTGTAGTTACCCGCAATTACAGACACAATTAAAATAACAATGTCGTTCCCTTTCGGGAACGGCTGCGGACATACTGGTTAATTCCCCAAAGGACAGGCCTGTCGAAGCTAACTGTAGAAAGTTTGACCCATATTGACCACAGAAGTCCCAATTAAGTCAATCTATGTATTTTTAAATATCAAATGACATTTAGTTTCACCGTTACCAATCTCTTCATCATCTGTTTAGCCTTTTCCCAACTATGTTGGGGTCGGCTTCCAGTCTATTCGGATGCAGCTGAACATCAGTATTTTACATGGAGCGACTGCCTATCTGACCTCTACAACCCAGTACTAGGTAATACGCACCCTCATTGTATGAAAACATAACCATTATGATCAGCAGGCCTAGCCAAGTTACAAACGTTTTGTATCGATTCTCTTTCTACAATCGTAAACGCCTCGGCGTAAGCAATTGTAGAAAGCGCTAAATTGGTAGCCAAGTCGACACGACTGAGTCGATCGCTCGTTCTCTAATGTCTGTAGTTAGAAAAAACCTACACTTTAGTCTATGGTGAGCGTTCTTACCAAAGAGTTTAGCGATCAACATTGTAGAAACGATAACATTCTATTCTATAATTTTGAACGCTGTTAACTTGTCTACGAATTTTCTATTCGTTTGCGTTGATCACGTGATTTAACGTTGAGATGGTGTCATTCCCATTCATTTGAATAGTTTTCTACTAGCGTTAACGATTGTAGATTGTCAACTTGGCTAGGGGTGCACAATATCTAATTTTTTTACAGACAGTACAAGTAAATCTCTTTGTTCAGCCCTATTATCAAAAAATCAAATCCCAAATCCCATAAGCAAAGTTCCAGAACTCACTCTGCACAGTATCGGTGGGTGAAGCGGGCTTGCCGTTGTGCGTGTTGAGCGTGTTGAGCGTGTTGAGCGTGGCGCTGGGCGACGACGCCGGGGAGATGTTGTTCATGTTGATGCTGAGGTTGTTCGCTTTCTTGCTGTACGAGCCGCGCTGGCAGTCCGTGGCTAGCTTGTCCGTTATCGCTTCCAGTTCGCCGAATACCTGGAATTGGGGATCGGTAAATGAGATATTTACGAACTTAAATTATAGACACGGAGAAAGAACAGATAAGCAAATTACAAAGATACTGATAACATAACATGAATCATGCTACCACAAATTATACATATTAAGCAAATCATGATCACTACTAACATTACACAAGACCTCATCAACAAAAAGGAGATCCGGGATCAAGAGAAATGATAACAGTCCTAATAAAAATAAATAATCAAAAAGCAGGGACTTCATTATTAGGGATCTGGAAAAAAGGCAAAACTGGTAACAACCCATATATTTCTATTGCGCTACTACGTACACCATTGTGTTTATACTATGGCTAGGCAATTGACTACTAACACTACATGCGAATTCTCTCAAAGATGTACAATTCTAGGTTTAAAAAAAGGTTCACCCTACTTCTGCACTGAGGAATAGGCACTGGCAGTTTAGTCACACATATTATGAAAACTACACATTTGTTTAATTAAAACTGAATATATGAAGTTAGGTGTACCACAAGGCACAGTATTAGGTCCTAAATTAATTGGCGGAAGGAAATTAAAGGAGTTGCTTTTAGAGAGAGTATTATTTATCAGGGGACAAAACAAGCAAAAGAAGTAAGAAAAGCATGTTCGTACCAAGGCTCTCACCTTATGACTTTCAGAATGGAACAGTTGTTCAGCCGAGAAGAGTGTTTGCAGATTGTTGACGTAGAATAAAACGCGGGAGTCGTAGAGGGCGGGCAGTTCGTCGTGGAGTTCAGAGTTGAGGACTTCGTATGTGCGCTTGGCTTCTTCTAGTTGTTCTCGGCCTTTGGTCACCTGGAAAACAGAGGTATTGGGTTAGTTAGAATTCCTGAGACCAAAATGTCATGATAATCAATTAATCATCATGACATTTTGGTCTCAGGAATGGAAGCACCGATTCTGTTTTTAAACCCCCTAAACGACCTCAGACGACACGAACACGTGTCACTTTCTTTGGCAAGCTTTGCCGGAGCTTCTATCTCAACATGCATGTCTTGAGACTCGTGACCAAGCGGTTTTTATTTTATTTTTTTTCGGATGGAAAATCATCAAATGACTCCTCCCGCTCTGGGCGGAGCAGGAGGGAGTGTCAGACTTTTACTGACTAAAACCCATCCATGTTCCTTCATCGCCCTTTGTGTTCCGGGGCCACGGTATCTCTTTCGAACAGTCCCGCAACCCCGGCGGGCATCGGTCCTTACGGACCCCTTCCTTTTTGCTGACTCCCTTTGAGGCGCGCGTGGAACACTCCGTCGCCGTCGACACGGCCTGTCGTCATGAGACGGACGGACGGCGAGCTAGCCCATAGCCCACCGTCCACAGGCCCGCGCCTACGGTGCACGCCCGGGGCGTCTCCCGCGGCGGCCGGGACGCTGTGAGGTTCTCTCCCTCTCACGTTCCGCCACCTCCTTCTCTAGCATTACTGCTTCGCAGAAGGAGGTGATGGCGTCCCATTCCGTCTCGCTCCGGACCATGGCTTGCACCAGGGCCGGACGCGAGAGGTCACGCTTCGAGGACACGGCGGTGCTCCAAACACGTGGGGCACACCTCCACCGTGTCCTCCGGTCGATCCTCGCAGTGGAAACAACCAAAACCAAACAGCTGCAATAGCGTCCACCAAGTTTTCAACTGTTACATGACAACATGATATGTCTATTAATTAGGAATAGTAAAGTTACCTTGACATCGTCCCTTCTCTTCGTAGTGTTCGATTGCAGATTCTGGAAGCTGTGCCTTTGACCGTCGTAGTCTACCAACTTGCGACCACGTTTCTCGATCTTTTTCTGCAAAAGCATTATTACTTACGTTAATTATTGCATTTCGTATTAGAAACTCAAACTCAAAGCATTTATTTCAATTAGACCATTACGGCACTTTTGAATGTCAAAAATACAAAAAAGAAAATCAAAGCTACAGTCCCAGTCACAAGGCATAATAACTTGAGAAAGTACTGTAGTTGCCCATTCCCTAGCGTAGATCTCTATGGAGAAGAACGGGCAAGAAACTCCATGGACACTCTTTTAAAAACAAAATATTGTTACAAAATCTTGGTTACATCTTTAATTTTGAGATTATACATACACACATCAACACGGTCTAGGGATATTTCATACTCAATTAAATAACTCGAAAAGTACTGGCCGCATTGGAATCTTTTATACACCGATTTGTTTGTAATTTATCTCAGACTAATTCCAAATTCAAATTTTTGAAAATTCTTTTGTTTCGGTGTCATAAAAATGTCTTGATGTATAGGAGAGGGAATTTTCATTTGTGCGAAATTTAGAAAACAATACGAATTACGTTTAGTTACAGTTTTTTTTCATTTTTAAACGAAAGATAAAGTTAAAATTGAGGTATTGTAGCCATGCAACGCCGACATTTGACGAGGGCGGAGATGTTACGAGCTGTGGGAATGCTGGAAGCTGGATCTGTTCAGCGTAATGTTGCTGAGGCCATAGGGACCCATCAAAATGTAATTTCAAGATTGTGGACACGCTATCGTGCCACAGGTGAAGTAGCGGAGAGGCACCGGGGGCCAAGTCGCATCACTACCCCCAGACAAGACCGATTTTTGCAAATTACTGCGCGAGCACAACTAAATGCAACGGCGACTTAATTGGTCCAAAGGCTGCGAGTGGAACACCAAGTGCTTGTGAGTGACCAAACTGTAAGAAGGCGACTGCATGAAAGCAATCTACGCTCTCGTAGACCACTCCGGGTCCCACCTTTACGGAGAGGCAATCGTGGACGATACGATTAGAATGGGTTCGGAACCACGTGGACTGGGGCCGTGACCAATGGTCCAATGTGCTGTTCACGGATGAATCCAGGTTCGGCTTCCATCCAGATTCACGAAGGACGCGTGTTTGGCGAGTTCCTGGACGATGGAGCCGTCTCCAGAACCCTCAGGAAGTTCACCCATACCAAGGAGGAACAATTATGGTTTGGGCAGGAATTCGTCTTGGAGGACGGACGGATCTCGTTTGGGTGCGGGGCAATATGACGGCAGAACGATACGTCCAACAGGTGCTGGGGCCCGTAATCTTGCCCCACAGAACACAAATGTGGCAAGATTTCCTGCTCATGCACGACAATGCCCGGGCACACACGGCGAGAACGGTAGCAGCTTGGTTACATACACATAATGTTAGGGCCTTAGACTGGCCTGCTCAATCGCCAGATCTAAATCCCATTGAGCATGCGTGGGATATGCTGCAAAGAAGAGCTCTGAAGGAAGTTCCTGAAAATCTGGCTACAGAAGATCAACTTTTTGCGCACCTCAGAAGGACATGGGACAATATTCCGCAGCAAGACATTGACAACCTTGTTCTGAGCATGCCGAATCGTTGCCGATGTGTTATGAACATCATGGGCGCTTTCTCAGACTACTAACTTCAAGTTTATAAACACAAATTAAATGATTTTTCTATTTTTTTCAGTTTTTACTCACAAATTAAAAGTTCATTCAAATACGGTTTCCGTCTATGCTTCATTTTTTTTCCATAAAATCCTGAAATTTTAATCTATACCTTAACCATTATTAAAAAATGGTAGAATATTAAATAACGTATCTTTTAAATATATACATGTCATATAAATAATTAACAAATTGATAGTAATTCGCTTTTTTTAAAATATCCCTAGACCGTGTTGATGTGTGTATATGTGAGAACGATGTAGAAAGACGTGCACACTAAGAGCGTCCAGAGTAAAAGATTAGATCAACAGTTTACGAATAAAGTAATTAAAATGAACCTTGGCAGCTAAGAGATGACCAGTCCCAACTGACAGCGCCCGTTCACAAACATGACGCATGTACCGGCGCCATTCAACTCAACCATATTGAAGGGAACTAAATGACCCGACACACCCGCCACCATCAGCGAGACATTTAAGTGAGCATGACATTTTCTCAGCCACCAAGGCATATTCAAGTCAATGAAATATAAATAAATGTAAATGGTGGCTGAACAGTACAAAGTACTCACACATGTGCTATGCAATTATATAATACTAAGAACTGGAATCTATATAATGCAAGTATATTTTTACAATCTTCTGCAGCTTCCACAAAACATTAACATGGGAATCAATTCTTCATCTTCTTCTTTACGTGTCGATGGACTCAAATAATGCCCGACCCAAACAATCAATTATTTCCCCCCCCCCCCTATGGTTGTGGAGCAGGACCAGCATTTAGCCAAGCATTTTTATCATCAATGTAATCCCCCAACTTATAATATGCTTGCCTACATAGTGTGCGTTTTATACAAGATTTAAATTTCGTCTCGTTCAGTTGAAGAATGTGGGGAGGTATTTTATTGTAACATTTCAAACAGTACCCCATGAAAGATGAATCTACTTTAGCAAGCCTGAAACCTGGCTGAACTAGTTGGTCCCTATTTCTAGTGTTATAGTGGTGTCTGTCACCTCTTCTACTGAATAAATGCCGATTTTTCCTAACGTACATGATGTTTTCATAGATGTATTGACAAGGTACTGTCATGATATTAATTTCCTTAAACAGTTCTCTTAGAGAATCGCGTCTACGTAATTCATAAATGGCTCTGATGGCTCTTTTCTGCAGAATAAATATAGACTCGATGTCTGCAGCCCGTCCCCATAGTAAAATACCGTATGACATAATACTATGAAAATAACTAAAATAGACTAGCCTCGCGGTATCAATATCAGTGAATTGACGGATTTTTCTAACAGCATATGCTGCTGAGCTCAGCCGTCCTGCAAGAGATGTTAAATGAGGACCCCATTGTAACCTTGAATCGAGCGTGATTCCCAAGAAAACCGTTTTATCGACAAATTCTAGTTTCTCTTGATTCAATATTATGTCACAATCACTACTTTTGACATTTGGTAGAGCAAATCTAATGCACTTAGTCTTTTTTCCATTTAGTACTAAATTATTGGCGGTAAACCAATGCAGAAAGAGGACCTGCAGTAGGGCGTTATTTACGTCGTCAAGATTAGTGGCACGTCTGTTTATCCTAAATATTAAAGAAGTATCGTCAGCAAACAACACCATATGCGGATGGTTGTTAAATAAATGGGGTAGGTCATTAATATACACTAAAAAGAGGAAGGGACCCAATATCGAACCTTGTGGTACACCCATTTTTACTTTTAAACCTATTGAGTTGACTCCATTTATTTGTACCTGCTGCTGTCTATCATTCAAATACGATTTTATTAAACTGAGCGCAAGTTTACCTAAACCGTAATGCTCAAGTTTCAAGATCAGGGTTTCGTGATTTACACAATCAAATGCCTTCGAAAGGTCACAGAAGATTCCTATGGCATCTTGTGCCTCTTCCCACGCAGTAAATATGTGTTTTAATAAAGTGACACCGGCGTCAATTGTACAACGTCCTTTGGTGAAACCATACTGTTGCTCGTGTAATATTTTATTGGTGTTGAAATGGTTAAGCATTTGATTGAGCATTATCTTTTCAAACACTTTGCTGAAAACCGGCAACACGGATACGGGCCTATAGTTATTGGTGTCCTTACTGTCCCCGGATTTAAAAAGCGGTATTACCTTACTGAATTTCATTAGATCTGGGAAGACCCCTTGATCCACGCACAAATTAAATATTGAGGCTAAATACGGCGCTACAGTCTCAATAATTGAGGTACAAGCTTTGATAGACATACCCCATAGATCTTCCGTTAATTTTATCTTGATTTGCTTAAAACCTTTTATGACTGTTAAGGGGTTTATATGCTGAAATTTAAATTCATTTGGACAGGCTGAAACGTTCGCTTTCAATAAATCAATAGAGAGCAAGGCAGAGGAATTTAAGGTTTCTGTAGTTTTAAGTGGGATACTGGTAAAGAAATTTACAAATTCTTGAGCAACTTCATTGTTGGAGCTCACAAGGCCACGCGATGTCTTTAGTGTGAAGTCATTACCTTGTTTTTTATTTCTATTTGTTTCATTGTTGATAATTTTCCAAACCGTCTTTATTTTGTTGTCGGCTGATTTAATCTTGTTGCTAATGAATAAGGATTTGGCTACCTTGCAAGTGTTTTTAAAAAATTTCGAGAAAGTAGCAACATATTTATTAAAAGCTTCAGTGTTGATGTAAGGCTTAAGGCCGTACAGCTCAAACAATCGTTCCCTACTTTTCCTAATACCTTGTGTTGCCCAGTCACTGAAAATAAACTTTGGGCCAATAGTTTTAGATTTCTTTTTTAAAGTACCTATTATTAAATTCGGTGTGCACTACCGAAAAGAATTCTTCATAAAATACATTTACATTGTTTCTAATATGACCCGGTATACTTAACTTGTTAATTAAATTATTATTAAATTTGTCTAGATTGCTGGGTGTTATTTGTCTAGTTTGTATCTGAATTCTTTGTAATTGTATATTGTACGCGAAAGTAACGGTCTGACCACTATGATCTGAAGGCAGGTAATTTACGATGGATTTATCTAAGTAATCGCAGCAACAAAAAACATTATCGATACATGTAGCAGTATTTGTAGTAATTCGAGTTGGTTCTGAAAACACATTTGACAAATTAAATGATTTAAAGAGACTTAAGAATCTAATGCTATTCACATTATTCTCTATGATATTAACATTAAAGTCACCACAGATAATTATTGGTTTATTACCAGTTACAAGTTTTGCCAAAGCATCTTCCATTACTGACTCAAAGATAGAATAGTTCAGGTAATTAGGGGGTCTGTAGAGGTATAAATATTACGGCATTACTTCTGATTGAAATTAATGTTGACTTCCTTTAGTCGTGCGTAAAATCGTATATTTGAAGTGTGATTAAAAACTATCATGTCTAATTAACGTCGTTTAGACTCAATTAAAATAATTAAAAGGTTAATAACAACATTAATTTGATTCTCCTAAATCGTTTAGCTCTTCTGTAATCACATTATTTATATCCTAATTATTTTTTTTGGAAATTTCAAGTTGATTTATTGGTTGAGACTGCACGTTTTAATAGTTAAACATATTTAAACAAATGGTTAAATTATTGAATATTTACGAACTACGCTAAGTAACTAATGCACTGAACAAATGGATCGTAACTGCAAACAACTATTGCAATACTCTTGTGCAAACTATGTTCCTCATTGTGAAGACCTCTTAGACTTTCAGGTGGTTCTTCATTAGTTCTAACTGCAAACCAAGGCCTGGATGTCATGACATACGCCTCAAATGAAGAGCAAAGTCCCCTTTTTACTCCCTTCCTTCTTACCAATCGATCTTCAAACTTACCCTGACTTCAGGAAACTGGTTGGTGTACGTATTCAGCGGTATGAGCACTTGATCACCGAGCTTGTGCGAGAAGTCCTGCCACAACATCTCCAAGTTCTGCGCCTGTACGTACAGCAGGTCGTGGCCAGACCACCCGCTCTCGTACACTTCCGTGATGGCTTCCATCAACGTCTTCGACGCTGTTTGCACCGCTGGGAAAAATAGGAGAGGGGAATTAAATAACGTTTTGGAATTCGAAATATTTTAATATGTCACATCACATTATTCAAAAAAGTACAGAACAGTCGTAGTGGCCAGCTTCCGACTTCTTCTTTCGTATCGATGTTACATTTTTACCAAATAACTTGGATACCCTAGAAAGTTGACTATGGTTTGATAGGGAGCGCCTCATTCACAATTTCACACTGAGTGTCAAAAGGATCTTTCGGCTGATATGATAAGGACGTCACAGTAAATTCGTTGTTCAGGAAACTGGATGTGTCATTTTTATATTCGCATTTCTGGAGCAATTCTGCCTTTTTGCAGCTCAACACATTTAGTTTTTTCTCTACTCTAGACCTAATTACAAACTGCGAACTACATATTTGTCGTAGCAGTATGTGCACACACTTGGCACACTCCCAGAAGAAGTTCAAGAATCTCTGCACATCCGAGAGTTAGTTATTCGTCATTCCTCTGATCGGATTGACGCAATTTAGCGAAAGTCTATAACTGGAGTACCAGGAAGAGTGCTTTGAGACTCGCATGCTGGTTCTTTGTAATCATACAATGGTATAAAGGATGTGGAGATGAAATGATCAGCTACGTCCTGCTTTAGGTCGGACTAGCTGCTAAGTATTATGAGAAAACTGGCGGTCCAGTTTGGCACGTGTTGTCGACCATTTTAAAATGTTTCTGAGCGTGACCGTTGACGATGTCTTGATCGGTATTAGAGATTGCCCCAAATAGAAAAATCGTTTGAGAATCAAGTTTATTCTTAGTGAGGATATTTGCGTTTTCTTTTTCAAAGTTAGCCCTATCCCACGCCTGGGAAATGGACTGCCCCAAACTCTTCCAGGTATCTTCATCATGACGGGGTAACGTTTTACACGTTAATTGTGTTGTGGCAGTCAAAAAGTCCTTTAAAATACTGGCATTCAGCTGCATCTGGTATACTGAAACCCGACCCGAACATAGAAACCGATCCGATCGGAAAAGGTTAGGCAGATGATGACGTTTCGGCAATAAAGGAAAGGTCCTCACCTCGTATGCATCTTATGTAGTTGTTGAACTCCTTTTGAAGCCTGGTGGCCTGCTGGTGTTGCCTGTTGAAGTTCTGCAGGTGCTCTTCGAATATGTCATCGAGGGTCCGGTCTACCTTGCCCAAATTTTGAAGGAGCTGAGAACAACGAAAGAGGGATATATGATAATTTTAATATGGAGAACCAAATACTCGACGCTCTTCATTACTATTTGTTACTAATTTAACCAGTGCTATTTGGGAGTTCGCGGTTTATGAACTTAAAATGACATAAAAGTAAACGTTTCACAGATCCATTCACCTCAAAATAATTCTGAAATAAAGTAAATCAATGCTTTTATGACACAATGTGAGAGTGGCCGAGGATCAAGTTTCGAGACGTGCATTTGGAGGCTTATGACTAGCAGAGAAATGCTATAAGATAACGATAATATTGATACAGATATGAGAACCTTTGTGGAGACTGTTTAGCTGCAATATCTAATACAAAACGAATATGTTTCACCTGATTTCGTCACACAGCGTAACCCTACACTGGTTGGTTAGCGCAAGGATATCTAGGTTTAGTACGCCGCAGGAATGAGTGCAACAATTATTATTTAATCTATTACCATTCCAACTTTATTGCTTTGTTCCTGTTGGTACACCAAACAACTTGCTGTGTAATATGTAGTTTAGTTTTATATAGGAAAATAGGGCAGTGCAGTTTGATTCAGACATGGTTTCTGGGAGCAAGTGTCAATAGTCTTTTCCTGGTATATCAGCTCCTCAATTACATTACACACAAGACTGCTAGCAACATTATAAATAGGGCTGTTACAATTTTGACGCACACTATAGCATTTATTATATATTTTTATTACACTTACAATCAGAATTCGAAAGATTTTAGTATTGCTGCTTGCATTCATTTGCTCGACAACGTAAATATCGCAATGAATGTTGTTGAATTGTCAAAAATTAAAAGCATTGCGATTGTAAGTGGGATTTTCAATTACCTCGCTGGTGTCAAATCTTATGCTAACATTAAAGATGATCGAGTGTTTTTAGAAACTGAGTTGATTCAGTCTGAAGATAAACGCTCCCAGACAGAAATGAAAAGAAGTAGAGCCAATGTCAACGATTCTACTACCTATCTACTTACTAAACATGACACAAGTCCTGAAATCCAGTTATAACCTAATAAAAAGCTAGTACATGCTAAAGTAACGCGACATGTAGACGGCATAATGCGATAGTTGTCAGTGTCAACTGTCACACCCACATTAGAACTATTCAGCTTATCATTAACTAATTAGATGTTTGCTTCTATTACTGTGATACCGTGTTTGAGGACCGTGAAATAAACAGAAAATAATTGTTCGTTTTTTTTCTATTACTTAGGTATTTGCTTTTAGTGACGTCATGCGTATGTCAAGGCGGAGGAATTAGGTAACGAGGCTTTTAGTTGAACGTTTTTATGATAACTATAACTATAAAAATAATAACTGTCTGTCTGGTTCTTAAGGAAACAGACTCATAGTCATCGTAAAACAATGATTTAAACAATATTACTGAAGATTAATGATAACTATAATACAGCAAAAGAAAAAAGAATCCTAGAGGAGCTGTCATCTGGATGTGGTCTCTCAAATGAGACAAACAACAGCTGTCCAGGTCGGTACGTATTGGTCAGACAAGTCACCGACATGACACAAAAAAGAAGACAGGCTATCAAAAGTGAGAAATTTCTTAAGTCAGAAATGGTCGTAGTAGTTGATAATTTCACCATTTTATTTTATGTGTTTTGTTCTGTGCGGGCTAATAAATGCTTTTTATTTTCTTTCTTTTAGTCTAGATCAACACCAACCAAACTAATTACAATCTATTCAACTCATATATCAACTAAACATTCTCAAAGACGACATCATACATTCATTTCATAAGAGCACAACATATCAGTTATTCTATGACCTTGTAGCCTTCAGCACTCATTGCTGTATTGTTTGCAAAACATGCATACTTTGCACCTGTACAAGTGTACACAGCCATTTGTTCAGAGGTTGCGTTCATACAAGGCTGTACGAAGATCATCACTTAACTTTTATCAGATTTTACAAATGGATCTTGGAACTTTTGATTTGGTTTTCGTAATTTACTGCTTGCGTTCAAGTTTTGCTTACATGAATGCTGTAGAAACATCACTGTCTTCATCCGTTTATGCTAGTAATAGGGAAGTTCGATCGATGCATTTCGAGGAATACAAACTTTCCCGGCAATGTTGATAAACAGTGTCGGGGAATACGGATAGGTTTCAATTAGAATAATGGGAAACTCGAAAGCTGTGTAACCTAGAATCTATTTTTAATTTTCAAATTGCAGTTGCTTCAGTCATCTTGATGGGTTCAGCAAGAATCGGCAGAATAGGATCGAAACTATTGATGTTGGTAATCCTAGATATATTCCCGTAATTCGCCGTCTTCAAGTCAAAATATTGTTAGATAGCAACCATGACCAACCTAACACCGGAAAACCACATGCCCAAACATGTCATAAAGCGGTCCTTACAAACACCACAGTTCTAAAGTCCGCGACGCATAACTGATAATCCATTGGATAAAACAAACGCGTATAATGTCATCGACCGGCCACTACTCCTACCTATTGTTCCAGTGAAATGCTTGCAACACCATGAAATGTGTGAAGCTTATTATATTAATTTTATTTTGATTTGTATAAGCTTTTTATAAGCTTTTGTGAGTGTTGAATTTCAATGTTGGTGGATTGTGTGAGGATTGATTTGATAGACCAAAATCAAATGATAGCGACAGCTGACATGAAGAGAAGGGAATAAAGAAAAAAAAATGTGTTTGGCCGATCCTTAGTAACATAGGAGAAGTACAGAAAGATGATTATGATTTGTTTAATAAGATTTTGGGTTTCTTTCTGATTTCGTTTGGTGAAAAATTATATATTGTACGAGTAAGGGCCCTAGATGGGGTTGCGGGACTGTTCTAAAGAGATACCGTGACCCCGGAACACAAAGGGCGATGAAGGAACATGGATAAGTTTTAGTCAGTAAAAGTCTGACACTGCCTCCTGCTCCGCCCAGAGCGGGAGAAGTCATGTGCGGATTTCACATCCGAAAAAAAAAAAAAAGTGCTCTGGATGGCTACTTAATATGGTTGCAAATCATTCTTGAGTATGATGATATTCTAATAGTTGGCTAGAATAATAATTCAGTATTAGTGGTACTTATTAAAATGGTAAAAGTTAATTTAAAGTTTCTACCTAAGTTTTGTTTCATATTAAAGATGTTAATTGCAAAATGTTAAAATCAGCAGTGGCCTCGTTGGATCTAAAATCAGCTAGCAGCACTAATAAAACGAATTCTATCCTAACGTGGATTACTTTCCGGACCTCTAGACACGCATTAAAAACTCAACTAACATTTTCGGAAGTGACAATCAGGTGTAAGCGGTTACCTCGGTTACGTCTGTCGTCCATTATAACTCTTATGACGTCACATCCGTGGCCGCATCCTTTCGTTTTCGATTGTCTTTGACCGAGGTCTCTAATTACATCCATTGTGTGTGTTGCGACGATATTGAGATAGTTTTCATCTTTATTTTGCAGCTTACCAGCTTTAGAATAATATTCGTCATTATTCTTGTCAATTGTGATGTTTTCTTTTAAATGATTATTCATCATGAGAGTTTCAGTAATTAACTGATTATTTAATTACTATTGTCTTTTGTAGTTTCTGTTCCTGATAATTGTTAGGCTCATCGATATTACATCTCTACAAGGTTGTCTGATCGCATTCTTCGTTAATGTAATTGTAATTTTACTTAATTATTACATACTTTTTTGAACCATCTCCTCGGCGAATCATTAAAGTGAAATAAGTAAAAACAATAACTTAAGTATTCTGTAGAATTAAACTGTATGAACGTGGCTAGGATTGGGGCGAAGAAGCTAGCATGGATAACACAATAAAATTGTTAAGGAAGGATAACCTTAGCGTGACATTTGTTTAACTAATATAGTAATTTACTAATATTATTTAGTTAATAGTATAATAATTATTTAAATAAGCAAAGGCACAGCATATACAGTTACAAACGCCATAGACTGAAGAACTTTTAATTGCAATGGTGACAAGCAACACGTAGGATGACACAGCATCTGCTCCATACCCTATTGAGGAGAATAGGTTTCCACGACGCTGGTAAACGGTAGGTAATCAACCAATCAATACGATTGTAATACTAGACCCGTTATCGACGTTTATGATGGTTATTCACTTTTTGTTGCAGAAGAGAACAGAATAACCGTGTGACGACATACTGAACTACAAATAGTAGAGAAGCAAGACGTGTGTGACTAAGTGCGGAAACAATCAATTTATTAGTAAGTAATTAAGTAGAATCAGAAGTTTTTAATAAAACAAGCTAAAGCTCAGATGCAAGATTTGAAGAAAGCAGTGGGATAAAATAAGACTCAAATTGCAAATTAATGAAGGAAAACGTCAATGGGTCGAACATGATGTTTTCGCCACGATGCATGCCAATGTATCCAACGTCATACAATCAATTAAATGAAAATGAGTTATTGTTCTATTGTGAATAATTGTGATTTATAAGCTGTGCACGATACCGATGCACATGGTGGCAGGCATGAAGAATTTTATGTTGTGATATCAAAAACTTTACACAAAGTAATGATTGTAATACACAAAGTAAAAACCGTGAAACGATAGACTGGTTGTAAATCATAATATTAGAGTTGCAACATCGGCTAATCAAGATTGGCACCTTCCAGGATACTGATGTGATTTCCGAAACGTTATGCACCGATGGTCTCGACAGTTTTTTAGCATCCTAACCTGTATTGTGAAAATATAAAATCGAATTGACCGAAACGAATGCTCTGTTTCTCACTAGAGACAACCTTCGTTCGCTTAGAGAATTTACTTGTTTGAACAATTCCCAAAGATTCCGTTGCTTAGGTAAGAATCAAGATCCGCATGACTTCTAAAATAGCCACTATCCTAGCAACTATCCTGGAGGGAGGGAACAAGTACCAACAATTTATAAATTATAAAACAATGATTACTTCCTCATCTGTTGGCTTTATTAAACGGTGTCTAGGGACCGATAATACTAAAACTAAAGACGCAATATTAGCCCTTTCAAATAAATTCTATTCACATTCTCATCTGACGTTCAGCATCGGTTTCTCTAAGCGTACACGCAAACAAGTTGTAAATAACGGGCTGTCAAAATGCGTATACGATTGTAAATCAAATATTGAGCTCAGTTTTACCATTTTTTTTTGTTCCCAGTTTCCCATGACCTTATTACAAGGCTTTTGATTTCTTTCTTCTTGATGTCTGTTTGCGTTTACGTAAGTGATGTTTAATTACGTATTTACTTTATCTTATCAACATCTTTCACATCGAATTCTATTTCTGTATTGTTGAGTCTTACATTTTTATCAATATTTAATACATTTGAAGCATACTCCTAGCGTAAATAATTTTCATCCTGTACTTTCTCATCAGTAAGTAACAAATTAAAATCTGACCTCTAAACATTTTCAGTCATCTAGTCATACGATCTCTTTCTTTTATTTATAACTTCTTTTTAGTTCGGCTTCCTATTAATTGGATCCGTTGCCTCGACTTCCGTTGCACTAATTTCGTCCTCGATTTTTGTTTACACATCTATCATCATCATCTTCCTGCCCTTGTCCCAATGTTATTTGGGGTCGGCGCAACCCTTTTTTTTCCATTCTCTCTGTCAACCTGACGGTCGACTATAGCTATAATTTACTCCTTTATCTTTCATATCATTCCCACACAATCCATTCATCGTTTATTTCAACTAATACCATCTAGGTACCATAATATTATAAGCTTCTGACTAATGCAACTACTAGACGGACGGACGACAGTATGAATGAATATGTTATGCATTGCACTCGGCCCTCCCCGTCAAACATGTGCTGTCTAAAAATAGTCGTCGATAAGTCCGCTTTGTTTGCTCGCCTAACTTATTTGTTTTAACGTTTTTCACTGGAAACTATTTTGTTGGTGTAGTAGGTAAACATTATTCTGTGTTTCGTAATGTTTTCCACTATATTACTTTCTATAGCTATATGTACGTTCTAACGGTTACTGTGTACTTTTGGCTAAGGGAAATCCGGCGTTGCTCACAGTTTATTTGGTTTTACCCGTTTTATATGTTTCCTATGTATATTTGGATTACGTTATCGTCAAGATTTTCCTATTTCTTTTATACATATTTTTATTTAGACATTCGGCCTCACAAAAACCCAAATGATATTGAAGCTGAACATGTTTGACTAGAAGATTACATTTACTTTTACCTTGATGTTATGGTGATTTGTAAAAGCGGATATTTTAATTATTCGCATAAATATGAAGTTCATTCATCTTTCGTGTATTTGTATGATTTGCAATGGTATTTGGAATGCCTTGTATTCAATTCTTGTCTTTCCTAATTTCTGATTTCTCTCCTTCGTTTTGTTGGACTTGGGACAAGCCTGTACTAGTTTTCATTTTACCATCAAGTATCTAATCTCCATTTTAACTGTAGTATATGTTTAGCAACAGGTGTGCGGAGAAACTTCGACATTTTTGCGCAATTATATTTTATATTGCTTTTATGCAAATTTTGATTCAGACCAAAGCTGGTGTGTTGTTTCACTCCAAATAAAAATAAAGTTTACAAGCAATAAACAACACTTGATCGGAGAATAACTCTTGCAGTGACTAAAAGTAAATCTCTCAATACTTTAAAATACTGAATGATCTTAATGCTATTTTAAGTCTACTTGGAAATCCAGACAAAAGCATTAGACATATTGGCTGCTTATAGTTGAACGTATTAGATATCATATCATTTGCTAATATTCTTCGTCGAGGGATTTTTGGCTCGTCTTCAAACGTTAACACGCCTAACAGACTTGAACAAACAAATTGGACATAAATGATTTATAATAATAAATAAAAGCTGGAAACAAACAAATGCGGCTCAAATTAAACAGGGAAACTAGGTCTTTCATTACTTAGGAAAATTGGAGACAAAATCCAAGCAGGAACCAATAATAATTTGCAAGTGCTAATAATTTGCATACCAAGTATGTAAATATAGTTACAGAATTGTATTAGCAAGGGAAAAACGAAGGCTTACTTCAACGAATTTAACGGTTTGACGTGTGAAATCCTTTGATAACTCATGTAATCGCACATGATTGATGTTTCCTATTCCTAAACTCTTCACGGTTTTCTGTCTGTAGGTTTTGGGGACCATTGATTTCACATAAATTTTATTTTATACCTGGTGTAACTTCTATATAGAAGTTCATTGACATGAATAATGCTTCAGCTTTTTGAGATTCCACAACGCTAGGATAGAATCTTCTCAAAGACATCAATGGCATACTCCACATTCATGCTGAGTATTCCCGTACAGAAATATTTGCGGCAGTTACACGAGCAAAGGTTAACTGAATACGCCACGGTCGAAGCAACATTGTAATTGGTGTTCCCAAGATGACAACCGACGACAATCATGTAATAAAAACCTGAGATGAACGGAACTTATGAAGTACTCGCTGTTGTGACGTGAATGAGACTATTTTTACCGGCGGAAACGGAATGATTGAGGGATTACTACTAATGGCATCATTTTAATCTGTTTTGGATCTGTTCTGATGCTTTTTGATAATGCTTGTATCTTTACATTTTGTTAAAGATGTAAGTAAGTAAGTGTATCTACTATGTCACCCACCAGACAAGAATTCCAACCTGAATTAAGCGGACAGCCCACGTGTCAAATTGTCGTCATGTGTGAAAATTATTTGGACAGTTGGTCTCACGCTACTCGTTTCGCGAATAGGACATTAAATTTGTTTTCACGGTGACATTTTGCGAATGGGACATTCTGCGTCAGATCCCTTTAATTAACTTACTTAGACCTGTGCGGTACCGCAGTACCGCTATAGATAGCATTCTACGCATTCGTAATTCCGGATAATGCGAAGTTTCTGAGCTTAAATTTATATTCATCTAATGAATATTTCATTTTTATTTTAATTGACGGATTCCCTAGCATTGACCTCAAAATCAATGTCGTTGAATTTCTGTTTAATGCTCGCCACGTTTGGCAATAACATTGGCATTCGTTGATAAAGTGAAATGAAACTCTGTTGATAAACTTTGCAGTATCGAGTGGCATACTCATCGCTGTCTGTTACAACATCAATCGTATTGTATGGTCAAATTATTGGATTAGCACATCCAGCCTTCCTTGCATATCCAGAGAAGTCATACCATCAAATGATTTCGTTACAATAGGCACAACGGTCAAACTATCTCAAAGATCCTTCAAGACTTGACTGATGGCTGTATTGTCAGGCTAACAATGGACAGGTCGTTCGTTCCACTGCCAGATATACGAAACATCACTGCTTTGTTTGATTCACCTGCATGTTTTTCAAGTGGTACTGCGAAACATGAAGACCCTTTTAAATAAACCTCTTTTAGTTTTAAACTTTCACTACATGCTATGCTTTTAGGAATTTTGAGATGCGCTTGGTTTGCTTTCTCTTTCAGCGAGGTTAGTATTTTGAGTTTGATTCGATGAAGTTTATCTAGCGAAATCTTTCTACGGCCTTGAGCATACTAGGTTCTTCAGTCGTAAATTTCGATCAATAGAGGTCGTAAATCTTAAAATTTGTTAAAACCTAATGATTAATATTCGCTGCTTTGTATTAATATTTCTAGCACTCATTATTTAATTTATTAATTTTACTAAACAACTTTCCTTGATTGGCCATAGAATCACCATTACACCCAAATAGAATATCACACTACTCTAAAACCACTTTTATATCAACGCGTTCCAATACAAGATTTTTATCTTCAATTCATTTGCTTTCAACATCAAGGCTTCCTTTACGAGTACAACTGTTTGCGGTTTACCGTTGGTACACTTGTATCCTATGATCTAGAAATATCTAGCCCTTGTTATGAAACTTAGCCGGCCATTGGTCACGTTTGCTGCTAGCTATTTATTTTAGACCGTTGTTTGTGTAACGGCATACATACTAGTTGGTGAAGTCATTATATCGGAAATCTTTGAAACGGTAACACGTGGAAAACTAGCAATTTTCTTTTCATTTAGTAGAATGTAACGTTTTTTGGCATCGATGATTTTCTGTTGTTTCCAGAGTAATCCGTTATCAATTTATTGTATTGATAACATTCAGGTTGTAAGAGTTAAGAAAGTCTGACGTTGCGTGTCGATTAGATGAAGATCGTCATTAACGTTATGTTTACGGAATTCATTACTGACGACATCGACATACCTATATCGATACCGATGACTCTAATCTCAGTCACAATGTATATGAATATAGCTGAACTAGAGACTTGGGGCCTTTAGAAATGTAATACATAGACGACGGGATTACCACTATCTTATCTTTTGAAGATAAAATTAATGATTTACTGCGGTCATTCAGAATCATAGTAATATAATAGTTATTCTTCTTGTCGTATCGATGTACTTCTATATTAGATAGTTTGGGCCCAGTAGGTGGCCACGTTTATTGCAGCGGCAGAGGCGCTATTCAGGTCGTCATGAGTGCAGGTTATCGGACACCTGGTACACTTCAGCACATGGGGCATAGCTTGGTCCGGAGCGCCGCACTCGCACTCGGTGTTGGAGGAACCAATAATACCCCATTTTGCCAGATTATGTTTGCAGCGGCCTACTTGGGTACGCAATCGATTTAAAGCTTTCCAATTAGGCCACTGTAGTTCACTGGTTCAGTAGTAGACTAAAAAACATACAATAATAAATTGAAAGTACTACGAATGGGCAGGCAAAGATTGAGTCCAAAATCCAAGAAGGAAATGCAAAGAATAACTCAAACCAAAGGGGTTCGGGCGTTTTGGTCCTTATGACCAATGGACTTGAAATCATACATCGATGGATAGGTCTTGTCAAGAGGAAAAAAAAATTTTATTGGCTTACATTTGGATTTGTTGTCCGATTCGAGATATCGGCTTATAAAATGTGTTTTCAGTATCTCGGATAGTACTCCAAAAATCAATAAAATACGTATTGTGTAGTGATTACTAAGCTGGAATGAATACGTGAACAGCTCCCGCTGTGGAATGAGAAATAACATCCGCTCGGGTCGATCTTTAGGTTAAGCCGCGCTTACTTAGGTTGGTCTGTGGATGGGTGACCACCTTTACATACCGAGTTTCCGCCGTGCCACGGAAATCAAGTTAAGCTGTTGGCGTCCCGGCTGTCATAATGATGTACTAATTTTTCACATTCCAGCAAAAAAAAATCCTAACACATTTCGGTAACTACTTAAATCCCAACACATCATTAAAGCTCACGGCTGCCATCTTGTTTTATTTCACATTTTGTGATATCCTATAAAATATCCTACTTATAGCACTGGAGAGATTTATACCAAAATACTTAGAGATATATTTATTAGGTATATATGAGGGCAGTGAAGCAGTAAATAGAAGACTTTTGTAGTAATTAATATTTAATAATTAGCTTACATGGAAACCACACATTAATCGGTACAAGGTAGCAGAGAGAAGGGAGGAGTGACCATAGATCATAAATCACATACACTTATAATGTTACATGTTATGAGTATCGGGTAATTTATCCCTAACACCCCCTCTCAATATTTAGTATAAATATTGTTTACAGTGTAATCTTAAGTTTACTTACAAAATAATTATGTTTTACTGATAACAATGGCTTAGTAAAAATATCTGCAACATTTTCATTGGTTGGCACATAAGAAACAGTAAACATATTTTTATTTATACAATCTTTAATAAAATGAAATTTTATGTCTATGTGTTTTGTTCTTTTACCATTTTCGTTACATTCAATCATTTGTATGGCACTTTGGTTATCTATCAAAAGGTATGTATCTGTGAGACAATTAAAATTTGTGAGTATACCTTTTAGATATAGTAGTTCAGAAGATACCATTGCGGCTGCTATATACTCAGCTTCTGCTGAAGATAATGAAACTGTTTGCTGCTTTTTAGAGAACCATGAGACTAAATTATTATTATGATAAATAGCGCAACCACTTACACTTTTCCTGTCTTCTTTGTCGCTCGCCCAATCTGCGTCGGCGTAGGCTACTAGAGATGTCTGTTTATCTTCTGACTTTGTATATGTTAGGTACTTACTTGAAGTTTGCTTAAGGTATCTTAATACCCTCTTGGCTGCTATCCACAAAGTTTTAGTTGGCTTATCTAAATACTTACTGAGATATGATGTGGTAAAAGTAATATCTGGTCTTGAAGTAGTAGAAATATATGTAAGACAACCTATTAATTCACGATATGGTACATTGGTTATAATTTCCTCATCTGATAATGACATTCCATGTTCCATAGGCGTCTGTACACCTTTACAATCTTGCATTGCAAATTTTTGTAAGACTTTTTCTATTAATTTTCGTTGACTTATCTGAAGTTTTCCTTTTTCTCTGATAATTTCCATTCCAAGATACTCTTTTACTTCTCCTAAATTTCTTATTTTAAATTCTTCTTTTAGTTTTTCTATTATTTCCAAAGTTTCTTTAACTTTTCCTATAATCAAAATATCATCAACCCATATTAGAAGTAAAGTTTTATCTTTGATGTATAAACAAAAATCAAATTTAGATTGTTGATATCCTTGTTTGGTTATATATTTATGAAATCTGTTGTTCCAGCATTTTGGAGCTTCTCTAAGTCCATATAAAGCTTTGTTGAGCTTTAACACTTTTCCTTTTTGTACTATTACTCCTTCTGGTGGTTTTATATAAATATCATCATTCAGTTGACCGTTTAAAAAAGCTGTTGGTACATCCAACTGTTTCATTGGTAAATTTTCTTGTACTGCATAGCTAAACATTATTCGAATTGTAGACATTCTTGCTACTGGTGAATATACATTGTATGCATTGTTTATTTGAAATCCTTTGGCCACTAATCTAGCCTTTTTCTTCCCATCTTGTTTTGTTCGGAATACCCATCTAGTATCAATAGCTTTTTCACTTTTTGGTAGATCTGCTTCTGTCCATGTATCCAATTCTTCCAGTGATTTGAGTTCTACTTCTATTGCTTTCTTCCATTCTTCTCCTTTGTTTATAGCTTGTGTATACGTTAATGGATCCGAGTCCACTAGTAAACAGTATGCAATGTTTGATATATCTTCTTGATCTTCTAGAATATAATCTTGTAGGTGTTGAGGTAACTTTTTGTTTCTTTCTGATTTTCTTTGCTGTTCATGTGTAATCGTTTGAACTTCTGTGTTTTCATGTTCCTCTCTATCTGTTTCAGATTCTTGTTCTTCTCTATTAATTTCAAGTTGTTTTTCTTCTCTATTCTTCTCTATTTCTTTTCCTTTTTTATCTTTATTTGCTTTTACATTTTTCTCCTGTTCTTCTTCTTCATCTTCTTCATGCTCATAATATTTTACTTTTTCATTTTCTTTGTAGGTTATATCATCTTCATTCATTCTTACATCACGTGATACTAATATTTTATTTGTTTCAGGATTCCACAGGCGATATCCATTAGGGGAATATCCTAACATATGCATTTCTTTTGCTCTTTGATCAAGTTTATCTCCTTTTGGCATTGTTACTACCCATGACTTACTTCCAAATACTCTTAATTTTGATAAATCCTTTTTACCATACATTATTTCTGCAGGAGTTTTATAGTTTATAGCAGATGATGGACAACGATTAAGCTGATAGGTAGAACATGCTATAGCTTCACACCATAAATGCTTTGGAAGTCCAGTTTCCAACAAAAGTGTGCGAGTCCTATTATACAGGGTACGGTTCATTCGCTCCGATACTCCGTTTTGCTGAGGCGAATAAGGTTGAGTATATTGGATTATTATTCCTTTTTGTTTACAAAAATTCTCTAATATATGATTTTTAAATTCACGACCATTATCGCACCTAATATTTTTAACTTTAGTATTTGTTTGTGTTTCAAATTGTTTTATATAATTTATGACATTTTGAGTAGCTTCACTTTTATTTTTCAGCACAAATGTTACACAAAAATGCGAATAATCATCAATAATAACTTGATAATATAACTCACCATTAATTCCAGGTATTCGACACGGACCAGCAATATCTGTATGTAATAACTCACCTATACATGTTGATCTCGGTCTCTTTACAGGAACAAAGGGTAACCTTGTAGATTTACCTAACATGCAGGGTGTACATGTTGTGTCGCTGACTGGTAATCCCATACTGTGTAAACTTCTTCTATTTAGATGACCAAGCCTTTTATGCCACAAATCTTTTGAAGATGAGGCGCTATTACAAGAAACACTGAGACATACCTCTAATTTCAATTTGAACAATTTACCTTCAAGCATTCCTTTTACATAGTTTTTAGTATTATGCTTTTTAATAATTACATTATTTCTGTTAAAATTCACATTATAATTTTTGTTTACCAACTGTTTTACTGAAAGTAGATTAAAGGTTAATTTTTGTACAATTAATGCTTCTAAATTAATTTCAGAATTTCTATAAGACATTTTAATAGAACCTTTCTTTTCACTTAAAATATAATCACCATTGGCAACATATATTTTTAATGGCGTTTGAAGTTTTTGAATATTATACATGTATTCTTCATATTTTTCATTAATTAAATGCTCTGTACAGCCTGAATCTATAATCCAATTAATCTCACAATTATTGTTATTCTCATTAACATTATTATTGTAGTTAATTGTGGAAATAAATGTAAATGCACTTTGACTTACAGCTACATTAGTTTCTGATGAGTTCTCCTGTCTGGGATGCTGTTGAGGTTGCGACCCACGGTGACCTCTATATCCTCTAGCTCGTGCTCTTCCTCTATGATGACCTCGATTTGATCTGCAGTATTTTGCTGTATGCCCTTGTTTGTTACATATGTTACAAGTGTAGAAAGCCGTTTCAGTATTTGCTGTAGTACTGTTCTTCTCAGAGATTTTTAATTCTTCATCTAGGAGACGTTGCTTCACAAAATCTAATTTCAGGTCTGGAGTGATGCCTGACATATCACTGTTGCATTCGATGGCAGTTATTACTGTATCATATTTGGTATCTAGACCCGTTAACAAGCAAGCAATTTTATCTCTGTCACTTAGTTTTTCTTGATTACATTCTAATTCCCTTACAATAGTTTCAAACTTTTCAAAGTAGTCTTCCAATTTTTCATCAGGTTTTTGTTTCAAGTTTAATAATTTTCTTCTTAAGTGAATTATTGAAATTATACTTTTTCTTTCGAACATATTTTTGAGGATGTTTATCATGTCCTTTGCGGTTTCGCATGACTTTATAATATTCAAGTATTTATCTGGAACGCATTGAACAATGATGCTTTTTGCTTTAGCATTTGCTTTCATGAATTCTTCGTCTTCATGTTTAATTTTTGATTCATCCATTTTTATGGTATGTAATAATTGTTTTTCGTCCAGTATGCATTGAACTCTGAATATCCAATTGTTGAAATTATCTGGTTTCAATTGGGGAAATTTTTCTTGAACGGAAGCCATATTGATCGTTCACGTTCGTTCGTGCACGCTTCTCAAATTATTATATTGTTGTTATTCGTGCTTGTAACTTTGCCCTCACTTTTTTTTGAGTAGCCCATAACCTATTAGGTATATATGAGGGCAGTGAAGCAGTAAATAGAAGACTTTTGTAGTAATTAATATTTAATAATTAGCTTACATGGAAACCACACATTAATCGGTACAAGGTAGCAGAGAGAAGGGAGGAGTGACCATAGATCATAAATCACATACACTTATAATGTTACATGTTATGAGTATCGGGTAATTTATCCCTAACAATATTTACAAAATGTTTTAATATTCAAGGTACTCCGATCGGACAACATATCAGGACAAGCGCCATACCTATTCGTGCTCTATGAAAATATACCTTTCTATCGATATATACTATTTATATCTATTGGGTTCAGGACCAGAGTCCATACATTTGTGCCCAAGGTCCAAAGATTGAGTATTTAATTACTTAACGTTAACACACATCCAATAATAGGTTAGTAACAATGTGTTGTGAATAGGCGAAAGTGTTGCATCGACCGCGACGCCAAATTGTCATCAACATGATAAAAAAAAGTAGTAAATAACGACAGCCACGCAACAACGGGTGTTGTGGTTTGTGTGGATTACGATAGTCGGTAGGATACGATAGTATAGGGTCGGTGCAGAATGTCTTCTTCCATACTTCTCTATTACTCGTCATCTCATCAGATACCTCATTTCTTGCCATACCATTATTTATACAGACCATCCATTGTTTCTTTGGTCTTACTCTAGTCTTATACCCAATGAATGAGCTCATAATTATGGTAAAATATTTTGAAGACGAAGTACCTAAACCTACTAAGTAACACAGTCTGAAAAGCGAGTTCTTTTTTTTAGCGTGTCGCGGTCAATAGCAATCTAACGTCTATCAATTTCTGTAGTAGGTACACCTTCACACATCTGTTTACGCAGGGTAAGAATCGGTTTCCATACTCCTGATAACTACTGATGAGAATGAAAACTCGAGTTAAAAATCAGAAACTCAATTTACAATATTGAAAACTACACACATCAAAAGTATCTAGGGATCAACATATATTTTTGCAATAACTTTTCTCCTGATTGATATTAATTAAAATTTTCTTTAAGGATTCATCAAATAAAGTGTTTTCGTTTGTCACAGTAACGATAAACCAAGTCACCTTTGCATTAATAAAGAAATTTGCCATTTTCCTAATAAAGGGATTTTTGACATTTGAACCACTAACATTAAAGTTCGAAAAAAAGACTGAAATAACAGTTTTCTTTAAAATTTTATTGGGTAACTTAAACAATTAATAATCCGTGTTTCTACCGCGAACACTAACAACACAAGAACATCGGTTTGGCATACTCAAAATGAGTTCATCCAAATCACGCTGTGGAATGGCCGCCCATGTTCGTTGCAACAACAAAAAAAGGTCTTCTTGCGACTGGATACCCTCCATATTCGGCAGAGCTCTTCTCTGTAGCATATCCCATGCATGCTCAATCGGGTTCAAGTCTGGCGACTGAGCAGGCCAGGGCAGGACATTGATGTTAGCTGCGGCGAGAGTCTGTCTTACAACTCTTGCGGTGTGCGGTCGTGCATTATCGTGCATTAACTGAAATAAGGGACCGATTTGCACTTGTAGAGGAACGATGACGTCTGATACAATCGTCTCAGCATAAATTTGAGCGTTGAGGTTGCCTCTGATCCAAATCAACTCAGTTCTTCCGCCGATCCAAATACCCGCCCATACCATGATGGTTCCACCACTATAAGGATGGACTTCCTGGCAGGATTTTAATCGCTGTTGGCGTCCAGGGGTTCTCCAGTGTCGTATACGTCTTGTATCCGGTCTCATACCAAAACGAGACTCATCAGAAAAGCACACGAAACGCCATTGTTCTTCTGCCCAATTTCTGTGTTCAAGAGCCCATTGATATCGAATCCTACGATTGTGCATTGCTATAGGTGGTACCCGTAGCGGTCTTCGGGAATGAAGGTTCACTTCATGCAAGCGGTTTCTGACTGTTTGGTCGCTAATTAAGTTCCCTGAAGAGTGATGAAGCCTCACGGCTAACATCATGGCGGTTATTGTTGGAGCTCTTCGAGTTAAGATTTGAATGTATCGGTCTTGTCTCCGTGTGGTGCAGCGATACCGTCCTCCATGGCGCTCAGCCACGGTACCAGTGCTTCGGTAACGTGTCCAAAGTCGACTGATAACACTCTGACTTGTATTCAGAGCTAAAGCTACAGTACGTTGCCGGGAACCAGCTTCTATCATTCCCACGGCTCTGAGCATTTCTTCCCTGCTTAAATGACGTCGCCGCTCCATAATAACGTTGGTTTTAATCAGTAGTAGGGAAACAGTAGCACTAATAATGTCTTCAATGCGTTGTATGTTTTTATAGGGAAAATATTGACAGCTTATTTTCATCTTTTACTCGAATTTGATTGAGAGTTCCTGATTCAAATTATGAAATGCACCAAAAAGGATCCATATAAATTTATAAAATCATAAATTTATTACAAAGCCACATCTCAATCTCAAGAAATCCGCATAAAAATGCTTGATCCCTAGACATTTTTGATGTGTGTATATTTAACATTCCCAGTAATTAAACACACGAAACGATCCTCAAACCCAATAAATACGAAGGCATGGCTGAAAAAATTGTAACATTGGCAATGTTCCGAGTTTTCGGTACTCGTAACGCACCAGACTGGCTGTCAAGTGCCCCCGTTTGATATTTGGAACATGGATCAAACGTTTTGGGGCACTCTGGAGAGACCGTGATTTTTAGAGTAGTTGGAGAGGGATACTGCAAGATCGCTGATTGAAGCATCATAGTAAGGAACACAAGTATAGAGAAATAGAGGATTTCGAATTTACAACTCTCTGACAGAAGCCTCAGTATGAATTAGAGATTCAGTAAGAGAGTGCTGTTAGAGGTTCATGTTGGGATGAAAGATAATTAGTGGCATTTGTAAGCATAAAAAAATCACTGTACCTATTGTTGCTTTAAGTCATATGCCATAGGAAGACTCTATACTCCGTAGTAATATTTTCAACGATTATGAAGAGAAATGTGACATTATAAAGGATCATTGACCCACTAATGCGTAACAACGCGTCATAATAGTACTCATAATCCGTTCATAGAAACTCCAAATTAGAGATATTTATAATACCCGTCTGCGCTGCTTGCGTTGAGTAAGTTTAAATTATATTAATTGTAGTTGACGAAATTTTGTCGGAACACTGAGCCAACTAGAACAATTAAATAGTAAATTGAAATGCCGAGAGTGGAAATATCGTGCAGTTAATGTGAATGCATCACAATGACGATGAAATTGGAGGAGAGAATGATGTTGTTTTACTCTCGAATGTCGATTAACCATTAGACACGCTCATGAAAAGCAAAGTTTGTCTATTTGCAAACTATAAAATGACAACCATGACCCACTCGTGTTGCTCAGATCATCAAAGACAAATCCTATATTCCCGAAATATTTGACGCCACATTACACACGTACACATACAACCTGGCGATGTCATTAGCTCACTCACACAGGTGGACGTAACACTCTGCGTAGCAACAAACAAGTGGGTCGCTAGCTCACGCACACTCTTGTAATAATGGTTATGTATGCGCTAATGTAGTAAGTGCATCTGATTTGCTTGTTTGCTGTCATCGTGATGTGTCTATTTCTGAGATATGAAGCTAAGATAAAAGACAAACAAATGAATCAGCTGGTCTGAAATAAGACGTATTGCAGCAGGTAAGACGCAAAAGATTGTTGATTTGTAGTTTGGAGTACTGCACATTTTATAGGACAAACCACATTGACATTGATACCAGTATCAGGTAGCACTTAACAATTTAAAATTAAATATAAATCGAAGAAGAAACAGATTAGTTTGTCTCCGTCTCTTTACAACTAAGCTGCTACAGATTTTGCCTCATTCAGTTGCATCCATATCTAAACGTGTGATGCATGGACCGGTCGACCTTGCAAGCTATGGGTGTGTTAATTGTATGTAATTTAGTACACAATGTACTTGTGTGCTGGGCCAGCCCCAACGGCCTTTATTCTGCCATATCACTTTTCATTTGTATTGTTTATTGTTGTGCTTGTGATGTGTCGGATTGGATCAACAGCAAATGAAGCTGATGAGAAATGACAGTACCTCAACTGGAGTTTGATGAAAACGTCAATTGCGTCGACTTGAAAAAGATAGAGAATTAATGCACTGGATAACCTTTTTTTATTTCGGATGGGAAATAATCAATGGCTCCTCCCGCTTCGGTCGGAGCGGAAAGAAGTTTCAGACTTTTACTGACTAAAACCCATCCATGTTCCTTCTTAGCCCTTTGTGTTCCAGGGCCGCGGTATCTCTCTCGAACAGTCCCGCAGCCCCGGCAGGGCACTGGATAACCTCACATCAACGTTTTGTAGTTATCTACTATAGCTTAAGAATGTCACAAATGCGCTTATAGCAATCAGAGACAAGATGTCAGGTTTGGATGTTGCAATGCAATAAACGAAACTAGCTACTAAGTACCTCAAACTAACATGGATGATATTGTGGTACCGCAGAGACTTAAGACTGGGAACAGATTGGCAAATGTATGTTAAACGTTTTGCAATGCAGTCTGTTCACTAGAACACCCACAAACGTCTTCTCCTTGGCGTTTTATGGCTAATAATACAGGACGCAATATTTTTGTTACTCTGCAGTACCGCAATACAATTCATTCATGTGGATAAATGCAATGGCCTAACAGTTACGATGAGCGCTAAATTTCTACTTGGCAGTGCGTTTTGCATAGGTATGGCGGGTTAGGGGTTAATACAATTACATAATGAGTAGGAAGTGGCGACGGGAGTATTAATTAAGATAGTGACATTTTGTACCGGAATGTGTAATTCTCTAGTCACTTGCGGCATTGGCAGTGGCTTAGGTTCCTCCATCTTTCAAATAGCTTTAGCGTCTAAGCTTGCCAACCAACATGGTAATTTGTGGAAGACATTTGCATCCTAGTTTAATATGATGATCTGTTACTATGAGCCCAAGCCCATGCTCAACAGTGGACCTTTATAATAAATATGCTGATTCTAATAGATTTAAAACAAGACGATTTTCTGACATTTACTAAAACATTTTTGCTTTAACTCTGGTATACCAAAACAAAGTAGTCCTATCTGAGCAAATCAAACAGCAACAGCCATTTCTGGATATAGATATTGTAGCGACTCCTGCGCCAGTCGGCCATTCACCTGCAGTAGGATGCCGCCATGCCGTAAGCAGTCGGGTGACCTTCATACCGATGCAATTTCATTCAAATTCTTATTGAAACTTTAGCCGCATACTGATCCGAGAATGCGAGGGTACAAGATTATTAACGTGTGTACGTAAAAGTGGGAGGTGATAAGTTTGTTTGTGTATTGTTTAAATGGCTCTTAAACATACTCATTTAGTCTTTAGGGTCGATTTATTGTATCATGAATATGAATTCATTAATATAATAACTACCTTTTTTCAAGCTGTCTGCGATGAATTCGATGAAGAACAAGTACACGGCAATTTCGAACAGATAATAAAGCCTGTAGAGACAATGTATGATGAGATTAGACAAGGACTAAACAACGATGCTATTGTAAATGCAAATCTCGAAGATATTTTCACAGTTGTAATAAATCTCAGTAAGAGGATACGCCTATGCATTGATCATAAATTCCAATCAGCGTAACTCATTGATTTATAAACAAAAATCGATTTGACGTTCCAGACGAGCATACATTAGGCGTTTTATTTATAACTTCTTAGTCGCGTAATCGCTAGTAATGTGCAAGATAATAATAATTGTGATTGTAAACAGTAGCTGTGTAATAAAATCACTGCACTAAGTAGAAGCAGTCCCAAGGACGGTGGCGAAGGCGACGAGGCCGCTCTCTATATGGTATATCCGCTCTCTATGCGGTAAAGTAAATAAATCAGATAAATACAGTTTGATTCATAATGGATTTCAAATTTATGGGTGGTAAATAACAAATGGCAGTACAAAGTGTGGGCAGCTCAGAATGCTGGAGATCCTGTAAAACTGCTGAAGACAATTGAAGATGTCTTGATGACGAAAGCAGACTCGGCTGCTAAAGTGCAATTTGAGAAAGGAAATTTTACACAAGTGTCGTTGCAAAGGAAGTGATAGCTTGCAATACCATAATTGGACTTAATTGAAGGCACTAAATATAAGTACAATACAATACGTATAAGGTATGTATTATACGTATGTACAATAGTCACCGATGACAATACAACATTAAACCAAACTGCCTAATAGTTAATATAAACCTGCCTAGCCTACGCAATGCCATGTAAATGTGGAAACACTGATTAGTTTTACGACCAACTAACATCAAAAATACTGATAACTTAGCAATATCAAACTATTTTGATATTTAATTAATAGCCAGTTGTTATACAGTTGTTGTCTATATATTATTAACTTATTCCCCGTATTTTTTACTTCAACCATTTAATCTTTCGTTTCTCAATTATTGTAGAGAAGAGGCCTTTGCCCAGCAGTGGGGCAGTAATAGGCTGGTATTATTATTTCCTTTATCTATTACATTCCATATTTTTCACATTTCTTAATATTTCTATACTTAAAAATATAAAAAATAGTAGCCCACCAGCGCTGGGAACAGGGTCCGAGCTGCCGGTGGTCAGGGCTCTTGAGAGAGAAACCTCCTAACAATACGTGCCGTGCCCAGAAGTACTTTCTGAATCTAGCCCTTGATCCACCAGCTGCCAAGCGAGAGCCTCCTAAGATGTTGGTCGAGGCTCTTGGCTATTAAGCCATTGCCAGCCGACACGACTATCGGCACAATGACTGCTGTATTATTATTATTATTATTTATTCCCAGTTAAGTATTTAACTACACACACTCTTGTGTTTTTCAACAGGAAAAATATTGTTCTGTAAATCTAGATTATTTGGTAATTTAATATTATGTGGTTTTAAAACGACGACTAATATTACTGAACCAGTGGCTTTACAGGATAGTGCAGGTTTTACTCTAATCGCTATGTCTGGCAATCTCAATCGAATTAGTGACCTTAGTACTAGTGCCTACTACTCTGTGCACTAGTATTATGTTATTAGTACACAAGCGGATATTACCACTCTCCAGCTTCTGATAATCTTTACTTAGTCGCTCCTTATGAAAGGAAGTGTTCCATATTCATAGCTTAGAAACTTATCTTAGACATATTGCGAAAATAACATACACCTACGAAATTCTCAAAGGACGGAATTCCATTAGCTTACTTAAAGCTTCGTCTCGAATAACTGAGATAGCGATGTGCAACCAACTTTGTAAAATAGATTTGATGTTGATGCAATTTGCAGAATCAAAAGAAATAAAATAACTTGTAAAGCTGCATCTGTCAATAACTATGCGGAATAAGCAGTAGTAATCGAAGAATTAATAGAAAGTAAGTGTTAATACTAACATGTGTTCATTGCAACAGACTAGTGGCAAGGTGCAATAAGATACTAGACGGCTTACGTTAACGCATCCCTACAAATGCAATATCCAACTGTACAGTGGATAACACAGGTAGTATGGTAACAATTTTACTAACTGTTCCTACAGTAGATCAGCTTTTGGATGAAGTTGAAGTCAAGTCGCAAATTTTTGCAAGCTCATATTCAAATGCTTTATTTTATGATGTGATAATATGAATGGTACTATTATTAATCAAGCAGTGCCATTCATATTCATCAATGGTGTAATGTAATATTTATCACACAATATACTATTCAGGTTTACTGTCTTGGCTTTTAAAAAGTCGTTAGCACGACGAGTCTTTTTAACAACTAACAGTACATATTTCAGTTGATTCGGGAAGAACACAAAATTGATAACCGACTGCAACGTCATTTTTCCAGAGTTTTCCGGTTTTTAACAAGTGTATCTGCGTCATGTTCTCATAGGGAAGCTACCGTATGCTCCCAATTCCTTACGTTTCTAGACTTTTCGTAGAAAGTCTATCGCCTGACATCGATTTTCTAGGCAAATTCTTTTCTTAGCTCGTCATTATAAACTAATGTACCGGCCACTATTTTCTAAACACGTTTGCCTTTTGCCGTGTTTTGACCTAAAACCCGGAGCCTAAGAAAGGATAAGTGGCACTTACATTAACATGCTACTTTGTAGAAAACAAGGAGGCCTCGATACAAAATGTGGACACGACCAAAGGTGATGCAAAAACATGTGACCCTGATTCAAATGCTGATCAGCCAACGCACTTATTACGTTCTTGACTTTCACAGTCAAGTTCAACTTGTTCATTTTAAAAACGTTGACCAGTGCAAAAACCCGTCAATGCGTTATGCAATGTTTTGCCAATAGTTTTTTAATTCACTGATTTCTCTTCCATATAAGTTTCAAGTTTGGCAGGATTATTTTTATGGGTAATTGTTCCTGGTATCGGCGGCGAAGTGAGATGTTTCTCTTATGTGACTTCCAAATGAGAGTAACTTTAATGTACAAGACGTTAAATACTCATTCGTTCGTGGCCGGGGAGCCCATGAGGACCTCATAAAAATACATTTTGTGTGTTAGCGCGTCGATGATAATCTAGAAATCTCTAAAACCCAACGCATTTGAAGATTTCGTTCGGTCAAAATTTCGTTTAGATCTAAACCATATACTGCTCAGAGTACTGAACAGAGAATATTTCAATTCTAGAACAGTCGTCACCCGTCATGTCAAGAATACACTCATCGTTTCAGTAAACTAGATCGACATGTCCAGCAACGGCTATTTCGAGCTCATTGTTGACGCTGAATACTATTGAGGACTGACAGATCACGAGGCTTGCATTCACAACGCGTTAGGAATATGTATATTGTCATCTTTGTATCCTGGATAATATTCAGTGATCCACTGTGGTGTGAGGCTTGACCTAGTTTTGAATGTTTCCTTTTTGTTGCGAAATGATTACGTTAGATTTTTTCTCTGGAATATTGTTTGAAAATTACAAATTGTTTGTATATCAGAGGAAAGTTAAAAGATTATATAAAAAAAAAATCAAAAAAAAAAAAATCAAAGCATTTATTTCAAGTAAGCCAGTTACAGGCACTTTTGAATTGTCGAAACAAAGATGAAAATTAAATGTAGCTACAGTCCCAGTCACAAGACATAAAAACTGTGAAAGTACTGTAGTTGCCCATTCCCTAGCGTAGATCTCTATGGAGAAGAACGGGCAAGAAACTCCATGGACACTCTTTTAATTCAGAATATTGTTACATAATCTTGGTTACATCATTCATGTTGAGATGGTATATTATGTGAGAACAATGTAGCAAGATGTGCACGTTAAAAGTGTCCACAGCAAAAACACACAAACAACAAAAATACAATTCAAAATAATTCATTCAAATAAGCCATGGCAACTAAGAGATGACCAGTCACAACCGACAGCGCCCGTTCACGGACATGACGCATGGATCAGCACCATTCAACTCAACCATTTTGAAGGGAACTAAATGATCCGACACATGCGCCACCATCAGCGAGACATTTGAGTGAGCATGACATACTCTAAACCGCCAGGGCACATTCAAGTCAAGAAAAGACGTAGGTTTCCAGTGAATGATAGCTTTCTAGTACATAGTACTCACACAATATGGGCTATGCATTTATATAATACTAAAGAGGTTGAATCTATACAATGCAAAGATAGTTGTACAATCTTCAGCAGCTCCAACAATACATTTTAATGCTATCAATTTATGCGCCCCTGTCCTTGTGGAGCAGGACCAGCATTGAGCCAAGCATTTTTATCAAAGATATAATCGCTCAACTTGTAATATGCTTGCTTACATAGTGTGCGTTTAATGCATGTTTTAAATTTCGTCTCATTCAGTTCAAGAATACTTTGTGGAATTTTATTATAGCATCTCAAACAGTACCCCATGAAAGATGAGTCTACTTTAGCGAGTCGGAAACCTGGCTGAACTAGTTGGTCCCTATTTCTAGTACTGTAATTATGTCTGTCACCCCTTTTACCAAAAAGGTGCAGATTTTTTCTGACGTACATTATGTTTTCGTAGATGTATTGACAATGTACCGTCATGATGCCAATATCCTTAAACAGTTGCCTTAGAGAATCGCGCTTACGAAGATTATATATGGCCCTGATGGCTCTTTTCTGCAGAATAAATATAGACTCAATATCTGCAGCCCGTCCCCACAGTAAAATGCCATAAGACATTATACTATGAAAGTAACTAAAATAAACCAGTCTAGCGGTATCTACATCAGTATACTGACGGATTTTTCTAATGGCATAGGCTGCTGAACTTAGCCGCCCCGCAAGAGAAGTCAAATGAGAACCCCATTGTAGCCTTGAATCAAGCGTAATCCCCAGGAAAACCGTTTTATCTACGAATTCAAGTTTCTCTTTATTCAATATTATATCACAATCATTACTTTTAACATTCGGTAAAGCAAATCTTATGCATTTGGTTTTTTTTTCATTTAATACCAAATTGTTTGCTGTGAACCAATTTTGGACCTGAAGTAGGGCATTATTCACGTCATCTAGATTTTGGGCCCGCCTATTTATCTTAAAAATTAGGGAAGTGTCATCAGCAAATAACACCATATTTTGCGGTTGGTTTTTCAGTAAATAGGGAAGATCATTTATATATACTAGAAAGAGAAAAGGACCCAATATTGAGCCTTGTGGAACCCCCATTTTTACTTTTAAACCCTGTGAATTAACACCATTTATTTGAACATGTTGTTGTCTATCATTCAAATAAGATTTTACCAAACTAAGTGCAAGTTTACCCAGTCCGTAATGCTCAAGTTTCAAAAGTAATGTGTCGTGATTTACGCAATCAAACGCTTTGGAGAGGTCACAAAAAATTCCTATGGCGTCTTGAGACTCTTCCCACGCAGTAAATATGTGCTTTAATAAGGTTACACCGGCGTCAGTTGTACAACGTCCCTTGGTGAAGCCATACTGTTGATCATGTAAGATTCTGTTGGTGTTAAAATGATAGAGCATTTGATTAAGCATTACTTTTTCGAAAACCTTGCTAAAAACTGGTAACACGGATACAGGTCTATAATTATTAGTATCTTTACTGTCTCCGGATTTGAAAAGAGGTATGACTTTACTGTATTTCATTAAATCAGGGAAAACTCCTTGGTCTACACATAAATTAAAAATTAAAGCTAAGTAAGGGGCTATAGTCTCAAGTATGGATGTACAAACTTTGACAGACATTCCCCATAGATCTTCGGTTAGTTTGATTTTTATTTGCCGGAAAGTTTTAATAACTATCATAGGGTTAATGTGTTTAAATTCAGCCAGGCAGCCAGACACATTCGCCTTTAATAAGCCTATTGAGAGTTCAGGTGAGGAAATAAGAGCCTCCGTTGTTTTTAGTGGTATATCGGTAAAGAAATTTACAAATTCTTGAGCTACTTCCTGATTTGAGCTTTTAGGACCACACGCTGTATCTAATGTGTAGCTAGTGTTACGTATTTTCTTCCTGTTAGTCTCGTTATTTATAACTTTCCAAACTGTCTTTATTTTATTTTCTGCTGTTTTGATCTTGTTGCTAATGTGCAGTGCTTTAGCAACCTTGCACGTATTTCTAAAAATTTTTGAATACTTAGCAACATACTTGTTAAAAGTTTCAGTGTTTATAAAAGGCTTAAGGCCATAAAGCTCAAATAGTCTTTCCCTACTTTTTCTGATACCTCTAGTTGCCCAATCACTAAATATGAATTTAGGGCAAATACTTTTTGTCTTCTTTTCAAAAGTTTTGTTGAATTCCGTGTGAACTATTGAAAAGAAACGATCATACAATTGATCTATATTAATATCATCAAGGCTCATAACACTTAACTTGTTCTGTAGCGAAATATTATACCTATTTAATCTGCTAGAAGTTATAGGTCTAAATTTAATTTGAACTTTTTGCAATGGGGGTGTATTACACCTAAAGGTTACAGTTTGTCCGCTATGGTCAGAAGGCAGACAATTTACTATTGCTTTATCTAAGTAATCACAATCGCAGAAAATATTATCTATACAAGTAGCAGAAGATGGAGTGACTCTAGTAGGTTCTTTAAAAGTGTTGGTCAAGTCAAATGACTTAAAAAGATTTAATAAGCGACTGCTATTTGAGCATTCTTCTAAAATATTGATATTAAAATCACCACAAATAATTATAGATTTATTACTGGCTGCAAGTTTTGCCATCACATCTTCCATTATTGATTCAAATAAGGAAAAGTTTTGATAGTTTGGGGGTCTGTACACACACACAATTACATGCTTATCTAGCTCAACACAGGACAGTTCAACGCAATGTTCAACCGAGAGACCTACTATGTCATTACGTTGCTTATATTTAAAACAATTTTTTATTAATATTAGGGAACCTCCACGAAGCATAGTTTTACGGTTAAAGCAGCTACCCACCATATAGTTCTCATAATTGATAAGCATTTGGTAATCCTTTAGCCAATGTTCAGTAAAACAAATAATGTCAAACTTACTATTTTCTAAAAACAATTCAATTTCTAATAATTTGGAAGAAATGCCTTGGATATTTTGGTGGAATAATTTTAAAGTGTTCTGCTGAGGCCCTTTTTTGCTAACTAATTGAGTGCAAGAAGATACGTTGGTAGGATTAACAATATTGCTAATCGTACCTCCTGTTGTCTCATTTTCTAGTTTAAATTAATATTTGGAGTGAGGCCGGAGACTCCCGTGCCATCCTCAGACAACAAGACCCTATCACTAATACTAATAGACCCTAATTGAGAATTCTCCACGGTGACACATGGATCCTCCTCAGTACAATGTTTGTAAACATTTATAGCATTAATGCTATATTCATTTAAAGTCACCTGTACATTAGTATTACTACTAATAGTCGCAGTGTTAATAATAGAACTAAACTTAGACATACTATTTATGTCTGTGTGAATATTATAAGATAATAGCCGAGCTATTTTGTGTCTACATCTAATAGGTAGATACACCTTACCCCGTGTCGACTTCAGTTTACCAACAATAGTGTTGATATCCAGATATATAAGTCTGTCACTGTAGTGACCTACTAAAAAATGTACATGGTTATTTAACATATGTATATAGTTGTTTTTTCTATTACCCAAATTTTCAAGAAATGGAAAAGCACACAATATTATTTTATTACAATTTAACTTCAACAACTCTGAAACACAGTCAGTGATGTCTTCCTTTTTAATCTTGGAACTATTACCAACACATATAGTAATGGTGGTACTAGGATCACAAACAGTCTTTGTTACTGATGCCATAATCTGTTTGTAGGTTGACCCTGGCATGCAATAATTTTGGGTACAATAACTCAGGTTATTACTGATTAATTTCCCTAACCCTCTACCTATACTATCAGAGAACATAACTGAAAGATTAGAACCAAGACTATTTGGTGAGACAAAATTACCTAAGTCAGGTATTGTATCTTGGGTGGAAATACAGTCCTGAGTACTCACAGCTAGGGACGGGTCCTCCGTTGCCTCAAGCTGGAGGGCATCATTGCTGGATTCCCTCTGACAAGTACACTGAGTGTTGCTGAGAGTCAGCGAGTCCACTTTGTCTACCAATGCATGTGTAGCAAGAATATGCTCTTTAATTTGATTTTGAGAGCCTTCATATTTATTATATAATGATTTTAGTGACTTATTAAGAGCCTGTATTTCTGATTGTAAGCGCTGAGTGTCAATTTCATAAATATTTATACTATCTTCCAATTTAATCTGATAGTTAATTAATTTATTAACTAGAGAAACACGTTCTTTCCTTAATTGAATATTTTTGGAATGGTGTTTTTGTTGTTTCTTATATTTATTACATTTTTTAATGATTCTATTTAATCGTGCATATTTCTTAATTTTATTTTGACTAATTTTATGGCTGTAGTTATGCTTTAGTAAGGAGTCCTCTGTAAGGTCTATTGTTATAATGGAATGAGGGTTGCAATTTGTATTAACTAATTCATTATACAAATGTTCAGTTTCCAAAGCCTGAGTATGATCCTTTTCCTTTTTCAAATTTAAAAGTTTGACATTTGCATGGACTAATTCATCCTCTAGATCCCTAATTTTACATAAAGCCTCCTCATACAAGTTGCTACAAGAGTTGAACCCATCCGTGACCGCCCTTAGTTGATCCCGTTCATTGACAACATTCAAGAATTCCTGATGTAGGTCTACTAGCTCCCGTTTTAAGCTCGAGTTTTTGCTATTTACGTTAATGACCTCCTCCTCACTGTCTTCTCTCTCCTGCAACAGCTGTTGGCATTGGAGTTTAGAGTCCTTAAGTTCTTGGAGGGCCGTTCTCAATTTTAGCTCCATATCCTGAGCAGTAGCCTTACGGGTCATCACAGGCATGGTTTCCGGATTGGTTACTGAAAATTGGAAATAAAGAAACAGTGAGAACTAATAGGATAGACCAATGAAGAGAATTTAGAGATATAAAAAGGGGAAAAACAGGGAAAAAGTTTGTGTTACTCTGAAATGAGGTAGGCTGCTATATTAGCTTGACAAGAATGATATTAGCTTACTGAATAATTAATTTTATTGCTTCAATCAGAATTTTACTTTCTTATTGTTTTACTTTTTCATGTGGGTAGATTGCCTGGACTAAAAACTTATGATTATTACAATACTACTTCAAGACATTAATAAAATAACTGTCACGAACTTTATATTTAGCTAATATTGAAAAGATTGATGTAAGCAAGTTTAAGTCGTTAGAATTTTACTTTTTACGAAATGACAATTGTCAACAATGCAATCTAGAACCATCTAAATTAGCAAAAAAAAACAAAAACTATACTAGAATTGGCGTGGACGTGTTCTAAAGTTACGATTATGGGAAAATTGTGTGCTATTCTAAATATAAAAGTAAACAAATACTCCCCGTTTAAATCCGTAGTCCGAACATCAGCTGTTGGTTTTAGGTTACCGGTAACGTCGTTACGTCGCCGTACAACCGAATCCTTTATTAATTAACAGGAAAATAATTTTCCAGAGTATTTACACATTTAAAATACGATATAACATATGATTACACCTTAATTTAACTTAATAACTATTTAAATTTAATTTTAAAATACAGAACAAAATTTTGACATGTCACTCGGGCAGTGTTGCCACTTTTTTTTTTTATGTAATATATAATTTTAAGAGTCCAGCATACAATATTACATATGAGTAATATTGTATGCTTGGATACGAATGGGAACAGCCGGTTGTTTTTAAAATCAGATCCAACCTTGAACAAAAAGAAGAACTATGTCTTGTGGTAACTATGGTGGTATCTCTTCGTCATTTGGTGACTTTGAGGAAGATAACAAGATTGCTAATACAAACAGTACGGGATGTAGTCGTATAATAAGTAGGTCAGCGGAACGATAAATGTTTCTGCTATGTGCTGTTTCACAGATTTTGTAGATAGCTATGTAATTGTAGATTCGACATTAAGTATTTCCTAAATTATGGACAAAACTTGCACGATTTTGCAAAGAGTTTACAATGTCAGACATGGTGTTAAAAAGGTGCACCCGTGTAAAACAACATTGTGCGAAAGTTCAACTTCAGGAGTGTCAAATGAGAATTTTATTCTATTCATCAGAAATAGAGCTGCGCCGAGTTTAATTACACACTGAAGGGCATTTGGGGAGTAGAGGAGCGCACTATTTATTTGAATGGAACGCTGCCTAGGCGGTTAAGCAGATTTTATTTATTTCTGGACTATTGTCATAGGATGAAATATACGTTAAAGCTTCTCATGTACAAAAGAACCACATCCATAACAAACGAACCCCTTTTCTTTAAGCTCCTTATTTAAAACACGCAAGCTTCGCAGTTGAAGTAAGTACCAAACACATATTATGCTAGCAGTAAAATTAAAATCAAACGAGTTTGACACATTACTGTCAAATTTCCTTTGCATCAATGCGACAAAAATCGTGAGGATATAATTCTAGAGCCCAAGGCACTTGAAGAATGACGAAACTTTCCTCTCGAAACGGCCTACAAAGTACAATAACCTAAAGATACAAATACTGCAATTTCGAGGAAATATGAATATGAATGTAATAGCGTACAGGAAATGTGGTCGGCAACATATTTCCAAACTCAATGCAACAAGAACATACGAAACAAACGATAAAATACTATGTAATGCCTTCCATCACGATTGGTTGCGTGAGCTGAAGCAAACAAGACAAAGAATTTGGTCCAAAAACCTCTTTTAAATTTTTGAAGAGGGTCAAGCTTAGGAAAGAACATCGGCAAATATTTTCGAATGCAAAATCCTTTAGAACAGGAGAGAGAAAGTCAACATTGCTTCCATTAGGGCCAGTAAAGATATTGTTATGACCGAATAGACTTAGAAAAAACCGGCCAAGTGCGTGTCGGAACACACGCAGTGTAAGGTTCCCTAGTAGCCCATTAGTAATAAAGAAAAGAAAAATAATAGACATAATAGATTAAATTTGACATCTGACAGTTAAGAAACTACAGCAAATACTTCATCTTAGTCACTTTTGAGGATGTATTCTAAGGATTTTATATTTGGTACAAAATTATCCAACACCCAAGTTCAACGACTATTACTGCTAAACTAATAAAGTTATCGTATCCGCCATAATTTTCCTTTAAAGTTCATGAAATGTACTATCATTATGAAATTTCCAGATTTTTCAAGCCAGCAGTTTAGCTTTTAGAGGGGGGGGCAAACGTTGCCCTTTAAATCGAAAACATTATTAGCAACCCCTAACTCATTTTAAAAGACCTATTCAACGATTTTTTTTGCGTCGTCTATCCCATCGTGTGGGGGTTCCTTATCAGGACTACGGAACCCTAAAAAACGATTATTTTAATCAGAAAATCATTGCTCAGAAATGTTACTGGCCATTGTTTTTTTTTTTTGTGTTTATTAAAATATTCATTCGATTATTTTATTTGTAAATGTGTATTACTATCAATATTAAGTATATAAATTCTCGTAAACTAGAAGTTAGTTTTTTAGACATTATTTTGTACCCTACCACTATGATTTCCTATTTAACCCAGAGGTTGATGAAGAGAATGCCTTGTGTTGTGCCATTAAGTCCGCCTATGTACCACTATTGTACATGAAGTTTAAATAAATAAATACAGTCACAGCTTTCAACATGTAGCATTCCACATACACATTCTCATAGCCTAGTTCTGAATTAGAGATCAACATAACCCAAAAAGCAAGATACCCATGACGCTAAACAAAAACTCTATAGCCAAATTCACATAAAAAACGCGCTCCAAAAAGCATGTCGTAATAAAACCCTTATTCCAAACACCGAACGGCCTGTATGGCTAGTCACCTGTGAAGTACAAGCAAAGTTTGTCAATATGCGTCCACTACAATGACGCTCTCAAATTAATTCAGTGCTAAGCTGTTTCTCATTGATGTAGGTTGCGTATGAATAGCCGGGCGACTAGTCATTGTTGACATGGTGGATAATAAGGTTAAAAGAGATGTTGAGGATCCCGAATGCGATTAAGACCTCTCAGTGACCTAGAGAGAACGCACGCGACATTAACTTGGAGAAAACTCTAATGAGTATGGAGTTGGAGAACCTGGAACTTATAATGAAGGAACTGGTCATCCGCTCAGTGATTAGCAAACGACAAAGTACATCCTGATGAGAGGCTTGGAACACGATGAGATGAACGAGAGGAAGTAGACTGTTCTTAGAAAATTGGCTACCTGCCTGCCTCCCTGCACTATTATCATCTTCAATTTAGCAATTACTGGTAACTGCGGTCAAGGATGCCATTAGAAACAAATTCAGTACAGGGAACTTTGAAACGAAGGCGTCATCGAAGAGTAACGGGATACTGATATTTTTTTATGTGGCAGAATAATATTCCGGCGATAGTCAATCATCGATACGTATCAACAAAACATGTCTGATAACGTAAACATGATAAGATAAGCCACTGCAAGATTAAGAACAATAGCTTTATAAATTTATCAGTGCACTGTAATCAATGCACTGTGTTGTAAATTACAATAAATGCAGTACAAATAAGTCTCATCAGTCGTCTCTCCATAATACAAGATTGATAAACGACAATACTCATGCAAAACTGAAACAAAGAACAACGAAAAAGCACGTTAACAAAGCTGTAGCAATTAAAAATAATCTCATAGTATAAGATTCACTTAATATACTAAAAACAAATCGAATGCGACAGGCGAAAATAGAAAGCAATGGACGGAAGATGTGTGTCGCGACTCCGGCGCAGGTGGACGCGAGAGAGGGGGCATGCTAGACGGAGACGGCAATATACACGGAACTAATTTTACGCAAAAAGAAAAGGGACAGGGCGGACCGGCCAGTTTAACAACATCCACAGTCCACACATAGCAACATCTGGCTTTCCAAGCAGCTATAGAAATGTAATATTGATGGTTCGAGCAATTAGGAACACGATAACTTTGGACTTGAAACAAGATTTCTAGAAATACTATGAAAATAGAGAAGGTTTTGGGAAGCTATAAATCCACGGAACATACGGGCCGAGTGTGGTATCAGCTAAACACACAAGACAAAGACGCAATGGAGATTATAAAATGAAGCTAATGGCTTACAAGCTGCAAATATTATCACAGCTGACGCGCGTATAAATTAAACAATTGGATTCAAAATGTACGCATGTTGTGTGGAAACTGAATTAAACAACGCAGTTTCGTCATCTCCGTAGGCGGGGTATCACGCTTTTGCCTCCATGACATTTGGCGCATAGCTGAGCGAGGCAAAGGCAGCGCTCCGGAGATGCCTCGGGCTCGACTCTTTGGACGTTCACTCGCCGCATTCCAACTAAACAGACTACGCGTTGCGAAAATTTGAAACAATCTTGAGTAAACAATGTTATTTTCACGACATGAGAATTAAAGTTGAAAAATGTAGTAATATTTTGTTTACTTTTTAAAAATCAACTTTGAAAAAACTGGCAGTGGGCGATCAAATATTCAAACTAAATGTAAATATATTTGTTCAACACGCAATGGCAGTGAAGTAAAAGATAAAAGCGTCCGAGTCGTGCGAACATAAAATTTTCACATTGATGATTTTAATGACAATAAACTTGCAACTGATAAAACTTTACAATAACCGATTGTGTCGCTTCAATAAGTCAACGACAGGACACGGCTGATAAAGTTTCATCAAAACTTCACTGACAATCATTCATATACATATAATACGAGTAATCGTAGCCCTGTGGAAGACCGAAGGCTGTTACATAAAAAATATCTGCGGCAGTCTAATCTTGACCTCATTTCTCTTTTAAAACTACGAGCGAATACGTCAACCGAATTATGCCGTCTTTAAAATTATATGTTACGGTCCCAATTTGAGTTTTACGAGGAATACCAAGTTTTAGAGAGTGAATAAGCTGTTAGTTTTAACAAATCATTGCATGGATTGAAGTGAAATTGAGACATACTCGCTGAGCAAATCTCGTTTTAAGTGATTCATTGATTTGATGATGTTGACGTGAGAAACAATGATATTCATATTGTGAGGACTGAATAGTTTTTAAGGACTCTACCTATTTGTCTATTATAGATAGGATACAGTGTTCTATTCTTAGCATAAGACTATACAGCTACAGCCATTTTCCTAATCCATAAGGGAAACGACCGCCAGGACACATACATCCAAACAACGCTTTAAATAATTTTATACGTCTACCTCGAGCCCATAGCTTGCAGACAACACAAATTAATTTCCCTGGGCAACTCTCACAACTTGCTCATGAAAATTCAAATGAGCTAATACTCTGATGGTCCGATAGGTTATAATCTGGTATTACTATGGAAATATTATATGATTTCAGAGCAAGTTGATCAGATTAGAGCAATTAGAGCAGATATAGCCCAAATATTCAGCGTCTGTGACGACCTTGTTTTCATTTTCGTTCACCATCGGTTTACCGTCATGCTCATTGGATTTGGTAGTTTTATTATAATAATAAATTACATAATGAGATCGAAGATTCCAAAGTATTTTAGTATTTGTGATTCATCTTCTTGTATGCTATGCTTATGCTTTCAGAATCAACGTGTTCAGTAACTACTTCATTTTCGGCACTTTGAAGATGATTGCAACCTAAATGTGTGTTTCACAAGTTTATTTCAACTGCATGTGTTTATAATACGTTCTGAATGTTAATCCAACTAATTTCAAAGAGATTAACATCTGTAAGTTTTTCATAATTCTCAACTTTACGGTTAGCGGTATGAAATAACATGATGAAAGTAGACCACGCATTTAAGAGTTATATTGCAATCCTGACGCTTCGTTTTAACATAAACTAGGCGAGAGACGTCATAAAACCTTCAAGATCGTACATTTAGCATCATCTTCGATATAAGATATTGAGGCTTAAAGACGTAAAGAAGTCAATTTGCAATAAAGTATTGATTCTTATTAATTATTGAAGCAAGAACAACGAAGACACCAAACAGATTTAATTGAGCATGTAATTCGTAAGGCGTGTAGCTATCGAGACCGGATTCCACCGATCGGATCGTATAGAATGCATTGGAAAACGCATTATGTATGTAAGTGTACACAAATGGTACAAAACTTGTTCGGTTAGAGCAAGCGCCGTGTTGACTTTAACATAGACAGGTTCCTCGGCGCGCTTTTTGTTCGACAAGCTATAGCAATATCAATAAACTCGTTTATCTTGTGAAAGATAGCTCTCCTTTAATGGCAGTTAAGACCCATTAGAAAGGTATATTGAATCGATTGTAGTGCGTTAACTATCAAGTAGCATCAGGAACTTGAATAATCTTCGAGTTCCTGCAAACTTGGTCTGGGACAAAAACCCTGAGATGATATCACCATTAGATTGATTATTTATTTATAGTTGTCAACAAAAAACAGCTACCAAACATGTGCATACACATACCCATATCAATCGCGAGTTCGCGACTAAATATTAATGGGGCGCTCGAGCGCCAAAACACAATTCAATTAATGACGCATAACGATCGTGTTACACTTGTTGCGCCCTCTAAACATTACAATGAGCAGGTAATTACTGCACTGCATGACAATCAAGGCACGTGGTATCGGTCGACACGGTGAGGTAATCGACTCAAACAAATATTTTAATAGGTTCGTGACTTTTAAAGGTCCAGCAAAATCGGTAGACAATAAAACGGCGCCAGAATTGGATGACATGTGCCAAAAAGAAGTTCGCATGCCATCGGACACAGAATCCAGCTTACTAGACGGGAATAGTCACACCACGGCCTGGCCTGGCGGCCGTCCATACGCGGACCCGCTCTAAAATGTCCTAACTCAATCGTCGCCTTATCGCAATTTTCAATCTTACACGTAAGTATTTAGGTGCCTTTTACTCTGAACTGTTTGTGGATGTAGGTCGGGACGCTGATCATGGGACGGATATAAGTTGCGTCTGCGCCGGTTCTTACGTAATTTTTGGTTGACGATGAACTCAATACGTCACAACGGAGCTTCCGGAAGACGGATGGCCGATTTTTTGTCCCTATTGTAAATCAGTGCACAAAAGGTACGTTCGAATAACAACCGACCTTGTGGGTACTGATAGAGGTGTTTAAATTTAGACAGAGCCATTAGATGGACTCCCATTAGGTTGATGTATTGGTTGTTTTGACAGCACTTGAACTTGATGTGGAGGAGTGTAAGATTAAAGAAAGCGACCGTGTGGTTTGAATCAATCCGGAAAGTGTTATAGATAAATAGTGCGCGGATATCAAAGCGTAAAAGCGAACGATGGAAGACCATCCTCTGTTTGATTGCGCACGCATGATTTTATTATCTTTGAAAACACATGGCAGCTAGTTTAAATACTGCCCGTCAACTACGCTATGACATATTTCTCGGGAAATCATATTTTACTCCACAGAGTTTGGGCTGCATAAATAAAAACTGACTCAGTGTTAGAATGTTACGTTTCTTTGACACTAATGAATGGAGACAACTTATAAATCTGTGATATACTAGATGTTTTTAATATGTTTAGTAATTGTTTCGATGTAGACGCCAATTAGGGAAAAGAGATATAGCGGAAGCTTCGTGGCTTTAAACGAGGCAAACGCACGCATATTGAAGTCATCCGAAGCGAAGGGAATTCATAAATTCCCTAGGATTATATGTATTGAGAAACTACAAGGTAAGAACAAAGTTTAATAAGGTTTTATTTAAATATTCAGAAGCAAGGTTTCGTAACGAATTACACCAAGCAGCTAAGAGTTACCCGATACTATGGCCTTTTTAGTCAGTCAAACTATCGTGATCGCTTTATTAGGTAGTGAGGACATGCGTGAACGAGACACAAACATTTGGCAAGTAGTTATAAAATGACGAATCTTTCCATTTTTACTTAGTTGATGATTGCCATTGAAATATTTGAGGTTTCTGTTTTATGTCAAGTTAAGATAAAGATGACAACCAAAACCAAAAAATCAAAATGATAAGCGTAAATAGCAAGTCTGCAAACCAGTGAGAAGCTAACTTAAGATGGCATGGTAACGTTAGCGTAAATGTAAAAGAGCTGAAGAAGACTCAACACGTAAAGACTAAAGACCACTGTGGTCAACTTATTATTCTCATAGGTTGTATCATTGAGGATTGTCTAAGGTAACAGACACCGAATACAATATTATCATAATCAAATTCAGACAGCTCCTGACAATATAAACAATGTCAAAAAAGGACACAACCCAATAAAGCGTTACACAAAAGAGACAGAATATACTAGAACATGCAACACATGTAGCGATTAAATTATTTACATCAAAGCATTTACACTATCGATGGAGGCACGATGTAAAAAGTAGAAAATGATGTTATGGAGGATTCGGAATCGAGTCACGTAGGTACCTATATCGACACGTAGGGACCTTGATCCTGAGCCAGTCTTAGTAATAATGCCCATAAACGAACAGGCCGGGGGTAGGGTTTCTACTGACGCCATGTAAGTTTGTGTTTAGTGTCATTTTGGCAATGCGTGGGAATTCAGGCCGTTCACCCGAGGACCCTGACTAACGCGAACGTTTTTGGACCTTCTCCAAAAACAGTAAGTTGTATTCACAGTATGGAGACATACCAATCGATCAACGGAGCGACGGAAATATGAAATCATTGGGTGTTTTGTTTTCTTGGATTTTTCCACGAGGCGTCGATAAAAGAGAATGATCGACATTAACGTTGAAATAAAAAGCAAAAACGCCTGAAAAAATAAAAGCAGAAATGAAATATTAATGAACTATCCGTGTTTCCTGTGCTCGTTGAACAGAAATACAACGAAATAGTTATGATCGTTTAAACCTAAATACTCTGCAAATACACCGAAAACGCCAGAGCATAAAAATATTGAAAAAGGTAAAACAGACGCAGATCAACAAATGGTACGATAACAAGAGACAGATATGATATCTGAACTGAACAGCAATGTGCAAATACATGATGTAGGTATGTTTGGCTGACCGCACACGCTATGTTCTGCAGACTGGCTTTTTGTAGCAGTTTCTTGCAGTGTCTGGTATAAATTTGAAAATGAAAGTAGTTTTGGTTGAAAAAATAATAGCAGGCAAGATTTTTTGCCATGTCAATACATTAAGCATCAGCATCTACCGTTTCTAAATGTGTTTACAAATTCCAAATGTAACACATGTGGCTCTTAAGGACTGTAACAGTAAACATAACAATGACAAATGTTCCATGAATTAAGCCAAGGCTATTTGAAGAAAGAAGCTTAGAAACAAAAACAGTTTTCACTTTTACTCTAATTGCAAAGTGAACAAAGAGTAAGGAAAAGGAAAAGATAAGGGTAGAAACACAGATCTGAATGTACAGACTAAAGCAAAGCAAGCAAAGCAAGCTAATAGGCAGGATAAGACAAAAAAATACTAAAAGATGATTTACATAATACATTTGCTACGACGCGCGACGTGACTTCTTCCTCAAAGAATGTATTAAGTCGGGCAATTTGTCTGATATACGTTTAGGATACGGGTACCGCTAATCTCGTGTCTGGGGCCAGAGGTCACAGCATTAAGACTTAAGAGCTGTCATTTATTTGTTCATCTAACGTGTCGATTCGCCATCTGGAGATGTATAATCGGGACTTTATAATCGTTGGTGGCTTTCAGTTTAACATATTGTAGTGCTTTGGAAACGTTTTCATTGTCAATGAGTGTTGGAATTGGTTCTCAAAGATCTTAGATCTGTAGGAATGAATCATCAATTTTACTAGCATTAAATATATTTAAGTGATATGACTGAAATACGCATACCGTTACCGTATTGGTAAAAAATATTATAGATATCTCGCAATTATTTGCAAGGGTCACCATCATAGATTTTTTTATAGGCGCCAAACCAAAATGAGGCATGACCAAATAAGTAAATATAGCCGTAAGTCACCTCTAGACTGCTATTTAATTTAACGTCAATTGAGAATATATTAATGATATTAGTCGTAGGTGTGACCGCAGTATTGCGAAACGCGTAGGAATAAATAAATTCACCACGCATTCTTATAGCCAGTAGTTTGATGGGTTCACAATAATTATTGTTTATTAAATTATAACAAGACATCTGGTCACGAGTGCGCGAAAATATCAGCAAAGCTAGATTGCAGTAGTTTCTTTAATTAGTTAGGTACTTATACGTACAACCTTGTGATCGAAAAGATCGTCTCATTGAGATGTCACTGTTATCTGATAAAATGACAAGGAAAATGTATGTGCTCTAAGATACTACTATGGTACGTCAAACGGGTAAACACTTAAAAAGAGGAAGGTAATCTAAAAACTTTGTACTGTTCTACACAAGTTCTAAGATTGTAGGAAAAGTGAGGAGGATTATTTTTGCTCATGACGTAATCGTCACGTTCATGACCATTGAAGCAAACTGCATTGATGTATCATCTGTGTACATCATTAATATTAGGTAGTTTTCTTATAGTACAAGGCCAGCGTCACTTGTAGATCTCGAATGTTATAGTAGTATTTACAAAATGAAATTTTTTGTACTGTACGTAGGTACTTACGCCTTATCAAGGTGAAGATTATTTTGAGGCCATACCTGAGAACAATAAGATACAATTTTAAGAAGTTATACAAAGAATATTACTATGTATTACGAAATACTGACAATATCCTAATACTGGACAAAATCAAAACTGATCCTAATGGTTCGTTATTGCACATCGACAAGTTAACGTAAATGATTTAACATCTGCACAATACAGATGTTATTAAAATACAGAGACTAAAGAGACGTCTCATTAACAAAAAAAAAGGTCGTGTTAAATATCACGCTGATATTTATTATCACAAAATTCCAGTCAAATGCCTCAACAGTCAGTGATCACAAAATGCGCAGATATCGGACTTCAGTCATATTCATTTAAAACCATGATGGTTTAATGAGCTTTAGAATTCGTACCACGATTATAGTATTCAGAGAAATACCAACGAAGCAAGCAATAATGTCAACCGAACTAACGAACTGTGAAACTGTCAACATCAGAAGAATCCAACGAAGGAACACAAAACACCTCACAATCCAACCGCAGTAGGTCGTCTCGTTGGAAATGTCCGCACAAATACCGCGTCGCGAATTCAGTGTTACCACAAACACGCACCTGAGGCTACGTGCCGGCTCGAGAAAGTACAAGTAAGAGAAGAAAGTGCGTGGACGCAAAAACAAGCGTCCGACTGTCGCCTCGGAATTCAGCACAGCCCACCGTGCGAACAAAATATTGGGATTGTTGAGAATGATATGGGAGATGGCAGATAGGGTGTGGTATGTGGATTTTTATCGTCTAAATTTGATGAATTTCAACGCTAATGATACTTTAATAAAGGTGGTATAAAATAATTAATTGTAACAGGAGACATAAGGGATACTAAGGATTTTAATGATAATCATCATCATCATCAGCCTATTAATGTTCCCACTGCTGGGACACAGGCCTCCTCTCTATGAGAGGGAATGGGCTATAATTCACCACGCAGGCCCAGTGCGGATTGATAGATGTCACATGTCTTCGAATTTTTGGTTCTAGGACATGCCGGTTTCCTCACGATGTTTTCCTACACCGTTTAGAGAGCAGGGGTGATGAAATAAATTACACAAAGTAATGCGCCCGTCTGGGTTCGAACCCACGACTTACTGTTCGTAAGTCGGGGCCACCACCACTGGGCTACCGCTGCTCTCTAATGATCAAGTAATTAGAAAAGATATATTTATTGAACAGGTTTATTTTTCATTTGAAAATCCAGACAAAGGACTACTTCGCTTGAACTAATCAAATCAGTATCATGTCCTTGCAATCACAATAAAAAGGACGACTGGTAAAATCGAATACTAATCTCAGAGCGAAATGGATTGGTACTCTCTTGGAATAGGACGGACGGGGATTCCAGTTTAATTAGCTCGGCCGATCGAAAATCTAGAGCTGTATCCTACCTCGTAAAGCATGTCTATGTATTTGAGTATTTAGTTTGAGGGTTCTGTGCGACGAAATGAACGAAATGTGCGGTAAGATAGTTAGAGTAAAGTATTAAAAAATAACACATGAATTGTTTCTTGGAGAAAATCATCATCATCTTAATAATAGATCTTTCCACGTTCGTGTCTGCCTTGTGAGAACCTTCAAGCGTTCACCAAGCCATAAACATTGATGTCTTGTTGTTTATTTTCTAAGCCAACCGCGATGATCGTAACCTCAGAAAATATTGAGCGTATTAATAACTTCATGGTTTCCCATATTTAACTCTACAATGATAAAGTATTGAAGGAGCATTGTTTATAAAAACTTTGCTTAACATTCTAGCAAATCTTCAACACAGTCGTAAATAATTTTGATTGAATGTTATTGCATTTATTGCCTTCGGAAGAAATAATGTGTAGGAATGCCGATTGTTAAACATTGTCACGATCAAATCAATGGAATGTTCTCTACGAAGGTGATCCAGGTGTCTCTATGGGCAACGGGCATATTAATATACTAGTTATGGCATATACGGAAGTAAAAGTAAATGCTCTTGTTTACAGAGCGGCCCATGTAAACAAACTGCAAACTTCCTATGGTTTTTATACCTGAGATGTTGATAGATCGAGAGAGAGAGAGAAGAAGACCAAAGAAAAGATGGATCGATTGATATGAAAAAAAAGGAGTAAATGATAGCGTGAAAATTGACAGGGGAGAATGGAAAACAAAAAACGTATTGCGCCGACCCCAAATGACATGGGACAAGGGCAGGAAGATGATGATGGTCTTTATGCCTGAGAAATTTATTATGGCTACTTTTTTCTGTACACAATACATCTATCATACCTACTTCTTTTACAAGATGCGTCATTGACACTGCAGATGCAATTTCAAGAATGATTACGATATTAGTAACACCCATTTCAGTTCTTTTTAACATAACGAGAATGCAAGGATACATAAAACTACATACAGATACAACTAATTTCCTAAAGCAATAAAACATTGTGACTATTTCCAGGTCATTTGAATCTTCAACTTTAATGTGTTAGATGTATAATAATCTGATGTTAGATGAGTCATAGAAGTATCTGACAATGGCCATTACTAGCATAGCAACAGATTTTGATTTCAGTTTTTAATCTTACTGCTTCACTATAAAATCTTCCTTTATATGCAAGGTTCTGTTATAAGTTAAGTTTGGAAGTTCGTAATTTTATTAATGAGTCATTCCCGAGACTTGAAGTTTAAGTATTTTTGAATAAATAATGCTCAATTCATTATTCATACTTTCTAAATGAGAAACCACATTTATTTTGATTGAACATGTTTTGTCTTTTTATCCTTAATTTTTGAAATTTTGCTTTTCCTCAATAGGTTACTTTCAATTTTAACATTAACAGTTTCTACGATGTACGGCAAACCCTTTAGAGCGCCATAGCCTTGAGTCTAATCATTAATTTGATTATGCAAACTGATCTTCTAGTGCCCCAGTTTCAGTATGAACTTATGGCTCAGTTGTTAGAAGTAACACTTTGGAGTTCAGCGATAATTGTGACATAAGAACTGTTTCATTCAGTTCAGCATTGTTTTCCTTGTGTTACTGTTCTAATATGCACTGTGTATTTACCTTGTCTTTGTACCGAAAACATTCTTTAGAAGGCCATCATTCTCTTTACACAGTTATTGTTTTAATAGAGTTCGAATATAAAAACGTCCAAGAGAAGACGTGTGAAATTGTCTTCTAAAATACACCGAGTTACAGATGTCTCTGGAGAATCATTGTAGTCTTTTCATACCACCCGTGTTATGAACGGGGAACTCCAATCGTCGCCACGTTTCCATTATTAGGTACCATTTATTAATAGATCGAAAAGCATTCATTTCTATATCCATACTATTACTAGTGTTACAATTGGCAACAGCCATAGGAAGTGGGCGACTGTGGTGAAATATGTACCATAGCTCGGCATTTTATTTTGTGGTCGATGAAACCGATTGCGGTATTTCGATGTTTCGTAACGACACTGGATTTTATTGAAAAGCATCGATTAGCAATCAGAATTGGGGGTATATCGATCGGCTTTATCAGGTTAAACATGTTTTTAGCAATTCTATCATTTAGGTTGATAGCTTGATCATAAATTGGCGACAAGAATCAAAACATCAAAAGGTTCATAATTATAACAGAGCACAATCACATGGGGCAGTTTTTTATCGACCGACAGATTAGTCACCTGTCTGAGATTTTCTTGGCAGGTTTTAAATACACAATGTGCGCACTCTCATATATCATCATAACAATTAAGAATCTAAATCTTTCGGTATTTAAAAACTGTATCAGAATTTATTAGCTGACTTGATGAGTCAGACAAGTCACAAGTTAAGGGCTAAAATAAACATAAGATAACACACGTCATGCTTTTCTTTAACTTCTAAAACAACACGATTGAGGAACGAAGTTGAAGAGGATTTGGAAATGGATTTGATAATACAGCACGAGATTTAACTGAGAGGTTAAGATAACCAGCATGTTCACGATAACATTGACTGTGAGCGATTTGCTGAGATTATTCGAGAAGTTTTAGAACAAGAATATCACTTAGGATATGGCCGCCTCGCTTTCCAAAGAGATAGTACAAAAGCTGAAATAGTGGATGAATTTATGGCAACACGTTTTCCCCACATTAATCGGAGTATTAAGCAATGTGATTAAACGAAAGTGGTTGGTGATGGTAGGCGGAGCGTGGGATAGGCGCAGTCTCTATGTGGGTGCAGTGGTATCAAGGAGAACACCTACAGTTTGGTGACGAACTAATATGCTAATGTAAAAAACTAGGCGAAATCGGATTTTTAATGATGTCACCGTAGAGGTAGACCCTCGGCATGGTTGTGTTCTTATTGTTTCAAGTACCTAAACAATTATTTATTGTGTTGGAAAACTTTTAAGATTGTAAAAGAAACGTGGTTTGATTCTCAAGCAGATACTAACAAGCACTTCGGCACACATGATAATTTGTTTAGCTGTAGCGCATAACGATTTCTCTGTCACATTTCCTGATTTGTGACTGTGACCATGAAGCTATGAAAAACTTGAAATGACTCACAATTAAAATCGAAAAAAAATGGGTTATTAGACAGTTTTATTTTTGCATTAAATGAAGGTCAACCCAATAACAGAAATAATTCAGAAACGCAAGTCAAAAATGAGAGTGAAACCATTTTATCAGACGTAATAGCATTGAGATTTGATCTATGTAACTAGGTCATCCAAATATACGCCATATTCGAATTGTTTCTCAAACACCTGTTCTGGTTCATAAATAATAACACCATAATATAACATTGTTTGGCCTTGATTTACAGCTCACAATCCGCACATAATGACTGTGGACAAGTTTGTTGACCAAACAAAAACTGACCCGACCAATCACACCACATAGTCGCAAGTCGCAAGATGCAAGACAAAAGACAGAGCCGGTACAAATTAGAAAATTCTATTGTACATATGAATTGCAACCTGAAACGTTTAAATTACCATATATGTGAAGTACCTATTTGCTCAATTGACAGTCGCGTCTCGTCTACATCGGGGCCATAGAAAGTTTTTCATCTTGACAAAGCTGAAATTGACCATACACAAGCTGTTTAGGTGTGGATTTGCATTACAAATATTAGAATACAACTATTAGAATGGTCACTTTCGACACGACATTATTTGGTAACCGTCCAAACTTATCAGAAGCTACGAGTATTTGGCTGCGGTTGAAAACGAAATTGAATATTTGAAATGTCTGTGTCAAGATACCTGAGGTTTAGTTTCGGGGAACATTTTACCTATGAAACTAAAATATCGTAGCAGGAAAATGCTCTTAGTTTGACGTACGCTGCAGATGCTAATAGAGTCGATAATAATGTAATGCAAACAATAGTTCGACTCATACAGCTACGAGTACGTGCGTAGATTGAGGAAGATTTGCAGCAAAAATTAAAAACCACGCCAACACTAACTGTCGCCTAATTGATGTTATCTCTTCAAACTCTCACTCATTTAAATTCCAACATACGACGTACAGAAACGTCTTTAACAGAATAAAAACTCTGAGTTGTGGGCGTCAACTGACGTTCCCATGACGGCTGCAGAGTTCACAGTTAACCCAACTGTTAGGCATTAAGCATTGTCACGTATCGACCTTTGCAAAACATGCTTACTTGGTAGTATCCACGAATTGAATCCCTATGCCGGCGTAATAAAGGGTACGGAGGTAGTCAAGATGATTTTGCATGATACGTTTCAAGTTATTGGAACAGCAAAGGGCTGGCGACTTCCTCCTGCTGTTTGCAAGCGGAATGCATGAATAGATGGTGATGATAGTAACTCTCTCATGATTTGATTGGTTTTGTGTGAAGATAACGACTGTGTGGGTTACTAGCTGATTTTCATAGTAGTTACCGATAAAGAATCGTTGTAAGAAAATAGCCTAAAGAAACTAAGCCCGCACTCGTAAGCGCTTGAAGAATGTTCACTAACCATTTAGTTTCTCCCGTATATTTTACGAGGGCATAAATTCAAACTCCAATTATTTTAGAACAATCTAAAGCTCCCAAACGTGTTCGCAGCGCGAAGACAGACGATTAATTAGATGAAATCATACGTTTAGTTCACACCCGGGGTCACCGACGCAGTTCATCTTATTGATCACTATAAAATAAATTGAAATATACCCCAGAGCTACATCTACTGCCATTTCTCTCATGTTCACGTTTTCGGTATAACGGTCTGGCCTAACATGAAGATTGGCAATTTCGCGCCCATTGTGTGCCATGTCCATGACAGAATGCCTAGTTGCCTTTTTGTTGCTTTCATTCAGACTTTAAAAAACTTTTAGACTGACGTGTATAGGTGCATGACTGCATGATGATCGGTGTAGCTTGTTCAATATTGCTGGTTTTTGCCTGATCAAGATTGATGACGCAATCCTCAAATTCCTTAACAGTACAAGCCACATCTTCTATTTATAGAAAACCAAGGGCCTTTAATTTTTTTGCTGTGCCCCGATTCTACTAGAGACTAGACTCATGCCACCCAAAAATGAAAGAAAGTCTCTAACTTCAGAATACATTTTGTACTTAGCTTTTTGCAGACGCGGCATATATTTTGTCCGTAATGGAGAACGATTTAATTTGACATTTGAAACTTCCTCATTGTTGATCAAACAGACATCGCCTTCAATTGCTATTGAAATTATATAATTGCAGCCCGCGGTGAGCCCGTACAATGTCTCGTTTTAGCTGACATTTAGGGCTACAATCGGCCCTACCTTCGACACGGATTTATTTATTTAATACTCGTATCACCGGACGTTCAGCCTATTTTTATAAACCAATGACCCTTAAATCAGACGCCAGACTTGGAAAATCCCGATGGATTATATAAATCTGACATAATATAGTTGTTTTCTCAGTGGCGTGCGTAACGTGATAGATAGGTTTAATTACTAGCAGTTATTAAAGCGGGAAGCGAGAAGACAAATCGCTTTTTATCATGGCACCTGCAATATCGTATGCCTTACTCAATATCGTACAGTTTTTGGGGTCTTGCTGGGTCAGGTTTTTGTTTTCGAATAAGAGAAAGCTAAGGGAAATATGTGAGGCCGGTCATTTACAGGTTTAGTGTCTTACGGGGTTTCACAGCTTCCAAAAGATTGACAGTTTAATGAGTTAGAGTTGGCTTTTTTTATTAGACATAGAAGCAGTAAGCACTGTCATCATTTAGCATCATAGATCTATAGGTAACTAATTTCTCGACATTTTCCTCGAAGGTAAACTTGTTTATTTTAAAAACATGATTAAGTACCTAATTACTATTACAATGTGACCTAAATTATTATTGGATTATTGCTTCTGATTGAATATACTAATCATACGTCCAATCGTAGGAGAAAAATCTTTCTCAACAACGCTTCTGTTTAAAAACCGTTGAGCACACATCAACTGCACATTGATCTTTGTGAAGCCGAGAATGAAGTAAAGGGCAGAACAAAACCGGTTGATAGTAAAATATCCAGATTGCCGAATACCTCTGGGTCACGTTTTACGCGTTTTGAGTGGCTACGCGGCTGGTGTTCCGCCGTTAATTGGTAAATTACCGTTTATATTTTACAGGAATATTATGCTGTGATGGCCGATAAAGCGGTTCGGGACGCATAGCAGGTTCATAAGGGAATTTCTGGAATATTATTCGATAAAACGAAGGACATAATATTGCTTTGTAAGTATTTTGGGAGATTCTCATATTCATGAGGCTTTTGAAATATTGTAATTTTTCGCCTAATCCTCTAATTTCTCTTTCTTATTCAATCTTTGGCCACCCAATGCCGAGTGTAGGTCTCTTCCAAATATCTCCACTTATGACGGTCCAATACCTAGATACCATTATAGACGAGAATGTGACCAATTAAACATAGGTAGTCCATCATTATTCTGCTATTTTCTGCTTCTTCCATACTACTCTATTAGACGTCATATCAGAAGCCACCCCCTTTCTAGCCGTACCTTCTTTCACTCAATCCATCCGTTGATCCATCGTTAGTCAAATTAAACATGGATGATCTGTGGAATTTGGACCTGTCTAAGCCCTGCCGTAGCACGTGTGAGTACGTTTAGCAACGTCTTCAAGTCATACAAGCATGCTCATCTGAAGAACATTCGGATGCCTACTTCATGCCACTCGCATGGCCACCGGTGATTCAAGAGCACTCTGACTTGAGACTTGATACAAGGGCACTTCCGATAAGTTCTGGCTTGTGCCGAAACTTGGCTAGAAATTAAATTTGCTATGCTCTGTGCTAAATGAGGATCGATCGTTCATCTAGTTCTCGAAGAGGATTGAGCAGCACGCTTGGATGAGATTTAAGCTGATAATAGATAACTTCAGTTTCGTCAATCCTCGAAAAGAACTTTAGTAACAACGTCGGTTTAAGACACCAGCTTATTACGACACCCTTTTCAAGTAACACTATAAAGCGGTAGAACTTGGCAGCTTGCAAATTTTTTACTGCAAATTCCCGAAGAAGTCAATTAGATTTACACTTGTTAGGTATGTGTAGTAGATCCTTTTTCGCTCGAATTAAGATTCATTCACAAGACCAAATCAAAGAAACCTACAAAGTTTACGGTTGTCCCACTTTTGAAGGGTCAAAATTGTAGGACAGTTCGTTCACCTATTTAATGCCCAGGGGGTGATTATAGTAAGTACCTACATATTAAAATTACGTCATCAGGGGTTTTACTTTAGTCGTACATTTCCATAAGTCATGTCGTACGGCGACCTAGAGGTACGAATGACGGGTTGAATGAACTTCACACTTACGACTCCTCGGTATGACTAATTACCTATATTGATTGAGTAACAATAATTGATAGTGCAGAGGTTGCGTTGTTTATTGCTATACAATTAATTTAAAACTGTAATTAATATTGCATTAATGTTTATCAGGTTTTATAGTGTGTCTGCTAGCTGTGCTTTTTGTCGCTGACCTATATTAAGAACATTGTACATAAGTCAGAGTGGTTGATTTTCCAATCGATGTTCGAAAAATTTTTAATATTTCATAGAGATTTTTTGCACAATTGGTTGATTTCAGAAAGTAGTTAAGGAGCTCACCGAATTTTCGGCGTGCACACTAGCGCCACTTTAGTAAAAAAATCAGAACTCGTTAAATACACAATTAATATAAAATCTGATTGACAAAATCAATGCTTTAGAGTTCTACATTATTGACGTCTATTTAATTCATTAAAATATACTTCACTGTAGTTACAGTTAGAAAAATTGCTAAAAACGGCCGTTTTTTTCCCATTTTGTATCGATCTGTAACGACAGCGAGCTATGTTTCAATGAGTTAAGCAGACGTAAATAATTTAGAAGACCAAAAGATTGATTTTGTCAATTAGATTTTATATTAATTGTGTAATTAACGAGTTCTGATTTTTTTACTAAAGTGGCGCTAGTGTACATGCCGAAAATTCGGGGAGCCCCTTAAGTAGGTAGGTACATTGCTTACATAGCAAAATATGTGTGCATTTTATCAAGTTTCGTAATCAGCATTTGTGTCAAATAATCATAAACAATGAATAGATAATAGGACTGAATGGCATATCAAGCTGTTAATTTTAGAACATGTAGATAATTATGCAAAATTGTGTGTGCCAGTGTTTCAGGACTAATAAATTGGCACTTCTAGATTTAAACTAGTCGAGTTAATGAGCTTTATCAAATGAAATAAGGTAAATGAAATAATATAATTATTTAAATTATAACAATTTTAGTAGACTTTTAAGAGCGCACCGAGCTTCTGGCGCTAATATATTTCAGGTATTCCTAAGCAGGACTAAAGCGGATAGGGGGGAAGCGTGGCGGCTCTGGTTAGAATGGGCGGAACGCACGCTAATTTAAGTATTTCCTTCATATTATTCAAAGAAATACTCATTTCGAAAATGTTGTACTTTTGTTATTATTCAAAATCTGATGATCTTCCGTGAAGTATTTATGCTGTACTCAGGGTTTATTGTTTTTTAGAGATTACATTGGATTTTTTTTCTATTGAGGAAACTAAAAGTAATCGTGTTTCTAAGTGTACGATGTATAGAGTGAGTGAATCCTTAAATATCTTATATATTAATAGCATAACTAAAGGATAAGTAATAACGATGCAGCAAGGGATCCAGCGAATGCAACTATTTTGGAATTACGTATCGTTATCCCGGTGCGCTCATAAGTTTTTAGACCTATTATTTGCCATGCGGCGCTACACTTTTTGTTCAGTACAGTACTCTTAATTCTTCCATTATACATGCATGTATTACAAAAGAAAAAAAAATGCATCATCTTCAACCACAACCATTTTGACAAGAATGTACGACTGAGGAGGGGATTACATAAAGTAATTTCTTGATTCAAAAGCCAATTTATTAAACTTGACATTCAAATAACTAGTTTTTAAATATGTAAAATATAATCATAATGAATTAAACTGATTTCTAAAACCATCCATATTATTAAGCTCATCTTAATAAATTAAAAGAAAGTGGTACAAAGAATTTTAAATATTATTTAATCAATGAGGTTCTATACTTTATTCAATACTAGCTTCTGCCAGCGGCTTCGCCCGCATGATGTTTGATAATTGTCCCATGGGATCATACTACGGGGATAAAAAGTATCCTATAAGGATTAGTAGGATGTGCTGTAGTAAACACTAATTGTTGGTTACCATAGTAAATGATGATGTGGCTGGGCCATTTGCCAGACTGGGTCAATAACCGACTCTGTCTATGGTAGGCAAATCAAGTTATTTTTTCTAGGTGACTAGGTAAAGTTTATGTAGCAGATAATGCGAAATGAAAGTGAATTGTGAAAAAGATGTAGAAGAATTTTCAAAACATACTTACTTCGATTGAAATATTTATTAAAAATGTTATTAATAAAGGGAATACTATTAACTTTTTTATTTAAATGAAGATACACTTTAAAAGATTTCAAGTTGATTTTTTTATACTTAAATTGAATTTTTTGAAAATCCTTCTTTAAAATTGATTTACAATTATCATGCTTTCGCAATTAATTGAAAAAAAAGGTCATTAATTATAACAAGTGGAAATACTCATTAAATAATTTGATAATATACAATGTTACAGAAAGGTTTCAAGCCAATAGTATCAATTCTAATTCACAGTCAGAGTGAGACAGTCCACATAAAAATAGATGAGTTGAAATATCCACATTATTTTTGCCACACCAGCACGACAGATCGGCCGTCTCAGTCCGCTCCCAATACACTGTGTTATTTTTAAAACGGTCCCAATTCCCTAGAACTGTCTTGTATAATAAATGGGTTTATTAAATTAATGTGCACCAATCGAGTGCTACGCTCCTTCGCAAACTGAACTTGTCGTATCCTATTCAACTAACTGTTCCAATCCAAAATTATCACGTCTGCTCACAACTATAAATAGAAAATTAAATGCCCTGGAAATGGCAAAATTGCAGCTCTGCGACGATACTGTCTGATACAATACCATACGTTTGCAACTATGTACGTAAACAAATATGAGGTAAAGCACAGGTGTTTCTTAGATCGACTATCAGGCAAGCAACAGGTGAAATTCGATGCACAAGGAAATCCTCTTACGATCTAGTCGCAAGAAACCTGCAATGGCGTGCCGCCGATCTTCTCAAAAACATACTTTCGCAACACATCGGCAGCTAAATACATAAAAATCACCATCACCTACTAACATCACTCTTTCCACGTAAGGTGAATAAAACAATAAATACCTTTTCCTTCGCACGTCCGGCATGTTTTTGCACTGTTTTCGCGATCAACGCACCTTTACTTTCAGCCATTTCAATCACTGTTTCATTACAAAACGTCTTTATTTCGATACACTATCAATCTGCAACCGAATCTGGCTGCAGCTGTTTGCTGTCACACGTTAAAATCCAAATGCGTGCTGTCGCCGTATTGTACTGCCGCGAATGAGAGAAAATTGTCGCCCTAGCGCCTCTGCATCGTAAGTTTAGATAGTTAGTTCGAAACTAAAACAATAGATGGCGTAAAAGTAGGATTGAACTTTCACAAAGTTGTTTGCCAAAGCAAGCCCATTATGTGTTTGTCTGCTATTTGAGTAAAAATGTATTGTGGAAACTATAGAAAGTCATGTAAAAATAGTATCTTTTCAAAATTTGGATTTCAATAATTTTATTGCCCTGCCATCTAGCAGATTTTCATTAATCATCTAAGACCAGTCAATTATATGTGTCAACAGATGGCAGAGAAATTTTTAAAATTTCCACTAAAACAAAAAACAAAATACATATTAATGTTAAGAATTAGGTGGCTAATTAAAGTGCTACATATTTCATTTACTTTCATCTTATGAAACATGGCTGGATAGGTTCCCTGAAAAAGAGAAAAATATTTTGACATTGACACTTCAGTATTCGAACTTCGAAGTGAAGGTTGACCTTCACTTTGAAGTTCGAATACTTCGAATCAGTGTTGCAAATTTAGGACCTTATATGCTAAATTTGGCATATGTTGTTCTTGTTTAGCATATTTTTTTAAGCTTTTCAATTCAAGTCAATTCTTTATTGCATATCACATGTGTTTTACAAGGTCTTATTATTAAAATAAAATTCACACAGGCGCGGATAATTGCCCCCCCTGAACCGGACCGAATACGTCATTAGCCAAGCTTGAACTAGTTTGTATTAAAGTAAAATTAGAAATCAGGCTTAAACGACATAAAATAACTTTAATTATATTTTACACATTTTTACAAGAAGGAATATTTTAAAGAAGTGACAGACATCTTATTATTTTTTCTTGATGCTTGTCAGTAGTCATTCTACTCATGAAGGTTCCATATAGCTTCACCTTCAAAGAGTATACCAACTCTTAACATCTTCTCTTGAAGCTAGGAAATGAATGCAGTCTTTATACATGCAGGTCAATCCCACGACAAAGCATAGCCAGCCTTGGCTTATACAGTGCCTTAGTAAACATATCAGCAATTTGGTTTTCTGTACCAATCTTTGCAATCATCATAGTCCCATCAGCTATGGCTTCTCGTATAAAGAAGTGTCGTAGCTTTATATGCTTGGTTCTATTGTGGAACTCATATGTCGGATTCAGAGCCAGCTTGATGGCAGACTCGTTATCCACGTGGAGAACAGGAGTCATCGTTGATTGCTCTATGCCTTCAATCAATCTTTTAACCCATATTATTTCTCTTGCAGCTTCAATTGCAGCTACAATTTCGGCTTCCGTGCTAGAGATCCCAACTGATGTCTGTAATTTGCTTCTCCATGATATTGGACCTCCGTAAACACATACAAGTCCTGAAGTTGACCTTCCAGTGTCAGGATCACCACCATGATCCGCATCGCTGTAACAGACCAGTTCTTTCTGCGTGCCTTTTCTGTATGTAATGCAGTAATCTCGAGTACCATGCAAATACCGAAATAATCTTTTTAATTTTGTGATATCTCTTTTTGTAGGAGCTTCTAAGTGTCTAGATGCAACACTAAGAGCGTAAGCTATATCGGGCCTTGTGCCCACCATCAAATATGCAAGGGCTCCAACCGCTTCTCTATAAGGAAACGAATTGTCTCCTCCAGCATCTTCTCTCAATTCGGAGTCTTTGACTATCGGTGTAGCAGCAGCCTTACTATTCTGCATACAAAATTTTTCAAGTACCTTCTTAGTGTAGGCCCCTTGATGTATTTTGATACAATCTTCCTCTTTCTTTATTTCAAGTCCTAGGAAGTAAAAGGAATCTTTGTCATTTTGGGCCTTTATTTTAAATCGCTTCTTTAAATTTTCGAGAAAAACATCGATTAGTGCCTGTGACGTGCTAGCAATTATGCCATCGTCAACATATAGGGCTAGAAGTAGCCTGCTTTCTCCCTTTTTCATAGAGAATATACAAGGATCTTCTCCTTGTTTGAACCCTGTTTCTAGAAGAAAGCCTTTGATGCAATTGTTCCAACACAATGGTGCTTGTTTAAGTCCATATAAACTGCGTTTCAATTTGCACACTTTGCTAGTTCCATCGTTATATCCTTCTGGCTGTTTGACGTAAATTTCCTCATTTAAACTTCCATAAAGAAATGCAGTTGACACATCAAATTGCGCAAGGATCATACTGTCTCGAGCAGCAATACTTAGTAACGTCCTGATTGAGCTCATTTTTGCGACTGGACTAAATGTTTTCTCATAGTCAACGCCTTTCTTTTGAGAATAACCAACAGCTACTAGTCTGGCTTTATACTTTTCGATATTTCCGTTCGAGTTTCGTTTAATCTTGTAAACCCATTTAGTTGAAATGGCTTTGCGTCCTTTGGGCAATTGCATTTAGTCCCAAGTTTCGTTATCTTTCAGGGAACTTATTTCATCATCCATAGCTTTGCGCCATTTATTTTTATCAACAGACTTCATCGCATCTTTGAACGTCTTTGGTTCTTCTTCATGATTATATTGATTATAGACCTTTTCAACACAATTAAGAACAAATTCATCAAATCTATCAGGAGGTTTGATTGTTGAACGATCTCTTAAAGTCATTCTTTCTGGAACATGTTCATACGGTAAAATACTTCCCGTTGATGAAGTACCGTCAACATCAGAGCCAGACTCAGCAGTTTCAAAGTTAATAGAGTCATTAATTGGATCAATCGGTATATTATTTGATTCAACAGTTTCTTGATCGTGTATTTCTTGATCGTGTATTTCTTGATCGTGTATCATCTGTGAATCTTCTTCTGGTATGATAGGCTGTAACTCTGGTTCAATAGAGGGTATTGGTACAACAAAACTGTTTTTGTCTACCTTATCTGCCTCGTCCACTGCGGTCTGATTTATAGGTTTTTCTATGAGAGGGCGTTCATCAAAAATCACATCTCTTGATCTGATAAGCCTATAATTTTCTTTAGACCATATACGGTAGCCATCATCTCCATCATACCCAATAAGAATTCCTTTTTCGGCTTTCTTACAAAGTTTCTTCCGTCTTTGTTTAGGTATGTGTGCATAACACGTCGATCCAATAATCCTCAAGTGTTTGATGCCTGGTTTCTTTCCAAAAAATAACTCGAAAGGTGACTTTCCCTCAACGGTTGTCGGTCCCGTTCGATTAAGTATGTAGACGGAAGTATTTATTAATTCCGCCCAAAGACCTTGTGGTATTTCATCATGAGCATGCATGATTGCCCTAGCAGTTTCAACTATAGTCCTGTTATCTCGTTCCGAGCATCCATTTTGTTCTGGCGTATAAGGCATAGTTAAACGCTGTTTTATACCATTCTGTCGAAGTGTATTGCATACCTGCTCATTATCAAATTCTCCTCCATTATCGCTTAGGAAGTTTTGAACAACATGTCCAGCGGTTCTAATCTCAGCTAGAAACTGTTTAAGTTTGCTGTGAACTTCGCTTTTGTTTCTCATGAAGTAGACATGACGATATCGAGAGTAGTCGTCTTTGAAAAGAACAAAGTATTGAAATTTGGAAATCGAGTACATAAATGGTCCACATACATCAGAGTGAATAAGCTCTCCAGGTTTTATCGCTCGTTCTCGTGTACCGAATTTCAACCTGTGTGCTTTGCCATTGATACAACCTTCACATAGTTCTGTATTATAGTCCAATTTTAAGCCAAATTCCTTTTCTACTACCTTTTTTACATGTTTTTTATTCCGATGTCCTAAACGTTCATGATACAATTGTAACGATTGTGAATTTGTGATAAGGTTTACTTCTTGCTTTGGTGTGACAATTTTAACATTAAGTATATAAAGCCCCCCAAGTTTTCTTCGCTTCCTGTTCACTATTTCTTTACCGTTTTCCTTCAATGTACATGATTCTGTGCGGGATTCAAATGTACTATTCTGTAGTTTGTCTTGAGCAGCAAGAACTGAAAATAAATTTCATTGTAATGCTGGAATATACCATACATCTTTTAAAAGAAGCTGTTCGACTCGTCCATTTACATCAGCATTGAGACGTATTGTTCCTTTGCCAATAGCATTGATTGTCTGTCCAGATGCTGTAGTAATAGTGTGATTATTTTGAAAATATTCAAAGCTTTCAAATAAGTCAGACCTATTCGTAACATGACTAGTTGCGCCATTGTCTACGTACCAACTATTTTTATCTGCTTCTGTTGTATCTTCAACTGACAAAATTGTTAAATTCATGTTGTTCACACTACTGGTCGAATTCTTTGGTGGTCTCCCGTCAGAAATCCATTTATGACATTTTTTGACAATGTGACTGACCGACCTGTCCGCTTTACACTTTACATTTACACTTTAATTGCTTTTTGTTAAAGTTGTTCTTACTCTTCTCAGATTTTACTACAAGAGCTTTCACATTAGTACTACACTCTGCTTTATTTAGTAGCGCTCTTTCATAGGCACATAACTGTATCGTCAAATTCTCAATGTTTCTATCCTGTTTTGCCATCAAAAGCCAACTTGACTTAAATGCAAAATACTGTTCCGGAAGTGTATCCAGTATCTTACAAATTACTAGGATTACTGGTAAATCGCTTCCTTCTAATTCAGTATTCAGGTCGTGGAATAATGATTTTATTGCAGATATATGTGTGGTCATGTCATGCTCAGGATCTTTTTGGTAGCTGAAGAACTTCATGCATAAGTCGTAGCTCTTATCTTCTGTAGCTCCGTCGTATAGCCTCACAAGTTCATCCCACATGTCCTTTGCTGTACTGAATCGCATCACTTTGTGCAACATATCTTCACTCATGTTTGACGAAAGTACGAACTGTGCAGTATTGTCTAATGTTTCAAACTTTGTTGACTCCTTTTTAAATGATTCTAACTTTTCGGGTGTGGCCAATGCTCCTGGGTGAGTGGGCATTTTAGTTGTACCCTTTATGACATCAATTGTACCAGGATAACTTTTAAGCAATCTTGTTATCATAAACTTCCACGTAGGCCAATTCTGTCCGTCCAATTTGTTTATTTCGATCCTTGCCCCAGCTACAGACTGCATGATGACGATCGTAAATTTTACTAATATCTTAGGTACAGATCGACTTTTACGTAAAATTCAAGATTCTTACTTTATTTTGCTATCCACCCATAAAAATTCAGCCTCAGGCAACTCACCGCTCTGCTACCATATTAAAGTAAAATTAGAAATCAGGCTTAAACGACATAAAATAACTTTAATTATATTTTACACATTTTTACAAGAAGGAATATTTTAAAGAAGTGACAGACATCTTATTATTTTTTCTTGATGCTTGTCAGTAGTCATTCTACTCATGAAGGTTCCATATAGCTTCACCTTCAAAGAGTATACCAACTCATAACAGTTTGACGGAATTGAAACTAAATATTCTAGTAACTAGAATATTTAGTTTCAATTCCGTCAAACTTTTAAACAACCGTTGTATATCTTGTCATGGGCGTCGCCAGGAGGAGGCAGCTGCCCCTAGAGGCTCAGGATTTTTAAAAGTTATAGCTTTTCCTGCCTGATGCCATAAAATTGTATTGTACGTAATAAATAATAGCGTAAAATGGAATCCTTTTTTCTACCTCTGGATTGGCACTCCTATTGGATTTTTGCATGATCGACCGGTATAGACAGAGCCTGAAATAAATTAGGAGCCCCTTGCCCCGAGGCCTTATATTATGCAATTATAGTTTATTTGTCCGCAATGTTTTATCCCATATCTTCTCGTGGGTGTCGTAAGAGGCGACTAAGGGATTACCAGAGAATGGGCAGCAATGTTCTCTCTGTCTTTTTGTAAGAACTGTACTGCGATCGCCAACCCGCCTGCCAAGCGTGGCGATTATGGCAAAACCCCACAAAATGGATACCGCATTACAAAAATGGCCCCTAGTACCCGGCAGCCCATCTACCCTCGACTACGGCAGCGGTCGAGGTTACGGCGTGGCAAGGGGTGCGAAAAATCCCCGGATGGGATCCGGCTGCCTATACCAACGCCTGGACCTGGCAACGTATAACGCACGCACACTCCGGACCGACGAGAAGATATAGTGGAACTCGAAGAGGAATTGTGCAGGCTGCGATGGAGTATTGTGGGATTATCTGAGGTCCCAAGAGAGGAGGAGGACACGATAATCCTGAAATCCGCCAAACTGCTCTATTTCCGAGTCAGTAAAAATGTGTCTACATGACAGTAAAAATAAATCCTGGAACCACCGGAAATCGAAAACCTCCATGCTGGCTCAACACTCACCTGCAACTACAGGGGAGTACCTATCCCTGCAGCTGTGACAACAGACAAAGTATAACCCGTGATCCTACACATTTTCGTGTGCCTCCGACTTACGCTAGCTTGCTGGGTGTTATCGAATATATACTTTTGAGCACACCCGTCGGTTATTATAACTCCTATTGCTAGCTGGGAATTAGATGGGTGGAGGCTACAATATTGTTTTGCATTTTTTATTGGCATTTTTAGAGGTTAGCATATTATTGGCAATTTTTTTACACCAATCTAGCATTTTTTGAAGTAGTTGAGTTGGCAACACTGCTTCGAATTTTGAACAGAGTCAAAACTCAAAATACAACGTTACGCTTGGTTTGGTTTATTTTTAATACATATTTGATTATATTGATTGCTTTTGACTTGATTTTATTACCTTGACAAAAACCTATTTTCCACGAAATCATGGTAATTACGATTACTTTCTATTTGTTTTTGCAAATATTTGTTGCAGTTGCTATCTTAATGCTAAACTTTGTTTTCAGGAGCCAAAGACAGAGCTTCAGCGCAATTTCCTTTCTGAAAGTCGTCGTAAGGAATTGGAAACATACCAGCGAGCGCTGGATATCCAATGGCTGAACAGCCGCATGGAGGATGGCCGTATGAACCGGTGTCTGGCGCTCATACACCGGGAAGCTGCTATGGAAAAAGATTTTCAAACGGTAAATTTCATTTTATGCTATTGTGATTCGACCATATTACCCCTATCTTTCATCCCTTATTATAAACTATATGTATAAAATGGTAAACTGGCTGACTGACCGACTGGGTGACATATCAACGCACAGCCCAAACCGCTGGTCCTAGAGCCATGAAACTTGGAGGGTGTGTTCTTTGTGAAAAGTAAGTACCCACTAAGAAAGAATTTTTGGGAATTCTACCCCTGAATGGGTAAAATAGGGGATGGAAGTTTATATGAAAGTCCGTCAGTTTTAAAGCTAGGTTCTTCAGATTTTGTGTTTAGGCTGACGATTGAAAATTAATTTATACGTATCTCAGCAATTTTGATAATTCCATCCCAAAGGGTTACAAAGGGGTATGAAGTTGTGTATGGACAGTCGTTGATTTTCGAAGTAATAATCGCTAAATTTATTATCTAGGCTTATGGTTGGAAGCTTACGCAACTGTGTTGTTATAATTTAAATCCTTATGGGAGTGAAAAGGGGTATGAAATTATGAACTGACTGGCTGACTGATCAATCAACGTACAGCTGAAACGGTAATGGCTAGAATCATGAAATTTTGCACAAACCTTCCTTGAATAACGTAAGTGTGCATAAAGAAGAGATTTTTCTCCCCTAAGGGGTTAAAACGAGGGTTAAAAGTTTGTATGAAACTTGATAAATTTCGAAGTTAGCAAAAATGTAAAGAACTATACAGGGTGTAAAAGACCTCATCACGAAGCCGTCAACCAAGCATTCTGTACATCAAACTAAGTAACTTTACGAGAAAATTATTGCTGGGAAACAACTTTTTTTTTTTGGGGTGAAAAATCATGTTTTGTGGTAGAAGTCAATGTAACACACTCAAAACATTGTGCTGATGGATGGATTGAATAGTACGGGGGTCGTGGAGGTGTTTAAAGTAAAAATCTAAAATTAATAACTTGTATTTAAAAAAAAACTTGTCAAAAAGTTGGAACTTTGACACCCAATATCTCCGTAACTAGAAGGTTCCCAGGTATAGTGCAGAACAAAAAAATGATCGCAATGACGGGGAGAAGAAGTGCCTTTCGGCTTCGTTAAAGGTGTTTTACACCCTTTATATGAGCTCATTGTTCAAAATTAAAGTTTACTCTATCACTACCAGTATGTCCCCAGCCGTTCCCGAAAGGGAACAGAACATTGTTATTTTAATTGTGTCTGTAATAAAAAAATACTTTCATTAAGGGGGTAAAATGCAAGTTTGTATGAAACTTCGTCATTTTTGAAGTTCCAAAAAAGTGCAACAGTTTACTTTTATATCTAACCATGCATGAGGTCATCTACCAATTTTTACAATTCTAACTTCAAAAATGAATAAGTTTCAAACAAACTTTCATCCCCTATTTTACCCCCATAAAAAAACAAAGTGATACACACTTTTTTCTCTTACTAAGGGCTCATATATCAATTTTTACATTTCTAACGTCGAAAATGACGAAGTTTCGTACAAACTTTTCAACCCCTTATTTAATCCCTTTTTTTCGAATGGGAAATCATCAAATGTCTCTTCCCGCTCTGGGCGGAGCGGAAAGGAGTGTCACACTTTTACTGACTAAAACCCATCCGTGTTCCTTCTTAGCCCTTTGTGTTTCAGGGCCGCGGTATCTTTTTCGAACAGTCCCGCAGCCCCGGCAAGCATCGGCCTTTGCGGACCCCTTCCTGTTTTGCTTTGAGGCACGCGTGGAACACGAACGCGCCGTCGACACGGCCTGTCGTCAAAAGACGGACGGATGGCGAGCTAGCCCATTGCTCACCGTCCGGACGCGAGAGGTCGCCGCCGCGAATCCGGCGATTGGCGGCGGCGTACGAGGACACGACGGTGCTCCACCCAAGCGGAGCAACCTCCACAGTGTGCTCCACCGTGTCCTCCGGTCGATCCTCGCAGTGGTAACACCACCACCACCACCCAGATCTTACGGTAACCACGGACTAGCCTTACGGCTACCACCTTTTGGGGCGCGCCCACACCGGAGCCCCGTAAAGGGCCATGGACCGCACGATCCCCGCGAAGAGCCTCCGGCAGGAGACGTTTGGACCTCTAGGTTGGGCAAGAGCCACTTGAAGGCAACCCCGGCCCGTTCCAGTTTGGGAGCCAAACGTCGGAAGTGTTCCACGAAGTTCCACCGGCTGTCGACGTCAGTCCTAGGTACTTCATCGTCGACTCGACGCCGATGGAAACCCCTCCTACGGTCAGTAGGGATCCCGACGGTGGCGCATTCGGAGGCCTATGAAAGCACACGGCCTCCACCATATCATAAGCTCTCGCTGCCTGTCGGCACACCTGTCATGTTCCTTCGGAATTTACTACCATCGAAACTACATATGTAATGAGAAACAGTGTTTGTGCCGCGTATACCGTTGACTCCCTATGATCTGCCGTTTGAATTTAAGCGACTTCTGTATCCTCTGAAAGTTTTCTTTGCCAGGTCTAATGTAATAAATAAGTCACAAGGCCAAACTCTGAAATTCGCGGGAATCAACTTGCGGTCTGGTTATTTAAGCTCCATCCACTAAAATGGTTAAGAGTTTATAAAGAAATATTGTCATAGACACTTTACGTTTGTGTAAAATATCATGCTTCTAGACCCAGCTGTTTCAGCTTTGCGTTGATCGATTAGTCAGTGAATCAAACTGTCAGCCATGATCTTGAGTGATTGGTTGTATCCTTTACGATGTCTGATGTTGGCTACCACGCGGACGAAGTCGCGGGCAACCGCTAGTTTTTAATAAATGCTGACTCTTATTAATTCTTAGTTAGTATGTTATCATAATGTGCTGATAGTATAATTAAATTTGTTGTGTTGATTATTCATTTACGTGAAGTAAAGGAATACTCGACCTAACAAAGAAAATTCACATAAAACATGTCTAATAGAGATAATGATTTTAAATAGAGATTTCAACATGTTATTAAGTGAATGTTTCACCTGTGCAAATACACAGTAAAAGACAAACATTCTCACTGTATGTCCTTTTCAATTCAGAGAACCGATCATGCAGCTATTGTAAATGCCAGAGCTGAAAAAGAAACAAAATTAGGCATTGAAATAGCAAAGGTTCGCCGTGAGGAGGTCTGCAAGCTGCTCAGAAGACATTACTTGAGAGAACGGGATCCCACTCTTAAGGAACTGTCCAAGAAATTGCAAGCTGGATATGTCTGCAGGGATTTGCAGCAGCAAATACTACATAATGAATATAAGAGACTGCAGGAAAAGGTATGACTACAATCTACTTACTAAAAATCTCACACCTGTAATGCCCGGAGGGTTGGGCAGAGGTGTACCTAATAGTACACCCACATTTCGCCAGTTATGTTCAAGTCCCATGTAATAGGAGGCGAGCCTATTGCCATCAACAGGGCACAAATCCAGACTGTGCCTGCTACTGAGAAATTCCTGATGGAAAACAACAAAAAGCATACATGATATGCCATACATACTGGTACACGGGAACAAGTCCCGGTTTGGAACATTGGGTCCTGGTCAATAAGTTAGTTGTCTTGGTTCTGTTGGTTGGCTTACCAGAACAGAATTGTGTGATTTCACCATTGCTCCACTCGCATTGTTCTTAATGGCGCTGCTTCCATTATTATAATCTCTTGAGAAATTACTTGTGCTTACTAACTAACCTCAGGGTGACACAACCCGACCCTGACCTTGCGAGCTACTCTGACGCATTCAACTTAATTTGCAAATGTATGAGTTTAGCGACACTGGTTCTCTTACTAAAGAAGTTTCTGTACACTGTTTGTATTATTCCGTGGACAGTACCAACCTCTCGGAAAATGGGTTGGTACCAACTGTCGGCCAACTTTAACCCGATTAAAATAAATCGCGCGCGCGCGCGCTTCCCCGGCTGCTTGTTACTCACTTCCGTCCTTTTTCACGAAATCACTACCATAGATTGCAGGAAAGCGAAAGAAAAGATGAAACACATAATAAAATTGGCCTATGTGCCATTCCAGACTTTAATCTACCAGTGCCAAATTTCATGAGCTCCGTTCATCCAATTCATCCCGTTCGCTTTTATAACAGTAGTAACATGGATTACCTTCCAGGCTGAAGATATGCGCGCAAACAATGTACTGCTCCGCGCTTTATATGACAACAAGGATGCCGCAGACCACGCGGAGAAAGAAAAGATTGAACGCACAACACAGTACTGCAAGGAATTGCAGCAGCAGCTCGTGAACAGACAGCTTCAGAAGCAGTGCCAGTACGAAGAAACATTGATCGAGAAGAAGATGCTGGAGGAGGTTATGCGGACTATGTCTGATGAGGATAACAGGTGGGCAGTTGTTGATGTAGATTTAGTAATCGTTTGACTCTTATGAATTTGGGTACATAGCCTTTGAGCGTATACCTGCATCCACGATTAGCGAAAAGTGTAACCAGCCAAATGAACCAGCTAAAATAAAAATTAAAGGAACTATGAACACCAAGAGAAAAAAAATATCCTTTGTTTAGTAATAATCTGCAAAACGCAACATCAACAAATCATCATGCACTCACCCTTGCCCTATTCCTGCCCTTATCCCAATTTATTTGGGTTCGGCGCAGCATGTCTTTATGTGCAGCATGGCATTAATCGTCATTTCATAGAACTATAAAACCATTCATTATTATTTTGGAACTGGCTACTCTAGAAGCAAAGTGTGCTTAGTCGCGCCCATGCAATAATAATAATAATAAATAATGTTAATGTTAGGAGGTTCTTCTCTCAAGAGCCCTGACCACTAGCAGCTCGGACCCTGTTCCCAGCGCTGGTGGGCTACTATTTTTATATTTTTAATGTTTTTTTTTATTGTGTGTTATATTGTTATATTTAAAAATGTGAAAAATATGTAAAATAATGAATAAAGGAAATAATAAATAATAAATTTATTCAATAGAATTGGCACAATAAATACAATTTACATTTAAAAAATAATGTTGGTATAGCAAACTATGATGCCTGTACTAGGTAAAACCTGTATCACAGGCGGCATTTTTATAATAAATACTAATTGGACAATAGATTTCTTAACAATATTTAACATAATAGTTTGAGTTAGTATGAGTTAATATACACACATCAAAAGTATCTAGGGATCAACATATATTTTTGCAATAACTTTTCTCCTGATTGATATTAATTAAAATTTTCTTTAAGGATTCATCAAATAAAGTGTTTTCGTTTGTCACAGTAACGATAAACCAAGTCACCTTTGCATTAATAAAGAAATTTGCCATTTTCCTAATAAAGGGATTTTTGACATTTGAACCACTAACATTAAAGTTCGAAAAAAAGACTGAAATAACAGTTTTCTTTAAAATTTTATTGGGTAACTTAAACAATTAATAATCCGTGTTTCTACCGCGAACACTAACAACACAAGAACATCGGTTTGGCATACTCAAAATGAGTTCATCCAAATCACGCTGTGGAATGGCCGCCCATGTTCGTTGCAACAACAAAAAAAGGTCTTCTTGCGACTGGATACCCTCCATATTCGGCAGAGCTCTTCTCTGTAGCATATCCCATGCATGCTCAATCGGGTTCAAGTCTGGCGACTGAGCAGGCCAGGGCAGGACATTGATGTTAGCTGCGGCGAGAGTCTGTCTTACAACTCTTGCGGTGTGCGGTCGTGCATTATCATGCATTAACTGAAATAAGGGACCGATTTGCACTTGTAGAGGAACGATGACGTCTGATACAATCGTCTCAGCATAAATTTGAGCGTTGAGGTTGCCTCTGATCCAAATCAACTCAGTTCTTCCGCCGATCCAAATACCCGCCCATACCATGATGGTTCCACCACTATAAGGATGGACTTCCTGGCAGGATTTTAATCGCTGTTGGCGTCCAGGGGTTCTCCAGTGTCGTATACGTCTTGTATCCGGTCTCATACCAAAACGAGACTCATCAGAAAAGCACACGAAACGCCATTGTTCTTCTGCCCAATTTCTGTGTTCAAGAGCCCATTGATATCGAATCCTACGATTGTGCATTGCTATAGGTGGTACCCGTAGCGGTCTTCGGGAATGAAGGTTCACTTCATGCAAGCGGTTTCTGACTGTTTGGTCGCTAATTAAGTTCCCTGAAGAGTGATGAAGCCTCACGGCTAACATCATGGCGGTTATTGTTGGAGCTCTTCGAGTTAAGATTTGAATGTATCGGTCTTGTCTCCGTGTGGTGCAGCGATACCGTCCTCCATGGCGCTCAGCCACGGTACCAGTGCTTCGGTAACGTGTCCAAAGTCGACTGATAACACTCTGACTTGTATTCAGAGCTAAAGCTACAGTACGTTGCCGGGAACCAGCTTCTATCATTCCCACGGCTCTGAGCATTTCTTCCCTGCTTAAATGACGTCGCCGCTCCATAATAACGTTGGTTTTAATCAGTAGTAGGGAAACAGTAGCACTAATAATGTCTTCAATGCGTTGTATGTTTTTATAGGGAAAATATTGACAGCTTATTTTCATCTTTTACTCGAATTTGATTGAGAGTTCCTGATTCAAATTATGAAATGCACCAAAAAGGATCCATATAAATTTATAAAATCATAAATTTATTACAAAGCCACATCTCAATCTCAAGAAATCCGCATAAAAATGCTTGATCCCTAGACATTTTTGATGTGTGTATTATTATGATAGATAAACCTTATGTACTAATAAACGCTATGTGCTATTTTTTTCATTTTCCATCACGTGTGCGGGAATGAAAATTGTCATAGATACTTAGTCCAAATTGGTTCAATTCAGTCGGAGGTGTTTTTTTTTTTAATTTCTTCTAATTAATATGCGTCTTTACGGCTTAAATATTTTTTCAATACACGGGTTCTTTTCGCACTTCGATTAGGTTAAACATGCAATGTATTTCACACGCGTGCGCTTTTTTCATTTTCCCGCACGTGTGCGGGAAAGTAAAATGCCACAAATAACTATACTTAAACGAAGTTCAAATCGTTTCAATGTTCCTATAGTCGGAGGTGAATGTTTTTTTAATGTTGGCAAAGCAAAATGCGTCTTTACGGCGTAAATATTTTTTTGATTATTCAAATTGTGTTTACAAATATAATATCGTAGATAAACATGATTATTTAAAACATTAAATTTACTTTTTCAAACAAATTAACATTTATTTGTGTTCTGAATTCAAAAATAACAAAAAAAAAAATATTTTTTATATTAGGCTCTTTAACGGTTTCATACCTTTGCCTCTCCTTCAACCTGGCGAACGAATAACAAACTTTCTACACTTGATTATTATTATTGATTATTTGATTATCCAAATTGTGTTTATAAATAGAATATCATAGATAAACATGATTATTTAAAACTACTACTACTACTTTCGGTGAAAACCGGGAGCGAACACCGCATGGTAAGAGGCACATTGAACATCAATACCAAGCTTGAAAGGTATCGACTGGTGAAGTCTACGCTAAGTCCAGCACAGATCCAAATCCAAAACCCCGAGAGCTTTCAGCTTGAACTCTAGAACCGTTTCGAATGCCTAGGAAACTCAGTGGACGAATATAACGATGGGTTCGTGGAAACTGTCCATACGACCGGGTCGAAGTACTTCAAGGCACGTCGTACAGATCAGAACAAGAGACTCTCCAATCACACTCTCAAGCTCATGAAGGAGCGGCGTGAGATGATCCTGCAGTCTTCAGACGAGGCGTGTAAATACCGGCAGCTCAATAGACGGATCTCTAAATCCTTGAAGAGGGACCTCCGCCGCTTTAATACCGAGCGTATTAAAGACGCGATTGAGCGGAATAAAAGCTCCAAGGTATATTTGCAAGAGATCTGGCTATTGGGCAGAGCCAGCTCACGAAACTGAAGACCGACGATGGTAGGATCTTATCTGCCAAACCGGAGCTTCTGAGGAAGATCGAGAGCTTCTATGGACAGTTGTACACGTCAACCAGTCAACCCGTCGAAGATCTAGCAAACGACCCAAGAGCTAGACTGTCCCGACACTATACCGAAGACATCCCGGACGTCAGCCTGTACGAGATTAGGATGGCTCTGAAGCAGCTCAAAAACAACAAGGCTCCGGGTGATGACGGAATTACGGCCGAACTTCTGAAGGCGGGTGGAAAACCGGTACTTAAGGCCCGTCAGAAGCTGTTTAATTCCGTCAAACTTGAGGGAAAAACGCCACAGGCATGGTCATCACGAATCGTCTCGCGCGCAGGTTTGACGATTTCCAGCCTCCCGAACAAGCCGGTTTCCGAAAAGGCTTTAGCACCGTGGACCACATACATACGCTGCGGCAGGTTATACAGAAGACCGAAGAGTATAACCTGCCTCTCTGTTAAGCGTTTGTGGACTATGAGAAAGCCTTCGATTCGATCGAGACCTGGGCTGTACTGCAGTCTCTCCCACGGTGCCAAATCGACTACCGGTACATCGAGGTGTTGAAGTGTTTGTACAAAAACGCTACCATGTCAGTCCGACTTCAGGACCAAGCCTCGGAACCTATCCTTCTGCAGTGAGGTGTGAGACAGGGAGACGTCATATCTCCGAAACTGTGCACCGCTGCACTGGAGGATGTTTTCAAGGTTCTGGACTGGAGAGGGCTAGGCATCCACGTCAATGGTGAGTACATCACTCACCTTCGTTTTGCCGACGATATAGTGGTCATGGCTGAGACCATGGAGGACCTCAGTACAATGCTCGATGACCTCAGTAGAGCTTCCGGAAGAGTGGGTCTTAAAATGAACATGGACAAAACCAAGGTCATGTTGAATGCCCATGTTACACCCATTCCTATCAAGATCGGAGACTCTACACTCGAAGTTATAGACAATTATGTGTACCTGGGACAAACGGTCCAGTTAGGTAGGTCTAACTTCGAGAAAGAGGTCAATCGTTGAATACGACTCGGCTGGGCAGCGTTCGGGAAGTAGCGCGGTATCTTCTCGTCCAACTTACCACAATGTCTCAAGACAAAAGTCTATGACCAGTGTGTGTTGCCAGTGATTACATACAAAATCAAAATCAAAGCATTTATTTCAAGTAGGCAAGTTACAGGCACTTTTGAATTGTCGAAACAAAGATGAAAATTAAATGTAGCTACAGTCCCAGTCACAAGACATAAAAACTGTGAAAGTACTGTAGTTGCCCATTCCCTAGCGTAGATCTCTATGGAGAAGAACGGGCAAGAAACTCCATGGACACTCTTTTAAATCAAAATATTGTTACAAAATCTTGGTTACATCACAACAAACAACAACAACAATGTAGCAAGATGTGCACGTTAAAAGTGTCCATAGTAAAAACAAAAAATACAATTAAAAAATAAACATTTAAATAAGCCATGGCAACTAAGAGATGACCAGTAACAACTGATAGCGCCCGTTCACGAACATGACGCATGGATCAGCACCATTCAACTAAACCATTTTGAAGGGAACTGAATGATCCGACACACGCGCCACCATCAGCGAGACATTAGAGTGAGCATGATATACTCTCAACCGCCAGGGCACATTCAAGTCAAGAAAGTAGGATTTCAATGAATTATAGCTTTCTAGTACATAGTACTCACACAATATGGGCTATGCGATTATATAATACTAGAGATTGATTCTATACAGTGCAAAGACAGTTGTACAATCTTCAGCAGCTCCAACAATTCTATTTAATGCTATCAATTTATGCGCACCTGTCCATGTGGAGCAGGACCAGCATTGAGCCACGCATTTTTATCAGCGATATAATCGCCCAACTTGTAATAAGCTTGCTTACATAGTGTGCGTTTGATGCATGTTTTAAATATCGTCTCATTTAGTTCAAGAATACTTTGTGGAATTTTATTATACTCGTAGCATCTCAAACAGTACCCCATGAAAGATGAGTCTACTTTAGCGAGTCTGAAGCCTGGCTGAACTAGTTGGTCCCTATTTCTAGTACTGTAATTATGTCTGTCACCTCTTTTACCAAAAAGATGCAGATTTTTTCTGACGTACATTATGTTTTCGTAGATGTACTGACGATGTACCGTCATGATGCCAATATCCTTAAACAGTTCCCTTAGAGAATCGCGCCTACGAAGATTATATATGGCTCTGATGGCTCTTTTTTGCAGAATAAATGTAGACTCAATATCTGCAGCCCGTCCCCATAGCAAAATGCCATAAGACATTATACTGTGAAAGTAACTAAAATAGACCAGTCTAGCGGTATCTACATCAGTAAATTGACGAATTTTTCTAAAAGCATATGCTGCTGAACTTAGACGCGCCGCAAGGGATGTTAAATGAGAACCCCATTGTAGCCTTGAATCAAGCGTAATCCCCAGGAAAACCGTTTTATCTACGAATTCAAGTTTCTCTTTATTTATATATACGGGACCGAAGCGTGGTCGCTCACAATGGGCCTCATCAGAAGGCTTAAAGTCACCCAAAGGGCAATGGAGAGGGTTATGCTCGGAGTTTCCTTGCGTGATCGAATCAGAAATGAAGACATCCGCGAGAGAATTAAGGTTACCGACGTAGCCCGAAGAATTGCCAAACTTAAGTGGCAGTGGGCAGGGCACATTGCTCGCAGAACGGATGGACGATGGGGCCGAAAAGTTCTGGAGTGGCGACCGCGAACCGGTAGACGTTGCGATGGAAGGCCTCCCACTAGGTGGACCGTTGACCTGGTGAAGGTTGCGGGAATCCGCTGGATGCGAGTCGCACGGGACCGGTCAATGTGGCGACACTTGGGGGAGGCCTATGTCCAGCAGTGGACGTCTTTCGGCTGAAATGATGATGATGATGACGATTTAAAACTAATATTTACTTTTTTAAACAAATTAACATTAATTTGAGTTGTGATTAAAAAAAAAAAAACTTGTTTTTATATTAGGCTGTTTAACGGCTTCATACCTTTGCCTCTCCTTCAACCTGCTGAAAGCAAAGTGCGGAAAAAAAAGAAAATCAATAAATCAAGTTTTTTAATTCATGAAAAAAATTAAAATATAGTCTTTATTTTATTTTATTTCTTCAAAAGTGTATTGAAAAACGTACCCGAATCTCACTGCTTAAGCTGTCCCTAGTTTCGCTAAAAGAGAGCGAAGCGAAGAAATAAAAAATAAAAAAAAATCACTTGTGTGTGACTTATCAATCATTAGTCACACGAACTTTTAAAAGTAAGTCACCAACATTGACACCAACGGATACTGCATTCCAGAGAACTAAAACAGAAACACGATCTGACTGACAAGATGCGTCATGAGATGAAGACTTTCATGCAAGCTCGCGAAGCGTGGAGACTGAAGCAGAAGGAGATGGTTATCATTGAGGAACGGCAGATCGAGGAGCAGTGCAAGATGTTGGCTGATAGGAGCTCTGATGTGTAAGTAGCATTTTATTAGTAGTAGTACTAGTAAGTATTTAGAAAAAGGCTTGCCCCTATTACATGGGACTTATATGTGTATGACTGGCTAAATGTGGGGGGGTACTAGGGTAGGTATGGTTACAGGGCATGGTTGATTACAGTCCACTCCTCACACATAGAGAGGAGGCCTAGTTTTATTGACCCAACACTATTTCAAACCTCTGGTAATATCTGATGACAAGAATCAACAATAGCGTCCACTAGAAAAGCGTCGAGGCAATGAATCTTTTCCAGAGAAATATTCAAATGTTTTCGACAAATTAATCTGGAACGAACAGCGGAGGGTTGAAAAGAAGAAACCTGTGTCTTAGTAGTGGCAACACATTGTCTGATATTACTTGTATTATTAGAGCTCTTTGCAAAAGGAGCTGGCTAGGAGAAGTTACCGCCAAGCAACATTACTATGTCCCATTTTGTATGTTATTGCCTACTATTATCGTGCATTCCCTTTGCCGAAACATTCACATAAGAACAAGTTGTCTCCTGAGATAAAAGATGTAAACTAATAAATAATTCAGCTTGTTTTAAGTGAGTGATTCGCCTGTGGGAATGTACAGCATTCATATACACTTATGGTCTTCTAGTTTTATATGATTGGGTTCAATTTTGTTAGCTTTGTTATTGTTTTTTCAGTATTGCTGAAAGAGAGAGAAAAAATAAGATCAAAATGGAGCAGAATGAAAGAATGTCGGCTAAAATATTAGCAGATGAGGTAATATAAATTAGTTATTAATACAGCTGTTCTTTGATATCTTTTTCTTTAACTGTACCTGCACGCGTAGCATGACCACTGTAGAAACTCAACTCAAGAGAAGAAATCTGTCGTTTTGTCGATTCTTCCGTCGACAAAACCCGTTTCTACGGTGGTCATGCTATGCGTACTAGGCGTCAGTACGACATGTTATTGTTGCCGGCTGCCTCGCGTACGGAGCAGGCCGACTGGTCCCGGACCCAGACCTGGGTTGGGTTCCACGCTGGCAACAGTATCACATTAGGCTCATGGGTGCAAGCCCCACATAACGAAACCGTCTCCCCGGACGGTGCGGTATGCATTAGGCATTTTTCACTGTTTAAAAAAAAAGATTATATTTCCGGAATGGGATTGGTCGGTGAAAGCTGAAAGCAGATGGCGCTAGCATAGTTTGTTCCCAATCTGCCAATGAGGTCAAGCCATTTTGAAATATAAAATGACCATTACCAGATTTTCTATCTATGACGACGCTCGGAACAAACTATAATAGCGCCATTAGTTTCCAAGTTGCCATTCCGGTCTGTCATTTATGTTAGTCCATATACCAAATCCGTCAAGACGTGAAAGGTAACAATCAATGATTTATGCTCGCATTTAAAATATCAGCAGGCAGTGAATCTGCCTTACGTTCTTAGGGTGTCCCGGGTTCGAATCCCGGTAAGGGCAAATGTTGTTATGATGAGCATAGACATTTGTTTCCGAGTCATGGATGTTTATATGTATAATAAGTATCTATGTAGTATATCAACTATCTGGTGTCCACGACACAAGCCTCGTTGCTTAGTGTGGTACTAGATGGCTGATTAATTTTCACATTTCACAGGCCGCCCGTCAAGAGCGACTGGACATGATAAAGCTGCTGCAAGAACAAGAGTTGTTGGAAAAGAACTTCCAGGATGACCTGGCACTGAAGAGGAAGCAAGAGAAAGTGAAGAGGGATACTCTGGACGGTATCGGCGGACAGATCGCTGAACACAAAAAGGCTGCACAGGATGAGAGGGACGCTGAGGCCAGGTTCAGGAAGGAGGTGCGTAGATTTAGATGTTTAAGGTGACACAATTCACGAGCTCGAGCTCATTGGTGGGCGTGGCCAAGAAGCACGCTGTCTCACATGGCATCGTGCCCGACAGAGATAGTATCAGTGATGAGCAGTTAGACGCTAGTCTACACGCACGTCTAGTTCGTACGCACACACACAGCGTTCCGAACCGTGCCGAACAAAAACGAAGTTACACCAACGACACATAATGCTATTCGACGCCGCTCAATTATTACATATATTAATTATTATTATTATTATTCTATATATTCTGTATATATATATATATCTTTACAAATAACTCTTTCTTATGATAATTTCGTCTGACCTTTTATTTAAATGCGCTAAAAAGAATAAAATAAAACTTTTCCTTTAAAACTTTTACTATCAACTTATAATGTCATTACACAATTCGCGAGATTAGTGGCAACAATAATGTTGTATAACTATATTGTTTGTTATTGGTAGCCTGGGTCACGATGTCCTGGACGCTTTCCACCAGGTCTGCTAATCCCTAGAGAGAAGTAAATGGCTGTGAAGCCAGCAGAGTCTGGACGTTAATCGGCAGACGACTGCTTTATATTGTCATCCTGGTACTGTGGATTTCCTTGGCCTGATAAAATTTAGGATTTCCTTTTCAGGGCGTATCACGTCGGGGTCACCAATTTAGTGGTTGTTATACACTAATTCAATTAAATTAAAATTTTTCATCATTCAATATAAATTTAGTCAACACAAGACAGCGAAGTGACAGATCAGAAGAAAAGTAAAAATCATATCATGAAAGTTTTATGTATTTAAAGCTAAATAAGTAGATCGCTTCACCATATTATAGGGTGTGCGTTTCGATGGCGCGCCCACGGCATTTTCTTTTTTAAAATAACTATGCCATGATTTTGTAAAAATATATAAAATTTGGTTCAAATTTCCCAAAACCTTAAATTGGTTAAAGTTTTGGTTAAAAAATTATAAGGGTTTGAACGTGGCCACGCCATCGAAACGCGAAGAACCGCGCGGCCACGGAAATCTTAAAAACTAAGCAAACTCAAACTCAAAACATTTATTTCAATTAGACCATTACGGCACTTTTGAATGTCAAAATTACAATTAAAAAAACAAAGCTACAGTCTCAGTCACAAGGCATAATAACTCTAGAAAGTACTGTAGTTGCCCATTCCCTAGCGTAGATCTCTATGGAGAAGAACGGGCAAGAAACTCCATGGACACTCTTTTGAATCAAAATATTGTTACAAAATCTTGGTTACATCATTAATTTTGAAATTATACATATATGTGAGAACGATGTAGAAAGACGTGCACATTAAGAGCGTAGAGAGAGTAGAAAAAGACAGCAATTTAACAACAAACGAATTAAAATAAACCCCTGGCAGCCAAGAGATGACCAGTCCCAACTGACAGCGCCCGCTCACGAACAAGACGCGCGCATCGGCGCCATTCAACTCAACCATATTGAAGGGAACTAAATGACCCGACACACCCGCCACCATCAGCGAGACATTTGAGTGAGCATGACATTCTCTCAGCCACCAAGTCAATGAAAGATAACTAAATGTAAATGGTGGCTGAACAATACAAAGTACTCACACATGTGCTATGCAATTATATAATACTAAGAACTGGAATCAACACAATGCAAGTATATTTTTACAATCTTCTGCAGCTTCCACAATACATCAACATGGGAATCAATTCTTCTTCTTCTTTGCGTGTCGATAGACTCAAATAATGCCCGACCAGTACAATCAATTAGTTTGCCCCTATGGTTGTAGAGCATTTAGCCAAGCATTTTATCATCAATGTAATCCCCCAACTTGTAATAATATGCTTGCCTACATAGTGTGCGTTTTATACAAGATTTAAATTTCGTCTCGTTCAGTTGAAGAATGTGGGGAGGTATTTTATTGTAACATTTCAAACAGTACCCCATGAAAGATGAATCTACTTTAGCAAGCCTGAAACCTGGCTGAACTAGTTGGTCCCTATTTCTAGTGTTATAGTGGTGTCTGTCACCTCTTCTACTGAATAAATGCCGATTTTTCCTAACGTACATGATGTTTTCATAGATGTATTGACGAGGTACTAATTTCCTTAAACAATTCTCTTAGAGAATCGCGTCTACGTAATTCATAAATGGCTCTGATGGCTCTTTTCTGCAGAATAAATATAGACTCGATGTCTGCAGCCCGTCCCCATAGTAAAATACCGTATGATATAATACTATAAAAATAACTAAAATAGAGTAGCCTCGCGGTATCCATATCAGTAAGTTGACGGATTTTTCTAACAGCATATGCTGCTGAGCTCAGTCGTCCGGCAAGAGATGTTAAATGAGGACCCCATTGTAACCTTGAGTCGAGCGTGATTCCCGAAAAAAATTGTAATTTTATTTGTCTGATAATTTAAGTTTGATCGCCACTTATATAAATAAATATCCACTGTGGCGTGATGTACTTTGAGTTGATTTCAGTGACCATTTGTTACAAAAAGTTCCTTAAAATTTGTTGGTTGCAATGGAATTTTTAATGAATGAGTGAAATGAATCTTCTTCTACTTTACTATTTATCTGAGATTACTAAATTCATTTTAATCATTATCACTTTATAGACCGAAGAAAAGATAGCGAAGGACTTGGCCAAAGAACGGGAGAAGAATCAGAAACTGAAAGAGAAAGGGAGGCTTTACTCTCAGGAGTTGTTGAAGCAGATACAGGACAACGCTCGCAGGAGGAAGATCGACCAGGAACTCGAAGAGAGGCGCGCCGTACATGTGTTCGAGTGTGATAGGAAGTGGTGAGTATCACTTAGGCTGCGATCCCACTATGTCGTGACGATTCATTTATCGTTGGTTTTTAGTTGGCAAAAGTCGTGGACCACAGAAATCGCGTCGTCCTATATGTGAACACCCCCATTTAAATACACAAGCCGCAACACTTCGTATTTTATATGGAGCCAATGCCTATCTGACCTCCACAACCCAGTTAGTACTGGGTATTACGATACCCCTTGGTAAGACTGGTTGTCAGACTTTTCGGACCACTGACTTCCTGTAACGATTGTCAAAGATCTACAAATGACAGCCGGAACTACACGATTATCTGTCGTTACGACAAAGTGGGAACGCAGCCTTACACTGGTCTGTGGCGACAGAAACGGACAGAGGTTACTTATCGTATTATTCAAGTAATTACATTACATCGCGCGATCAACAATTATTATATACAGTAACCTGGTTGTTAGCTGTCGGATAGTTCTTTTTGTTCTGTACACTACAAGCAGTACTACAGCGACATATACTACAAAAAATACTACAGCACTATTTATAACACTAATGAAGAACTAACATTTATCATTCATTTTTTCATTTTCATTTTTCAAGGTCTTTATTAGTACATGTCGTTTCATATTCTATTTGTGCACCAATCACGATTCATGTCGTTACACAGGCAGCTATTGCCTTTAGAAACATTAAAACATGTTATTACTTTACAAAATGTTCAACTACGGGCTATGTGCAAGTCTTAGTATGGACCCACATAAGTTTAACTAACATTTATCAGTTAATCAGTTTTAAACAGTTATCCGTGACTTGGAGACTGCGACTACAACTGTTGGCCAGTAGCCCACCAGACGAAACACCTTTTTCTAGGAGACATAAAGACACACTGCAATACACAGCAACTGGTACATGACATAGAAACCAAATTAGAATCGGTTACAATGAAAGACTTCTGCATAATTCTAATAGGAAAGGAAGATTTAAAGACAACATGTGACTACTTCCAACTGACTCTTCAATTACGAGCTTCTTTACAAAAAGTGAACTTTACGAACATCATTGTTTGCACACCGACATTTAACTGCAGTTCCCAAAGAAATATGTATAATTGGAGAGTAGAGCATTTAAATAATTTACTGTATCTTGACATATTGACATATCGTCGGGGATAGAGCAAATCCGCGTAACTAGCATTGGATAATTCCGCGTATCTGACAAATGTAGCCAATTTTCAATTTCGCGGGCATTTCACGCAAGATCCCGATTGGCAGTCTTCTCGCTGACGTGACTTTCGTTCGACCAATAGAAAGCAAGAATCGGCCATGTTATGTAGTTACGCGGTTTTGCTGTTCATTAAAGTGATTTTACTTTAATGAACAGTGAAACCGCGTAACTGACGTGTTATACTGATGCATTTGATTAAATGTTTATTTTTTATTTTTTTAGCATTAAAATGGCGAATGAGTCATGTTGCAAAGACGAAACACTTCACGTCACAAACTTAATCGATTTAAAAAAAAGGCGCGAAAAATTGTTGGAGCTTAAAAAAAATATTTTGCGTAGACAATCGGCACCTGATGAAAATACCAAAGAATTCCCCAAAAACTTACCTAATACCAGTCTTGTTAATTCGGAGAATCAAGAAGAGCTAAAGAAACTGAAGCTTTAGCTTATTGTGACACAACCACTTTTAGTGCTTCCTGCTTAGAAAATCTGCTGGAAATTAATGATCACGACAATGTTCTGGTCTGACTGTGACTTCGACTAATAATTTGGTATCTAATCTTTCTAAAGAGGATGTTATGCACTGAAATCAATAATATTAATCTAAGTGAATTAGGTTTTTGTCATCAGATGATTCTGTTGCCGACCCAAATTACTGTGCACTCTCTGAAATAACTAATGTTGCACCGATAGCTAGAGTGACCCGACACTATACCTAAGACATACCAGACGTCAGCCTGTACGAGATTAGGATGGCTCCAAATACAGCTTAAAAACAACAAGGCACCAGGTGATTACGGAATTACGGCCGAACTTTTGAAGGCGGGTGGAAAACCGGTACATAAGGCCCTTCAAAAGCTGTTTAATTCCATCATACTCGAGGGGAAAACGCCACAAGCATGGTGTGGTGGTACTCTTCTTCAAGAAGGTCGACAATTCCCGGATGAAGAATTATAGGCCCTCTCACTCTGGAGTGGCCACCGCGAACCGGAAGATGTTGCGTTGGAAGACCTCCAACTAAGTAAACCGATGACCTGGTGAAAGTTGCGGGAATCCGTTGGATGCGAGTCGCACGCACGGGACCGGTCAATGTAGCGACACTTGGGGGAGACCTATGTCCAGCAGTGGACGTCTTTCGGCTGAAATGATGATGATGTTGATTTTACAGTATTTTCAAGTTTTTATTTAAGAAAGATTGTATAGAAAAATACTTTGATTAATAAATAGAAGAACAACGCTCAAAAGCTTGTAAAGATCAGATACTGTAAGTCGCTTTTTTCTTTGATTACTTATTAAATATTATTTGTAACATTAATTACCTGTTTGGTTTCAAAACCGCGCAACTGACAACAGTTAGGTGCCATTTTGATAAGATTGTAGTCAAATCAAATCCGCGTAAGTAGCGTAGCGGTTAAATTAATAATTGTAACAGATAATTTATGGTAAAAATACATAGAAAACATCAATTATTACTCTCTATGTAAAAATGAGCCCAATTGCCCTTAAAATAAAGATATTAAAGAGTTTTAAATTTCCCGTGTAAAACTAGATCAAATGCAGATACGCGGCCTTTACCTATGGTAGATTCGCGGTTTTGCACTATCCCCGACGATATGAGCATGCATAACTTTTGGACTCCAACAAAAATCTAGCAATTGATTCAACAATGTTTACCAAACTAGGATCAGTAAATAATCATGGAATGCAGACAATTTTCAAAGATATTGACGAGTTTATCGACGGTATTAAAAAATCCGACTTATTCATGACAGAGGATGACATAATACCCGATAGTCAACAATTGGACACACAGTTTTTTCTACGATACCTATCTATACATACTATATCAAAACATTGCAGGACTTTTAAATAAAGCTGATGCATTTGTATGTTTAGAAGAACTCGTGGCCAAAAATGTTGACGTTGATGTTATTTGCATAACAAAACATTTTATGATGACTGGTTATGAGCAGTATCTCTCAATCCCGAACTACACACATCAAAAGTATCTAGGGATCAACATATATTTTTGCAATAACTTTTCTCCTGATTGATATTAATTAAAATTTTCTTTAAGGATTCATCAAATAAAGTGTTTTCGTTTGTCACAGTAACGATAAACCAAGTCACCTTTGCATTAATAAAGAAATTTGCCATTTTCCTAATAAAGGGATTTTTGACATTTGAACCACTAACATTAAAGTTCGAAAAAAAGACTGAAATAACAGTTTTCTTTAAAATTTTATTGGGTAACTTAAACAATTAATAATCCGTGTTTCTACCGCGAACACTAACAACACAAGAACATCGGTTTGGCATACTCAAAATGAGTTCATCCAAATCACGCTGTGGAATGGCCGCCCATGTTCGTTGCAACAACAAAAAAAGGTCTTCTTGCGACTGGATACCCTCCATATTCGGCAGAGCTCTTCTCTGTAGCATATCCCATGCATGCTCAATCGGGTTCAAGTCTGGCGACTGAGCAGGCCAGGGCAGGACATTGATGTTAGCTGCGGCGAGAGTCTGTCTTACAACTCTTGCGGTGTGCGGTCGTGCATTATCATGCATTAACTGAAATAAGGGACCGATTTGCACTTGTAGAGGAACGATGACGTCTGATACAATCGTCTCAGCATAAATTTGAGCGTTGAGGTTGCCTCTGATCCAAATCAACTCAGTTCTTCCGCCGATCCAAATACCCGCCCATACCATGATGGTTCCACCACTATAAGGATGGACTTCCTGGCAGGATTTTAATCGCTGTTGGCGTCCAGGGGTTCTCCAGTGTCGTATACGTCTTGTATCCGGTCTCATACCAAAACGAGACTCATCAGAAAAGCACACGAAACGCCATTGTTCTTCTGCCCAATTTCTGTGTTCAAGAGCCCATTGATATCGAATCCTACGATTGTGCATTGCTATAGGTGGTACCCGTAGCGGTCTTCGGGAATGAAGGTTCACTTCATGCAAGCGGTTTCTGACTGTTTGGTCGCTAATTAAGTTCCCTGAAGAGTGATGAAGCCTCACGGCTAACATCATGGCGGTTATTGTTGGAGCTCTTCGAGTTAAGATTTGAATGTATCGGTCTTGTCTCCGTGTGGTGCAGCGATACCGTCCTCCATGGCGCTCAGCCACGGTACCAGTGCTTCGGTAACGTGTCCAAAGTCGACTGATAACACTCTGACTTGTATTCAGAGCTAAAGCTACAGTACGTTGCCGGGAACCAGCTTCTATCATTCCCACGGCTCTGAGCATTTCTTCCCTGCTTAAATGACGTCGCCGCTCCATAATAACGTTGGTTTTAATCAGTAGTAGGGAAACAGTAGCACTAATAATATCTTCAATGCGTTGTATGTTTTTATAGGGAAAATATTGACAGCTTATTTTCATCTTTTACTCGAATTTGATTGAGAGTTCCTGATTCAAATTATGAAATGCACCAAAAAGGATCCATATAAATTTATAAAATCATAAATTTATTACAAAGCCACATCTCAATCTCAAGAAATCCGCATAAAAATGCTTGATCCCTAGACATTTTTGATGTGTGTATAATCTAGCTACTTGTTTTAGCAGGATAGATACTAAAAGAGGGGGTTCGTGTATCTTGATAAAAACACCATTGGTAAGAAATTCCTGAAGTTCGGAACATAGCAATAAGTAGCACATTCGAATGTTGTGGTATAGAATTGACTCATACAGGTACCATTGTGATCTGCGTCTACAGAGTTCCAAATGCAAGTTATTTGACCTGTTTTTTTGAGCAACTGTACAAATTATGCCAATTAATAACAAACAAGAATAAGCGAAATGTTGTAATATGTGGTGATCTTAACGTTAATATTTTGAAGCGTTGTAATATCACATTAGAACTAAAATGTGTTTTACTCAATTTTAATTTCAAATTGGCAACTAATAAGCCGACTAGACTTTCTAGTAACACATGCATAGACCTTTTTGCGCATAATCTGGGTAAGAAATGTAATTGTGACGTAATTGATCTTGCTCTTTCTGACCACACCTGTCAAATACTCAAGGTTCAAACCAAAAGAATATGTATAATGAAGCATTGGTATATCAAACGTCGTGACTATAATCTAGTTAACATGAATAAATTTAGGGAATGTTTGCAAAGTGTTTCCTTTTCGGAAAATTATCAGATTGATGATCCGAACACAGCCTATAATAATTTTTTGGAGACATTTACTCTTCTGTATAATCTATGTTTTCACTTTAAGCGTATTACTATAAGTTTACAAAAAAGACCACTATGGGTCTCCCGAGGCATCAAGACATGCAGTAAGAAAAAAAGAGCCCTCCTGTGGCGTTACAGACGGTACCACAATGAACAAGACAAAACAACCTTTAAAAAGTACTCAGCAGTTTATAATAAAATAATTAAATTAACGCAACGTGCTCAGAATAACTACAAGATCAAATCATCATCTAACAAGTCTAAAACTACGTGGGAAATAATTAACCAAACTAAATGTAATACGCCCAATAATAATTTAATTCGTAGCATTAAAATAGTAACACATCCACCTGATATAGCGACCGCATTTAATGACTTCTTCATTGATAAAATACAACCTATAACAAATTGCGGCACACAAGTGACTTCTAATATAGAAAAGAATAGTAGCTCGATGTTTATGGCACCAAGCACTGAAAATGATATTAATGCTATTATTAAGACTTTGAAGAATTGCGGCAGAGTAGGTAATAATGGCATCTCTACCAAAGTAATTAAACATGTAGCAAATTGCATTGGTGGACATTTGAGCCATATTCTTAATCTGTGCATATCACATAGTACTTATCCAACCAACCTAAAAACAGCTATTTCCGAAATAATAAAACTATCAATATAGCAATATATGACTTTTTGAACAATGTAACTTCGAATGTTGACAAAAGAATACCTGTTTGTTCAATTGATTGTGACATGACTAAAGTATTTGACTATTTCGAGCACAATATCCTGCTCAATAAGCTGGGTGCGTACGGTATTAGAGGGAACATCCTCGGCTTAATAAACTCTTTTTTACGGAACAGGTATCAGTACGTTGAAGTAACCGATATAGATCCCAATACTAAATGCCAACGTACCTATAAGTCCAGTCATCGCACAGTTGCTTATGGTGTACCCCAGGGCAGCGTCTTAGGCCTTCCGCTGTTTATACTGTACATAAATGATCTTCCAAAAGTAACAAGTCACCCTATTTCACTGTTTGCTGATGACAGCACTGTGACCATTAAGAGTACTGATGATCGAAACCACAGCGACGTTATCACTCAGACAATAACCTCCATAGTGAAATGGCTAGATAATAATAATTTTAAAAATAAATATTGATAAGACGAAATTAATGATGTTTAGCCAACGTGCGAATCCCAATATGACAGTATACTATGACAATAAAATTATAACACAAGTAGAGATATCAAAATTCCTAGGTTTAACCATTGACAAAAACTTAGACTGGAATTAGCAAATCAGCCTATGCCCTATTGAAACTGACCCCAGTGATTAACGTCGATGCTTTAGTCACAGCTTATCATGGTTTGGTCAGTTCAGTATTGAGGTATGGTGTCATTTTCTGAGGTAACTCGACCATCAGGGAATTAATTTTTAAAGCACAAATAAGGTGCATTAGATCAATGTTCAGACTCCACAATTTAGTTTCTTGCAAGCCATTCTTTATCAAATACAAATTGTTGACATTTCCGTGCTTATATTTTTGAGGTAGCTGTATTTGTTAAGACCAATCTACACCTGTTTTACAAAATAACATTTTATAACACACAAACTCGACCACAGAACAATAACTTGTGCGTAAAAAGGTCGAACACAGCGTTGATGCAAAAAAGTGTTTTTTGTATGGCACCAATCATATACAACCACATACCAAGTTCAAATTTGAACATAATCTTATTTAAGAAAAGGCAAAAAAAAAGCAAAGGAAAGGCAAAGGAAATCTTTGCTGTTGAATAAAGCATATTACAGCATTTCGGTTTTTTTAACAGACAAAATGTAATTACTGTTTTTGACCATAGTCGGTACTCATTGACATAGCATATCTTTAATTAAGTTCAACAACAATAACAACAACAGCCCATAACGTCCACTGATAGACATAAGCCTCTCCCATGATGGGAGGAATTTGCCGTAATCTCCACGCTTGGCAGGCGGATTGGAGATCGCAGTGATGAAAGACCAACAGAAAACGCTGCTGCCCATTCTCTGATCTACGGAGGCGCAAGGTGTTCTGCCTCAGACATTAGTCGCCTTATACGACACCCGCGAGTGTAATGGGTTGGTTCTATTCTACTCTGCCAGATACCACACGGCTGACCGGATACCAATACCGGCTTCACTTACTTTTGACATTTGTATATTTTTCTTTGTTTTTATTTTTTGTTAAAATCAATTAATACTTGCATTCCACTAATATAATTTTAAAGGTTATCAATTTTAATGTCAATGACCTCTATGAATATTTGTGCGCCTTCGGGCATAACATAGCGCGAATTAAGTGGTCGACACTTGGTTAGTTTAAAAAAAACTTTATTTTAGTCAAGCAGAGTAACAGTATCAAGATAATAATGATCATTCTAATAATTACACATGTATTTATATTTACTTATTGCTAATTTGACAATATTTTTATAACTACTTAAATGCTATTGTGCGTGGAGGGGGATTTGCTGACGAAGCGAATAGAGTTGGGGTCATCACACTTAACTCCTCCCTCCCTAAGAGAGAAATTATCTAAAGGTAACTCTGTAGTCTTTAGAGAATTTCGTCTTAATCGCTGAGTCAACAGATCTCGTTTTTGAAACAAAAGTCCTATGACGAATACAATTATAATGGCGTAAATGCTTATGGTCCATACACTGATTTTATCACTGACTATAATCGTTTCACCATCACTGACACTATCACTATATTTTGCCTGGTTCAGCAGTTCCTTGATGTCGCCTAGATCTATTCCTCTGAGGTCCATCTGCTTGGCTGACGGGGTGACATCTCTGCGTAATTCTGGCATCTGCACTGGTGGCAGTCTGAAGGAGACTGAGCTGGTATTCATGGGTGTTGTGATTGTTATATCGGCAATCTGTAACGTACATTGCTGACTTGGCACTAATATGTATGTGCCTCGTAGATTGTGTCTACGGGTCTCATCTTCGCAGTGTTCCGTTGCAGCTATTTCCTTTTCTGTGTATATCAACCAGTGGGTGTTAGATATGGGCTGCACCTTAGTTTCTTCAATCTGCACCTGGTGTTGCTGGCAATTACTGAAGTTATGTTGTACTAGCATGAGTTGCTGGATACATGTTTCCTCCGCGTACTGTACCACGTTGTCATCAGAACAGAGGTATGTCAGGTCTTCTATTTCATTACAGCCATTGACTACGGATCTGTATTTCGACTTGTTCACTATTAGGTAAGGGTATTGGGGTATAATGATATTAGGTTTTTGGGTTATCTGGTTGTAGATTGGGATAGGAATAACTTTATAATAATTGTATGTGTTTTTGTCTATAAGTGGAACTTCTAATATAAATATAATTTTACTATTATCTATATATCCCTTAATTTCTATGTTTCCCTCTAATTTTACTAAATTATCTAATGTTAATGGATAAATTAAGTTATGATGTTTTCTTATGACATTAAGAATATTGAATAATTCTGTGGTATTTACTATTGATGGGTGTAATATATGCATTTTACTGAAAGTAATAGCAGTTTCCAATTCGTAAATAATAGAGTAAATAGTACGACAATTATTTAAAACTTGGTTCATACTATTCATTACGGTTAAAAGGTTAGAGTACTTGGTTTGATTTTGAATAAGTGTTTGGAATTGTTTTATTTTGAAGTTCAAATGCTTAGTATTAAAGTTAATGTCATCAGAAACATTGAGAAATTTATCAAAAGCCTTCTGCATCAATGATACTTTTCGTTCTATTGAATGTTCTCTATTTCCTAGATTACTAATCTCTAAATTATATTTCCTAGCATCTTCGCTATCCAAATTTCCTGTTATTACCTTTATGAGAGACCCTAGTGGGTTTAAGATTCCTCTTTTAGTTCTGCTAGAAGGTAGAATCTGCTTTAACCTATCTTTTGTCAGTTCTATAAATGATTCTATTTGTATTGTCAACCCTAAAAGTTCCCTATGTATTTCACTATTACTGTGACTTATGATTTTTAACTTATTATATTCTTCTATATTATTTTCTAATTGGATATATAATGAATTTAAATCTATAGTTTTAATAATATCCCAATGATTAGTCCTCATCAGAGCCGTCCCAATCCGAATCGGAGCTATTCCCGGATTCTGGTCCATCCTCTGGATATTCAAGGTCGTCCCTTGATCCGCTAGGGCGAGAAGTATCAACCACCATCTGTGAAGGGCGTTTGACGTTTTTTAATGCTACTTTAGTGTTTCTATTTTTAAGCTTAACTGGTACTATGTTACGTTCGGGTTTTCCAGTGACAACAGCTTTTTCGTATCGCGGTAACTCTTTTGCTTTCCTAGTCCTAGTATTTTTCATAAAAATCGTGTCACCGTCCACTATTTTTGGTGGGTCCTCACCTCCTTTCTTGACCCTAACTAAGCTTTTATGTCCGATCATTTGATCACTTAAATGTTCATAAAGGATTTTCAATCGTTTACGATGATCCTGTAATATTTTTTGCAGTAGATGTTTGTCCCTGTCAATATCAAAGGCATTTCCTGATTCTGTGTGTCCAAAAACTACTTCATGAGGTGTAAAATTTGTCGCGCTATGTATAGTATTGTTATAACCCATGATCGCATACGTCATAACAGAGGTTGCATCTAAACTAGATTGATCGTATTTTGCTAACCTATATATTTCGATAATTGTGGAATGAAATCTTTCCACTATTGCCATTGAATTAGGGTTGTTAGGTGTCCCTATGTGTTGTTCAATTTTGTATAAACTTAGCATTTCCTTGAGCAATTCGTTATTAAACTCGGTACCTTGGTCACTACTTATTTTTTTGGGTATTCCATACATACTAAAGTATTTTATTAGAGCTCTCACTACCTCGGGTGTACTTTTATTGGGAATGTGTATTGCTTGACCTAACTTGCTGAATGAGTCTACTACCGTTAAATATTGATTTTTTTCTATATATAATAGATCTATAAAAACTTCTTGAAGTGGGCTGTCTGGGGTTTGAGTTAATTGTATTAATGGTTTCAGAGGTTTTCTGTCATACTTCGCTTTCTTACATTCCTCACATGCGTTAATAATAGCTGTCACTGTTTCATTCATATTGCTCCACCAATATGTTCTTTTTAATTTCTTTATAGTCTCTCTAATACCTCTATGACAAGTCTTTCCATGATGATATTTGGTAACTAATTCTTTCTGGTCACTTTCATCTGTAACGTTCACCACTCTTTCAGTACATTCGACAAAGTTTTGGGTTCCCTTTTTGTAAAGTGACGTAATTACTTTAGCAAATGTTTTTCTATGCTCATGGTCTTCAAAGTAAATGAAGTACTTATTTTTGTAATCTATATTATTCTTTAAGAAAATTTTTGACTAAGTTTTCGCTGTTTTTAGAAGGCAGGTGGACTTCTAAAATTTTTTGTTTGTCGTTTGAAATATCTTTGACACAGATATCATCCCTGTGCCAGGTGAAAACGTGAATTTGCCTATTTTTTGTATCAACCGCCTCATTTAGGATAGGAATACCTTCATGTTCCCTATTTGATATTGAATGTGCTGTGGCAGCGTCGCTTTCGGAATCCGATAATTCTATTGTCTCTATTTCCGGTTCTTTAACGCTTAGTTTTACGATTTCGTCAGTAATATCTTTCAAATGCTGTTGCAATCTAGTTTCCTTTTCATCTAAGTTAACTATCAGTGATTCTGAGTCATCTTTCGTTACATTAATTTTAATTCTCGATAAGGCATCTGCGTTTGTATTTTGTTTGCCTTTCTTGTAGTGTATGTCGAAATTATAGTCTTCTAAACGTAAACGCCATCGGGTTAGTTTACTGTTAGGTTCTTTTAATGAATTTAACCATGCTAAAGGTCTGTGGTCGGTATATATTATAAACTTTCTGCCATATAAATAGGGTCTGAAATGTTTGACTGCCCATATTATGGCCAATAACTCCTTCTCTATCGTACTATATCTGGACTCTGTATCACTAAGTTTTCTGCTAGCATATGCAATAGGTTTATCTGATCCTATAGTGCCTTGAGAAAGTACTGCACCTACAGCGAAATTGGAAGCGTCAGTTGTGAGAATGAACGGTTTTGTGAAATCAGGGAATTGTAACAAAGGTGCATGTGTCAGCAACTCTTTGCAGATTTCAAAACTTTTCCTATATTCGTCATTTATCACGATGCCTTTTCCTTTTTTCAGGCATGCTGTGAGGGGTGCGGTTATCTTAGAAAAGTCTTTGATAAACTTCCTATAATAGCCTATTAACCCTAGGAAACTCTTAATTTCTGTCACTGTTTTGGGTAACGGATATTTCAGAATAGCCTCTATTTTGTCATTGTTAGGCTTAAGACCATCCTTAGTGATTGTATGCCCTAAGTACATGACTTCCTTTCGTAAAAACTCGGATTTATCGAGCTGAACTTTTAAGTTAGTTTTTCTGAAGCGCTCGAAAATAGCTCGTAATTTATCTATGTGTTCTTGCAAACTGGTAGAAAATATGATGACGTCATCAAGATATACGAGGCAATGCAAGCCTTGTAGACCTCTGAGAACGTTATCCATTGCACGTTGGAAGGTGGCTGGCGCTGTTTTCAAACCGAACGGCATTCTGTTGAATTCGTATAAGCCGAATGGTGTTGTAAACGCGGTTTTCTGCCTGTCGTCTTCCTGAACTTGTAATTGATGGTAGCCAGATGCAAGGTCTACGGTAGAGAAGTACATACTCTTTCCTAATTTATCAAAAAGATCATTGATGTTTGGCAAAGGGTATTTATCGTCTATGGTTATCTCATTCAAACGTCGATAATCTACGACCATCCTCCACTTCTGTTGTCCGGAGGCATCTAACTTCTTTGGAACAAGGTGGACTGGTGCACTCCAAGGAGAGTTTGATTCTCGGATTACATCGTCCTTTAGCATTTTATCTACTTGACGCCTAATCTCGTCTGTTTGAGCGGGCGGCAACCTATATGCTTTAATATTTATAGGGTCTTCGTTTACCGTTCTAATTTTATGTTTAACTTCGTTAGTAAATGACAGCGGTATGTCCTCACAATAGAAAATATCCTTATATTCTTCACAAATTTTCTGAATCATCATTCTTTCTTCCTCATTCATATGGTCTAGCCTTATTTTCTTTAAGTTGTTTGATAATAACTCATCCATTCTGTCTGTGTCGTTTAATTGATTAACTAAGATCTCGCGATGGTTGTAAGGTTCTACCTGAAACGGGCTAGTGACCTTGAGGGTCATTTCTATGTCCTTACAGTTCTGTATGACTGTATACGCATAACCGTTTACACAGTTGACTAATGCACAGGGCATCCGAATCCCCTTAGTTAATTCTTTAAAATCTAAAATAGCCTCGCCATTAGTTAAGTTTACAGGAAGTTTTACCCTTAACTCACTACGTGGCGGTAAAATGTAAGTATCTTTCAGTGCCGAAGGATAAACAAAAGGTATGTCAGTATTCCTTGTACACAAAGTTAATGTTTGGTAATCAATTTTTGCATCCAATTGCTTTAATAAATTACTGCCTAATAAACCGTCATAGTTATTGTCAACGTCGTAAACATAAAACTTATGACTTTCGGGGCTTTTAAATATTTTAGGCAAGGGGGTTAAAACAACTTCCGTATGCATACTAACACCATGGGTACTGACTACTTCGAAAGGTTCTCTATAAATATTATTTTTAAAATAGTGGTAAGCGACACGCTGACCTATAAATGATCTAGAACTGCCAGAGTCTAACATAAAAACTGCATTATTTAGCTCTGGAATTATAATGTGAGGCAAAGAACGGTAATTAGTACAATTTAAAATTATTTTTTCTCTCTGTACGAGGCCCTTAGGTAAAAATTTTCAACTTGTTCGGGCTCATATGATGTGCTTGGTTGTGATTCGTAATCAAAATCATTTTCTTCGTTATTATCGTATGTCATAAATGAGTCATTATTCGTATAATTTACGCGTCTAGAACTTGCAGTTCGCATGGTAACGTCGGTGTTTGAACCCGAGTTTGCTGATGTTGTATTATGCTCAGGCGTTGTTCGCGTCGCGTTGGCCTGCTGACTTGGCCAAGGCGTTGACCTACTTTGTTGTGGCGGCTGGTTATGAGTGTTATTTTGGTTTCTAAAGGAATTTCTAGATTGATTTAAGTTATTTTGATAATTTGTATTTTCTGTCAAACTATTTTGTGGTGGAGTACTAGATTGTTTTTGTGGGTTGGGAGTACGCTGAGAATTTCCATTGTTGTTAGCAATTTTCCCTTGGGGTTTCAAATTATTTTTGTTTCTATTACTTTTAGATTCGTAAACTGCCTGAAAGTTTTGTTCTTCCAACACTACCTTTAGGGCATCTTCTAAGGTGGTCACATTTCTCAACCGTACTAATCTAACTAAATAAGGAGGTAAATTATATAGAAAAACATTCAATGACGAATTAGTATAGATATGTTGTTTGGCCTGACGTAAATTCGCATCGTCTACTGTTTCAATTATTTTCGCAATCAAGACACTACGCAAGTTTTGAATCCTATGACAAAAATCTAAATAACTTTCATTAGAATTTATTTTCATAGACTCTAACTCCAATACTAAGCAATCTTCGGTTCTAGGGTCACCAAAATGTTGAGCCAATAATGTTTTCAACTCTAACCAAGTACCAATACTATCTCGTTCCCCCACTAAGTTCGCGGCTTCCCCTGTTAACTTACTAGTAAGAACGTGGAATAGATATTCATTTTGGGCTTTTCCACCTTGAAATGTATTTATTATATATTCACATTTCTTTATAAAAAGTGGAAGCTGTCTAGAATCGCCACTAAATTCTGGAATAATGTTTGCCATTGTTGACGGGACCTGCATGATTTGATCCATTTTGAAAGAACAAAGCACGAAAAGAGAGAGAAAAATACACTAAATATCTAACTAAAATTAATATTATCACGCTAGTTATATCGTAATAAAATAAAAGAATGTTATCGCGGTATTGCTCAACCCTCAATAACACAACACATACAATTAAAACAAAGAGGAAAACGATAAAGGAAAATAGAAAGGATAGTGAAGAAGTTTTACTCACAGTCCCGTAGTTACTCCCATCTCCTCCTTGTGACTATTATTGAATACTGCTCCCGCCGATGTGTCTGGTACTCAATGAATTTGTTTGTTCGGAGATCCCTGTTGAACTGTAGAAACAGACGTCCAGCTGCTTGTAGAGTTTTATACGTCGCAAACTGACTACAGAGATCCTACCGGCTGCGCCAATTAAGTGGTCGACACTTGATTAGTTTAAAAAAAACTTTATTTTAGTCAAGCAGAGTAACAGTATCAAGATAATAATGATCATTCTAATAATTACACATGTATTTATATTTACTTATTGCTAATTTGACAATATTTTTATAACTACTTAAATGCTATTGTGCGTGGAGGGGGATTTGCTGACGAAGCGAATAGAGTTGGGGTCATCACACTTAACTCGCGTTTGTAATCTTTTGTAACAACTATTTATTGTACCTGTGTTAACAAATGATTAAATGACTTATGACTTATAACATTCCACCCGGTTTTTCATACCCCTAAAGTATATATAATATGCATGGAATGTTAACTGCAACTGCTGTCGCCCGGCTTCTCTACACTTACAAATCATCATTTTTCCTATCGTCGTTCCATATGGGGTCGGGGCGTCACGTTTTCATCCATAAAACTGTCTATTCCAGGCGTGAGGAAGTGTCAAAGGAACGCGAGAAGATGATCTCGGAACACGTCCCGCAGCTGCTGGGCTACCTGCAGGCCGGCGTCCTCCAGCGCGCCGACCTGAAGGCGCTGCACATCGAGGGCATGGCCGTGTCCAACAGGCCGCACCGCTTCGCCAAGTGTAACGCGCAGTGCACGAAGATCAAGGACTATTAAGCTTCGTCAGCGTGGGAAACATTTTTGTCAGCATCGAACCGTTACAGCTGTTTCGCACTACGTCCGATCCGAACAAAGTGACTCTCCCCGCGATTCCGCAGGACGTTTTCTAGTAATTTTATAATTACCTACATATTATGTAGAGTACTAGTACTTGTGGTTTATAAAGGTAAACAGACATACCGGAGATCCATACCTTATGACTGACTTTTCACAAGTACGGATCGGACGTAGTGCGAAACCGCTCTCACCGGGGTATCTACGACTCCACATAGCACGAACAGAGTTACCCTCGATGTTAGGATATCGACATTAGCCTGCCGACGAGCTTGGGCTAGTAGCACACTGGTGACGACATTCGTTCGGTCCGAGGAACTGGTGATGCTAAATTTTACACCTGGTTCCTAATATCTTTCGAAAAACTATAGATACAGAACGTGTGCAAAGCTATCGGCAAATTATAATAATGCTTTTAATGTTATTTTTTTGTTCAAATAATGTTGCGCAACTATGTTTCCTAATGAATACGAAGCTTTAAGCCTCGTGTCCATTTGACGCACGACATATTGCACATGTTCCTCAACGTGTTGAAAGTCAGCGCGCAACTTTTGTTTTGTTTTGTCATGTTGCGCGCTTGCTGACATCGTCGCGATGTTGTGCAATGCTACCGAACATGTTGAGCGTCACGTGTTGCGCGTCAATTGCTGCCTGGTGGATACGAGGCTTTACTGTCATAATGTTCCTGCCCTGGCTGGGAGCTAGTGCGGGCAGCGGTCGGCGTCTAAAACAAACGCTCGACACTTGTAAGATATTATAAAGAAGACGCGCTGCCGCCTTCTCATGTTGAGCGGCGAGGTCCCGGCTCAGAGTGACTCGCTCACCGGCTGTGCGAGCTGCGAGCTGCCAGCTAGTTGTACACGTACACAGACGGTACGTACGCGCATATGCGGCATTTTATCAGCAATTTATGTTTCTAGCTACACAAAATGGTGTTACTGCAACAATGTAATGCACTTTAATTTACTCACCATGAATCTTGAGGGATTTTTTGAGAAGTCTTCATACAACAATATCTTCGTTGGTTGGACTATCACATAATACTACTATTACATATTTTCTTAAATTGTATAAACAGTCGTGGTCTTTTCCGTCTGATCAGTTATTTTTTTTTTCGATTAAATCATGCGGATTCGTCGAGCCACGCCCCCTTAAAGTTTAGGCCTATTAGGAAAGCTTCAACTTTGGTGCACAAAATAACAATAACTCTCGTTTGGCGTGCATCGTCAGTGCGCTCGGCCGATCGGTATCTTTTCATTAATTATTTCTATACAAAGTCAACGGGGCGGGGCTAGGGAGTGTTTCTGTTGTAAATGCAAGCAAAAATTAGCTTAGTGGTGATCAGGCGGGAGTGTCCTCGATAGTACAGTCAACAAAAGAGTTAGCTATGCAGGCTAGTAATCTTCTAACTACGCTATAGATGCGAAAGTTTGTGAGGATCGATTTTTGTTATTCTAAAGTACTAAACGGATTTGGATGAAATTGCAAACAAAATCAAAGTATTTATTCCAAGTAGGCCAGTTACAGTCACTTTTGAATTGTCGAAACAAAGATGAAAATTAAATGTAGCTACAGTCCCAGCCACAAGACATAAAAACTGTGAAAGTACTGTAGTTGCCCATTCCCTAGCGTAGATCTCTATCTACTAAACAGCTACCGGTTCACTTAGTGAACCGCTTGTTGAAACTAACAAAGCTACCGGTTGACTAACTGACCCAAAACATTTTATAAATACCCCCGTTAATAAATTAATTAAAAATCGACTAAACGTGCTTTGTTCGTGGATAGGATAGTTTACTTCCCATCTCTATAATATTCCTCAACTCCGTACCAAAAATCATAGCTCTATTCCATCAACAAGTGTCACATTATAGTAACAAATTATTGTCAACAAAGCGCGCCATTTCTTGCGTCATCGTGTTATCGTTAGTCAAGTGGTTCAAGTGTTTACGAGTTACGTATTTGTTATTGTAATATAGTGTTATACCTTTGAATGTTCGTCAGAAGTTGTACTATCGTATTATGATAACACAAATTAGGTTTCGAATCGCAAAGTTGCAGTATTTCGCCTGTGAAAACGCGTAGGTATAAATACCTATAGTGATTGTGAAGTGTGAAGAAATACGTGATTTAGTGATTAAAACGTGTGTGAAAGCTTACAGTGAGTGTTTAATTAGTGTGGTGATTAGATAGTTTAACTATTTACACCAAAAAAACAAGTGGTTTTGTGTTTTTTTTTTTGTTTTTTCGTCCAACCGCGGCTGGCTAAATTAGTATCCAGATGTAAACAAACAGTGAGTATCTAGGTTGTAATGAATGTTTTGATATGATGCTAATAAGATATTAATGAGATTGTGGTCTTGTTGGAAAGGAAATATAATCTAGTTTATTTTGATATAAAAAAATGGTTAAGAAGTTAATAGTTGTTGAGCAAAAATAATATTTTATTAGCAAAATATCCGTTTTTATCACTGTTTTTCAAGTTCTACATTATTATTGAGTATCAAATTATAATTATTTATCTTGAAATTTGGTTAAATAGATAACACATCTATTCAGCTATCCACTGTAAAGTTTATTTAGCTATATCTCTTGTAGTTTGCGATCGTCAAGTGTTTATTAATAATTGCGAATTATTCGCGTTTAGTTCGCGAATTTAACGCGGTTCGATGCAAAAAATTTGCGCGTGACGCTGTCGAGTGGCTATGGAGAAGAACGGGCAAGAAACTCCATGGACACTTTTAAATCAAAATATTGTTACAAAATCTTAGTTACATCATTCATGTTGAGATGGTATATTATGTGAGAACAATGTAGCAAGATGTGCACGTTAAAAGTGTCCATAGTAAAAACAAAAAATACAATTAAAAAATAAACATTCAAATAAGCCATGGCAACTAAGAGATGACCAGTCACAACGGACAGCGCCCGTTCACGAACATGACGCATGGATCAGCACCATTCAACTCAACCATTTTGAAGGGAACTAAATGATCCGACACATGCAAATGAAATCAAATCAATTTATTTGCTATAAAGTATTGGTACAATTTCGGTCTTAACATAAAAAATCCAGATCCATAATACTAAGTCACAATAATGTGACATGCAAACATTTGAGCTTATAATTATCATTAAATTCATAATTCAATGTCAAATAAAAATTTGATACATTTTCCATAATAATTATTAAGTCAGTGCTTAAATAATTACCGTTATATTTGATTTACCAATCTCTTATTAAATAAGTCACTTACTGAGTAGAAATTCTTTTCCCTTAACCATACATAAAGACATCTTGCTAATTTATTATCTGGTAAGTTTTTAATACTGTCAGGTATAGCATTAAATATGCGAACACACATTGCATAGCTATTCTTGCTGTATAATATGGAATAGGAATTATGGGTAAAACTATTCTATTTCTGTGCCTATTACTTTTTGGAAATATTTCATGAGCTAATTCCGGGTGCATTTTCACAAATTTAGCGCATTTTTGAGTAGGCTAGGAAAACATCCAGATTCAAAGGATAGATTTAGTAAGTGTGTTATAACTGGTGTTAATTCAACTGACCAGCATTTTAGAATTTTTGTGGCTAGCTCATCATAACCTACAGAGTTTGTGTTGTTTAATGATAACATAATTCTATGTGTCTCTTCATAACTATATGGTTTTAGGAAAATAATATCATTAACAGATTGTTTAACGCTAGCACGAGTATTTTTCTGGGTATCGTTTGTTAGATTAATCCAATAGTCATTGAATGTTTCAGCAATTTTGTTGGAGCTATTAATTATATTACCTTTATTCCTTACTCTTTGTATGACTTGTTTGCTTTACCGATGGACTCTTTTTTTATCAGTTGTCATGATGCCCTGCATTTGTTTTTTGAGTTACTGATAAATTGATGATTAGTTCTTTTAATAGACCCATGTATACAACGCCTTAGGAGTTTAGAGTAGTTTTTGAACCTTGATTTATTTTCCACAGTTTGATGTTGCTGTACACAATTTAAATTACGATACCCGGTCTCTACTAATCTACATCTACAGTAATATTATAAAGAGAAAAGATTTGTATTTTTGTAGTAACAAACAAATATAAAAACTACTGGACCGATTTTAAAAATTCTTTCACCGTTAGAAAATATTAGGCTAGGAATTTGCTGCGTTTTTGTTTTCTTCAAATACATAAACGTTAAGTTTATTTTAAATGTCATTATTTTTAATAAATGCTTATCTCATGTTAATTTTTCGTAAATGGTACGAAAAGTAGAGTATTTTCCTCGGTGATAAAGCTGTCTTAGCCTTGGTGAACTTAAATCCCTCGCTACACTCAGGACTCGTCTTAAATCCCTCGCTTCGCTCTTGATTTAAGTTTTTAACACCCTCGCTACGCTCGGGAGTAAACCTCGAGTCCTTCGTTACGCTCGCGATTTAAATCATCACCCGCGACAGAAGACACTGCTTTATCCCCTTGGTTAATAATCTACTATTATATCATGCACGAAAGATGAATGATGAAAGATGAGTCTACTTTAGCGAGTCTAAAGCCTGGCTGAACTAGTTGGTCCCTATTAGTACTGAAATTGTCTGTCACCTCTTTTACCAAAAATTTTTTTTTCTGACGTACATTATGTTTTCGTAGGTGTATTGACTATGTACCGTCGTCCAGGGCTTTATATACCGGTAAAATTTTGTAACGTTCCCTTAATTTGACAGAGTTACCGTTAATATTAAAATAAAGTTAATAGATTTAACGTTATTTTGGCAACATTTTATCGTTAATCTTTTTAACTGATAATTGTTTAATAACGTTAATTTTATCGTTATTTTTAAAAACGGTTAAACTTGTGACCACTTCCTCGCATGCGAATAGGGATGTGATATTGTGGGACATAATAAATAATAATCATATAGTATTTAAAGCTATTTAATCAATTTACTTATAATTATTACTCTGAATCTTCGTAACTTGGCAAGCTTATGTCATCCAAGTCCTTTTCCTGTCGCACTTTTCTAATAACGTTTAGTATATTGACATAAGTTACTGTACGTTTTTGTTTTGGCACACGATCGAGTTCAAAAGCGACCAATCTTGCGAACGCCGCATTTCGTGGGTCGCTAGGTCCTGGTTGGTCTTGGTTAAAATCCAACGGAGGTAAATTGGAGACGTCACACCTTAATTCATTTGCGTCCCATATGCTCCGTTGGTACATCATTGCACTCGTTAAATCTTCTGCAAAAACTCGTGTTTCTTTAGTTTTCTTTGAATTTTAAAGACGAAAACAGTCTTTCGACACTCACTTGCGTCATTGGTGCGGCTAGTACGACTGTTGATAGTTTATACAAATAAGGAAATTTCTCCCTATGTTTTTCCCAATATGCTAAGACACTCTCCGTTGATTTTAATAAAGGTTCTTCTAAATACATAATCATTGATTGTTTTATTTCACTAACAATATCAGGCTGTGATGGTCTCCTTAGGAGTAAGTCCAAATTGTCAAGATTATCTATATACCTGGTATTTAGAAAATTGTCAAGGTCACGTTGAGCTTCTGTAATTCTTTCATTTGTCGTAGTAAGTAAATTCTCACTATTGATGTTCTCATTTTCTTTGTCACTTTGTTCCAATTCAAATTATCTATGTATAGTTTAATACAGTTTCCCTTTTGCCTTATTTTGTTGTTCCGGCATTAAAATAGTGTTCACCCGTGGATCCAGAAAAATTCCATTTATAAAAATATCATTTTGAAAAAGGCTTTTTTCCCGATTTTTCATCGATGCTAGTAAGTCAGTTGCTATTATTGCAGTCATTTTAGTAATTTTAAACTCACATAACATCCACGCTATATAAAAGTCTCCAACAGTAAGCTGTTCTTCTTGTAGCTTTTTTGTTAGTTCTCTTGCAGGTATTAAACATCTGACAAATTCACTTAATGCCTCTCACGTAGAATCTGGCAAGTGTAAGCGCTCATCAGTGCTGCATATTTCACGTAATGAAAGTAAGCTTTCCACCATATCAATTGTTGAATGCCATCTTGTAGTGCAGTCCAGTTTTGGTAAATTTTTGTAATTTTGTCTTAACAACCTAACAAACTGTGGGGTTCTAAGACGTCGCACAACTTCTCGACCACTTGTAATAAGACTACAAGTGGTTTCATCTTTACAAGCATCTAAAAGTGCTAATTGGAGCGTGTGTGCAGCACATCTTACAATGCCGATTTCATGTCCACTGCTTTCACTTGCGTTCGTAAACTGTCCTCTCAAAACTGTTGTTACTTGATTAGTGAATGTATGTTCAAGATCACTAGTCTCGTTATAATTGTCTCCGTATTGGAACTCCGTATTGGAATCCTCACATAAATTGTTACTTTCGTTTGCTTCAGCTGAACTGGGACCTGCCTGTACATCATCAGACTCTGATATATTAGCAGCTAAACAACTTTCATTCATTAGTTTACTCAATTTAATCATATTGGCTCCATTGTCTGTCGTTACGCAGTAAATTTGATTATTAAATTCCGTATTTATGCGAAATCGGTGTAAATTGAAGATGAGTATTTCTTTAAGGTGCTCGGATGTGTGGCGCTGAAAAATTTCAATAACTCCCAAATTTTTCAAAAGTACTTTGCCATTTTCTAAATATTGGCAGTTAATGCCCATGAAACTTCGAGTTCCGATAGAAGCGATATCGATCTTTATCGATATTTTTTTTCCATGAAGTATATTAGCTAGCTGATCTCGCATGTTTGTAGCCATAGACTTAACATTCTCTCTAACTTTAAGCGCATTTATAGTACTCTTATTTTCGGGTATTATAGCAAACAGGTTTTTAATTGCCTTATCGTTTATGATTGAAAATGGGCGTCCATGAACAGCCACTAAGTTAGTGCATTCTTCCAAGACCATATCAGAAATTGTTCTCTGCCTGGCAATGGTACTTGCTGATTCTTGTCGACTAAAATTGAGTTCTAAGACCTCTTTGTATATCTCTTTATGATGATGTTGCAAATGTTTCATTAAATTACCACTATGTTGTGTGTGAAAAAAACGAAGCAATTACATATTACGCATAGTTAGTAATATTATAGTGCTGAAGCTTGAATTTTATCAATTAACGCAATCCAATACACTTCTATTGAAATTATTTATTAATGCCATATTAATAGAGATAAGCGAAAAGCAACTAAAGTTTTTCTCAAACACAGTAACCTACTGACATAAGTACTTAGTTCAAAGAATTGGTAAAAGCGTAAAGGATAATGCTCATGGATACAATAATTAATTAATCTCAACTCTTAAGGTGAAAGCGTCAAGGTAGCCCACGAAATTCAAATTTTCTTACGTTTTTTGCAATTTGCAGGCCAGTGCTAGGTTTTATGTTGATAACAATATTATTCGCGGGTGTAAGACGTATGTAGTTACAGAATTATAATCATCAAAATCATCAATACACCCGCGAACAACATTTCAAATTGCAAAAAACGTAAGAAAATTTGAATTTCGCGGGCTAGTAGTAGGGTAGTCATTTTGTTTACATTTTTTGCAATTTGCAGGCCAGTACTAGGCTGTATGTTGATAAAAATATGGTTCGCGGGTGTAAGACGTATGTAGTTACAGAATTAAAATTATCAATACAACCCTCCAGGTTCATAAAGGTCGAGGAATGACTTTGACCTCGAAAAAGTCGTTCCTCGACCTTTGTGAACTTGGAGGGTTGTATTGATGATTTTGATGATTATAATTCTGTAACTACATACGTCTTACACCCGCTTATAATATTTTTTATCAACATACAACCTAGCACTGGCCTGCAAATTGAAAAAACGTAAGAAAATTTGAATTTCGCGGGCTGGTTGGAGCATTCACCTTAAATCTTGAATTCTTGATGCACGAGACTTTTGGGTACCACTTTTGGTCATTGTCCTTTGCTTGAGTGCGTTAGTATCAAATTAAATTTAAAAAAAATTGTGCAGTGGTAATAAGTAACTTCAATCATGTTCAAATATAATTATAGGCAAAAAAGCTCGAGACTGCTAAAAATAGTATTTATTTGGTGCCTAGATTAAGCTTTGGTTCCCAAAAGCCACCGTATCAATTATCTAAGTATTTTCAGATCAAGATAGCTTCAAAAAACATCATTGAACTAACAAAAATATGCTAAATACCTTGGGTATTTTTACCTTCGGTAATTACCTACTTAATTACTTAAGATAGATCATCATAATAAAGAGACATGTAACTTACCTTTAATGTTTTTCCACACTCTGGAACTAAACAATTAGATGTATTATTATCGTTCAGGTCAAAATATCTGTAGACATTATTTTGTTTTTTGCGTCCCATCTTCTTAGCGTCTCGCACAAACCAACTCACTGTAGGTATTACACACGACTGATGCGCGGCCGCGGCACCGGCTTCGGCGGAGCGGCAACAGTACATCTAAACTGATCCAATGCTAAGCGAGTGGCGCGAGCGCACAAAAATGTTTACCTACGCGGAACGGCAACAAGTGGTCACAAATTCACAATATCTCAGTCTCTGCATGTCGGTGGAATCATGGAATGCGATTGAGTCAGTATGGTTAGGTTAGCAACTTAGCATCTTCACACATCATCCACAATATAATCGTGAATGTGATCGACCGGGTTGTAGCTAAATTAACGGTAAAAGTAACGTTATTATCGTATTTTACGTTAATGTTATTTAACGTTAAATTACTGTTAATGTTATCAATTAACGTCATATTTTTGTAACGTTAATTAGGTATCACAATGGAATTAACGTTAAGTAACGGTTATTATTTTGTTAGTTGGTAACGTTAACAAGCCCTGCCGTCGTCATAATGCCAATATTCTTAAACAGTTCCCTTAGAGAATTGCGCCTACGAAGAAACAGATTGATTATAACCCTTTCACATTTATAATAGTAGTAAGAAGATTGCTAGCCTGCATACCGAACTGTTTTGTACTACTTTTTTCTTTACTTTTATTTTAAAGTAATCATTTTGACACTTACGTTGATGTTATTTGCCAATTAACTACATTGCCACCAACTTATCTGTTCATCTGAGGGCGTCTCTAGTAGTGATTTTGGTATTGCCATTTTAGAAACTAACCAAGAAATAAGGGAATTTAAACATGAGGCAGTCTTTCAAGTCCGTCTTTAAATATCAATAGAATATAATATTAAAATACGAGTGATTTATTATTAGTTCACTTACTATGAATAGAAATATTTTATCATGGTGGATCATGGACTCAAAGTTCGAGCAGCCGCACTAAAGGAATTCCTGTCGTCGTAATCGATGTTCTCGAGCCATCTGCTGATTGCCTTTTATTATTCATCTTCTAAGTCACTCGAATCGCATTCACTGTCACTCTGTAATTTATTTAATACTGGGTGATTTAGTTTTCCAAATGTGGCATCACTGACCTGTCACAGCCGCAACGCGGAATGGCGGTCACTGACAGCGGCATGACGTTCATAAAAAGGCGGCTGTAGTCCCAATTTTGTCCGTGATAGCTAAGTTGGTGGCACTATAGTTACTAGGTCTTTAATATATAAACAGTCTTTATAGTGTCCCGATAGTGATAGGAGTGAAAAGAAACCCACCTTTCAACTTCTTTTATTCTACATTTTATCATGTCAAATGCCACTATTTATTTATACTCATTCGTCATAATTCGCTCATTCAGCACAATATGCTTACATACTTACGAAACATAAAAATACTCACTAATTTAATGTGGATCTTCGCGATGCAGTGTTCTCGAGTTCGAAACCAAGATGAAGACACGCAGCTCTTGATTTTTCGGATTCACGTGCGTTATTTATCAATAGAGAGCACTTTAGAGCAGCGGTGGCCCAGTGGTGGCGGCCCCGACTTACGAATAGTAAGTCGTGGGTTCGAACCCAGACAGGCGCATTACTTAGTGTAATTTATTTCATCACCACTGCTCTCAAAAACGGTGAAGGAAAACATCGTGAGGAAACCGGCATGTCCTAGAACCAAAAATTCGAAGACATGTGACATCTAGCAATCCGCACTGGGCCCGCGTGGTGGATTGTGGCCCATTCCCTCTCATAGAGAGGAGGCCGTGTCCCAGCAGTGGGAACATTATAGGCTGATGATGATAATGATTTATCACTTGCTTCGGTGAAGGAAAGCATCGTGAAGAAACCAAACCAGTATGCCTGAGAGATATTTCTCGATGCCTGAGAGATATTTCTCGACGGCATGTAAAGCTAAGTCAAAGGCCCTTTAAAAGTGACACCAGGTTAGGCACTAACAAAACATAATAGAAAGAATAATTTCTTCATTAAAATGTATTAAAACTACATTGGTAGTTAAAATTCAAGTTTATTAGATTTCGTTGTTGTAACAACAGATGGACACTAAAAACTTACAAAATAATAACATTATAATAACGTATTTCTTGAACAAAAGTGTCAAAACATACAGACTGACACTACAAATAGTATCGTTTTTAATATTATAAACTGACATAAAAATAAAATGTGTGTTATATTCTGGATGTTAAAATACTGGTTTCAAGAAGTTTGAAAATAATGTTTTTAATAAAACGCTGAGATTTTGGTGTCCTGTGTTGATTTAATTTTGCGGGGTAAATTGGGTTACACACTTGCAGTTCCAATGCGTATTCATGTTGTCTTCTTCTTTATCGTGTGGTTAGTGGATGTATAACCTGGTATCGAGAGTTATATGCCGTCCATTGGCCTCTGACTTTGCTTTACATGCCGTCGAGAAATATCTCTTAGGCGAGGTGGTTTCCTTCACCGAAGCAAGTGATAATTACACAATACGCACACGTTGGCTAATTTTCCAATATCCGTTAGGTTATTTACCAGTTAGGTTATTTTGGTCAGCAGACGAATTTTTTAATTTTTCAAACAAATGAACTATAATGTATTACTGTTTTATTCAGAATTCGGTTTAAAATCCGGAATAAACTGAAAATCATATCTACTCTTAATATTATTGGTTTGTAAAAGGCAGAATTATTTTGTTTAGTTTTAATATTTTATTTTATTGCGTTTGAGTGACTTACAGCTAACAAGACAAAAGTTCTAGTGAGGTACTATGCGAGCCAAATAAGAATAGTACTGTCAAGATGCCATTTTGTTCCGCAATACTCGCGAACTTCCGTAAAATAATGTACACAAAAAAAATATACCGAACCTCCTCCTTTTTTGAAGTCGGTTAAAAACTACTTCTATTCAGCTATGCGAGCTATTCTCGCATAGCTGAACTAAGTTGGCTTTGTTTTCTTGGTCTACAACCCGTATTAGCATTTGATCTTTTAATTTTTTATAGCCCGGTTGGCCTGTGTTTTAAATTATGGAAGCAATTAAATGACATTTAATAACTAACTTTATAATATATTATACTCGGTCTCCATCAAACTTATTGGTTTGAACAAAAGTGTTTATTCTGTATATAATACTAATGAATACGTATGTTTTAAATATTAATAAAACCTTAAAAGACTGACTATTGTGATTAACAAAACTGTTTGCCAATTTTCATCTGTATTATTTTAATGAATATTAAATAAATAATTTGATTAACAGGCTAATCATGTGTTTTTTCATTTATCACTTTAGTGTCGTCAGTAGTCGGATGAGTTAAGCCTCTTGATCTACCAGCACAGAATCGCATATTTCCATTCTCCTATCCTTTTCCGTCGCTCTGAACTGTCATCAACTGTCATTTGCTAGAGCAAGAAACAGATTGGCAGTGTTAGCGCTCGCGGCAGCATGGACGACGCGCTCTGCAACTGCAACGAATGGGTCGATCTTCAAGGTTGAGCAACCCTTTCATGTCACGGGAAGTACGCGTTTTAGGGCCGGACTCCACTAAAGCGGAGATGTACGAAGGGGTAGGAAATGCTTACGAGCTAGGGTGTATCTACAGAAGCTATGCGGGGAGAATGCAACTTACAAATTTCACACTCTTGTCTCGCCTCCTAGAAGGGACGAGCCGCTTATCGTTTCGCGTGAACTCATCGCACCTACAAACTTCAGGGCCAGTGCAGCCCCCGTGTTCACAAACGCTTCGTGTCTTTCTTTTTTATGGCATTGGTGGCACGACGAGGAAGAAGGGACAAAAGCGAGCGAGATCAAACTGAATCGAAGCTTTTGTGAATACGGGGTCAGGTATCAAGGGAAATGGAGCTGGAATGTTCACGTAGGCGTGTAGAGACCAATCTACAACCCTGTAACCTGCCGGCTGTCAATCGTAGAGATTTTGATTTTCTTAATCTTTTCGGGTAGAAGAAGCCTGATAGTCTGACAGTCAGTTTTACCAAGGGGTATCTGCTCATAGAGCAAGATCCCAAGGCCGCCAGACATTACTTATTTTCATAATTGTTTCGGGTAGAAGAAGCCTGATAGTCTGACAGTCAGTTTTACCAAGGGGTATCTGCTCATAGAGCAAGATCCCAAGGCCGCCAGACATTACTTATTTTCATAATTGTTTCGGGTAGAAGAAGCCTGATAGTCTGACAGTCAGTTTTACCAAGGGGTATCTGCTCATAGAGCAAGATCCCAAGGCCGCCAGACATTACTTATTTTCATAATTGTTTCGGGTAGAAGAAGCCTGATAGTCTGACAGTCAGTTTTACCAAGGGGTATCTGCTCATAGAGCAAGATCCCAAGGCCGCCAGACATTACTTATTTTTCTTTTTCGCAACTTTAGCACAAATTTGGCCGTCGCGCTAAGCTAGCAGTTATAACACTCGATCGCACATATTGTTACTCAGAGAATAAGTAAGTTCGTGCGGCCCTGGGATCTTGGATCTTCAGTAATTGTGTAGAAATCTAATAGGCTGTTGCCCTAAATAAAATACTGATGGATGATACTCGGTTGCATCCGGTTCGACCAGTAGCTGCTCGACCCAAAATGTTAAGGCTAGGTAGACGATGTTGTTAGTAGTCCATAACATAGCTAAATGCTAGTGCGATTCGATCGGCACATCAATGCAGGTATCATCAATCTCTGTGTGAGGTCTTACCAAGGTTACCACAGTCATATACAGGGCATAATATGGCGGGCAACGTGAGGTTTTCATTTATTGTAGGGCTGGCTTCGATTGCAATGTTGAGCAGTATTCCATTAGGAATTATTCAGTGACGAATTCCTAATGAAATACTGAGTCTAGACTTGTGCCCTGATAATGGCAAAGATGGCAATACATTTGGTGTAATGGATACTTTCCACAGATAGAAGTATCCAATACCTGGCGATCCTGCCAGTTATGCAATGTTCTCTGCCTACCCCATCGAAATATATTTAAATAACAAAGGCTATTAGTAGGCTATTACCTCTCTCTATAAAAAGTTGGCAAAAAGCTGAAAGTCAACAGCAGCTAACTAGAAGTGATGTTCAAACAATAATTACTGGCCACTGCGGTCGCCCCAGAAAATATTTAAACGACTGAAATTAATTCCAAATACACCGCTTGAATATTAAAAGGGTGGATTGTAGGGTGACCACAGTTTGGTATTTTTGTAGCATAATCGTGTAGTGTAGTGTAGTGGTCCGCAGTGGAAAATCAGTGGTGGACGAGTTGCTAGATTCGCTTCTGCTCAGACTAGCACTACAAAGTACATTTTGTGTTTCTCCTTTTATATTTTGAATAGACAAAACTAAGTTTTGGCTATAACGTAATAAAGCTTGGGTTGCCTGACATTTAGGTGATTCCTGCTGCCCACGACGCGCCTTCGTCACTCATGAACTCTTCGCCTTCACCAGCCAGTTGTTAAACGAGTCATCAAGCCCGTCCTTGCAACTGTCTTAACGCAAATAAGAATCATAAATAACCACCATCATCTTATTACACAACGTTATCACATGAATGATTAATGGCCATTTTCAATAACTTACTAGCCGGTTTCGGTAGGTTGCTATAGATCTGTCTGTTTGACATTTTGCTTTTAGGTTATTCTTTGTTTATAGAAACACCGATAGCTACGGAAGGAGGCACAATCACATACACACACATTTTTCCAATAATTATACGTAGGTAAGTTAAGTTATAGAAAACGGCCACGGCTAGTCAATACCTAGGAACTATCCATCTTCAACATCGGCCTAGGTACTGAAGTCTACTGCTGATCATTCAACTCGATTCTCGGGATCTCTCATACATCTGCTAACAGCCACTCTGCAATCTTGCGAAGATCATCGCTCCACCTAGCCTAAGGGCGTCCTGTCCCACCTTATATACGCTTGCGAATTCGCGGTCTTCACTCAAGAAGACGGCCAATGGTCATCGGTTTCTTTTGAATATAAATGCGGATTCCTCCAAAACCCCTTTCAATACAGCCACCCTATTCTCACAGTGAAAGTTAGCATTTTTGTGCAATAAAGAAATAAAATCCGCACCGTCAGCGTTCGTCCGGACACGTTATGTTAAGATAAACATCAGCCCCTCTATATCGACAGTAGCCCCTTTATTTGCTCCCAGCCCCTTATCTTTGCAACGCAGAATAAAAATCATGTTTATTTTACGCCAAATTGCTGGCTTAGTGATGTTTTTAATTTGGCGTTATGTTATGAATGTGGTGTGTTTTGGGTGTATGGCTCATGGCTTTTTATGGTGATTTGAATAGGAATTTATGGGGAATGGTGAAGTTATCTACGATTGGATACACCTCTTGTCGTTTCGTTATACGTTTATTTTGTTCTGTATTATTTTGCTTTTTCACGATGATAATTATTCGCTAAAAACAACACACATCAATGCATAAAAAATAATTCCTCGTAGCAACTAGACGCGTAGTAAAGTAACTCAGTGCGTAGCAATGCAATTTATTGTATGTGCTACGAGTGCCGGCGTAGCAGTTAGGTACGCGGCGTTGTCGTAGCACTCTTACAACAATTTCTTGAAAATTATAACATGTTATAAGAAACTCGCCATGCAGACTTCATTCATGAGTTGCTCCATAAGATTACAATGAATTCTGCTGTACAGTGCTTGCAGTAGAATTACGTCGTAACTCATGTTATACTTTGCGTATGTTGTTGGGCCCATGGGGCAAGTTGTGCAGTTTGATGGTCTGTACTAGACCTTTAATTATGACCACCTAAGTGATACACAAGTTCTTTCATTTATTTTCGTAGCAATTCTAATATGCCTAGCGTTTATATGGTGGCCAAGCGATTGGTTATGCATTTGTAGTTAGGTTAGGTTATGGTTAATTTTAGTAAAATAAAGATTTCTATCAACACATCACATTTTTACAAGATCTACTAGTTTATTATAGGTACGTGAAACTCTAGTTAGTGCTCGCGGCCGACTTGCTTAGCTTTCTTCTTGTTCTTCTCTGCGAACTTCTCCACTGCTGCCTTGAACTCTCTCTGCTCTTTCAAGTAACGCATCTCTTTTATACCCGGACTTGTTTTCTCGGTGTACCATTTGAGATATTTGTCGTATTCCTGTAGCAGTTAGGAGCTTGTTTCAGTCTTAAGTTATAAATATGACACTAAAGCAATAAGTGAATTAGTAAAATGTGTATTTACTGTGCATATAGACCAAAGAGTTTGGTCATCTGATGTAAAGTTAATCCTAAATTTTAAAGTTACTTACTACTTTAGTTTCCTTGCCATCTTCTAATATAAATTCATACACTTCCATAGGCTGAATTCCAAAGGCTGCTATTCTGGGAAACCAAAATTTAACTATTTTATATTCGAACATAAAACCTGCAACATTACTTGACATATTACGAGTCATGCCTCTTTTCTGTAAAGAGAAACATGATGTTTTATACAAAGAGAGCCAAAATGAACTCAAGTAGTTATGAACCCTTACTTGACAATTCTATCAGCCGACAAGAACTTTTCAAGTGCCTCTTTCAGATATCCGAAGCTGTACCCTTGCAGCGCATGAGCCAAGTTGGAAACGTTGAAGGTCGCTGGTATTACTTGGTGCCTGGAATAGGTAACGGTTTAATTAATATTATATTTGATGCCAGTGGTCTTGGGAAAATTGATTGCTATAGAAAGTGTTGGGTTAAAAAACAACTTTAAAACAAGAAGGATTTTGACTAGAAAAAAATGCGGTATTGATTTGTTCAAGCAGCAAGAGATCGACATAGCTTGCAAATTAATAAAATGAAGTGACAGCGGGCTGACCATGTCACCGAAGGATCGATGGCCAATGAAGGACACAAATCGAGCCAAACGTAGCGAAGGACACCCCCAGCTGGATGTATCGAATACTTGAAAAAGATGCTTAAGACAAACTGTTTTGTGAAAGACAGAGGACCAGTTGCTGTGGCGCAACTTGAGGGAATCATTATGTCCAGCAGTAACCTACCATAGGCTGAGTTGAAAAAAAAATCCGTTAAAGTAAGAATGCTAACTTATTGACCCATTCCTTCAACATCTGCACGACCATAGAGTACGTACAGTCTGGCAGTACAAGTACAACTGGAAACTGCCTCAACAGAGTATTGGCTTTTGTCAACCATGGATCGGTGCAGGTGCCTGTAAGCAAAACAACATTTTCAATGATCATATTTAACTATTAGACTCACTTAAGTAAAGGTGGCGCAGTGCTATCAGGCGTAGGCCGCGGGTTCCAGCCCAAGCAGGCTCTTTACTGTGACACCATTGCTCCCAATTTCTCAAAGCAATATGAGGAAAGGTGGTGGTCCGAAAAGTCATGTGATATCAACCAAACCGCACTGGGCCCGATTGTGGTGGACTATAGCCACTCCCTCTCACTCATTGGGAGCAGGCATGTGTCTCACCAGACTATTTGACTCAAGTGTTTTGCAAATGCTGACAGATAATTAAGTTGGCGAGTAAAAGGTTTATGATCATGTGGTATGTACCTACAACAGTTATTTTATCCGTCTTGCGGATTTTGTTCATCAACTTCTGAACGAAGAATGTTCTTATGAGAGGTAGATTCATTTCTGCTTCTTCTGGTGGTATCTGTTGCGACAAATATTTACATCGTCGAATTAAAACAGCTTCTATTGTAAAATCTAAGGGAAGGAAAAGAGAAACAAAAAAACTGTTTTCATGGCTAATAATTATGTGTTAGGTATCTGCACTATTTTTATTAATATTAGTAGTACCTTAGTGTAAAAAAGTTTCTGAACATGTTTGATATGTATAACAGAAGGTTGTAACGCTCTGGCACATGTGACCACCATGTGCACTAAACGATTCAAGAACTCCGGCGACTGCATGTCTCCTTGCACTTTGTAGGGGTCTAATTCAAACAACACTGCTTCTGTAATCGGAATAGTCAGCTGTAGTTACTTGATATTAAAAGCTATGATCATTACACCCCCATCCTTAAATATCGATATACTTCAAGTCTTCGGAGTTTCGCTATTTTACTTAATTTGACCATGTTTTGGCAAGGGTTAAGTTAGACATAATTTCCTAAGTAGGTGTGCAGTATAACTTCCCCAAGTAATGGTCAATTATACTTACCATTGATTGAAGCCATAGCTTGGACCAATGTAGTCTTTCCACTAATTTTGGGTCCGACCAATAATATTCTGTGGAAGCCAAGACACACTTCGCGACATCTCTCCCACCAATACGCACGTATTTCAAAGTTGAATGGGAACGCAGGTCTATAGGAAACAAAAAGTGTTAGGGTTAGAGTCTAAACTTAAGACCATAAGTGTCAGCTGAAAGAAATGAAGGCAGAAAGCTGTATTTTCTATATCCGACGAAAAAAATTAAAGGTGTAAGAACACTGACCTTGGCAGAAAGATTTACACTTCGGCCACGAGTATAATAAATGTGACGGAGATGCCGGGACATTACTCTGCATTACGTTTGCTAGTACGGTAGTGAAAAGCCCTACTTTCAAGATGACTTATAATTAGCCAAGTATTACTTACAAGATTTGGCTACGAAGATCCTCACCCCCAAAATCAGCATCTCCTGTGAAGTCTTCTATTTTTCTTCTAGGATATTCGATCATGAAATCTTGATATGCCAGTTCCTGATGGAAACAAAAAATATAAACGACATTGTTAGGAGTTTGTAAGGATAAAAGCAGGAAGTGTTCCGTAGTTTATGCGTTAGGTATACCTTTTTTTTTTTTTCGCATGGGAAATCGTTAAATGACTTCTCCCGCTCATTACTGACTAAAACCCATCCACGTTCCTTCATCGCCCTTTGTGTTCCGGGGTCACGGTATCTCTTTCGAACAGTCCCGCAACCCCGGCAGGCATCGGTCCTTGCGGACCCCTTCCTATTGCTAACTCTCTTTGAGGCGCGCGTGGAACACGAACGCGCCGTCGACACGGCCTGTCATCATGAGACGGACGGACGGCGAGCTAGCCCATAGCCCACCGTCCACAGGCCCGCGCCTACGGTGCCCGGGGGCCACGTGGTGGCCCCCGACGCACGGGGCGTCTCCCGCGGCGGCCGGGACACTGTGAGGTTCTGTGAGGTGACGGCGTCCCATTCCGTCTCGCTCCGGACCATGACTTGCACCAGGCGAGAGGTCGCCGCCGCCAATCGCCGCTTCGAGGACACGGGGGTGGGGCGGCAGCGGAGTTTCCCGCTGCCGAGTAGCGCCTCCGCGCGATGCGTTATACCTTAGGAAAAGGTGTGGGTTTATGTGTATCTTCTGCTTCTTTCATTCTAAGTTTATTGAAAGGAAAAGTAAATCACACGGAGGAACTGCTGTAGGCTACCGATGGTCTCTTGAGTCCTAATACTTCTCTTCAACTGAAGTTAGTTCTGAAGACGTATGCAACATCTATTCTAGTTAATCTACTGAATGTCTACTCCTATTCACAACATTACTACTTCCTACGATCTTACCTCAATCATTTCAACAACTTGTTCACTTAAATTATTCTTTACTTTTTTCTTCCTCCTCCTATCACCTTTCCTCACAGGTTTCATAAAATTAGCTGGCATTTCTTCTTCTTGTGCTGTGTAGTCTTCTTTCAGAGCATTTTTCAGTTGCTGCAGTTCTTGGCTACACAATCACACATAACTTATTTTATTATTTAAATACTAACCTGATACAGAAATGATATTTGGTTGTTAAATTATACAAGTTAATAAAAAAATATTAGTTTTGCTTACCGCATACATTCGTCAGCTTCTGGTAGCACTTCAAGTTTCACTTCCATTCTTACATCTTCTACATCAATTCGATCAACATATTTTACTTTCACGTCCAAAGTTTCGTATTCGTCATACCTATCCCAGGATTTGTGATAATAATCAATAACCTGAAAAAGACACTAATCAAAATCTGGAATTCACTTACATTCAACGTACAGCTTAAACTGTTGAGTCTAGAAGCAGGAAATTACAGGGAATGAGTATGTTTGCCATTACTAACTGTCGGTAAAACCCATCGGGCACTTGGCAGCTGTACCTAAAAATTGTCAGTGACGTTTCGTTTTCCCTGCTATAGAGTTATTTCTTACTTGTAAAAGATGGTCAGTTTGCTTTGAAATCGGGAAGTTATATCCAGGATGCATGGTTGGATTTTTCATAATTTTATTCAGTAATAGTGCTTCTGCCTTTACTTTCATTTGTTCTTCTCTTTTAAGTAACATTTCTTGTCTCTTGGCTTCCTTTTTCTCGAATTTCAGCTGTAGAAAATAATGATTATTTCATCCGAAAATCATAGAAAGTTATTCATCCATCAAAATTCTGCATAATTAAATTGACTTACCTCTTGTGAATTTTTATTTTTGTCCGTCTCATTTTTAATTGCAAGTACTTTATTTTCTTCAAGCCATTCTTCAGGACTTGGGACTTCAGCTCTGAAAATTGCTGCAGAACCATCTTTGGGTATGTCGAAAAAGAATCGTACCGATTCAAACCTTGAAATAATGAATATATTGGGTGTTACTGATTTACTATAGTAAAAATAGCGTTAGGTAGTTCGACTGTTACTTGCTGTATTTGTAATAATTACCATAGTAGTCTGCTTACTCAAATGTAGGAAAATAAAAAGGGTAATTACAGGCTACATCGTTGCCGTGACCCACAATGTCTTTACAATCGATCTTGAGACTGAGGTAATGCCTAAATGACTAAAATTACCATTCAATAAACCACTCCCTGATTTGGTCACGAAATTCATCACACAGTGTGGCTCTCTTCTTTTTAAGAAACTGTTGTTTTAAATCCTCGCGTCGTGCAACCCATTCCTTTTCGTATGTTTGTTGTAACTTTGAGCGATTTCTCAGCATCTGACCAGAAAAATGGTACCTTTGTTCATTGTTAAATGTCTGGGAAGAAGAAATTCTTGTGGCATATTGTACCTAACCACTTTATGAAGTTGAGTAGATGTACATACCTCTTCTGCTTTTACTCTTTGTATGTCTACTTTTTTATTATTACAAATATTTAACCCCAATAATTCGTCTCGTTTGCAGTTTTTAATGCGTTCTCGTTTTAATTCAAAATAAACTCTGAAATTACACCAGAAAAACACTGCCTGAAAAATCTTTCCGCATTTATATTATTTGTTTAAAATTATTATAAATCTTAATACCTGAATACTTTGCGTATAAGTTCGGCACTTCTTACTCTTATTTCATATCTAGCCGGAGGTTTCAAACTTCCAGTCAGTTCCTTTTCCCAAATCTCTCGTTTAAGCTTGCCATATGTTACTGATTTTATCACTTGTCTATATTTTGAAAAATATCGTTATTTATAGGTTCTTCGGTTCTATAGACCCTTATTTTATTAATTACAGTTATCGTCGTGCTAAATATAATATAAATAGGCTACAAAAATCCTGGTTTAAGTCTATGTTAGTTTTTATGAATAATTTTGTTTCTTTAAAATTAACCAAACTAACTGATTCATACCTAGTTTTCTCCTGTGCCAGTATAATAGCTAAATATTCCCTTGTCTTGCGTATTGCTTCTGGTACTTCAACAACTTTTATCTTGGGCTCCTCTTCTTTAGTTTCTTCTAAACCCCATAAGTCTAAACCCCATAAGTCATTTAGTTTATTAGTTGATTCTTCATGTTCTTCGACTGAAATGAATGAAGAAATGACTTGAATTATTCGATCAATGAATGCCTTGGTAATATTGTGCGATGTCTTAAGTTCATTTATATATACACTGAAAGAACTAGCCAGCACTAGTTTAGGATAGAATAGGCAAAACGGCAGTATCAAAAAATTGCAAATCTATTTAGTCCGTCAGTTAGAGTATTGAAAATTAATGGACACGTATTTTTTTGTTTTTGTAAATCAATGAATATTGACAAAGATACAACGCATCAAAACTTGGGAGTGGAGGCTCGTGACGTCACAACTAGGCAAAAATTATACCTAGGCGTGACGTATTGAAAATTTAAAAATCGTCATATCTTCGTCAATTTTGGTTTACGTAACACAAGAAAAAACACGGGTCAAATATTTTTTAATAATCTAACTGACGGACTAATTCGATTTTTTTGTTGTCTCGCCTATTGTGTGAAAGAGATAGAGAGAAGCCTTTGCCCAGCAGTGGGACAGTACGGGCTAGTTAATTAGTTATGTGTTGATAGTGTTGCATCATCTTACATATTAGACTTATATTGTCACTTACGGGATATCTTCCGTGATTATTATTTGCTTTGACAACCCGCGATCATGGCGCTTGCAACAGTGTCGAAATATCGGGAGCTCAAAAGAAATAATAATTACGGAAGATATCCCGTAAGTGACAATATAAGTTTAGTTTTAAACCGTGAAAGCGTAAACCAGTGTTTGATCTTACCTATTGTAACCACAGTCTCTTTTTTTTCCTTTACTCTAGCCAATATTTCATCAAGTGCATTCTGTATATGTTCCGGTCTGCCTGGCTCCTTTGGTATTGCATTCACTTCTATGTCACATACTGTGTGATGGACTTCGATCAAACCATGGCCTATAAATTGGAAGCGACTGCCTTCCAACTTCTCCAGTTCTGCTTTCAGTTCTAGTATTCTGAAAACAGAGGTGAACTTAGTGTTTACATCCTATATCGTTTATATTTCTAGTGGAAAAACCCACAGATTGTCCGACCCGGGAATCGAACCCAGGGCCTCATGCTCAGCAGTAGCGTTTATGACCACTAGACCAACAAAATAAAAAACAATGATTTAAAACCATAAATAATGACTTAGTAATGCCGATTGTCGTTACTATTAGCTATTTGGATGAACCAAATATACAAATTCTAAAGGCTCTGCCCAAATTATCCTCAACCTTTTTTCTTTATACGTGCAGACTAGTAGAAACAGACTCATCTACCAAAAGCCTTCTTGAATCATTAGCTTTACACTATACTTACCTAGAAACGACAGCCTTGACAACATTATCATAATATACAGTTTTCTGTACTTGTAGGTTCTGTTGAAAACATTCTATAACTTCATTGTAGATGAGCATGTACTGTCCGAGGATTAAAGTCAATCTACGAACTGCTTGCGGGAGTGTTGGGTCATGGACTTTTGTCACCTTGAAAAAAAGAAATATACCTAGTAACAGATGGCTTAGACACCTGCCACCCTGTAATGTTGAAGGTGTTAGACTTCGTAGGACATGGCGGGATGAGCTGGACCAAACTAACAATTAATAGGCGAGAGGAGGAGGGGGAGGGGGGAGGTACGAGTAATTTTTAGGCAATTATTAGGCCTAGATCGAAAGAATTGGAAGTAGAGAAGGGGGAGAGGTCTTCTCAGAAGTGGGATGACGCAGGCCAACAGTCATAGTACCCCTGCGACGAATTTCGCAGGGTGGCTGGGCTGGTAGCAGCTGGATGAGAGCTGCCGGGAATCGAGTTGAATGACGTGTGTTCTGAGAGGTCAATGTTTAGCAGATGACTGTTGTAGATGATGATGGTGAATAAATTATGAGTTGTGAGGTCTATGATCAGCAGAGGGTTGATCATTCTCTTGCCCTTGTTCCAGTTCATTTCATTTCATTTTCAGGGGTCGGCGCAGCATGTCTTTTTCTGCCATACTTCTCTATTACTCGTCATCTCATCGGGTTATTGTACATTCGCCACAAAATTTATTCGTCACATTTTTTGTAAACTCCATACATTGAAAGTATATTCGTCACATACATAAAACATATGTGTAATTTCGTCACAATTAAGTCTTCATAGGTACATAATTTTTGCATAAAGTACTGGTAGAAAACAAAGTTATTGATTTTTAGCCCTCGAAATGAAAATTATTTCTAAAATTTTTCTTTTCTCCTGCACATGCTATCACACGCTCGCTCGCTCGGTGAATCTCTCTTTCTAGCCGTACTGCAGCAACGGAGCAAGACGGAAAGGCAGCCACTGGAATTCTTTTCGAGGAAGCTCAGCCCTTCGCAGAGGAAGTACAACCCGTACGATAGAGAGCTGTAGGCAATATACGAGGCAATCAGGTCCTTCCGTTTCATGGTCGAGGCACGCGTATTCCACGTCACAACGGACCACAAGTCATTGACATACGCGTTCGCAAATCCACGCTCAAACCAGCATTAATGGCAAGAGAAGATCTGGATCCAAGTCAAAGTCAAAGCCAAACTCCGAATCCAGCGCAATCCGAAAACACAGTCAGAAATACAAGAAACGGTAGGACAGTGAGATTCCCTGATTACTATCGCAAATTAACATTAAAAAAACGTAATTATTACTGTGATTTAATTATCTTTCTATTATTTTTCTTATAATTCTAATGCTGTAAGCAAATCAGCCACTTGCACGACATTTTATTTAGGATTAGGCGTGTTACGCAGGTCACGCTGTCCTTGACAACGTGGCCTTAAAAACGAACAAAACCAGACAATATTAGCGTATATTTTAGCTGCAAGTAGAACTGTGATTTTTATGTGAATTACTATGATTATGAAAAATAAAGAAATAACGTTTTATTCTACTTATTGTTTGATTTTTCTGCTATCTGTACGGAAATAAACAATATGGCGGATTTTCCTTCAAGAAAATAGAGTTGTGGCGAGTTTACACATACTTTTTTCGTGGCGAATTAACTTTGTGGCGAATGTGCAATAACCCATCTCATCAGACACTGCCTTTTTTGTGGATGTCATGGATGATAATCTATATTAAATACATATTATATTAATTATATTATATTATATATATATATATATATATGTATATACATATAATAAAACAGTAAAAAAACTGTGTCTGTACATTGAATATTTAAAAAAAGAAATAATTGAGGGGGGTTTAGAGACAGTAATAGAGCACGAATGAAAAAAAAAAATCTGCCTGTTTGTCTGTTTGTTTGTACACGCTAATTTTCGGAAGATTTGAATGTTTTTTTTAATTGTATAGGTATTAAGTCTGGGCAACATATAGGCTATAATTTATCTTGGAAACTTAACACCTAATGCAGAACCGCAACAGACCAGCTAAACTATTAGAGATACAAAAATGGTACCATAGCAAAAATTGTTCCATGTGACGAGCATTTTCTGCTGAGAGAATAAATTTAAAGATCTGGAACACCTGTTGTCCCAGCTACACCATAACACATATAGGAATGACGTCTTAGAAAAAGTTGTTCGGTCTGATGGGCATTTCCTGTTGACTTATAAAAAACCAAGATCAGAAACATCTGATGTGGAAATCAAAGCTATCACTAATTTCAATGTATAATTAAAAACTAACATAAGCTGGGAGTACCTCCACGCGGTGAAGGCGATAACAGTTTAGGACTGATTTTCGATGACGATGGTATATCATTAAAAATTTGACTCTATTGGCCAAAACTCCCATTTATTTTTTTTATTTTATCGAATAAATATGCCTTGTGTTTAATTTCCTTTTCCATTTATCTTCGTGACACGGTAGCCTACCCGGTAACGCAGTCCCTTAGATTTTAATTGACATTTAAGCGCACACAGTTCCCTGTGACTACATGTTTTGCTATGACAATACACAAATCACAAGGGCAGACGCTTAAAGCCGCTGGTGTTGATCTGACAACCGGCTGTTTTTCTAATGTAAGTCAGTGTACCCTTGGGATCCGCTGCGGAATTACGGAAGAAAATATTTTTGTTGTATAGGTATTAAGTCCGGGCAACATAATATAGGCTATAATTTATTTTCGAAAATGGAACACCTGATGCAGAACCGCAACAGACCACCTAAAGTATAAGAGATATAAAAATGGTGCCATAGCAAAAATTATTCTACGTGACGAGCATTTTCTGCTGTGAGAATAAATTTGAAAATCTGGAACACCTGTTGTGGAACTCCAAAGCCCAGCGACACTATAACATATATAGGAATGACGTCTTAGCAAAAGTTGTTTAGTCTGATGGGCATTTCCAGTTGACTTACAAAAATGAAAGATCTGGAACGTCTCGAATCGTCTCGCGCATCCCGTTGTTTTCCCGTCCCCGGGCTCTTAGAATTCGACATCAGACGTTTCAGATCTTCGATTTTGACGACCCCGTTGTCGCTGGCATAAGCAACAGGATCCGCGTACGAAGTCGCGGGCAGAAACTAGTGATAAATAAATGGTATTTACTGCTATGTCTCAGATAACCGTAAAAGGGTGAAAAGTATAATTACAGAATGTTATTAGGTTGGTGAACACATATACTACTGTACCTGATACTCAATATCAAAATCAACTAATTCTTTCAGATGTTTTAAAGCGTCTCTCCACTTGTGAAAATAAAAGTTCTTGGACATTGTGAATTTAAAAAAATAATTCAAAATAAACAATTTGATATACTTATCAACTTAATAAGTTTAATTATAACCTAAATAATGATTTATTTTTGGCTCTAGTTGGCCATGACATGCATCCATGGGCTTTTAAGAGGTGACCTCTGGTCTTCGTCGTTTCTATTTGAGTCACATTAGCTTCTACTAGAACTAACTCCAGAACTTACCGTTCAGTACAAAGTGTGGCAAACACTTTAGTCGTAACCTTACCAGCATAAGAAGCCTCGTATTTTATTGATTGGACTACGACTTCCCAGAGCGGCCGAAACTACAGAACGCCGATTCTAACAAACTCCTTTTGGTTTATCCACGTTTATCCATCTGGTCATTTAAAAAACTCATCTATTTATAATCAGCTATGTTAAAAACGCAGATAACAAAAACCTCGTTTATCCCTCCTCTGATTGAAAGCATCATTACGCGGCTATCCAACTTTGTCACCAGCCAGTCAGGCAGTAACCATGAAGCAACAACAAAGTCTGCTTTACCCTATGAAAGGGCGAACGATACCATTACGTCTTATCGCTACTCCGGAAAACTTACATCATATTCAATGCGGGAAATAAGCGATCGCACTTGACGGGTACGCTCTTACTTATTGCTTTCCTTTGTTATTTTTAAAGGGCTTATGTATTAACTCATAGCAAGGTATGGTGGACTTTATTTCAAGAAAATTAAGGTAGGTTTTTGAAGGGTGGATGCTTGTTGTTAGGTCTTGTAGAGATGGAGGTTTTATCGTGTTTTTGGGCTCTCTCGCCGCAGTTTCCGGCTGCTCTGAACGCCTGGCCATCTTGTCACCGGAAGTAGTAAAGTCTTCCGCAACGCCGTCTGTCGGCGGGTGGTGGAAACGTGTTTTTTTTTTGTTGGAGCACTTTTTTGTTGAGCAAAGTTATTGTGGTTCACCCTTTAATGTTGTTAATGATCATTTTGGTACCGGTCTGTTTTACTGTTGGTATTGATATGGAGTGAAAGAAGAAAGAAAGAAAGAAAATACATTTATTTGGCACACGCCACAAGTGCACACAGTATTAAAAAAAAAGAAAAACAAAAAGAAATAAAATAAATGAATAAAAAACTTAAAACTAAACAAAAAATAAAACAATGTGACACTGTGTGCCTCATGGCTGCGCCAAATAGGCCCAGCCCAGTTCAGCAAAAGTGCCGGACAACTAGTGCCCGACGCTGGTTTTCAACTGGACCTAGATTAGTGAGGTTACGGCTGTGAAGCAGTTTTATATGTTGTGTAAATGGTGGTGGTGAATAGGTAGGTATATAAATATGTGAAATAGATCTGTATATAAAAAAAAAAAACAAACAATAAATTATTAGAAAAATAAAGAAATATACGTATAAGAAAACAGAAAGATACATAAATGGACCGGACGCATGATAAGAGAACCTGTGTTACACGATGACTTTTAACGCTCAGTACCTATTAATTTATTGCATTTCGTCCACAATATGCTGCAAGCCGCCGAGCGCGACAGACTAATTTAAATAATAGGTACTACCGAGCCGTCCAAAAGAGTAAGTGTAGGTTAATACAAAACACTGTTTATTATGTAACATGTGGAATTGTTTGATCGCAAGTTTTAGGAATACTATGTCATATCAGTCAACATAAAAATAACACAGTAGGTAGACATAGCTTAATTTTAAAAATCGACCCCTGCGTCTGTTATTATATTGCCAAGAGCCCTTGCAAAGTGTTAACTAATATTACTTATTTATCATCTGAGAAGCATTATACCTGAGGCTGATCATAAAGTCTCCTGAACAGCGCCAATAAAAGTCACATAAGGTTTTTCTAAAGCATCCCTCTAGCATGACACGTTAAGAGCTGGGCGTCGAAGTATCGAATGCCGTAGACGTCTCGAGGGGGCTAATAATGCGATATTGCCAAAAAATATGATGACAGCTTCCAAACGAGACAGCCGTCCTGGGAATACCTTGTGAGCTAACGGCTTTTGAAGTGAAGAGTGAGTATTTTTTAGTGCTATGAGAAATTAATGATCTTTAGGAGTCAATTTAATGACGAGAAAGGAACATGATCTCAGGAGCTCGGAGGAACCTAATCGAAGAGGCACATGTCCTTAACTTAGAAGAATTTTCAGTTCTAGAACATGCTGGATAGACTGATTAGTTGACTCGACGGTCTGCCCCCTCTCAAAGCCAGGACGTCTGTGCGCAAATCGCTTGTTAAGGCATTACATACTTTACGGGTTGTTTAGGAAGTTATAGTTAAACCTACCAAAATGTGAATATTTTTAAGTAGGCTTCATATATAAATGTCTCAATATTTTTTTTTTTTAAACAAACACATCAAAGGCAAATTCACTCAAATCCACTGTCGCGTGAATATTGCTAGAATAAACCGTGACATATTGAATACTTTTAAACACAAACAACATGTCGAAGACTCAAGGTAATAAATTCGAATCAAATTCAATCATGTATCTTCTTCAATATTCTTTGTGACATCAAAATATCACTTACATCTTACCTTCACTTCAAAAGACATACATTCTAAGTTCTACACAATAGGGTTGAAATTCCCTTGGCAAAGTCTGAAAAAGGTTTTCATAATACAAAATATGTCACTTCATCATGTGTCTATTCTTTTAGAATGTTTGATGTATGTATAAAATAGTTTTGTTTTTGATCATGTTCGGTTCCCTTTGAGAGGTATCGTATTTTTATGTAGAAAGCTTGAAGGGGCTCTCGATGGGTCCCTTGTATTACAGTGTCAGTTACAGGGCTCGAGGGAATAGAACATGAATTTAAATTTTTTTGTAGGCAATTTTTCAAACACCCGCCGTGTTTTTAAATATTTTAAAGTGATGTCGTAAAGTTTTTTCTTTTTTGTGTTTTTCGGATGGGAAATCCTCAAATGACTCCTCTCGCTCTAGGCGGAAAGTCTGACACCCTCCTGGGGTGTCAGACTTTTACTGACTAAAACCCATCCATATTCCTTCATCGCCCTGTGTTCCGGGGCCACGGTATCTCTTTCGGACATCAGTCCCGCAGCCCCGGCAGGCATCGGCCCGAGACGGACGGCGAGCTAGCCCATAGCTCTCTACCCACAATGTCGTAAAGTAACCTTACTTTGAAAAAATTAAGTTAAAACAGTTCCTTCCCACCATTGAGTGAAATTAAATTAGTAAGCGAAATTCTAAAAACGTGATGGGCATCGAAGGAAAATGGTTTAACGATCTTGTATAAAAATAATCGATCAAGTGTTTTCACAGTTCTGGGATGTTGTATTGTTCTAAACTTATGTAGAATGTCTCGTTGGTCGAGTGGTCGTCAGCGCGACTCCTGAGCATGAGGTCTTTTGTTCGATTTCCGGGTCGGGCAAAGTGCTATTGGGTTTTTCCATCAGGGATTTTTCAGTAGGTGCCACGTGGCCTAGATTCCTGCACGGTTGATGGCAAAAATCTCGCTACCTATTACATGTGACTTAAACATATCTGGGGAAAAGTGGGTGTACTATAAGGTACACCTCTGTCTAACCCTGGGGGGATTACAGGCGTGATATTATATATGATTGTATAAGCTCACGCATATTAATTCCATGGAGTAGGCAGAAATTATAGAATGCCACATTTCTCATAATGAAAGGAAAAGAAAATTCAGAAGGTTTCAACCTTTCCTAACCCCATCTTAACAAATGACAGTCCAACCACACAATACCGTAGCAAAACAACTTGCTGAAAAACAAAAGAAAACCAACCAACAATAATCATAACATCAGTTACAACAACAATATACGAGTAGGTACCTCCAGCGACAATACGTCACGAATAACGGTGTAATTTAGGAAATGTAGGCGACAATTTATTGGCGACGCAAACAAGTTGCAAATTGGTCCGCTGGAACGACGTTTTCGCTAAATACCTATAAAAATGTCCGTTTGCTGTGAAATATTGTAACTAGCTGGGTGGTGTGAGTCAAAAGCTGAAGCGATTTGGAAAGTATAAATTATAACAGGGCTAAGACTGAACACTTTTCTCAACTACAACTGACAATATTTGGCTTGGTCTGCACTTTGAGTGAATTCGTATGTCATCGTAGGTCGTACGACTCGGTACAACTGCAAGCAAGGCCGACGTCCAATTGAACTGACAGCTGCTACGTCATGCAGTCGACAACAGTAGAATCGACCTACACTGCGACTAATATTTATATTTTTGGATAGCATACCTTCCTAGCCTTAAATGCAAAAGTGAACAGGCTTCTTTAGGCATGTTTATTGTAGACTTTCTCTTGTCATCCATCGTTTTCCATCGAGATCCAGAAGAAAAATAAGCTTTATCATGGTGGTGGTAAAAGATCAGATTATGATTTACAAAAAATATAGCAACTTTAATTACCTATTAACTTTCTTTTGAGTCGTATGTTGTTTTGTGAAAGACTTGAATGCTTGAAACTTGAAAAGAATGTTCAAAAGCTAAAAATTAGCATCCTGCTACAGCTCATAAGTTAGACCACCAAAAAAGAACTCTAAATTGTAGCTCTCGCGTCGTCGGGATGGCTCATTTCGGCTGGTTGTAGCAAAGATACTTTATCGTTGAAATGTAAATTATCTCGCTGTTATCTGTTTTATTAGCTGCGAACGACCGCTGCGACGCGGAGACGTCCTGCCGACTCCCAACTTATATTTGTTTATCTTTTGAACCGTTACAGTAGTGGCTGTGAAGTTTTAAGGAGAATTGTATGCTTTTAATAATAATAAAAACATTTGTAACTTGGAAGCAACGAAACTTGAATGACTTAAATAAAGAAGATGTGAGAGTTCTCGTGGCCTGGTTAACTCTTTTTTCTTTTGAGTCTTTAGACTCCTAGAAAAAGAACCTGCCATTAAAAAACGCAGAGTTCACGAAGTACGTCGACATCTTTCTGTCTTTACAGGTGTCATTTGTGTCTAGTGCACCACAAGGGTATTTGTTTGAAAGATAGCAAGTTGAACCTACCCCAAAATGAACATCATACTCCCTAAACAATTCCCCCCCCCCCCCCCCTACATCGAAGTGAAAACCGTAAACAATCAACTTAATAAGCCATCCCCCACCAGACCAAGCGTATCAATCATCGTACATCACTTCCAGCGTTCGCAAACCGTCGGCTAATCTGCTCTCCTGCTCAGAGGCGATATATCAGAGCGGGACGACGTTTTTACGATCCCTTAATCAAGAAATATACGATTGCGCCCGATTAAGAGCGTTGGCTTAGCGTTGCTAATGCAGTGTGCTGTGATGTATTGGTGTAGAGGATGATGGTGGTTCTGCGTCATATTTTGTGGGGAATGAGTTTATTTTGAGAATTGAGAGTTCTGTTGTGGGTCTTGAACCGCACACTGGATCAGTCAGTCAACTCAACACAGTAACACAGCACCATCTGAATCTGAACTGACATCCCCAAACTTGTACATATAACCAAACAACCAACCAAATTAGGTAAAAGTCACAAAGATGAAGAAATTAATTTAGAAAAAGTGGAGTGGGCTAACCGAGATGACATTATCACATTTACTTTTAAAGGACTAACGAAAACATTTCGTGCAATGTTTGAAAAACAAAGATCAAAGAAAGAGAATGATAATAGATCGCAATAAAACTCTTATATTTCCCGAGCACATCAAGGTATTATCAAAACAAGCTTTACCTGTAAGGTGCAGTCTAACAGTAAACTGTACTATCCAAGACACGTCAACACAAAGGTAGGCAATTTAGTAAGTCAGATAGTAAAAGCGTCTTGTCCTGATAGAGTTATGAGAAACCTCTTTGACTATATCCTGCAGTTAAATCGAAGAAGCCAACCTTGGAGATTTGTCCTTGACTAACACTATTAGATACGGGTAAACAAGAAATAGAACGAGGTTTAAGAACCTTCTTAGTTTTATAGGTAATGGATTAACATATATAGCGACATTGATCTATTGGCGCTTGAGTTACATTGTGAGACAGGGGCACCCCCACGTTCGTAAAAAAGTAAGTATTTCATGTTATTGTACTGATAAAAGAAGATAACGGAATGAGTTCCAATTTTAGCGATTCGCCAAACGATCCATGTACGTCAATCATAATATCAGTTCAAAAAGACAACTGTCGATAATTATTCTAGGAACAGTCCACAGAAATTGACATAATCGCTTGTATGAGTTGACATTGTTTACGGAGGATGCTAGAAACTAACTTTTCGTCTTAAAACAACTTACAGCAGCGGTCCAACCTAAGCTGCCCTTGAAACTAACACAACCTTCAAAGTTCTCGATAGCCTCTTATTCCACAAGTATAAACACTAAAAAAGTAACACATCTCCGACTAACACGTATTTGTCGTGAAGGTGATTCTACAGTGACGGATGGCTGCCCCGCCCGCCATATTTCAACCCCCTCGCGCTCTCCGGTCCTTTCCACCGCTGTCTGGAAGATTTACGACGCCTCTGACGGAAAAAATGTGGACTCTCTAAAGATTTCACTGGTTTTTATTCGTTCCATATATTTTGAGAGAAATGACGCGTTGTGAGCTCGATGACTCGCGATTTATCCGGCCGATTTCCTGATAGTTTTTATTGGAGCGTTTGACTGAGTATTGGTTTACTGTTTGTCTTGATTTCTGATTGGATTGAGGAGTTTTGACATCTTAAGATGCTACTAGACTACATACATAAAGTTACACCTTTTTCCCATGGGGGTAGGCAGAAATTATGAACGCCATCTGCTACACCTATACTTGCTATATCTATACTTATTTTGCTTCTTCTTCATCTGGTCATACACTCACCCACTAGGTAAGGTGCGGAAAAATAACCGTTGTGAAACCTGGGCAGTCAGTCTGACATCCAACTTTACTCAATGCCCAATCTCAATCTTTCATCATGAGCAAATAAAGTATAGAAAACTATGTTGAATAAAGAACAGTGAACAGTGAAGTGAACAGTGTGAACTTTAAAATAAAAGTCTTTAAATTAACGTTTTTCGTACTTGGGTACCTTTTATTACAAGAGTTTGTCTTGTGAACCACGAGCAAGGTAAATAAGAAAAAGCAATTAAAAATACTTATCTTATTGCGTAGAACTTTTACTTTTTTATTATGACAAATGGCTACAATTTCCTCTTTACTTTAGGTGGTAAGGTAAATTAACAGTTTTTCTTGTTGGATTTGGCTCTTGACTTTAGTACCTATATTTTAATGCAGTTTCCAGTTAACTGAGACAATTTTCTTGGCTCAAAAGAAATCATTACTCGATATAGTGGTTTTTTAAAATGCTAATATTTCAGCCTGGTAAAAAATAAATAAGTTCAATAGTCAAACTAGAGGAGCTCGTGGCTAAATTATAACAGCCGCTCAGGTCAATCGTTATGTTAAGCCGTGCTTGCCTAGGTTGGTCTGTGGATGGGTGACCACCCATTACATACCGAGTTTCCTGCGTGCCTCGGAAAGCACGTGAAGCCGTTAGTCCCGGCTGTCATTTCTAGATCTTTGACAGTCGTTATAGGTAGTCAGAGGCCCAAAAAGTCTGACAACCAGTCTTACCAAGGGGTATCGTATTACCCGGTACTAACTGGGTTGTGGAGGTCAGATAGGCAGTCGCTCCATGTAAAATACTGGTATTCAGCTGCATCCGGTAAAACTGGAAGCCGACCCCAACAAAGTTGGGAAAAAGCTAGGCAGATCATGGTCAAACAAGTGCCAAGCTTGCATAACATAGCTTATGGGGTGCCTATGTGAGCTCCCAGTCCATCAACCACCAACCGTTTCATAAAAGACCTGTCAAAAAAATAACACCAAGTATAAATAAAAATAAGTTTTCAGTAGAAAAACAAGGGTGTACGCGATGTGTCAGCGGGCTTGCCGTATTTTATGAAGGAAGTTGTTCATCGCACTATAAATCAGACGGACGCCTCGGGAAAATGGGGTACAGGATCGGGGGACACCGGGAATGGAGGGGTACTTTTGTACCCGTTGAAGAATGTTCTTGGTTCTTGGCGGCTGTGAAAGGGTTAAACGGCGTATTGAGAGCAGATAAATTTGAAAAATAAATAAGTACATCAAAAAAGTTAAATGCACCTTTGGGTGTCGAAAACTGGGCCGCAGACAGTGCAAAAAGGACCCAGATGTTTTTTTTTGACCTGTGCGACAACACCCTCTGTAAACCATACATATTCAAACATTGAAGACATACGACCAACAAACAAGGTTACAAAACAACAAATCAAAACAAGAAGAAAACCTTTCTAAATATTAAATCACATACATTATTAAGGGTGCTCGCACATTGTGCCGTATCACCCGGGTGATATATCGCAGGGAGGGCCGCTACGAATCACACGCTGACAAATTCATTCTCCTCTTGACACCTTGCTCTGTATATTTCCACCCCCTCTACAAGTGGGAGGATTGTCTTGCTAATCTCTGTAACAGCATGAATTTTTCATGCGTAATGTTCCTCTCAGCTTTTTGTGACGTATCGCAGTTTGGCGCTCCTCTTTTGTTTTTTTTTCGTTCTTGGTTTTTTTCGTGAAAGTAATTGGGAGTTGAATTAGGGGTGACATGTTTATAATGTGGAAGGTCATGGTGACCTTGGTTTGTATCATAACGCTTCCTCCATGTGCTCAGGCGATGCTATTTGAGTTGCGACTTGCGACTCGTGCGTCTATCAATTTGTTTCCTTCACGTGAGTACCACGTCGCAAGTCGCGTGGCAAGCTCTAAGTAATTAAAGGGTTGAACCACATGTATCAGAACGGAATAGCAATTTCCCATGCTCCTATCCTTTTCTGTCGCTCAGAACCGTTATTTGCTAGAGCGAGAAACAGAGCGGGAATGCTTTGACACGCAGTAGCATAGGGGCATGGAAGAATCCGATTCAGTGTTGATAGATTTGGTTTAACACTAATTTGTTTTATCCGCAGTCGCACCACAACACGCGTGTCGCTTGAGCTTGTAGCATGTGGCCTGTATATCACAAGTTTTCGGTAAAGATAATCATCGTTAGGAAGTTATGATAATTATGGTCAAGATTGTTAAGCTTTTTTTTCCAACATCTGTGGAAGTTTAACGATTGGTCAAAAACAGGCCGACAGATATTATGTATCGTGTAAGGAAATTCAATGGATAAATAAATCTTTATAAACTTTTCTATCAAAATCTTATTAGTTTTGACCTCAGCTTACAACCCTCAGGGAAATCAGAATCTTCGCATGTTTTCAGTAAACAATTAGTGGGATGCTTCCTATCCAATAGAGGAGTGAATGGGAGGGACGGACTTGTACTACACCCTCGGGATGCGATGAGATCCGGCACTCTATTCTATGCAGCATTAATTGTCTTACAGACAGATGCTGGACAAAGGTGTCCCAGAGCGTTGTAATGGACGGTAATAGAGATATCCCAAATTGCAAATGTATCTATTCAAGATCATTAGCTGTAGAGGGTAAGCAGAAACTATAGAACGCCACCTGCTACGACCCTTACGTACTCCACGTTCACACATCTGAATCATTTAAAACAACATCATTTTTGGCAGGTTAGAAGCTAACATAGGATATAAAAACTTTACCCGACTAGTAACATTGTTTTGGACGCATACTTAGCTCTTATTTACCGACGTACGACGATAAAAACTTAAAAAAAAAAACAATAGAAAAACGTTGTTTGTCCACTATGTTGCTTACTTTCCACTGCAGGTATAAAAGCGTTGTAGCTCTAAACAGACAAGTTTCAGCTTCACGAAAAAAAGAAAAACTATAAGTAACAAAAAATACGGCAGTATTCCAGCAACACAAGTTTCTTTATCATTCGTTCTCGGTCCCAGTCTTTATCATTCGCTCCCGGTCTTTATGATCGCATAAATTCACTTTTATCTTTATGAATATTCAGTCGGGCTGTTAACTGCGACGTTTCTTTGTTGTTTCTCTTTTATTTTATCTGTGGAATATGGTGCTGAAGAATTTTGGGGTAAGCAGGTTAAGAGGTTCTTGGCTTACTTTATGTCTCTAATTTTTTTCTCTCCCTTTCTTCTACCCTTTAAAACAACGCAGTAATAAATAATTGATTTCAAATGTTAAAAACATGGCTGAACAAATTGAATCTAACCAACAGTGTAGCAAGTCTTAAGAATACGACATTTTACAACTTCATCCAACTTCGCACACAAAAAAACCACAGAAAAAAAAACTCGCTAAAAATCACGCAAAGGAAAACTTTAGCGGGCATTAACAAGCCAAAGTCTATGTTGGAGTAATCCTCGTTCCACCCCGGGTGATGTATGACCGACCCCAACCCTGCCCCGGCGACCTAACCCTATAACTCACCCTGAAAAGTAACCTCTGCGAGTGTTTTATTACCTGATGAAATGGCCCGCCTCTGAGAGCTTGTGGCCTTTGTGAATTAGACAGTTTTCGTGGTCTGTAGAGATGTTGAAGTGGTACGTCAGTTTGTGTTTATGTTTTGTCGAAGTGGAAGATAGATTCGGTACCTAAGTAAAGCTGTGTTTAAGACTGACACTTGAATGGGCCGCTTAATTAATGTTGCATCATGACCATGCTAATATTATTAATGCTAAAGTTACTTATCTGTCCATCTGTCTGATGCCTTTCACACCTATACGGCTGAATGGACCTCGTGGAAATTTAGCACGAACTAATTTAGGTTATGTTAGTTTGTTAATTTTAGTAGGTAGTTAGTAGAGGGATATTTTTCATTCAGGTGGGCGAAGCTGCAGACATAGGCTAGTAATCTATAACTAAAACCCTGATATATGAAAACTTCACTAAATAATATCCAAACGCCATTCTATAAACATAAATTACGTGCGCACAAACATGAGGACGATAACGCCTGTTAAAATTCACTTAGCAATATTTTAAGCGCCTACTAAAAAAGAAGAAGCAATAACTTGACGTTTATCGCCTTGCTATCACTTTTAGGGTGAGTATACTTTTATTTTTAATGCTTTTTTAGTGCGCTTAAATGTTGCGTTGTGAGCTTAGGCGACTGGGAATTACCTATTCTTCTGTCAAAGTTTACTATATTGTGTGTGATGACCTAGAGGTATTTGTGTCCCAGCAGCGGGACAATACAGGTTAATAAAGAAATCCCTGTTAACATTTATGTGAATTTCCCATCTTTGATCAATACATAACTATCAATCATTATCTACTTATCTATTCCACTCCAAGTCTTTCACAGTAACAATTAAAATGTTAATAAATGATGACAAAATACACTGTAAAACACCATCACCTTTGATTATAGCTAATTGAGACATAATAACGATATAATTACCTTTAACTATCGCGGTACTAAGAAATTGTATGTTTCAAACGGTCGATCATATTGTTCTGTCAATTATGTTGATTTCTAAATCGGACTTGTAATATTTATTTGTTGTGAGTTCTACGTATTCTTGGTTTTATGTAGAATGCATTTCTTTGTGAGTAGTTATTTATTTAGAATGTTGAGATTTATTACAATAGTCACTACAAAATGATACTCGTGAAAAAAGTCAAGGACACTGAGTGAAGTAGGTACTGGATTTAAGAGAAGATTTATTTTCTTAGAGTCTAATCCAAGTACCTGCATTATATTATAACTTTTAATTTGTAAAAAGAAGTTACGAGAAGATAAGTAGGTAGGTATCGAATATCAAAAGTGTAGAAAATATGTGTAGGAAAGAACCAAATAAATATCCAATGGTTATATAAGATGTCAGAATTGTTTGTCGTATCTTACGATACAAAGTTAATTCATTTAAATCAATTAGTCCAAAAAAATATACATGTCGAATTGAGAACCTCCTACACGCAATTTTAAAACAAAAAAAAAAATAGTTGATTCCACACCATGATATACGTAGTAATACCTCATGTAGGTAAAACAACTACAAAATTACCCAACTCCAGATTTCCACCACCACTCCATGTTATCCGAGATATTAAGAAAGTCTCAGTCTGTGCAATAAGTAAGGTTTTGCATCTGTATTATCTTAAGATTAGTTATCTGTAGAAAAACGCTTTAAGCGCTGTCGCTCTTAGCTTCCCCCAAAACCGTCGTCGTGAACGAACTCGTGCACAGACCAGCAGGCAATATTATGGAAATACTACAGCAAAGTAAAGTTTAATTTAACATTTGCACATAACTTCCAAATCCACTACAAGAAATTACAACATTTTACAATGTTACATAAACCCACTCAATACATTATAAAGATGTCAAAATAGCGAGTCATATCTGACGATAAGTACCTTCAGTATATAGCAGCTAAAAACTCGATCGTACAATTTGTAGTGTAAATTCGATGGTAATTAGTGACAAAAAGAATGGCTTCGTTTCTATTCGAGTAATTATGGCGGCTCTGACGAGCGTGTCATGTCGATAATTGAGTTTTAATGGTGAGGTGAGCTGACTGTAATTATACAGTGGTGCTATTGATATGAGCTGGACTATAGATACGGGAAGTGTATTTGTAGTTATGATGTCACGTTTTATAGATCTTTGGCAGCCGTTACGGGGTAGTCAGGCATCTGAAAGTCTGACTACAGTCTTACCAATTTATTTCATCACCACTGCTCTCAAAACGGTGAAGGAAAACATCGTGAGGAAACCGGCATGTCCTAGAACCAAAAATTCGAAGACATGTGACATCTACCAATCCGCGCTGGGCCCGCGTGGTGGATTATAGCCCATACGCAAAATACGCGCTTTGACGTGGAGTTGCGGACACCAGCCCGTTATACAATACAATACAATACAGTCTTACCAAAGGGCATCCTGTTACCCAGTCACGGGTCAAATAGGCAGTCACTCCATGTAAAATACTGTTATTCAGCTGCATTCTGTTAGACTGGAAGCCAATCTCAACATAGGTTAGAAAAGGCAGTTGATTATATCAAATACCAAAGGACGATAGGCACTGTAAGTGTTTTTTTGTGCAGTTTTCTCTGAGACCTGATTTTTTTACAAAAATGGGCAGTCTGTCTCTCAAGACTGTAATTATGCCTAAGTTCCTGTTTATAGGGGCCCTTATAAGGAGGCCTGCACTGCAGACCCTACAGTTTCATTTAGTAGCGTTTGCGTATCTCTGGTTTTTTATAACACACGAAGAAAAACAAATGGTTTTCCAGACCACACACCAAGCCAGGATAAACAAAACACTTTAAATGTTTTAGGCCTCTAATATCGACCTCCTCAGGGAATAAAATAAACATAAAATCAATCGTACAAAAACGTCTCCCGTTGCGTAGTGATGTAGAACAAACGATACAATGTGATGGATAATGGAAAATAATGTTAAATCTTACTAATCATTACCAAGGTAACATACAAGCTAATATTAATGGTTTGTCTGTTCACTCATTTTATTAATGTATATTGTTATTTATACACTAATAATTTCAATATAAGCACTAGACAAAGATATTCTGAGATGTTCTGAGACCACCGTATTATTCGGTCCGATGTACTTTCCGTCTTCCGTAGTCATTTGCGCATCCATGATGACTTCCGTACATTAAACGTGATGGGCGCGATAATAAGGCTATAATTTAGGTATTTAACAGGATTATGCACCTAGACATGAACAAACTAGACCACACCAAGTTTTCTATGTCCCAGCCACTGAACAACAATTACCGAATTGATCTAATTAATGTAGGTACCTAATCGTCTACACACATTAGAGATTCAGTGATTTTTACAGTAACGCTTATCCATAGACATACAATATTAAAAGCAGACAAACCCACAGGTTACACCAAGCAATAAATAATGGTAATTATACATAATTTATAGCTAATATATACCATCAGTCTGGAAGCCTGTCAGTAAAGATGGATGTGGTCTTGTATGCACTATTACCATATAGTTTGCGGCACTTTGCATGCGGACCTGCTCTTAATTGGTACTTGATGGTACTTTAGTTGCAAGGCTATCGCATGTTTTTGTGGGGCAACGCACATAGAATCACGCTCTATTGATGGGTTTTGCTGTGTAGGAACTGAATCCCAAAGTACTGATTAAGGAGTTTTGGTATTGGGAAATCGTTGTTTTTTTTTTTTGTTGAATGTGTCGTAATGGACGTCACATGCTTGGCAGACTGATTGATGGGAGATATTACGATGGTAATTTTGATGTCTAGTTCTAGCAAGTTTATGTCCAGTTTCTAAGACTAACGGACCGTCATTGGTTGGGCTTGTTTTATACGGAAAAGAAGAAACTTACAATCTATTGGTACGTAGTAAAAATCGGAACTGTCGGCGCCATTTTACTTAATACAATGTTTCACATATTAAGTGTTTAGCAACAGCGCCTCCTGTAAACATTGGCTTATTCCACAAATCCCCCTAAGTCAAAGTCAAAGTCAAAGTCATATTTATTTGCATAGATTGCAGGTACATAAAATAAGTTGTTACAGTAAAATGGGTGAGCCTTGTACAATCTACCTTTAGGCATGCAAACATTAATTAAATTGTTATATATTGAATATTAAAATTAAATTAAATTATGGTTTATAGTTTCATAATATAAAAAAAAATAATCTACTACATACAATTTGAAAATAATCGGAGAAACATTACAAGAATAAGATCGTTAGGTATGTCAATATTAATTAAATTACATTAAATTATTCCATACATTAAATTATTAAATTACAAGTCAGTGTCATTTAAAAAGTCATTTACTGAATAATAGCATTTTGAAATTAGTAGTAATGTCAGTCTCTTTTTAAAATGTAGAATTGTGTCATTTTTAATAATATTGGGTACTTTATTAAAAATTATTGGTCCCATACTAATAACACTTTTTTTGAGCAAAGCAGTATTACATCTCTCAACATGTAGTAAGTGTTTGTACTGACTTCTAATAGGTCTCTTCCTAGCCTCTGACACTGAGGTGAAAAGGTGCATGTTACATTTAACGAAGAGTGCTATTTCTAGTATATACATACACGGGAAAGTTAAAAGTTTTAGGGACTTAAACACAGGAACGCAACTATCCGTCACTTTCATGTTAAGTATTGCCCTTATGCATCGTTTTTGGGCTTTGAACACCTGTTCTCGTAGGGTACAGTTTCCCCAAAAGATTATTCCATATCTTAAAATGGACGCGACTAGACCATGGTATGCAACTACCGTTGTGGTGATGCTTACCTTTTTCGCTAGATTATGTAAGACATACGCCGATACGCTCAGTTTTTTACAGACTTCTTCTGCTTGAGGTTTCCACGTCAACTGGCTATCTATCAGTATGCCTAGAAATTTCGCAACTGTTACTTGGTCTATACTACAATTATTATATTCTATCGCTATATTCGGTACTGATATGCGTTGATAAAACTGCATTACGTTAGTTTTTTGCAGGTTTATTACTAAATTATTTTTGTCAAGCCAATTCACAATGTCCGTAAGTGCATTATTTATGTCCTGTTCGTATTTGGTTATGTCTGTACATTTAATTAGTGCCGTACTGTCGTCAGCAAATAAGACCATGGGGTGTTCAATGTGATGAGGTAGGTCATTTATATAGAGTAAGAATAAGAGTGAGCTAAGAACTCCACCCTGAGGTACGCCATGTCTTATAAGTCTTGCTCCGGATTTATATTTTATCTCACGCTTAGTATTAGTGCAAATTTTAGAAATTTCCGTGTTTCGTGTGTAAGAGAATCCCCCTCAGGGGGAAAACTGGACTTTAATGTAAAAATAATCCAGAAAGTCCCCTTTTTATTTTGAGTTATTCCACTATTCCACCCTCAAAGTATCTTCCTCAAAAACTGTACCATAAAGTAATAAAATAAAAAAAAAACAATGTTAATTATTTTCATTTTTATCAAGAACTGAACCTTAAAGTAGTGTAGAAAAATCCAACTGAAAATATTATTATTATATTATGCCTAATTAAATTTAAACATATAATTTATACAATGGTGCAGAAGAAGGGCTAGCTCTTGTTGCAACTTGGCTAAAAAACAATCTGCTCACCCTGAACACTAGCAAAACCAAGTACATTTGTTTTAATATTTATAATCAGCTTCAACCAGATAAAGAATTTAATTTAAGAATCCATGCGTGCGACATGAATACGGTTGGAACTGGCTGCAATTGCCCAACTATCCAACAAGTTACCCAAACAAAATATCTGGGAGTGATTATTGATCAGCGTCTTTCCTGGTATCCTCACCTGGAACTAGTCATGAGTAGAGTACGAAAACTTATCTGGATATTCAAAGAGCTGAGATATGTTGTACCAAGGAGAATAAATGTAAATAAAAATAATGACAACCAAAGAAATCTATTAAATGAAATTTATATCTTTGGTCCAGTCCGCTTTAATATATTGCATAACTGCATGGGGTGGAGCAACGAAATCTAGCTTTCTAGAGTTAGAACGCGCTCAAAGAGCGATACTTAAGGTGATGTACTTCAAAAAAAGAATATTCTCCACTGTAAAGCTTTACAAATTATGTAATCTGCTGTCAGTGAGAAAATTGTACATCCTTCTTTTCATCCTCAAAATGCACACAGAGATACCATATGATCCTAAAATACTAGAAAAGAGAAAGAAACACTTTATAGTTAACGTTCCCTCAACTAAAACTGAATTTGCCAGTAGACAATATAAAAAACGCTCTGAATATTTATACAATGCAATTAATAAACTAATATATATATAAGATAAAACAAAATATGAATGTAAAAAAAAACTAACAATGTGGCTACACAATTTAAATTATGATGACACAGAGTTACTCTTGCAACGTGGGACTTAATAATAAATAATTTAATGATGTTATTTGCTTAGTTCGATACATTATGTACATTAAAATCTCTCTCTCACACACACTCACACACTCACACACGCACACACACACCCCCACCCACGGGCGCATACACGCTTATACATTTATCGTACTTTGTTTAATTTTGTTTTCTTTTTTTTCTTTATTTTTACTTTTTTCTGTTTTTGTTAATTGCCTATTATTTTGTATCTATAAGATGTAAGGGAATGAGCGGAGCCTTCAACTACAGACATTTTTTGTCTAAATGGAGACTCCTCGACATGTTATGTAACCCAAATTTATACGCAATAAACTATATTTTTTTTTTTTTTCACATTTTTAGAATCCCCTTGCACACACACACCCCCACCCACGGGCGCACACACGCTTATACATTTATCGTACTTTGTTTAATTTTGTTTTCTTTTTTTTCTTTATTTTTACTTTTTTCTGTTTTTGTTAATTGCCTATTATTTTGTATCTATAAGATGTAAGGGAATGAGCGGAGCCTTCAACTACAGACATTTTCTGTCTAAATGGAGACTCCTCGACATGTTATGTAACCCAAATTTATACGCAATAAACTATTTTTTTTTTTTTTTTCACATTTTTAGAATGCCCTTTATTTTGATACACTACTCGATAGGTTTGGTTATATTTTTTATTGACGAATTACTAAGAAGCACCCTAAAATCTGCCATTTTTTTTAAACACCTATCTAACGACACAATGGTTTTTAAAAAAATATAACGATACCTCAACTGTCAAAATCCATCCAGCCGTTTGGAAGATACGAGGTAATAAAGTTTACAAAGAAACATACAAGATACGCGCGAAAAACATAACCCTTCCCTGGCAGTCGGGTAAAAAGAACTCCTGACTGCAAATAATTCCTACACTTCGTTGCCCTACACAAAATTAAGTCTTTGTCAGAAATCAATTTCACGCATCAACTCTCAGATGGTATAGCCGATAACAAATTAGATTAGCACATTATTTTATTATTATTTCAGAACTGTGACGATCACAGTGATGTGATGCGAGGAGTTATAAGTTGTGTGGGGATCCCAAGTAAGCGGGCAGTGTGGCGTAGCGCTACGCGGATTGCTACGAAAGGTACTTACGGTCGACCAAGCTATTTGGTTTACGTTATACAATGTAATTTGCATGTTAAAATGTAAAGTGTAAAATGCTTGGTCGACCGTACTTATGTTTGTTATTTTTGCAAGTTTTTTTTTTCAATAATTAACTTTACAGTTCTGCTAGGTTAATGTAATTAAGATAGATCTTTAAAAATCTACTTAGATTTAAACAGGTGTAAACAGAAATGATACATCTGAATCAAATTGCTAATATTAATAGCTAACTGTCATTCTCTAAACAAAAACATACAATATTGAGTAATGGGCTTGTGTCCGCAACTCCATGAATAAATCAAACATGTAATATTTGAACATTTAAATCTTTATAATCGAGATGACGAAGCTCCTTTCTTCGTGGCAAATCCTCAAAAATGACGAAACGATTGAAGAGACTTGAAGCGTCCACCACAATCCGTCTTCAACTTAATCTTCATCCCAGGATTAAATCACTTTGAATACTGTTATCACTTTCATATGCTTACCTTGCATTGTATTGAATATCGGACTTGTGTCCGCAACTCCACAGTATGCAATAAGTAGCCCCACACTTTTTCTACTTCTTACGAAAGATTTCGTAATTCTCTTTGTTTCTTTTTTACATTCACTAACAAGTAGGCTCCACCATCTGCCGCTTACGATCTCCGCTAATTGTATAGCCTCCTAATCCGTCTCTTGTCAGGCCAACAGTTAGTAAGAGGAAACCCTGTACTATTGTGAGCAGTGCGATAACATCTCGGTGCTTCAAACACGTTTGGGCGTAAGGGCAGGAAATGTCGTATTACTCGTTGTTTGCGGTTTGGGGTTGGGGCGGTCCTAAATACTGGGTGATAGGTCTGTTTAGCTGGTAACTTACTGCTATAGGAATATGCGCGTCGAATACTTTTTATAGGTAGCTTTGCATTGAAAGGTTTATAAAAAAGTAAAAGGCGGTTGATAGGCTGCCTCGCTGGTAGATTGGTCGCAAGCACGACTGCTGAGCATGAGGCATTTGGTTCGATTTCCGAGTCAGTCAAAGTGTTATCAGGTTTTTCCATCAATTTTCTAAGTAGCAGCAACGGAGTCTGGATTTATGCTCGATTGAGGCAATAGGATCGCCCCCCTATTACATGGGATTGGGACTTAAACAATGTGACAGATGATGGTAATATCCAATATCCTATTGTGGCTGCAATGTTCAGTACCTAAAGGATTTACTGCGACGTATAACCTAACTTCCGTTGAGTGTGAGCTAGGATTAAAAAATTGTTATACTTGACTAACTTTTCAAAGCCCTACAATTAATAAAATGAGAGCCTTAAAGCCTCTTGAAGTCAACGAGTTAGAGGGTTTGCGGGGATATAAGGACTGTATGCACTTAGAGCTTACATTAAATACTTGACACTCTGAGAGCTGCGTGAGTTCTGAAATGATGAGGGGTTTACTCGACTCTAGTATGCCACACCTGACTCTTAAAACGCAGTCTTCAAGGAATGAAATAAGTTTCTGTAATTCCGGATCAGAGAATACAATAGTATTCCACTTCATTAATACAAAAAAGTAATGATAACATCAACCAAAATTAAACAACACGTTATTGCACAACCGGATTTTTCTTTCAACAAAAATGGAACCCAACATGGCTGTATAAATACAACACCCTCTTTTCAAAAAGGATTAGGGTTGTCTCACAATGCCATGTATTGTCAAAGAAATCTTTTCGCCGTTGACGAGTGATAATTACGCGGCTGAATGCCGCTTGACAGCTCACTGACATGTAGCAGACTTTGTTATTGTTACTCAGTTGGCAACCTTGATTTTGGTCTCCTAAAACTGCCAGCATCAACCTTAAAACCAACGACATAAGGTTGAAAATCCAATGTAAGTTTGTTTAGTGATTGTAAAGCTAGGGTTGTTCGTCACAAAATACGCTTGTTTGGTTATCGGTTCCGATCTTAACCCGCAACTGATGTAATCGTACTAATTTATAAACGTGGTATATTTTTTTTATTGACGCGTTTTTGTTTTTATGCTGTTTAAGGTTATGTTGTTATAAGGGTTGTGCGGATGCTATGTAAAGCAATACTAGAGTTTATGCAATCTAGTTATTTATTGGTAAGTAAGAATGGGCTAGTTTCCACCATCAATAAATTGCAAATCTATTTAGTCCGTCAGTTAGAGCATTGGGAAATAATGGACACGTATTTTTTGTTTTTGTAGATCAATTAATATTTACAAAGATAAAACGCATTAAAACTCGAGAGTGGGGGCTCGTGACGTCACAACGCACTAAGAATTATAGCACGGCGTGACGTATTGAGAATTTTAAAAGCATCGTATCTTCGTCAATTTTGGTTTACGCAACAAAAGAAAAAATACGCGTTAAATATTGTTTGATAATCTAACTGACGGACTAATTAGATTTTTTCAGGACACAAGCCTATTGGTAAGAAAGCATGGCACAAAAGTGAGGATGCATATACTCAGCAGGGTGAAACAAGACTGTCAATGAACATGATGATTGATTGATAAGAGAATTCAGATACCGTCACGTAACACGTTTTTAGTAACTTGGTCAGCAAACATTGCAGCTTGTCTAACGTTCATTCCGGGTTTTGCTGTTATTGTTTTGTTTTTTTTTGATAGATTTTTATTATTTTTATACACACCACAAACACCAATCTTCGATTGTATTTGAGTATCGTATAGCTTGTCATCGCCTCGCTTTTGTTAAGTACGATACAAAAGCTTGCATGTCACAAAATATGGTATAAAAAGTCGCAATGAAGGGAATATAAATGTTGTAATTAATAAAAGAACATAACTCACGAACAATTATTAAGCTATGTGTGTTTATATACATTTTGTACATTCTGCAAAAGAATAAACAAAATTAGTATTTACTTATTAAAAAACTCAAGCACGTAATTAGAATAATAGTTTTAGTTTGTGTTGAAAATTATGTACATTATTATTGAAAGAACGAAAAACTTCGCATGTTAAAATATAAAAAAATAATAATTTAACAATTACTTTTTTTAATTACCTAATTAATATTTACCTAGTCAAATTCCTATCTATGTCAGTAAATCCGAAAATCCAAAAGTTACTTGGAATTCTTCACATATGAATCATATATCCATAAAACACAGTTTTATTTGCCCATTCACATTTACGCCAATCAGTCTCACGTTTCTGTCAGAAAATCACAAAGACATTATTGCACAAATACCTAAACACCAGAAAATCAGAAAAAAACATCCCTATTATGCCAGGGGCTTATTAGAATCAGGAAAATCCTATTTGTAAACACGTAATCTGAGCATTTCGGCTCAAATGACCATCACTGGCTGTCCACGGGCTTATGGCAGGAAAACTTACAAAGACCGTCTGAAAACCCACCAAATCTGTCGCGTTGCTGGGCATCAGTAGGTGCTAAGGATGAGTTTCCTTTGGCAAAAGGTTTTGCAGTTGTAAATATTAAGTTGGTTTTTAAAGAATAAATGCCATGTCAAGTAATCTGTGATGGGTGACAATAGGAGAGTCGGATGACGAGACTATTGTATTGATAGGGGGTGGGCAGAATAATAGGGTGTTTAGTAGCTAATATGGAGTATGCTTATTGTATGGGTGTTAGGCAAATATGAACTTCTGGGTACTTTTTTTTGGGTTTTGAGGTTCGTGGTGTAATGCGTTTGCTATGCTATAATATCAATGCAGCTTTCGTATTGTTTCGATGAAAAGTTCAAGGGTGGGTCTGGTTCTCAATAAATTAGGTGTTTTCTTTCATTTCCTCAACACAAGAATGTAGCAAAGATAGTGTGAACTTTTTCACTGAAATTTTCATCAAGTTTTCCACGTGGCTCAATTTCTTTCTGACACCTTGTTATGAAATACCTTACTAAGGTGTAATAGATTAGATTTTTAGATTATTAGAACTGCACTAAGCACTTCCTGCCAAAACTTAAAATTCTTCGAAATCTACAATAATAATTTTAATTCTTTAAATAGTTTCTGAGTAAAACCCATGTCCAAAATAATCATCGTGATACCCTTAATTTAAACAACATAAACTTTTAGGGGCTCTTGTCAAATTATATAATTTTCTGGTGTAGTTTTAACATTATAAAGGTGGCCTTAATCATAATTATTTATTACAGTCACGCAATGTGTAAATCAACAGTAACGAATGACCTTCTTTCGGAGCTTTACAACCAAATTTTTTATTTAGATTAATATAAGTTTTTTGCCCATTTACGCTTGGGGAGATTGAAATGTATGTCTTTATTCGAGTAATTGGCTTGTTGATGACTTTGATAACAAGTTTAATGTATGTTTTTGTGGTAGATTAGTCATTCTTTGAGTCCTATTTTGTTTTGAATTATTTCAATGATGAGGAATTTCTCAGTAACAGCCACGGAGTTTTGATTTGTGCCCGGTTGATGGCAATATTTTAGCTCCCTGTTACGTGGGAATTAAACATAAGTAACTGGCGAAATGGGTACATTTCTGCCTAACCGGGGTTCGGGGATTACGGGCGTGACGTGATGTTATATTCCGATAGTTTCATGTTTTATTTAAGTTTAATATAATACGAAGTAATAGAACTTTAAAACTTTGAAAGTGACATAAACCAGTTTTTGGTTTGAACAAATACGGAATGTTTTTGGTCTTCAGTATTAGATTAGTTCTTGGAAAGGGCTATCATTACCACGTGCACAGTTAGTGTGTAATAAATTAGGTCCATTTATGATCAAACTTGCATTATAACGTCATAATCATCAATTTCACTATACCGTCTCGTTTAGCGCAACTATCATTTATTTCACTTTATTTGATGAAAATTTATCAAAAGAAGGACAAGAGACAATCAAGCATTGTTCTTATTTAGTACACACGTGTCCAGCTAAGTACGTACCACATAATTTACTGATTTCAAAGAAAGTTTACCTTATAGCATTTTTATATCCAATAGCAGGCATTCAGCGTTTGAAGCATGAAATTTTTCTTTCTTTCATTATCGTGTGGTTAGTGCCTAACCTGGTGTCAGAGTTTTTATATTTTTGTTTTGGACCTCTGACTTAGCTTTACATGCCGTCGAGAAATATCTCTCAGGCAATAGGCATGCTGGTTTCCTTAGATTGTTCCTTCACCGAAGCAAGTGATAATTGTACAATGCGCATATGAATCCAAAAAATCAGAGGTGCGTGCCTTGGGTTTGAACTTTATAGGAAGTCCAACAGTCATATCACTAGGCTACCACTGTAAATTATTAATACTATTGGGCCGTGGGCATTAAGAACATAATAGGTGAATACAATTTTATCAACAAATCCTAGAACATTCAAACAAACCATGCTAAAGCCATGCTATATTTAATCGCCATCCCAAACCGACATTGTCCAAATATCGGCTGCCAGGCCCTTTGTGCGGCAGTCGCAACACTCACAGTTCTTTGAGTCTGTCTGTTATTGGCAGCATTATCCTCATTTGTAATACTACTCGCGTGTTTGAGGGCGTTACTATACTTGTTACATTTCACGAATCATTGCAATTCAAACCTTATGACAATGATCTAAGAGTAGACCGTCTAGTAATTATTGCAAGGAGTATAGTTTATTATTACTGTCGAATTGAATGGAAATATGAGTGAGCTGAAGTGGGTCTGATGTGAGGTTAAATTGGCTTTGTGAGATTAGAGCAGCTGTTGTGAGATGATGATAACGGAATTATTGAGTGACAACTGCGTTGTTGCGTGGAATTTTATATTTTCGCATGATAGACTAACTACGTCGGTCTTTAATGCAAAGTGCATCAAACATGTGACATCTACCAATCCGCACTGGGACCGCGTGGTGGATTATAGCCCATTCCCTCTAATAGAGAGGAGGCCGTGTCCCAGCAGTGGGAACTTTAATAGGCGGATGATGATGATGCATCAAACTTGAGAGACTGAAGTATTTTATAGTATTGCAATGCACATGTTTGGATGTAAAGGACATAATATTTCAAGACGCAAAATATGGCGGCCTGCTAGTTATCATATGTATGCCTGTTATGAACGCAGTTTCAGGAGTTTTACTTTTTTTTTTTCGTAGCCGAGATCTTCTTGTTCTTTTTTCAAATCGATGGTACGACTTGTAGCAGGAATAAAAACGTACATTGTAACTTTATAAACATCACACCGAAAAATAACAACCCTATATTTACCAGACGTCAATCAAATAACTATAATTCAATAACAAATTATTTCCATAAATATTAAAACACGAAACCAGACAGAAACCTCAATGATGAATAGTTACGGCCTCTGATTGGCCCCAATCACTCAAAACTCTAGAAAAAACATAAAGGAATCGATCAAAAATTATTATAACAAGCCGTTTCATCGTTCTAGGCACAAATTAGGAGTAGAACCAACGTTTAGCGGTTACTGGCATGTTATTTAGACCCATTTTAATTACGTTTAATGTAGACCGTTTAGAAATAACTACGGGTAGTTGGGCGTTGAGGAAAAAAGACGGAAATTATAGGTTGTAATGTAGGTTAGAGCGCAATGTTCCGTGGCGCCGATTTTGATGGATGGGTGGCTGAAAAACTAGGTGTGATTAGAGTGTTTTTGCATGTATGTAAAAAACCAAGTTGGCTAGTTTTTAAGCGACCGCAAAAAGAAGCTTCTGTTTTTGGCGCTAATTTGATTTCAAGTTCATTTTGTTCTAACCTAACCTTGCCACTACTTATCTTTTTTGACTCGACTTTGTCCTTAGGTCTAAGATGCCAAATATTATACTCTAATCACAGATTACCTACATCTCTATAGTTCTTTATCTTGTCTTTCCCTACTTTCTTAAGCTTTTCGCTTTCTTTACCCTCGTCAAGTCTTCTTAGGTCTTGAATAGCGAAAAAAAGTGATGACTTCTTCCATCGTCCTGTCGATGACTCTTTAAGATAAGTTTCTACCAAAACTCTTCCACTAGTGGCTTCATAAAGATCTCTGCAAGATAGTAGGTGGTACATCGTTTGTAGGACTCCACAATCACACATTGTTTCCTCGGACTACCCTCATTGCCATTGGACTATGTTGTACCTGCAGCGAAACTCCCACTAAGTACTCATGGTTTCTATCACCACATTTAAGCAAATAAATTGCTCTCCTCGCTATTTATCACACGTTTCATAAAAAATATCCACCTCTCCCGTCACCACAGTTTACAAGATTGCACCTAATTTGCAATGAAAACCAATCGATGTTGTGCTGGGAGCAATTCTTTGCAAGTCAAATAGGACGGTGGTTAGAGGCGACTCCGCCGAGTGATTTTATGCTAATATATCTCACGTTTATTATGCAAAATCGGGACGCTGGAGGGATGTGGCACGTGGTGGCTTGATATCGGTAGGTTTTGAGAATATAATTTGTTATCAATTATGCTATACCGTAACTCAATAACTTAAGCACCTATACCTTGTGGTTATGGTCATTACTTTTGTTTGTTTTATTTATTTATTTATTTATTTAAACTTCATGTACAATAGTGGTACATAGGCGGACTTAATGCCACAAGGCATTCTCTACCAGTTTTCACCAGTTCCTTAACGTCCAATGCTTGGTTTTTGGTATTTTTCTAAATTATATTAAAGAATTAAACTGACTTTATTTACTGGAGCATAGCTAGGAGAAGCAATTAGTTTTATTAATACCTTTGATCCAAACTTTGGGCTGCAATTGAAAATATTCAACGTTTTTAGACGCTAAATCCTTCAACCAGAATAGCAATCAAGCTTCCAACAACCTTCCTTCCTTTGCTTCGTCCACATCAATACATCTGGTCATACACGCACGCCGCGAGTCCTACACCTAACCTTTCTGAAGAATCGTTACCAATAAGACCAGTGTATGTTCATTTAGGGCCTCCTCCTGGCTTTTCTACTCACTTCTTGCTAGGCGCCAGTCACTGATCCTTAACGCCATCATCAAATTAAGCACTTCGTTGTTTGACAATTTATACCCAAACTATCGATACCTGATCACCCTGACCATCACTACAGACCCTCGCAGGCCGGTACGCGGTCGCCAATTTGCGTTTTAATTAAGTGTTCACATAACAGCTATGTTTTTGTTACAAATTGTTTTCTGTGCCGAATCTGCGGTTTGTGTTCAACGTAATGGATAATTGATGTACTTGTTTATGGAGTTTATTTTGCCAGTGGTATTATTTTAATTATTTTGTTGGGTTAATATAGGCACCCTGATCCTGTTGCCATACCTAGGTAGGGTCGTTATCGTGCATATGGATGAAAGTCTGACAGTAGGGTTGAGTTTGGATGGGTGGTTTTAAGGTTAGGAAATCAGTCTTGCAAAGTATTTTATTTGTTTTTGTCGTCATTAGTAGAGACCGGATTATGTATTTTGCACATTATGGCTGGATTGGATATATTGCATATTTTAGCTAAAATAGGCTGATCGTGCATATTTCGGGCATGTTTCGTTGTAATTTATCTGTATCTAATTTAAAAAAGGAAAAATTTGTCAGAGGTGATACTCTCAAAAAGCACCTAAATTCAACTTATACTCGTGACTTCAGTGGATGTACAACGATCGTTTTCAAGTTTTAAAAATACATATTTTAATTACTATGTAGGTCGCTCAACTACTGACTATCTGACTTACTACTGATTATTTGGAACAGTACTTGAATATTAAAGTTTTCAAGAACAATAGTACATTTTGATACGAGTGGAGAAAGTTTGTTATTTCGTACGAGGCGGAGTTAACTCCCGAGCCGTAGGCGAGGGTGTTTTTGAGCAGAGAACTGCAATAACAAATGTCCACGTGTATCAAACGACGTTTTTCAATACACTTTTGAAGAAATAAATTATAAGAACGAAAAATATTTTTGTCATGAATTACTATGAAACTATGATTTTAATTTTCTTTTTTTCCGCGCTTTACTTTCGCCAGGTGAAGGAGAGAAAAGGTATGAAGCCGCTAAACAGCCTAATATAAAAAATAGTTTTTTTTTATATTTTAAATTTAGAACACAAATAAATGTTAATTTGTGTATAAAAGTAACTATTAGTTTTTATAATCATGTTTATCTAAGATATTCTATTTATAAACACAATTTGAATATTTAAAAAATATTTATGCCGTAAAGACGCTCAGTGCTTTACCCAAATTAAAAAAAAACATTCACCTCAGACTACATTAGGCATTGAACTAATTTGGACTAAGTATAGGTATAGTTATCTGTCGCAGTTTTCATTCCCGCACACGTGCGGGAAAACAAATAAAAAAGCACGTGTGTGAAATACATGCATGTTGTACTTAATCGTAGTGCGTTATGGACCAGTTTTCGAGGAAGTGTATGGAAAAAAATGATAAAATCTTGTTAAAAGTATTATTTTATATGACTTATTTCAATTTTTATGTTCCATATTTTGGCACTTTTGATTAGGCTGGATGCGAGTCGCACGGGACCGGTCAATGTGGCGACACTTGGGGGAGGCCTATGTCCAGCAGTGGACGTCTTTCGGCTGAAATGATGATGATGATGATGATGATTAGGTCTAAGCAAATGAGTACACTAGCTAATTTGAATGGAACCTGTACCTTAACTGTTATTTATCCGTTATATATCCAGCTTGAGTCGGATTTTACAGGGTTGATAATTTGATACTGTGGTTTGACTTACCTACCTCCAAATAAAACCTAAAATGTACGTTACGAAGAAATTATTGTATCTGAGAAATCCTTGAATTGAACGCTACTTAATGTCTACTTTATAAAACGACCACAAAACCGCGATAGTGCCACATTAATTGTGTTAAGTTAAACACTCGTTAATAATTATCGACTCATTTAGTTCACCGAATAGTTTTCAATGTTATTGATTATGTCTATGTTGCAAGTGTGAGGTTAAAGAGAGATACATTTTTAGTTTTCTATTTGTGTTTTCTGTGACTGTTCTTTGAGTGTTAGTTTACGTCAAATTTTTGTTGTGAATAGTCTTGAAATTTGTATGGTGAGTTATTATTAATAAATTTGTTTTAGAATTTATAGACGAATATTTATGGGTTTTTTAAGTGAATATTACACAGTTAATCCCCAAAAAACTAAGAAAATAAAATAGTTACTTACATAACCATTGACCAGTGTGAAAAATGATCAGTCAGTGTTTGTATTTGACAAATCTATTGCTGTCTTCGTAAGGTCTGTCGCAGTATGGCGCTATGTATACACGTACGCGAATGACTTCAGCGTAGCAGCAATTCAGGCCTAATAACAGTTGTTTGAATCGGTACTTCACCGTTGATAACCCCGAGGATGTATGAAAGTATACTTCAGTAATACTTTATTCATATAGGTATATATATCAACAAAATACCAGCAAACATTCAAAACGATCCCACAACCATACACCCATTACCGGGAGTACCCTGGCTCGGTTCCAGGGTCCTTACTCCCGGTACTAGCAGATCCTGTAGCAGCAACACTTTGGCGGTCATAAGTTACAAGGTAACGACAAAAAGCTGGGCCATTTAACGTGATATACCGTTGCGGGCGGCTTTCATAAAAGTTAAGGCACCGTTGATACATTGCTGTTTGTAGATTAGAGAAGGGGCATATGAGTTGTTGGGAATTGTCATTTGTTTTGATTTTCTCATGAAGGTTTTTAACTGCTAAGAGGAGAAAAAGACTCAGCTCATACGGCTTGGCTCGTATCACGGGTCAAAAACCTATTTTGAATCTGCTTCTCTTCTAAGAGTCAGGGATTGGCATCATCATCATTACTTTTGGAAGAGGTTTATGGATAATTATCTATCTGGGTTTTGTGTTTGAAATGAGACACACCACAATTGCAAGATGGACGACGATTTATTATCTTGGTTTGGGAATACAATTTTTCATTGACGGAAGCGCCACGGCGCATAGCGGATAATCTGGAGGTCAAATAGTCCCCTCTGAAATCCTGTTTTCAATTAAAATATTGGCTTAAAAAAAAATGAAGGCACATCAGCACCGCCGCGGGAGACGCCCCGGGCACCGTAGGCGCGGGCCTGTGGACGGTGGGCTATGGGCTAGCTCGCCGTCCGTCCGTCTGATGACGACAGGCCGTGTCGACGGCGCGTTCGTGTTCCACGCGCGCCTCAAAGAGAGTCAGCAAAAAGGAAGGGGTCCGCAAGGACCGATGCCTGCCGGGGTTGCGGGACTGTTCGAAAGAGATACCGCGGCCCCGGAACACAAAAGGCGATGAAGGAACATGGATGGGTTTTAGTCAGTAAAAGTCTGACACTCCCTCCTGCTCCGCCCAGAGCGGGAGAAGTCATTTGATGATTTCCCATCCGAAAAAAAAAAAAAAAAGGCACATCAGCAAAGTTGTGTCGATTTTGAATTTTTAACAATTACAATATTGTAGCCTATCCTACTATTTTCTTAATCTGTGCTTTAGTTATTGTGGGGCTGTGGTTATGTTTCGGTTTTTAGCGTCATATTTTAGGCTGTGGTCTAGTTCTGACACACTTGTTATTACTTTGTTCTCATTCTATTATTCTTGCACTGTGTATTTTATGGAGTATAGTCACAAGATTTGCATCTAGATGTTTTTTCTAATGTGAAGTGATATCGTTTTTTACAACTCATGTGACCTCAGAATTTTTACTATCGGAAGACAATAGTTTATGGTGGCATTAAATTGTAGTTTATTTAGTAGTATTTAAATTCATTTGGATAACTTCATGGTTAAAATACTCGTAGTAGACCTTGTTCACGTTTATTCTGTGAGAGTTTTTTTTCTGAGTTTTCTAAGATTAGAAGTTACATAAAAGGAGAATAGGAGAATCTTCGTTCTTTCTTGACATGAACGTCTGGTGGTTATCAGCGAACAATAAGCGGAACAAAATACGGTTCCTTTCTAAACATGGCAAATACTTGTCTCTTAAAATTCTATAAAAAGTAGTGTTTTCGTAATGATTATTATATTCTTCTTCTTAGCGTGTCGATAGCAATCTTAATTGTGTCGGTCCAGAACTGAGCCTTTATTCAAAAGTGTCCATCAGTTCCTGCAATGAACAAACAACAGTACAAGCAGTTATTTTATTGAAAAGACTACTTCTCAAAACGCTAACATTTCTATTCTGATGTGTACTTGCGTAGCGATACCCAAAAGCATTGAAGACCAATGCTTTTTTTTTTCGAGTCAGATGTGGAAGACCACATCTTACTCAAAACCTCCTCTCTAAGCTTGCCCATATCTCCAAAATCTTCTAAAGCACCTTCCTCACTAAGTTCCACGATATCATTAGTAATAAAACATCTGAATCACAGTTGGGCGACTATTTTTATGAAATCTGTCGCTGCGGCCCGTAACTCATGTTAAATGGAGCGGTCTTTGGCGATATTACTGAGTTATGGCCGCCAAATAAACTCGATGAATGTGGCTGAATTTATTTTATGATTTTTTTGGGGATTTACTGCTTTTTTGGGAGTGATGAAGAAACTGGGTCTTGGTTTGATGAATTTGTTAGATAGACTAAAGATTTAGTACTTGTTTCATCGAGTTAATTAGGTAACATAACATTACGCCTATCCCCCAAGGGTTAGGTAGAGGTTGTTTGACTCCCATGTAATAGGGGTCGAGCCTATTGCTGTCAGCCGGGTACAAATCTAGACTTCGTGGCTGCTACTGAGAAATTCTTTATTAGGTACTACAGGTTAATTTTTGACCCTTGGCTTCATGATGAATAGTAGACTATTCTGTGGTACTGTGTGTTAAAAGTCCCAATTGGAAAATTGTCAACGCTGGTAAGAATGTGAAAGAAAAGTGTCAATGTAAACAATCGTTTTTCTAAACTTTGAGAACATTGCAAGTCGAAGTTAGTTTATACTCGTAGGCCCATAAAGCTTCTCCGCCCTTCCTACCTACTGCTTAAACATTGACGTCATCTAAACGTTTCTTAGAAACGGTCCCTTAGAGATGTTTGCAGTTATCACTGCGCCTGACAACCATAATATGACAGTATAAATTATTATATTTAATGTCCATATCCAGTCCTGTCCCCGTCTAGCTACTACTTACTTAATCTATAATTTAGGAACGACATATAATCATATAAAGGAGCTTCCAAATGAGTGGTTGTTGGCAGGATATCGCTGCATTGAAGAAGTATTTACCAAGAGTAGTTTATTCCTTAAGGGTTTGTTTACGGTGATGTGCGGAAGCGGTGGTGGGCAAGATATTTATTCAAATATTTTTGTCCCGGGTGGCATTCGTGGATCTTAGACATTCGTAAGGGGTTGTTAGAAGCCCGAATATCACAATCAGTCTCACCAAAGGGTATCCACCTATTAACTAAGTTGGGATGGTCATATACAAAGCAGTGTTCTATAATTCTGGTAATAAGCTACATTCGGTTAGAAAGCCGACCCTAACATGTTTGGGAAAAGGCTAGACAGATGATGGTTTCAACAGCATATGTGACACGTAATCACAAAGACAAATTACTTCGTTTTAAGTTTGGTTTTTATTTAAGTTATATAGTTATTTTCAAATGTATTTTGTTAAGAAATAAATGACTTTGTTGGAGGCAGCTTGCACCAAGATGTACACACTGCAGACAGTATAACTTGAAGACTCGTTTTACATGGTCCCCATCCTCAGGATTGAGGGAATGACGAAGAAGACAATCGCCAAGACAGTCTACTGTGATCACATTGCGAATTGTGCACCAACAAGCACAATGAACGGTTTCAAGGCGTTCCTGCTCACCCAGCGTGACGTAATGGACTCCCTTATATTATTTTCCCTTCAATCCAACTACCTACCTAATGTATTATTATGGTAACAGGCATCGTATGATTAGCGTATCAGCGAAAGACAGGCGCTTCCGTCTATTGGTCGCCGTGCAGTAATGGTCGATGTTTCTGTCAGCAATTATAGCAGGATTTTTATTAATTTCCAACCGGTTATTACGTGCTTTCCAACAAAGACGTGTGGTTGGTCTTGGCAGCCATTTGTCTTTGTGCGTGTAATTAGGGGCAGGATCGAAAGGATGGGCGGTGTTGTTTAATTGCTACTTAATCAAGGTAGCAATTTGTTCATCAAGCGTACGTGAGGAGAGGGAGATTGATAAAATTGTAGAACCAGATTATTCAACAGATACAATATTATGATAGAACATTAGTATGCATGGTAGATAAGGCTTTTTGTCAAACAACAGACGTTTCATTAGGCGTTTATAAGTTAGCTTCTAGTTTGGCAATGCTTCAGGGAATCCCTTGGTGAGCCATAGTGAACCATATTCAATCCGGCTCGAGCCAACTTGCCATTTCATTACAAGAAAATAACTGCATCTTGCTGATGGCCGATGGGGCCGAAAAGTTCTTGAGTGGCGACTGCGAACCGAAAGACTTTGCGTTGGAAAGCCACTAGGTGGACCGATGACCTGGTGAAGGTTGCGGGGATCCGCTGGATGCGAGTCGCACGGGACCGGTCAATGTGGCGACACTTGGGAGAGGCCTATGTCCAGCAGTGGACGTCTTTCGGCTGAAATGATGGTCTGCATCTTGTAACAGAGGGCCTGAAAAGAAAAACATTCTATGAGTGATAACGACGATAAACATAACATCACGCCTGTAATCCCCAAAAGGTTAGGGAGAGGTGTACCTAATAGTACACCCACGTTTCGCCAGTTATGTATAAGTCCTATGTAATAGGGGGCGAGCCCGGGCACATATCCAGACTCTTTGGCTGTCACTGACAATGGAATGACAATGACTTCTGATGGAAAAACCCAATAACCAGACGTGGTCATTTTGCCCGACGTGGGAATCGAACCCAGGACCACATGCTCAGCAGTTGAGCTTGCGACCACTAGACTGACGAGGCACGATGATGGGAAGGTCATAAACGTTTGAGAGTTTGAGACTGACATTTGCTACTGTAAAACTTGCCGATGTCAATCCGGTAGAAATATAGAGAACTCTTCCACTCCCCTCTCATTACTTCAGAATACATTAAATGTCACATGCAATCAAACTCAAACAATAAAAAAAACACAATATTTCACAACAGTTTCCTCTCATAAATCATTGAATATTTTTATCAATATTTTCTATGCAATAAATCAAATGTTTTATCATCGGCACTCATGACATGGAGTGTGAACGTACTATCATTGCGCTATGATTTATGGTGTTGGGCAGCATAATAAAGTATTTTTTGTGGCTCATATCTGTTTATTACTAAATTATGTATGTCGTGGGTATATGAAAATAGAGTATTGAGTGGAGATAAGGATAGTTTTGTAATATGTTTTTGGGACGAAACGTTATGATAAATTTGATGTATTCGTTTTGTGTTTATACGCCGGCTTCTTTACGTAACGTTACATGTTGGAAGGGACACCACAAAAAACAGCTGTTTCCTACAAAACTGCAATACCCACACACGGTCAAAATGTATGCAACAGCAGGCTGTTTTTTTATTACCGATAAAATTTTTTTTATTCATTTTTACAATTTAATAAAATCCCGTGTCATCTCGTGTCATCAAAAATAATTTCCCGTGGTACTACTGGGATTAGTACATAAGATCTAAAATCATAATCTCAACATTGAAAATCTCAAAACCACAAACGAAAAATTTATTTTTAATTTTTCCCTTGCACCTTATATACCTAATACTCATGTAAAGGCAAACAAACACGGAATTTAAATTAAATTAGAGAAAAAGAGCAACGGAAGGTACAAACAAAGTAGACCCTAGTCGATGTTTATGAAAATCTTATGTAAAAGAATCCTTTTATAAACTCAATTTCCACCAAACCCGCCTTTTGCTTATTCTTTCACATTGACAACGACAAAGATTGATTCGCCCATTACTCTTCTCACTTCAAAATTCAACATTTCACGCTAAAAAATAACTGTAAAAAATAACTGCTATTATTAATAACGTTTGAAAAAAAACTGTTGTTATTAATCACGTTGTATTTGCATTAAGAGACGGCCCTTGTTAATTTGTTGGGGAGATGAAAAGTTAAGCTATTAAAGTGGATTCCTCCCCGGCGTTTTTCTTAGATGTTCTTAATCTTAGAGTGTAACAAATAACGCTCTTTAAGAATTAATTTTGAATGAAAAACGGGATCAGTCTTGTGGTTATGAGAAGTGTAGTTTTGGTTCTGGTGGTTTAAGTTTAGAGCATTCAAACTAGGTTACAGTTTCTAGCATGTGTCATTCAGGTGGGATCATTTTAGTGTTTTATATTGATTAATTTTTTATAGTGTCCAACTGCGAATGAGAGTTAAAGGCGCTGTTGGGACACAGGAGTCCCTTCTGTGAGAATGTGGGCCCTAACTAAACAAGCGAATTTACAGTTCTTGGCTTGCTGTTCCCATGGATCCTCACGATGTTTCTTTCCTTTGCTTTCAAAGTTTTCAGAGCAGTGGTGATGAAATATATGACAGTGAAAAAAAATCATAACCTCCACACAATCCTAGTTCAAAGATTGTCGTTAAAAATGAATTACAAAACCACTACAAAAAATAACTGTTAATTGTCATAAAATAACGTAACGTTTTGAAGCATCGTTATTTTAATTAGCCTTTGAAGTTACAGACAGTCGTTAGTTATTCCTTTATATCTCCGAGTATTTTAATTTTGATTTGTTTTTGTTCATAATTTGTTGAGACGGCGAATTAATAATGTTACTCTTTTGTTTTTCAAGAGTCGAGTTATGTTTTGTTTTGCTGATAAATGTGGATTGTTAATTGTTTTTTTTTTGGGTTTTAATCTTTAGTAGGTATTTATATAATTGGTGTGTTGTAACTTTTAATAATGGTGTGGGTGTAAATTGTTTATTTTATCTTTACGTGAGGTTTAGTTTATTACAAGTGACTATTTTTATGGTTTCTTTCAATTAATCATTTATCAGTTGAAGTTCTTTTGTATCCTTTACCTTTGCTGTGGTCTACAGAAGCAACCTTCGTTGTGTGAAAGTACCAACATAACATTAAAATTTTCGTCTTCCTTCTTAGACACTATTTCCAGATTACTTTATCAACGTCTCGTCATAAAATAACTCTCAGACAATTAGTCTGACAAGACACACTATATATAATAAATCACACACACACACACACACACACACAAACACAGGCTGTCTACAACACAAGATATTTAGGGTCCTATCACTATCGGGGCCGACACGTTGAGAGACCGTTTAGCAGTTATATCGCAGTAAATTTTAACGTTATTGTACCGACTGTTAGAATTAACGGTTATTGTGCATGATAGACGCGGCCACTGATAACTTGGGACGAGAGTGGTGAGAAATGGATGTGGTGGTTGAGAGAGTTTCATCATCTGCCTATCCTTTTCCCAACTTTGTTTGGGTCAGCTTTCAGTCTAACCAGATGCAGCTGATTTCAGAATTTTACACGGAGTGAGCGCTTATCTGACTTGAGCTCTGAGGAGCTCGTAGCTAAATAATAACAGCCGCTCGGGTCGATCTTTAGGTTAAGCCGTGCTTGCCTAGGTTGATCTGTGGATGGGTGACCACCCTTACATACAGAGTTTCCTCCGTGTCTCGGAAAGCACGTTAAGCTGTGTTGGTCCCGGCTGTCATTTGTAGATCTTTGACAGTCAACGACTGTAACGACAGGTAGTCAGTGGCCGAAAAGTCTGACAACCAGTCTTACTAAGGGGTATCGTATTACCCAGTACTAACTGGGTTGTGGAGGTCAGATAGGCAGTCGCTTCATGTAAAATAACCCAAACGTAGTTGGGAAAAGTCTAGGCAGATGATGATTATGTGCCTAACTGAGTTCCACAGCCCAATCACTAAGAAAGAGGTTAGTAGCTGGTCTTAAATATACTTTAGCCCTTCCTCGATGATGACGAGATGCGGAACTAAACTTTCGAGTTCTTGACGAAGTTTTTAACCTCTCTCCTGGTGTCAATCTTACTTAGGTACTACTATTACAAATGCGAAAGTTTGTGAGGATGTATGGATGTTTGTTACTCATATATGCAAAAACTGGTGAATTTATCCCGGTTATACGATACCCTGGGATAATGACTGAACTTGGTGCAGGCGAAACCGCGGACTTAAGCTAGTTTGTAAAAGCTGTTTTAGATATAGCGGCCCTTTGAGCTCACACCACGTCTTACTCTTACTGTTCTTTGTTAATAATGAACATGATGTTGTAGGAAGATTTTCAAAGAGTATCACTTGTGATGCACAGGAGTTACGACCAATCAAGACAGCGATACTAAAGTGTTGACTTTGTTTACAATGCACTAATGGTTATGACTGTATTTTAGTATAGGTTTGTGTTTTCATGACTGAGAATGTAATGTGGTTTGAAATTGAGAAATTTGATAAAGACCTAATACAAAGTTGAGACACCTTTTCTTCTAGTACATACAATTAATCACGATAATGAACATGCAAACGACTTGTTCTGTCTAAACTCTTGTCCTTTTTGAACAGAAATATAACTGCGTCGTACTTAAACGTTCAAAAAATGACGGCTAACAGTCTCTTATCATTACTTAACTTAAGTAGCGTTTAAGAATAAACCTATTAGTCCGTGAACGTCACAGAGGATCATAGAGGTCATCTTCTTCAGAGTAAGCCAAATGATTGACAACCCACAAACCTGGCTGATGTGTTTGACAAAGAATCCGTTTCCGAACATCACAATTTTTCACAGAAACAGTTAATGGACATAACACATTACCAATCATGTTTTAATTTCCACAACACATCAATCATTGCTTCACATTAACAACAGTAACACATACCGGAAAAAAACACAAATTCAAAATGGCGTAGGTGAAGGAAATATCTTCGTCCGTTAATTAGTGATCGTTTTAAAATCTTTATCTTTCATCTCACGCGTTTGTAAACATTACTTCCTGTTTAGATTCTGAACGGTTTTTGTACCTACGTTAAATTGTTATGTTGATTGCTTTGGTTATGGATGGCAGAAGCTAGTAGGTTGCTTGTCTATTGCCTGGGTTTAAAACTGGATGTTATTAGAAGCAAGCCTTACTGAGTGACCTGAGAGATCAACTCATAATACGAAAAAGTCCAAGGAAATGCATAACTACAGTTTATACGAAGTACTTCTTCATCTTCATCAGCATTACTTAGACAGGTCATTGCTATTCGTTATTGGAAATCGCGTTATGGAACTCAAATGGAGTTGGGCTGGACACCTAGCAAGGCACGGTGATCGCAGGTGGAGTATAGCTGCGGTCACCGGGTGGCGTCCAAGGACTGGATGGGCAGACTTCATTGTTGCCATCGCGGGAATATCTTGGATGAGACTGGCACAAGAACGTGAAGCTTGACAAACAAAGAGAGGTATATTCCCAGCAGTGGGTGATGTCGAGCTGTGGGTGATGATGAGTCAGTGCTAGAGAAGTTGACCGGCCCAGGTCATCGGTCCACCCTGTGGGAGGTCTTCCGCTCGGTACGCTTTAACCACTCGGCTATATTAGATCGGTTACCCACTCTGCAAACAATGTGCTCTGTCGACTGCCACTTATGTTTGGTATTTTTTCGGGCTATGTCGGTTACCTCGTTTCTCTTGCCTCCTCATCTTTTCTTTTCTCTCAGTACGTCAGTCGTGGATTATTACTCTTTGAGTTACCACGACTCCGATATCAATGTGTCCCATCATTGGTCAAAAAGTAAAGGTTCAGTCAAACCGGCTTGGACATATTGCGATCCCGGACACAGACAGTTACTTCATTACATTATCTGTTAAAATATGCTGTTCGGAACCAAGTCCTCAGTTTGTTCGTACCGGTTCTACTAAACTTTTAAACGGTAATAAACAACAAACATCGAATCCGAAAAAGAGTAAGAAAGAAAACTCTTATTCAAATAGCGAGTTGCCAACGTTCAGGGTCGCGCGACACGTCACGTGACTATTTATGACAGTCACGTCGACGCCAGCCGCCACCATTTATAAAACTCAATTACCGCCGTCTCCGTTGCTTCGCTCCCTAATAATGATAATTGATGACGAAATTTGCGAGCTTTTTGCGGGGATCCTCCGACGGCGATATTTCTTATTTCGCGTTCGTTTACACTGTTCCTGCGGTACGAGATTTTGGATATTTTTGTGAGGATTTCTTTTCCAACTTCTGTAACATGTTTGGTATGTCATTGATTAATCTTAAGACATCGGCTTTTCGACAGAAGCCACCAGCTTTTGGGCTTAGGTCGAAATACCATAGTGGCTTATCCGAATCAAGCTTTATCTTTGATATTTTGCCAGTATGCCAATATGGAAATACTAGTAACGAATTCTTATTCCGAGTTAAACAAGACCAGCGATGTTACATTCGAGCTGACTACCCGAAGTGCACTGGATGCGCCGTGGTTTTCGTTGTGTATACTTTCTTATATGAATTCGATCGCCATGAAATTGTATCCAGACAATAAATCTACAATTATTAATGGAAACGCACACTCACAGCTTGCGATATTTCTTCATAACACGGCCCCTGTTTAATTTGTAAATCGCTTGACGACTGATTAAAAACTCTTCTCTGAAATATTTACGGCGGACGAGACGAAGAATACTCGCCGTTTGCTTCGCCACTTCAACGAGTAAATTAAAAAAAAACGATCACAGAGAGAAATGTGAATGCGTCTATTCAATTGCAGATTTGAACTTTGTATGGGAATTTAAATTAGGGATGTTATTGATTGGCAGTTTGTAACTATGCAGATTTTTATCTTGATTAATTTTTGGACTTTCTTCTTCGTAATCGTGTGCTTAGTGCCTAACCTGGTGTAATTTTTGCGCTGATCGAGATCTTATTTTTACAGCATCTTAGTTTTACTTAGGAATCCATTTACTTGAGCAGCCCGAAATCGATCGAAAAAATTGATAGTTTTGAAAGAGACCAAAGACCATTGGGTGGCCAAAGGTTGAATAAAAAGAAGAATTCGGCCAATAAAACTGAACGCGATCAGCGTCTCTAAACAGCTTTATGAGCTAACCGCTATGAGCCGTCAGTGCCAAAATTGCCATGGAATATTGACACACAGCCTTTGAACGCCGTTAAAATGACTGTGGTGATCGAGTTTAGATCAATTATTAAAATCAGTTCTTTTGCAGTACCTACATTCTATCAATTTTTGAATTTGGCTAACCCTCATTTTTAACTACATTTTTAACAATCAACCGTTAGACCACAAAAAGAACACTATAATCAAACCAACCCACGATCAAATTCCAAAAGCATCGACCAAAATGAGTGCCGTAAGATAACGAGCAGTTTGCGGACAAACAGTCCACTTTACGGGCAAAGCAAATCGGAGGCATTCCCATCAATTTGCCACGGCCCGATATTACGGAGTGACGTGACGGCGCGTCGGATCACGGTAATGACCGGTGACTGGGGCTCCGGGGGGCTATAAATCTGTGGCTGTAAGTGGCTGGGTTGTAGAGGTGGCTCAGGTTGTTGGGAAGTATCGATTTTGTTGATCGATTTTGATCGGATCGGATTGATCTCGCTGTTTACTGCTGGACATAGGCCTCTCCCAAGTTGCGCTATACCTTCCTTTCTTCTGCATTCCCTTCCGATCCACTTAAGATTGACGCTGCTTCTTTTCCTTTGACATCCTCATTCGTTTGTTCCAGTTCAGCTGCTTTAGTTTCTTGCGGGGAATATTTAGTCCGAGAAGAAAGTACCAGTCAGCAACGAGTGGTAGTCTTTTAATGTACTTCTACTGTTTTTTCAAGGCAGCCAGTCTTACTAACACATTCAGTAGCTATCAAGTTTATAGCTGATATATTTCGGCATCTTGCTCTCTTTCTTCTTTATATCCCAAACTAAAACAACAATTACAATTTTTACAATTTTGTATTGTATAAAGGGCTGGTATCTGCAACTGCACGTCCAAAGCCATCCAAGCCCAGCCAAGTCCATTGTCTAAGTTCATTTACACACATGATTTGAGGATCGCAAATGCTTGTATTAGGATCTCTATTTTAATCTTTAAAAATCCGAAACTACATGTCTACTTCCAGAAACTCGATCCATTCTTCCCACCTCTATGAAGTTAGCACGATTAGTCATCTCGCGTCCAGTACTGCGGTTAGAGGCTGCACATTATACGCGATAACCATTAGTTAGACTGAAAGGTCTGCCAGCATTACAGCTGATGATGAAGGGGGCTTACGTTTGTGTGGTCAGTCTTTTGGATGGTTTCGTAACACGGAAAGAGGGCTAGTTATTACGTGAAAGGTATTTGCTTAGACGGGTGGTTGAGAATTTACGTTGGCTTGTTAGGAGTTAGGGCGCATGAGCGAGAATTTCACACCATAGAATAGAGACAGATGTTTGCAATTTCTGAGAGCAGTTTGTGGGTATGCTAACGAGAGCGTTACGACTTAATATCTTTTGAGTAGCTTCATTTGAGCAGTTTTTGAGAGTTTCATGCATTGTTCAAATATTGAAAAGTGGTATTTACGTTACACGAAAGTAACAGCTTGCAAATGAAGTACAAAACACAGAAAAAGCTAAAAAGCAACCGACAACCGCACTTAGCGTCCTCTAATTTCACACACATTACTTTTAAATTAACACAACCTAGCGCACAGAATTCAATCACCCCCTACGACAAAATTACATGCCACTACCATTTCGTCACAATACACTTTTGTTTTCAAAAAGTTTTCAACACAATTACATGGAATTATATAACGTTTCGAGTGTCGGGTTTTAAGTAACGGCTTCACTCGACGTTTACGTGATTGAGTGACTCGAAAGTGCCTCAAATTACAGGCTAGCAGCCACCGATGTGTTATTATATATGCCTCCAACATGTTTAAGTTAACGAGGAACGTTTTATGCCTCGTATGAATTCTGAAGACTTATTTTTAAAGGGCTATCGGGTATCCAATCTTGGGATGGGTAGGTGTTGGTAGTTCTTTGTTTGTAGATAACTTTTAGGTTGTTTTCCTTCAGAAATATTATTTAGATGAAAAGGCGAAACATTCAGTTTAGATCCAGATATCGACAGCAATACTAGTTATTAGCCAATAGATAAGAACTATAAATGTTAGACGTTCACTGTCAGCGAAGTAAACACAATGGTTAAACAATCGCAGTTAACCATAGTGGGTCATTGGACAGGGAAAGGGTATTTGCACTGCATCGGCATTAGAAGCTGAATAAAAGTCACGTTCGTATAATAGTTGCAAAAATGATAATAGTTTCATAGATCTGAATTTTATCTATTGGTGCAGTAAACACTCTCTGATTACGCTGGAAAAGTTATAGCTACTGGTGTTTTTGTTAAAGGTTTTCTAATTTTATGTACTTCTCACTTGATTTGTGTGTGTTATCAAGGGACTAATGACTTAAATGGAAACAATAAATAAGTGGAATAAACATCTTAATAGCGTAATAAAAGTAATGTTACAGTCAAATATTAACCATCTTAACGATGGTGCTTGAAGACGCAAAAACGTCCATTTAATCCTAAGGCAAATATGACTTGGCATCATAATGCCAAAGCGTATTAATTTTTACGACTCAACATAGTATGACAAATAGCCTAGTCGTGATCATAATAGGTAATAAAGTGTGGCAACCTAATTATATTATTACAATGTCAAAATATTTTTACGATGTAGTACAATGATTCAATGTTCTTTTCAGAGCCAAGGAGGTTGCTGACACTATGAAGTTTAATATCTATCGTGACAGATATAATGTTGGAGGCAAACATAATGATCCGGATTATGTGGTCAAGTCCATGGGAGCATTTGGAAGTTGGCAAGCTATAGCAGTTATAGTAATATCTTTGGGCAGAGTGATAGCTATGTGGAATATTCTTTCAATATTATTCCTCACACCAGCTACAGAATTTAATTGCAAAAGATTAAAAGATAATGCGACAATTGTAAGTGAAAATTCAACATGTTATGATAACTGTTTAGAATATGAGTTCAGTAACAATGTTTTTGAAAAGACTTTGATATCGGATTTTGACTTAATTTGCGACAGAGCATGGATGGCAAGCTTCACGCAAATGATTCTCATGTTTGGATTGGTGATTGGTATTACAATTTTTGGATGGATTTCTGACAGGTAAGAATAAAATTGAGGTTCCTCAATTCTTTTTTATATGTTATACCTACATCATTCATAACGGCAAAGGCAAATAAAGAGTCTATTAAAATCGTCAAGTGGAATAGTGACACACATTGTTTTTTGTACGTTTTTGTCTCTTTCTATTTTCAGATTCGGCCGAAGCAAAGGCATGATCCTGTCATCTTCAATAGTCGTCATATTCATGATCGGTACAGCATTTGCTCCTAACTACTGGACTTTCACCGCTTTAAGGTTTTTTGTAGGCTTTGCTAGTGGTGGCATCATGGCTATAACTGCAGTGTTTACTATGGAAATGGTAGGACCACAACATAGAGAATTAGCTGGTACTTTAGCATTGGTTCCTGATTCTGTAGCCCTGGCGACGCTTCCAGGACTAGCGTATTCAGTCAGTACTTGGAGAGTATATCTTTTGGAGTTTGGTGGTATTTCTGTGTGTATATTGGCGTTGCTATTCTTTTTGCCGGAGACGCCGAGATGGTTGGTGGCGAGTGGCAAAGGAGACGAAGCTGTTGCGTTAATGACTAAGGCTGCTAAATTGTGAGTTGCTATTACTAGAACTTTCTATATTAAGCAAAAGAATTAATGTTCATCTCTAAAGCACGGTAAAAAGATTAAAAGTATTGCACCCATTGACATGAAACTATTGATTTGTTTAATACTCAATGTAGACTAAAACACACTCACTGGTCTTATAATCTACTCAACCTATAACAGTCCACTGGTGGACTTAAGCCTTCCACATCCAGTCTGACCCAGCTACCTTTAAAGGACTGCGTTTTTGGTCTAGTCGTTGCTAGCGCAACTGCCAAGCATAAAGTCCTGGGTTCGATTCCCAGTTCGGGCAAAGGGGGGGGCGGGGTTCTCAGTAGCAGTTACGGAGTCTGGATTTGTGTCCGCTTGATGGCAATAAGCTCGCCCCCTATTACATGAGAATTAAACATATCTGGCGAAATGTGGGTGCACCTCTGCCTATCCCTTCGGGGATTAAGATATTAAGGGGGGGAAGAAGACTTGATGTTAAGATATTATGTTATTTATAACTTTTCCAGTAACAACCGTAGTACCACCAACATAAAGGAAAACGTCGAAAAAGCTCTCCAAGAGCTTAAACTAAAAGAGAACGAACCTCAAAACACGAACTACTTGGACCTATTCAAGACAAAGCGACTGTCTATGATAACGATGTCATCATGCCTCGTGTGGTTTGTGACGGGGGCGTGCTATTTCGGTATCAATCAATACAACACGGAGCTTGGATCGAATGCGTTCATCGTTGTGGCTGTAACTGGAGTTATACAGGTTAGTTAAGTTGTTGATATCGGTTTAAAGGGGTAAGGGTTCTGACAGACGAACGGCACGTTGCCAACTGCAGATAAACTGCAGCCGTCGCCACCTGTCGACGGCTGCCATCGACGCTTGCAGTTGTGGCATCGGCGGCTGCCGCCGGCGCGTCGACGGCAGCCGTCGGTACACATTTACGCGGCATGCTACAACTGCAAGCGTCGCCACCTGTCGATGGCAGTCGTCGATGCTTCGGAGGCTGCCGCACGGCGCGTCGACGGCAGCCGTCGACAGGTGGCGACGGCTACAGTTTATCTGCCGTTGGCAACGTGCCGCTCGTCTGTTAGAACCCTAAGTAGGTAGGAGGATTTTGGTTTGGGATGTTTGGATTGATTTTTGTGTTCAACCACATTGAAGCAATTTAACTGACCCAACTCTTCTCAAGGATTACATCTTATTTGGTTTATTTATTTTAAAAAATCTGCAACAATCGCCAATTAAATAATAAAGTTGTTTTTGTTATATTCCAGATACCAATGTCACCTTTCACGACAATCATCGCCAAAGTGTATGGCAGGAAAGCAGCAACGATGTGCTCCTTCATCATCATCGGTGTGATGATGATCGTACTACTCTTTCTTCAAAGCGGGACCTGGGTTTCAAGCATATTCGGCATCATCGGAGTATTGGCTGCCTTTGTAAACTTTTGCGCCGTTTACTTATACGTAGTGGAACTATACCCAACATCAATAAGAAACATGGGCTTCTCTCTAAGCTCATCAAGTTCAAAAATAGGAGCCATGTTAGCTCCTTTCCTAGCCACTTTACAGCCACGGTGGGTACCATCCCTAATATTTGCAGTACTACCTTTTATTGCTACGGTAATTTGTCTTTTGTTACCAGAAACAAAAGGGCGGAAATTGCGTGATACTGTGGATGAATGATGACGTTAATAGCAGGGGTGGCCATAAATGGGTTCAAAATGATAATGGGGATGTCAGTGAGTTATTAGAATATACAGCGATGTGAAATGTGCTCAAAGATAAGTGAGAAAACTGTATGGAAATGAAGATGAACTTGTTTGGGAATGTTTTTCTTCTTAAATTATGAACAAATTGAAAGGCATTCAATGGCAACATATAAATAAAAAAAGGCTACGAACATGCAGGAAAGCTTCGTCAAACTGTATACACTAAGAATTAAACTGGTTAATCAGATCCTAAACAAATAAAGAAGAATCTTTCCTCTATTATATGATTTACATGACAAATTCTTTTATTTTTGGAAATATTTTAAAGAAAAATAACGTCCATTTTAAACACCATTTACAATTAAACCACACTACGCTGAGTGAAAAGTGACAGTAAAACATATTTTAATATTAAAAATTAATCATCGGACCAAAAATTACATAAATAATAACATGTTTTCGATAGTGAAAACGTTAAGTACATCCAAAATACATCTTTCGTGTACATAATTACATAATTGAGCGGAGCCAAATTGGTCCAAATTACATGTTTCACTACCGTGCATTATATCGGTCGTCATTATTTTTAAAAGATATTCCTTGTAATTTTTGTTGTGAATCATCGTTATCTTAAGTATTGAAATTAATATTTTCAAAATTATTGGTTTTATGTCTGACTTAAGGATCTTGAAAATATAGATTTTAAAGGTAATCATAATGCAGTCTGTCGACCTGATTCTGAATTGGTTTCATTTTGGTCTTTTGGTACAATGTGAAGAATGATTGACTTTTACAAATAAAAGTAGCTTTTCGTGTCTGTTTGTGTGATCGCGTCGCCATTTAAAACAACTCAACGAATTTTAATGCAGTTTCCGTATAAAATGCTTCTCACTTATATTAGACAATGAATCATACTGTTTGGTCAAGTCGTAATAATCGTGCAAAACAGAGGAGGATCGCTAGTTTGATATGATTTGAAGACTGATTGACTTCCATAAATAGAAGTCATCAAAAATACAAAATGAACTATCACAGCAGTTTATTTAGTAAGTGCTCTTCTACTAAACGGTTTCAATTTTATGGTATAATTATTCCTTAGTAAACGACCATCGATCGAATAATTGTACTGCTTTGATATCTCCGTAATAACTATTTCATGTCAATAAATCAATATCTAAACGCTGACGTGTTATTAGTATAACCATTGTTGATCTTAAGTATATTGATGGACGATGAAGTTATGAAAATCCCACTGCGCGACGTCAAGACAGGGTTGTGTTTTGTTTATAAGGTGTATATAGATACACCTTATAAAATGAATAGTCATACGAAATACATATTTTCAGGGAATCATACATTCTAACGCGTGGAGATTACGGCAAATTCCTCCCATCATGGGAGAGGCTTATTTCCAGCAGTGGACGTTATGGGCTGTTGTTGTATACATTCTAACGGCTATAACGAAGCCATTTCGAGTATATTAAAAAAAATACTTGAACCAGAAAAAAATACTGGCTCTTTATTATATTGAACATCCATAACGCTAATGTCTCAAAAAATTTTGGAATTATAATAATTTCGTAAAAACAAAAAATCTTAGATAATTTGTTTTCGTTGCTATGATTTCGTTAAAGCCGTTAGATGATTCTCTGAAAATATTTCATGTTTGAACAGGTAGACATTATATAAGCATGGTAAATTAAAGCCCATTGCCTCTCATACAGAGGAGGCCTGTGTCCCAGCAGCCTGCAACTTATTACTGCAGGGCTTCTTCTCGTACTGTCTGACCACCACACTCAGATTTCAGATCACTTCAGGTTAGCTGAACTTATTATAAAGCTCCTAATTTCTTATCACTATCCTTAGAGGCGACTAAAACACAATAGAAGATATAAATAGAAAATAGATAACACCCTTATGAGTGACCTCGCCGACTCCATGATCTATGGCTCATCCCTCCGGGTCGGATATCGGTGACCCCAGATTATTGGGAACGTTACGGAAACAAATCACTTAATAAGTCTTATCAGCTTGAGCTATATCTTTCATCTGCTTTTGATTTACAGACTATTCAAGGTTGACGTCTGCCTTTCGAGGCCTTTTGGAGCCTTTAATAGGGGTTGAGCCTATTGCCATCAACCAGGCACAAAAAAAAGCTGCTACTAAGAAATTCATCATGGAAAAACGCAATAACACTTTATTCGACCCGGGAATCGAATCCAGGACATCGTGCACAGCAGTCACGCTTGCGACCACTCCACCAACGAGGCAGTGAACAGACTGAACATAGTAGTATCTATCATTATGTTTTTCACAACACCATAAAAATAATTCATTCAATATTCATAAATAGCTAGTACTTAAAATGGGACGGCATTTTTTTAATTTTAAGAGAGGGACCAATCTACTAAAGATAATGACATAAAAATAATAATTTAGTAAACTGATCCCGCGGGATCCAAATGAGCGGGATCAATTTACTAAAGAGCCCCCATTCTTACCGGAACCGCAAACAAACGACACACGAAAACATCCTTCTCAAAGTTTAATAAAAATCACACTTGTTACGTCTGCTATTACAAGGACCACAATCATTTCATTGACCACCGGTCCTTTGATCCTGGGGTCAGCTGCTCTCGAGAGAGGGGGCGGCGCCTTTGATCACAGATATGCTAAATTGAATCGGATTGTATTTGTTTCAGACTTTAATGTGTCACTTAGTTTGTGCTGTGTGATATTGCCGGTTGAAAAATTGCGAGTTCCGTTTTCACACTTTGTTGGTTGACACTTTTTTATTTTTAATAATAGTATCCTGATTGATGAAGGCGATGAAGACCATAATAACAGTTTATATTTATATGTCCCTTAATCATGAGTTAAATGTCCTTCACATAGCATCACGCCTGTAATCTAAGAGTTAAGCAGAGGTGTACCTATTATGGTATAACCATACATTTCGCCAAATTTAGACTCCGCCGGATCGCTAATGAAAATTTTCTGATGGAAAAACCACTATACGAAAGAGGCAGCAATTGGTACTTGTGTGTTGTCAGTGGTACCACAATATTGATTAAGACATCCTGTACGTCGATGACGGTCGATCAGCGTATGTTTACGAGACCCCTCATCATAAATTGAATGACTTCCATTTTTAGGTAATCAACAAGTCTTTGGTGACATGTTTCATTGTTGTTCCTAACCTTTCTCTAACAATAGTAAATGTCAGCAACATTTTTTTAAATTTCACCAATACTTCAACGTCAAGAAAAATGAAAAACAAAAATTCCTTACTCCATTACAATTCTAATCTTAAAACTCCAACACGAAAATCAACGTCTCAAATCCCAATCTAAATTGTTCACGAAGTGACGATCTCTGTCCACGCCCCAGGCAGGTCGGGATAAAAATATCTATCTCAACTGAATAGGATGAAAAACGTGATGCAGTTGCAACCAGACCTGTAGTTAGTCTGAGATAAGACCTGCTATTTGGTTTATTTGACGGTATCTTACTCTCCAAGAGATTTAAGGTAATAGAGGTTTTATTGTGAGGGGACTGCGTTGGATTAAGTCCATTGATTGCTTAAGAAGGATAAACTTTTGTAGAACTAACACTCACTGATAATATTCTTACTAAAGACATGTCTGATGAATTATTCTCATCAATGAAATATCATCATCTAACCATATCGGTACTGAATTAGCCACCATAATTAGATATGATAGAATACTCATCATCTTCGTCTATATTAACGTAGCCAATGATCAAAATTGTCTACTTAGTTGGCGATCACAAATACGTTGCATCTATACCAGATACCAACCGTAATTTTAACTCGTTCATTTACATCAATAAATATGTTGCATCTGTTAAAGCTAGTGATAACCTTAATACTACAAATTACATTAACACATCGGCACTCCACATTAACAAAGAACAACAAACTCCTCAATGAACACCAACCAATCCTTTGCCTTCCTAGCAGGATACACCACATCTATTATAATGATTGATGGCAGCGACCGCCGGTAGGGGGCGGCCGATCACTTTATCTGCCATCTTTATAGCATCGGCGGTATCTGTACCCATTGTTTTATCCGTGATTTATGCTACGGAGCGTATGCTATCATATTGTGAATGTTTTTGATTTTCACTCTGTATGGTGCGGACCACCCTATGGTTTTCTGTGGGCGTTGGAGGCTAGCATTTGTCTTGTCTGGTGGATAGGCAGGGCCTACTTGTGTAGTTTCATAAATCCGAACTTGAGTAGCAAACGCATCACCAGCATCTACCGAAAATCTGCCTGAACTTATTATAAAATGGAATATTCTCAAGCGAAATAGATGCATTAAGAAGATCGGTCATAAGAAATAAACAAAAGCATATCTTGTGAGAAAAATACTCCGTAAAACTTTAAGAGTGGTATTGGGATATGGTACACTAGGCCATATTTATCGGATTAAAAGTAAAATGAAACTGTATCTCCAGCAACGGTAGCTTTACAGGCTGACTATCATATACATAGAAACAGTAAGCATAAGCAAAAATATGTAAAGTTTTTAAAGAAAAACCAAATCAAGCAGATCCTTATATTCTTAACTCCACACACTGTTTGCTATGACGAACGTGAACATAATAAACCAAAGAATGTTATCTTCATCAATCTCATTCATAATTTTCATACACGATCGTGGATTATCAGCACGTAGTTCCCACAATGAGGTCCCTGGAGCCGCCGCAGGTCTAAGATTGGTATCTCTTCCGTTCGTGTGTGGTCTTCATTGAGTATGGTAGTGCTGGGATAAAGGTTGTGCATCAAGAGAATCTTGGAAATAATAGTATAAGAATATCAGGAAGATCACATAAACATGTCTAAGTAAATGTTACGTCCAGAGACCCTAGACAATCGCTTGCTTGTAAAGCGTTTTGTTTTTCCACTACGGCTTTCAATAAGATTAACATCTTAAGCTTTTCAGTAATCCAATACAGTCTTGAGTCTTCACTCTTCTATCATCGTTACTGCTGGTAGATTGTTGTCTAGGCACTGGCTTGATTTTTCTTGAAGGAGCTTGGTAGTAGCAGTAAAAAGTATTAAACTATACTATAGCACATCTTTATGATTTTATATTAAGCAAATGGTCCATTATTTTTTTAATCTTGAGTGATTAGTGAGTGATTTTGTTGCTAGGATCATTCTTTTAATACCCCTTCACTGGTATTTTGGTCTTGTGACACTGCCATTCTTTGGATTGAAGTTGTTGGCTCTTGTATTTAATTTCACAACTTGGCAATGTTTTTTAGTTCACAAGGTTTTATTTCAAGTAGTCAAGTAACTAGAAATGCCATAAAACTGTGCTGAAGATCTACATCAATCCATCTAATATTCATCATGCTGTTCCCAATTTATTTGTGGTCGGAAGCATGTCTTCTTCTTCTTCTATACTCTTCTATTCATCTTCATCAAGAAGATGATATGTATACAGTCCGTCCATCCATCACTTCTTTGGTCTTCCTGTACTTTTATAGCCATTCACATTATACTCAAAACGTCAATCCGTCTAATGTCACTCGTATTAATGCCGTGATCTTCACGTGCTCCTCATAAATCTTCGAATAATGTTTGTCAGCCATACGTGTCGTAAAGTACTTGAGTCGTTAGTAAGACTTTAATTGTTATGGCTCCAGTTATGATCATGATTTGTGTGTGGTACTTGAGTGACGAAATAGGCGAATCTGTCATTATTAATGAGGTAACTAGTTACCTACGTACATTTTTGTATCGTAAGGAAATTTATTTGATTGTGCCAATTTTGTTCCGTTATTATGTTGGTAGCTGGCTAATAGGTACAAGAACTGGTTCTTTATTATTTTATTTTTATTTTATTGTTATTGTTTTTTGTGTTTGTTTATCCGTCTATAGAAAAGCCAAAAGGAAGGTTCATGACTTTTCCCTAAATGAAAGAGTTCACTAGAACGCCAGACTTCTTGGAGATGAGATTGACGATCAATCTTCTTCCAGAAAATCTTCCTTATTGGTCTTAGAAAAGGCCTTCAAATACCGATTTCTTTGTCTCGATTTTATCCTCTTCAATATAATTGAATTGTAAAAATGCACCGACCACCTAACCCTGTTGCAAACGAAAATAAATTGCAATCACGGACCGACATCGCTGTAGGTGACGCAAAAAACATGTACTTAGCATTCACGGTGTCAACCCACGGCCGGTGGTCGGCCATTTGTATTCACGACCAGCAAACAATCGTAGGACCGCAATTATAAATTATATGGGCAGTTTTAAAACTACGCTTGTTAATTAGCTAATGTTATTTTGATTGTTATTTTAGGCAGGTAGTGCTGCTATTTGGGACATCGGAAACAACCGCTATATATCATTGATTAAAGTCGTGGTGGTATCCTGTTAGTGGATATAAAATTAAATCAATGAATTGAATGCATGTAGGTACGTGACTAGCAGTGATAACATGAAATGTTTATTGTTTCTTAGCATTTATTTTATTTTATTTTATTTTATTATTTTCGGAAAACTTACAGCTAGGAGACACAATAGTTTAGTTAATAACAACAATATGGCCAATTACAAGTTTTCACAAATAGTTTTATACAATAGTTAAATCGAACAAGAATAACTTAACTAAAAGACAGTGGTAAGGATTAGTACACACAAAAACATTATAGAAAAACCAATAACGAAAGAAAAAAAAATGAACACAAATTGACAATTCAAAGGTTGTCGAAGAAGTGGTTGCAAAGGGTCTTCTTCAATTTAGACACGCTCGTATTAAAGATGTCGATCTCAACCTTCCATAGATGGGCTACTACGGTATCGAAATGATGATTTTACTGATGACCGATGGGTACTGTCTACTATTCCTCTGTCATCACGATCTTTATCGATTACCGTCGTTTACAGGAAGACGTTAAAGCATCAACCAGTTGGATTTTATGATTGTCCACTTCCACGCTAGAAATGTCCAGGATCCTGATCGTTTCAACCTACATTCTAAACAAAGATATCCTTTACTGTTAAAGGTACGATGTTCAACAGCCTATGCAAACTCAAGACGAATTTTCCTATAACAAGGATGCAAGCAATCAATATTCATAGTACCACGGTAAACATCGAACCAAATCTCTATCGACAAACTACCAACTGGTCACGGAGGTCTGTCAGTAAAAATTCACAAAACGTAGGCCAGACGAGTTGCCCACTCGATTATTGGGCCCCTAAGACCCGGCCCGAATGGGAACGGGCTGATTATCCGGCCCGTTGAGAAACGTTGTGTAATAGGCCCGTTAGGAGATAGGACTTGAGTCTTGTAACAGTTGGTAATAATGATTGTTATCTTGCAGTTTTAATCGGATAGGATTCGACGAGTTTCGGAACAGAAACCGAACTGAGTTTGAAGTTAATAGGAAGGTGGGTGAGATAATTTTCTACGATTCAATTTTGTTTAACGAAGTTCGAGTTTTGTTTTGAAATGTAAAATTTTTGATTTTCAGTCCTTGGATATTATTTTTCTTCGTAATTTTGGGTTATTCTGAGACAACAGGAGTAGGCTTTTTGGGAGTCAAATATGGGAAAATTAGTATCGTTTACCACGCTCATTTATGACTGGTGTTAGGATACATTTTAAAAGTTAGTTTTAAGATTAGAATTATTTTCGCTCGTAATTAACTAGTTTTGAGAAGGTTCAGCCGTTAGTTCCCAACCAATCAACGACGAAAACAAACAAATTACACCAACACTTTAATTTCCTCACACCAAACCTAGATGTCGCGTCAATTAGCGTTAAGAGCTCTCCTCCAATATATTTTACAGCCTGTAACGAACGAGCGACGCCGGCGATAAAGATATGTATGTTATGTCCACAATCTTCTGTACTTGAGCGCTTTATTACTTCTGAGATCTCTTTGATTTTATTGCTTTTAAATGTGCAGTTTGAAGCGAAATTTTACGTCTTTGAGTTATGGTGGGGATTTAATTTGTGAGATATGCTCGTGTTTTTATGTGTGGAGTTTGTGATGTGTGATGGTGGTCTGTTTTATGCTTAGTTTGAGTGCTTTTGATAAGACTTGTGAAGGATAAGAGATTATTCAATGGTTTAAATTGTGAAACGTACGAATATGCCAAGGGGTATCGTATAACCCAGTACTAGATTGGGTTGTGGAGGTCAGATAGGCAGTCGCTCCATGTAAAAAACTGATATTCAGCTGCATCCGGTTAGACTGGAAGACGACCCTAACATAGTTGGGAAAAGGCTCGGCAGATGATGACGAATTGTGAAAGATACTCCTGCAATTGTTTGTGAATGTGTGTTGCCTAATGCATTGGGCAACTTTACTATGAGAAATGGCGCCGTGTAATTTTAAAATAAATCGCATTATTCCAAAAGTTTAACACTTGTCTCCAAAAAAACAATGTGTGTTGTTGAAATCGCATTGCATTTCAAAACTTGCGCTCAAAAACTAAACGTCAGACCGCAACAATTAACTACAGTGAATAGCTACAAATTCAACAGTAACTAGCTAAAATTCCTAGACTTCCTCGAAGCTAGCACTAACACACCAAGGACAGACGGACACTCATCGTGTCAAACACATTAGTAAACATCCGTAAATTAAAGTTTTAAATGACAATAAAATAAATTAACGTGTTGTGTCAGTGACGTGTTTATGTGTGCGATAAAACTCGCCTGCGCCTGCGCCGCTCGCGAGGTTTATTGTTAGCGACCGATTTGGGTACACACGGAGTGATTGTTTCAGCTGTTCGCTAATTATCTTCCTGGCTTCGGTACCGGATTTAGGAGAATTGCTCAAGAGCTATCAAAGTTGAGTGGTTACTGGGGAGGACTGCATGTTGAAGGCGTGTGTAATGGCGTAGCTTTAGGCAGGCCTATGTCTAGAAATGGACTGCGAGCATTAAAACAATATTTATCAGTCTTCTTCTTCTTTAGATTTATGGTAAAATGGTACGACTTATTAAAATTTGTTGGGGCCACTATGTGGCCTGGCTACATTGATCAAGGCATCTGAGGGTCCTCTAAAGTGCAAGTGTAGGGACATTTAGGATACTCCAGCAAGAGGGCCATTGTCTGGTCGGAAGCACCGCATTCGCACTGTGTGTCGGAGAGACTTCTCAACTAATGACCTGTCCAAGATAATCCAAAAGAGGCTGTGTCATAAGGCTTCTAAGTTTACTTCACTGTTATTTCATGTATGGTGTACATAATAAAGAATATTCTATCCTATTCTAGGCGGATATGAAATAATGACCATGTATAGTTTAAAAAAAAAACAAAACTTTTGACGTGTAAACGTGCTTCTGATAACCAATTTATAGAAATAAATTTCGTCACAGCATAAGAATAAAACCAGTTCTAGTAACTTAGCCAAACAACACACTGCCTCAGAAAACAACGCTTTAAAAATCCAAGAAGCTTAATAATCACCCAGTGTGCGGCACCCGATGTAACTCGACGCCGAATCAACACGAGTAGTCCATAAAACTGCAGTTAAAATCAACGGATTTAACATCGAACATAAACCGAGACATCGGCCGTTTATTGTAACAGCCGCGTTGTATTTATTCCTTAGTTTCCAGTTACAGGTTGTGGTGGCTGCTGTAGGAGTTGTGGGGGATTAGGTGGTTCGTTTGAGGTGTTATTGGTTAGCTGGAATTGGCAGATATAAGGTAGCTGGCTTTTTAATGTCTATAATAATTTAACGAAGCGTTTGTTTCTTTTCGGAATATTAAGAAGTGCTAAAAGGTTTGATCTACCAACTCATAGTGGTCAAGAGACTTGGTCCAAGATTAGATCAGTCTCTTAGGTCAAATCCTTGTTGGGTTGTGAGAACAGGCAGCATGTGTCTGTTTTTAACTGCTCATCAGAATCGAGCTGTTTTTTCCGTAATCGTTTGAAAATACAGATATCGCAAGCGCTTTTATGGCGTTTCGTATTTCTGCAATTTTCGTCTTAACCTCACCGGTAGTTTATTTCAATCTAATACAATTTTGGCTTTTCAGCGATTTTTTTAAACGAATGTTATTTTGTGGCTCGCTCATCCAAGAATTGACTGGTCTCTTAAGACCAGTCGTCACTAAAGTGCGTTGTAAAACAAAATAACAGTTGATAGTAAGTGACAACTCATTTGAGATGTTTTTCCATATTCTAGAACTTAGGATCAGATTGTTTTATTGGCAGTCCTCCGACTACAAATTTTTATTTACCGCTAAACGGCTAAAACGACTGCTTTTGCAACCTTTTCCAGTTACTAGAAATATCTTGTGTGTGCAGTCTGTCGTATAACAGGGTTTTATTAAATTCACATTATACGGAAGGAACCAGGCTTTTTTTGTATGGGAAATCATCAAATGACTCCTCCCGCCGGGCGGCGGGGCAGGAGGGAGTGTCAGGTGAACAGAAGGAACCAGGCTCACGTGTGGTCTCTGGCTATAATTTATCAATTTACTACTGTGGCAAGTCATTGACAAATTGTACTGCCTATCTACTGAATGATTGTCTCTTATTTAACTACTGTATGTATTACCAATATATTGTTATTGCGTTATGTGAATAAATACAGGTCGTCTTGAAAGCCCAGACGGCCATTTGTCATGTTGACATAACAAAGCGTTAAATATTCACAATTGTTTCATAATTTACATGCGCAGTATTTATCTAACAACATTAATATCTAAACGTATTCTTAAACATATTAATTTGACATTCAAACATAGTGCGGTTCCCGACTATTCCTATGGGAGAACTTGGTAATATAAAGAGCACTCCACACAGGCGCGTCGTCGTCGCCGCGACCGGCCGTATAATTTTCACATTCAATCAAACGTGAAGTCCACTTCTCGCAACGCGGTCTATTCATAGTGCTGCCTGTCTGTTGCAATTTCTGTCGCTTGAAAAGTCTGGCGGTTGCTTTATTTTTATTTTTCAAGGAGTTTGCGTATTTTACGAGTCTTTGTTTTGGGAAATGAATAGTAGTTTTAAGTGTCCCTGGGTATGAACGGATTCTTTAGGAGCGCATACGTGAATTTAAGTGGTCCGTAGCGACACGAGGCTATTAAAAAGTGTAAGATATAGCGGCTGTATAAAAGCAACATAAATCAAGAGTGTTAGTATTAGAACGGCACTATATTTCTGGTAAGTATGGTATGAATAGACGCTTATACTCAGCAGTGGGTGGAACAAGGCTGCCAATGAAGAATTCTTATGTCACTGTAGACAACATAATTTTGTTTACTAATCAAAGCTGTATCAACGAAGTTTCAAGTAACAAAAGCTTCTTTAATATAAACAACATGTTGCCATAAACAAAGAGGTCAAACCAAACCCAATAAAAAATAAAAATAAACTTGAAACTGGTTCTCAATTTAAACATTTAACTTAGTGACCCGTATCTGTCATCAGATTTAAGCCCTGGGTCGACCTGTTGACTGACTTGCACCGTTTTATGACATCGGCAACTTGTCAGAAGACTTCTAAGCGATGATAAGTTTTAAATATAAAATGTTTTTATTGGAACGTGTCTTTCAAAGTTTATTTTGTTATATTGTTTTTTTTTGTGAGTTGTTTCAAATAGTGTTTGGTATTTGTAGTATACATATTGGATGAATGTGGCCTTTATTCTTATTTTGTAGAGTAAACACAACATATAAATTATTGCACTGTACATTAAAGCTTATTACTGGAAGAATTGGGTTCTCTTACAGCAAACATAAATCTGACAGTGCGGGTTTTTAGGCTTAGTATCAATTTTGACGTTTGAACATTAGAATTCGAATATAAATATATATATAATACAGAAAATGCCAAAGTCGAAGGCCAAATGGCCTTCGACTTTGGCATTTTTTGTATCGTTAATGGCAATTTAATGAACCTAGTTTTTATAAAATAAAGATTTTAAGTTACCCAATAAATTCGATTACAAAAATTACCTTGAGAGGAATTACCAAACAATCACAGTCCACACTATGAATTCGGTCTTAAACAGCAGATTAGCTTGCGCGGGCACACGGCGCGTACTTCACATTTATTTCTTTATTTATCCGCGGCCAATAAGGCCTACATTCAAATAGTTCATTAGGCATAGCTGTGACATATCCAGCCCTTTATATGCGAAGCCCGTTTCTTTGGTTTATTTGACTGGCTGTTGATGAAAACGGACGGGACATACGGATGGACAGTTTGACGAGTACGCTGAATGTAAATGGGTGAACTTACAATCTGTAGGCAGTGGAAAAATACTAAATGTCTTGGAAACATGTCGTAGGAACTGCGTTACGCCATCTATCATTGAGATTTATGTAGAAAGTATTAAAGTGATTGTTATTTTGTGTTAATGTTTCGTCCTATCGTATTTCGTAATCTGAGTTCTAATGCGAATTGTAAATGCTAAACTGATAGCAACTGAGAAAAGAATCTAAAAAACCGGGTATGGGATTTGGCATTCGATATGGCATAGTCCATATCGAATGCCAAATCCAAGAACAAGCCAAGTCCATAAAGTGACGTTTTTCTGTGCTATATAATCCAGAAACGAATAACGGTCAAGATTTTATGAATTTTATTGGAAACTGATTCATATCTCGGTAGATTGTTTTTGAAACCTAGTTGTAGAAGAGAGCGGTCTACTACTGGGACAAGTTGAGCTCGAACTCAAAACTGAAAACATTTATTTCAATTAAATCATATTAAACAGGCCTACTTTTGAACTGTCAAGGAGTCAGTCAGACAGTTGAATGTGGAAGTTGGTTTTATCTTAAAAAATTAACAACAAAATATTCAAAGACACATTGCTATTTTTCAGGTTTTGGTCGTATGGCTATAAAGTATCCTATTCTTAAATACATGTTTTTTTAATTTTTATTATCACAAAAGGTCTTATGAATAGGATTCAAAAACGTAGCAAAACTATTTCGCGTATCCCTCCAGGCCGTATGTCCCAGTAGTTAAGCTGCAAATCACTGCGTGAGCTGGTTATATACGAGAGCTTGCAATGGGAACGGAAAATGATAGCACGTTGGTTCAAGATGGCCGGTTCTTCGAGATTGGTGTTCGAGTTTGGTTTCAGATGGTGGTGCAATCAGGAGCTTGAAAGTTTGACAGTAAATCTAACATTGATCTTTGACCTATCCTGGTGCGAGCGAGAATAGTTTTGTTGAGTGAACCTGTTCTACAACAAGGAATATATACATTTGGAAAATTAACGATGGATGGACTGTGTGAAAGATGATAAATTATGGCTAGAAAGGAGGTGACTGCTGAGATGACGAGTAATAGAGAAATATGGAAGAAAAAGGCTGCGCCGACCCCAAATAAAGAATGGTGATTTGGTAAATAGCTATCTACAAGACTTGTTGTTGGAAATACAAAGTTTGGGTTGCCATACCATTTTGGAACCGAGTATTCCAATCATCTCTGTGATTACCACTATCCTTGTATTGAGATTACTCATAATTTTTACACGTGCCTCAAAGATTGTGCCACATAAAATACCAACTGCGTATTAAGGCAAAAAAAACAAAGCATCGATCCTTCAATCCTTAGCGATGAGACATTACAGTCATTGATGACGATCACGATAACTTTAAATGATATTTATGATACTATAACCCCTCTTAATATTCTGGTCGTGAGCAGACGTATAGAGTTATTGCTCAGTGTTTTGTAATTTGTACGTACTTTGATGTAGCTGTCAGAATGTGTATTGTATTGTTGAGTTATGAATTGATCTGTGCATTTATTTGATTATTTGTATGACTATTGGTCTGGTAATTTCTGTTTCCGGTCGTGATTTTGTAGGAGTCCTGTGTATTGTCTGGCAGTTTGTGGTTCCGACTATAAGTGAGATGAAGTAGATTAAGCGGTACTGTACCGAACAGTTCTAACAAAGTCTCAATGTATATAGAAGACTGATTGGAATCACTAGCATTTTAAAACACACTTTCTTAATTTAACGTGTTAATACATAACATGGCATACATAACATAAAATCACTCCTGTAATCCCCTAAAGGGTTAGGCAGAGGTATACCTAATAGTACACCTACATTTCGCCAGTTATGTTTAAGTATCATGTAACGTGTTTAGAATAGGCTTAGAAATGTTAATAGTGCAGTGGTTGATGCCTGACCTGTTGGATTCTTTTAGTAGAGCATTAGATAGGGACTGCACCAAAAACCTAAATCATTCGCAACAGAAACTAAGACTTAAGACATTTTTAAGTTAAGATTGAAACAATATAGTAGTGGTCGTGGTTTAGAGGAATGAGGAACGAACGGGGTGAATAATTCCTCATCCTCTATTGAAAAGTGAGGAACCACCGACCCCTCCGGGTGTTGTGTCTGACTACTGCATGCCTGACGGTTTATGTCCGATTTCTGTTTAAGTATATGGCAATCGCGCGGGTACCTGCTTGGGTGATGTAGAATTTACGTGATGTCAGAACAGTCGCTTGGCAGATAGGCTATAGGCTGCAAAAACCGGATTATAGGATTTAAAGTTAAAGAAAAAACTTCAAATCATTCCTCGGTTGGAGCCGATAAAAAGGAAAACTGATAGCAAAATCTCAAATAACTGATAATATTTCAGGCTAGATTACCTGTAGTTAATATGTTAAATAAGCTAGACTGGCTTGTTGATCTAGTGGTTGCAGTCGTGACTGCAGATCATGAGGTCCTGAGTTCGATTCCCGTGTCGGGCAAAGTGTTATTGGGTTTTTCCATTCGGAATTTCAAGTAAGTAGCGACCACGGAGTATGGATTTGCGTCCGGTTGATGTCAATAGGCTCGCCCCCTATTACATGGGACTTAAACAAAACTGACGAAATGTGGGTGTACTATTAGGTACGCCTCTGCCTAACCCTCCGGGGATTACAGGTGTGATGTGTTATATGTTATTACCTATTGTCATACTGTTAGCCTGCGTCATCCCACTGCTAGGCAAAGGCCTCTCCCCATGACTCTCCTTCCAGTTTTTTCTATCCAGGGCTAATGTGGACCACTGGTCCACAGTGATAGTCATCTTGTTTCCATACAAAACAAACAACAGTCTCCATAATCACACCAACAAAATAGGAAAGCTTTATACAAAACTCAATTTACTTGTAAATAATACGCGGGCAATAAGTTCAGTGCCGAGTCTATCATTCAAGCCGTAGTGATGGGCATCGGCGTTAAAAATAATGCCGATAAATCGCGCCGAAGATCAAAGCACGAACAAATCGGTTGGGCGCGCCGGTGGAGAGTAGCGAATGAGATTGGGTGGATGCGGTATGTTATGGTTAGTTAAACTTTACAGGTTTTTTTTTATTCGCATAAACATTTTGTTACAAAGTGGATCATAACTTGATAGTTAAACACACACATCGCTAACATGACAGCTGATGCTGTCATGTTAGCGATGTGTGTGTGTTAGCGAAATGTCTTAGCGATAAGACCGTCATTGTAATGCTAATAATTTACAATATTGCTAATGCTATGGAACATTAAAAGTTGTGTGTAAATTATTTTTTGGTGTACAATGAAGTAGATATATTTATTCTATTTTATTCTATCATAGGTTTTGTGATTTTTTGCTATAAAGGTGCTTTGCCAAGCAGCTTTGGAGAAAAAATAACGTTGATTTAGGTTATTAAACCCAATTTTTGTCTTCAAAACCTGTCGTAACCCTAAAACTTCAAGAAAAAAAAACAAAAAGGGAAAAATAACTTTAGCTTCAGAAGTCGGTGACAAAAAAACTAAATCAACTCAACAACAACAAACAACATCAACAAATTTTTTACCTTTCTGGTTTTTTGAAGTCGGTTTTATTTTTTGCAAAAAGTTTTTTATTTTTCCATTTTTAGTTCGTAAGCGCATTGCAATTTAAGACAGAAATTTTGCCACAGATCGCACCCTTAATGTAAGCCGTTAAGGAGTTCCATTAACTTGACCTTAACGACGTTACGGTAGGTGACTCAAATATCCGGATAGCCTATAAAAGATTCGGCCGAGTATCGTTAATTTGCTTCTAAGAATTGAAGAGTTCCGTTACTTTGACATGGATCCCATAAGCAGAACCTAACCAAACTCTCATCAAACTACATCAAAGTACATCCTTTCAAGTAAAAAAAACAATACATGTCATGGTAATAGGCTTATCCCCAATTAATGGAACTTAACATACCTGTCGAAATCTGGGTGTATTGTACACAACTGCGTACCCCCAGAGCATACAGGCGTGATGTTGTGTAAACAATAAACATCCAAGCGATTCCAGCAATCACTGCAGATTTGCCGTCTATTTTTGAAGAGTTTTTTTTTATTTATTTATTTATTTTCTCTCACAAATATTTAGATGTAAACAGTATAAGATTCAAAAACATTTAGAAGATGGGAGACAGGAGCCCATACTAAGTAAAAACCTGTGCTACGGTTCCATTGTATATCTCCGTAGATCAGCATCAGATGTTCACCAAATTGAAATGGGACCACACGGGAAGCACCAGCTTTCAAATAAAAAAGATTTTCAAGAATCATCAAAATCGGTTCACCCAGTCGAAAGTTCTGTGGTAACAAACACAAAAAAAAAATACAGTCGAATTGAGAACGGTCTCGTCAGTGGAAAAGAAACATGAACATAAATTAAACAAAACCTGGCTGTCTTTTTTCAATAAGTCTTAATAAAAAATGTATTTAATATAATCTGGGTAACAATATATGGTACCTATCTATACTTTTATTTATACCAACCACAATTCGAGACTCTTCTTCCAACTGGTGTAATATTGATGCTGGCGTCCCTCAAGGCGGTATTTTATCTCCACCTAAGTTCTCTATTTTCATAGATCTAATTACTACCGAGCTTCAGTGTGCGTATCATCTTTACGCTGATGACTTGCAGCTTTACAGTCAGGCAGGTGTTGACAACTTATCTGATGCGATTAAGGAGCTAAACCGGGATCTAGCAGAGGTGAAAAACTGGTCTGATCGCTTCGGGGTAGTCGTTAACCCAACCAAGTGCCAGGCTATCATTGTAGGGAGCCCCCATAGCTTGAGAAGGCTGAATGGTTTAACGGTGCCGCCGGTTACCTTTGACGGCAAAGTGATTCCGTTTAGCTCTGACGTCAAGGATCTGGGTTTGTATGTTGACACTTGCCTTGACTGGCGTTAGAATGTCGCGATTGTGAGCAAGAGAGTCACCAGTACGTTGCGGTCGCTCTATCGGTTGAAAAACATTCTCCCATCCCACATAAAGGCAATGCTAGTTCAGTCCCTTATTTTTCCCATTCTTGACTATGGTGATGTGTGTTACTACGACCTGAATGCAGATCTCCTCAATAAACTTGACCGACTTCTAAATAACTGCATTCGATTCGTATTTAATCTCCGTAAGTATGATCATGTGTCTGCACATCGGTTAAGCTTAAAATGGTTAGGTACCCATCAGACAGCGCAGAGCGTTAAGATCTTTGACAACTTTGTTTTCTCTTCTAGACAAACCCACTTCTCCTTCTTATCTTACTTCTCACTTCCAATATTTATGCTATGCGCACAGCAAGAATCTTCGTTCTTCCAATAATCGTCTTCTACGATGCCCTACTTACCGCTCTGGCTTTCTTAAATCTTCTTTTCTTGTCGAGGCGGTTTTGCTTTGGAATGCGCTCTCTCTGAATATCAGGATGGCAACCAGTCGGCTTACATTTAAAGTAAAAGCTCGCGAACACTTCCATAAGAAGTTGGCAGACTTGTCCCACAGTTAATTTGTTGGTTTTCTTCATAGTCTATGTTTTTTTTATTTTTTGTCTTTCCTCACTTTGTATAATTTGTTGTATGTATGTATATACGTATTTATTTTATATTTTATTCTTCAAAATTTTCTGTTCTGGTGCACCTACTGTTTTGTCTCTGCATCACCCTAAGATAGACTGGTAGAAAATGTCCAAGGCATTAAGTCCGCCTTTGTACATTATGTGCATAACGTTTTAATAAATAATAAATAAATCAATTCTAATTTCACACAATTTGAGACGACTTCCTCCACTAACCACTAAAACCAACCAAACCACACCACTAATCAAGCATAACCAAATCGCGAAATCACCAACATAAAAAACCCCGTTACAGGTGACTTCCACAAAACAATATCCAGCACTTCCACAGTTTCCCACGTCCATGGTTCCGCGTGATTTACTCGGTGCGCGCGGGCGCGGGGGCGCGGGGGCGCGGGGGGCGCGCGGTGAGGGGGGGGGCGCACTCGACTAATAAAAAACACCCCGACGCCCTCGTGACTGATGCGACAATTAATTTAATCCCATTTCTCTGCGTCTTTCAAGCCGTCAGGGCTGGTCCTGGTTTCAAAAGTTTGGGATTTCTTTTGGTAGTGAAGGAAGATTTCAAAATAGTTTCGAGATTTCAGAGGACTTTTGGAAATTCAGAACAGTTTTGTTTATCAATCATCTGTTAAACTCTTACTGTTAACTGCATGTATCAAAGTCCTCTTTATAGCTTTCGATTTATAAGTTTTTCTTGACTTTTGCAAATTGCTATTCACTTCAAAATCTAGCCTTCCAATACAAACTGAAAGAACCAGTCGTTCCTAAGGACCCTTTCAAAAGTTTAACTTTAACAGATACAATTAAATTGTGCTGCTCGAATGCCCAGCGACTAGCGAATGCATTACAACGACGACGACGCAAAGAACACTCCGAAAATAAATACCGCGCCATATTTCATTCATGTCAATTGACATTCTAAAGCAAAAACTACAATAGCAAGTGCATAACTTGTGCAACTCTGCGCTCGTCTGTTCACCACTTTTGTCTATCTGTCAGCTGTCTATCTGTCTGTCTGTCTGTCTGTCAGTTAAGAGGTCAGACGTCGTGACAGACTATTTATTTTAAACTAAAGTGAAATTGTAAATGCTCTGTATTTGCTTTGTGTGGAATGTTATTGTTTTATGTTTTACTTGTCAAGTATAGTTGAAGTTGGATTGACAGTTTTTGCAGTTTGCAATTAACACGCATATTAATAGAGGTTATTTCTGCTTGACGTCTGAAGGCTGCGTGTTCTGGTAACTTCTTAATTAAGCCTTTTGTACTCAATGTTAATATGAACTTTTGTCTTGCATCAATTGCATTGACAAGGTTGTCATTTGTAAGTAAAGCGACCTTTTAATTATGACAATTATTTGCATTTATAATTTTCTGCTCTTCGATTTCACCTGTTTTGTATTAATTCAGCTAGCTTATTAAAAAGCTTCTCATTAGTGTTTCATTGTATTTCAGTATAATAAATTGGAGGACAAATAAATACTTTTTTCTTTCTTTCTTTCAAATGTATGATATAGTTATTCAAGTCAAGCTTCAGAAATCTAAAAATACAGCACACAAAAGCCCATAAAATAAGTTCGTTTGACCCGCGGCAGCCCTGGAAGGCGCTAGAAGCAGACATCAGCGGAGCAGGCGGCTATTAAACAAGACTAATTGAGCGATAAATTCACGAGACGAGAGGCCGATATAAAAACGAACGAGAAACGAGAAAAATCTTAGATGAGAGAATATTGAAAGCGGTCCACGCGAAATTGATTACTGTCAATTAAGGACACGTCGGTGTCTGCGCCAGATGCTAACTCGATTCTATTAGGAGCTCCTTTGATCGCCGTTTGTTTACCCTGCTGTTCGATGTGCTGTGTGTTGTGATAGTTCCGTTGTTGATAGAGATTTCATTGTGATTTTGTGGATGAGCGTATGTTTGAGACGGGAGGATCGCAATTAGGATATCTTGGCTCGAATCATGGCACTAGAACTTGAGCTATAAATATATCGGAGGCCCACTATCACTTTTGTTTTACGATTCTTGTGTTGTTAAGTTCTGGAGAATTTTTGTGTTCGTAGCTGAGCAGAAGACAGGGATTTTTCTCGCTAACTAAAAATGACTAGGAACACGAAAGTGAGACAAGTGCCGCAGAGCCATCGATATGAGTTTAGGATAGTTGTGACAGTCTTCAAAACGGGGATAGATTCTGTTAAAAAATCGCCTTTGAACAGTATTTGTTTATCGCTCTGTCATTTGACGCGTATGTTCTTATTAAAGATTTAATCATGTCTTTGGCCCATAAAACCCGTGTTGTTCTATCGTAGTCACCAAGACAAGCTAACACTCGACAAACGTCAATTAAGGGCATCGATATCTATGCCAGATGTTAACCTGATTCTATTAGGAGTATTTAGGAGTATTTCTTTGATCTTGTTTTGTTTACCGTCGTCGGCTCTTGTTATATGGTATAGTGTTGTCAGCGGTTAGGGCTTGTTCGATATTAAATCAGAATAAAGATATTCTTCTAGATTTTTAAACTCTGAACAACAACAACAACAACAACTGTAGTAATTTGATATAAATGTTATGTCGGTGTTTACGATAGATGTTGACTGTTCTATTTCCATAATTCCACAAAAAGTAATAGAACTAAAACAAATATAAATATTATGATAATTTTTAATTTATGTTCTCTCATTAACCCAAACTTTTCAGACCAAACATCACACGTTCCCACCACACCGTACAACACCGAACACGTGAAAAATATGAGCCCATCCCAAAAATTTATAGCACCACTAACGCAGCTTCTAATTCCCCCGACACACATTAAAATATCCGTTGCAACCGCCTTATTACACACGACAGTGACTTATTTCCATGAATAATAACACACTTTCATCCTTACAGAGCGTATTATATGGATCATTATACACAGAGACGTTCGCGAGGCCGCAACAATGGCTTTTCAACCTCATTTTTGAATGAACATGACTGATTGCCCGCTGCTACGAACAAAAGCCGCTAACATAAACATTCTACACGATAATTTGTCTGCGTTGTCAAATGAATGACGCTGCTGTTTCCAACACCCTCATTCATTACCACTTCTGTATCACCTTCTTAAATAAACCACCGCACATATGCGTCAATGTAACTTTAACACATCGATGAAGTCGTGCGTTTTTAGTTCGTAAAATATCGTAGTGATGGGGCGCATGTGTCCGGGAGTCATGTCGATTAATAAAGTTTACAAGATGAAAGCCGTTGAGCTGTTAGTCGCGATGCGTTCCAGAAATAAAAAGCAGCTTTAAACTCGGCTGGGGATACTTACATCGTGTAGTGTCGCCACGTTTTAATGGCAGGACAAAGTCAATGTGAACCTCATAAGATTCAAATTCTTTAAAGAGTGTTTGCACTTTATTTACTTTGCAAAGGATTTTCTTCTGTTACAGATGCATTTTAGATGGTATAAAATATAAAACATAGTATTACAGTACATAAACATTTTTAAACATGATAAATTCTTGGTCATTAAACAGGAACATTTCGAGTTTTTTATATCTGACTCTATAAAACTTACTTGAATTCCTAATCCTTCAGTAATAAACATAAACTGCCCAATTTTTAATTAACCAAAAACCACTCGTCCAAATTTACGACAAGCAATAAAAAAGAGAACTCCCTAACCGCCTATCACAAACAAAATATGCCTACAACTGTTATAAAACGCATTGTATAAACGACAGCAATAATTGTCGCCCTACACGGCCGCATGAAATATACTGCGTGCAACTAATAGGTGGGACGGGCGTTAAGGAGCGCATAAATTAGGTGATGTTGTGACGGCCGCGACGGCCGGCCATCTGTTTGTCGATATGTCACGGCACAACACTACGCATTTATATAGAGATGTTTATTTCACAACGGAGAATAATGTGACGTATATTTTTTATGATTTTTATTTTTTGTACAACATGCATGCACCTGTTGTTGTCCGCGAATTTAATATATTGTTGCTGAAATTTTTTCATAACTCCATATTTTATCAAGAAGTATGTACGTAGGTAATGGGATGTTGGGATGAGTATTTTAATTCGTCATGGGTAATAAATTAGTTTGAATTATGACTTTTATTAAATTAGAATTCGCTGAAGTGGGTGCTTATGAGAAGTATGATTAATGAATTGTAGCAGTATCTAGATTATGCTTATTAAAATGTGTGATGGGGCTATTCATACAAAAATAGTTTATAACATATTTGTGTGGTACATTGAATTATTATATTATTTAATTGTATTACGTCGGCACCCTTTGGATACTTTGAAGGCATAAAAAAAAAAACTTTTCATCTGTAGTAAAATGAGATAAAATAGCGAGGCAATTTAAAAAACCCATCAAACACATTTACCAGTTGATTACAAGAATTTCCACAATAACTGCTACAGTTCACCAAATAAAAATCTCAAGAATGTCTTTATCTCTGGCACAACAAAATAAAACCGAAAATATCGCACAAACAGCTCTCTAAACATCCTAATCCTATAAGTAAGTATTATTTCTGATCTCAGGGCCCCATGCGATGATGGTCGGCGACATTTGCTTTCGTTTTTTTTCAGCTTCTTAATTGCCATACACATTTTAACGTCGGCGAGGGCGCGGTTAGATGTCATGTTGATGGTTCGGATAAGATAATAACTTGAGAGGAAATAATTATGGGAAGGAAAAGTGAAAAATTGAATGGAAATGATGTGAATAATGTGTTGGCGGATGATTTTAAAACGGGATGGCGAGAGTTTCCGTAATTGAAGATGTGAGTAGCATTTTCTCAGAAATTCTACCTCTACAAGGTTTTCGTACAATGGTAGCTTTGCATTGTGGTTATCGTACTAAGAACATCTGATGCGGATGAATGGGGAAAATGATGTGAGGAAAAAGGCTATACAAGTAGAGGAAGACTCAGACAGGAGAAACGATGAATGAACTGGGTGAAGTTAGTAGTGAGAAATGAGATGACGAGTATTAGAGAAGAATGGAAGAAGAAGACATGCTGCCAAATGAGATTATTTTGATACTAAAAAAAACTGACATTCTAAAAGCGATACATACATAACATAAGCTATTTGAAAGCAAGATCCCCTTGTTCATCCACTTTGAAATCGCCAACAAGCAATGGACAAACGAGATGATGAAATCTAGTATCTAAGCTGTACATGAAACATGTGTCGTACGGTGAAACCATTACAAGATTAAAAGACCATCACAATTGGACGGAAATCAATAAATATCGGTATGTCAGTAACAACCAGCACATAAATTATACACTGATGAATTTATATAGGAACTTAATCTGGACGTTTTGCCATAAATAAATAAACCTGACGTCAATAACTAAAGATTCAAAATGGCGTGTGAGACACCAACCCAAAATAACAGTAATTGACAAAAAAAAACTGTTATTTAACGCTTTTCACGAATAAGACACTAATTGAGGATGACGCAAATTAAAATTGATTATTTCGCACGTCGAAAGAATTACAGATCGGCGTATACACACATTTACTAATTGCCATCATCTGTTAAACACATCAAGAGTATATTTGGATCACTTAAATTCATCGGATGAATAGTTTAGTGTATTTTCATCTCGAATTTGCGCAGTTATAAAATGGTTGTGAATCGATAAGTGGTGTTTTACTGCGCTCACATTAGTTGGTTTGCCAAGATTGTCGTCAGTCTGAGGAGATCTTATGTGGTGTGTCAAACTGTGGGTTTTGGGTTGCTTTGAGTTGGGCTTCTCCAATGCAAGATTTTGTCTATAGAATACTGGACTGGCTTCTCGGTTTATCTCTTCTTCTCATCTTTTTGAGGCAGACTCTTTTGGCACCTATAAGAATGCATGTGATTGGCTATGAAACATGTTACCAATCAGTGATTGGTAACTTGTTGGTACTATTGACAATAATGTACCCAAAGTGTAGTATGTTTTGTGGCTGCACATTGATACAATAATATGGCAATGTTATTATGAATTCTTAAACATAGGCTAAATTTCACTCAGTAGTTGGGTTTTTAGTGGTAGTATTATACCAGACAAATTCTTGTTGTTAAATCTATTGAATGTAAAACGGGAACAAAACAATTGAGTATCACTGTTCTAATCCCACTATTCTTAACAAAACAGTAGCACCGATTAATGGAGATCTTGAAAAATTGTCTTACAGCCGTAAAGCAGTTAATTTACTGCGTGTTCAACTATAAATAAAAGTGTTGGCCACGTCTAATCGCACACACGTGTGGCACACTGTGTTATTGTGAAGTTATTTAAGAAATAGTGTATTCATACTCTTATTAACAATTTGTTACATATTTTAGAGTGTCGGATTGTTTATTTTGAATGTAAGGAGTCGTAAATTATGTTTTTATTGCGTGTTGGCGTCAAATGGGTCGTGTAGTAGGTGTTGTCTTGTTTTATGGGCGAAGTGTGGTGGTCGTATTGTCTGTCTGTCAGTAAGGGAATAGTGTTTAGAATTTGAATGTGAGTTTCCTTAGGAGTTTTTGATGGGTTTATTTGGGAGGTCTTGGGTAAAAGTAGCTTTTAATGTTGCTGTTTTGACTTACTTAATAAACATAACAACATATATGCCTGTATATCCCGAAGGTTTAGGCAGAATGAATCTATAGAACATTCACATTTGGGCAGTTATGATTACTAACCTTAATAATAAATTATTCATAGTTCCAAAGCCAACAAATACAATTTTAGTTACATTGGGATCTTATAAACCATTATCAGTTATTTTTAACTTGAAACTTTTATAACAAATAATCGATGTTGTTAGGTACAACACTATCAAAACATATACGAACCCGCTTCAAAAATAAACGAACACCGTTCCACAATTAGCTCACAACAAATCACCAATCCATTAACAATGTGGAAGACAAGACAAACGGCTTGTCAGCAATGAGGTAACAATTATCCCGGGCTTGTTCCGGTACCGGGATCCCGAGCACGTCCCGGGATATCCCAGGGGACGGTACCGAGCCATGGTTACCCTACTCGATCGATATTTCGCCGGTTTGTGAAAAATGTGCATTCGCTTATGCTTTTGATATTTGATATCGTCAGTTAAAGTTTCAGTTTTTTTTTTTAAATTGTTGTTGTTGGTTTTTCCAGAGGTATTGTTCATTGTTTTACTTAGTGCTAAAATGTTAGACACGTAGTTTGAAGTTATCAAATGAACAGGATTCCAGTGCTGTTTATAAAAAGCACTTTTACACGAAATTCGCCTGTGTTCCTACCAGTCGAATTTTGGCTTTATATCTGTTCCATTAGATTTATGCCAAGAACTTTCAAATTGGCTTATGAAACTACGTTTTTTAGACAGCAAATATCCCTCGACAGATATTTCTACGTTATTGTTCATGCCACAGCAGCCTATTTTAACCGTAACCATACTATTTTTATGGGTGAAAAAATTACACCTCGATGATCCTCAAAAATAACTACAACACATACCCATTCCACTCTTGCGTCACTGACACATTGGTCAGACGGTGGGGTTAACAGAAATGGTCAATATATCTAGACCACAAAATTTGGAAGTAATCCCGAAACACACAACATTTTGACAGTTGTCTTGACAAGCCGCGACGCGCCGAAATGTCAAGATTTACTGGTCAGACCGTTGAGTCTCGTCGGAATGACACTGCGCAGTCCGCATGATGGGTGACAGTCATCGTTGTCAATTTAAATGAAACTGTAAACGCTGACAGCCGACAGTCGAGGGCTTAACAAAAAATAATTAATGGGCCGACTAATGAATTGAGTACGGTGGGCAGAGGAAGTTCTCTAGAGTTATGTAGTTAGGTTAGGTTAGGTAAATGTTTTGAATGGGTTGTATTTTTCTTTGTTTACCACTCTTTTGTTTTAAGCTTTTAGAAATCTTTACACAACATCTTATCTAGCAAGAACTCTAAAAAATAAAGCAAATATTGGAAGCACCAGAAACTAAAAACTATGCATTAAAATGAAAATGACTAAAAGCATTGTTGAAATATAAAAATAATAAGAACCATGTAATGTTAATTAAATCTAGTTTAAATAATAAAACTTCCGTTTACACAAAATCAAACTACACAGAGCTGGGTCAAGGTCAGGTCAATTAAAAACCGTTTTAACGATTCTAAATTAACCTTTATTTGACTTTTACGCAATTACTTACACGAAAATCCTTCACCAATTTAAAACCAAATTAATTTCACCCGCTTCAAAGCAAAAAGTAATAATAAAATTAAAACAAAGTAAACAGATCTAAATGTTTCTCCACACCGTACCTCTCCCTCGGGCGGAGCTAAACTTGATTTATTCACCTCATTTCCTCTTCTTGTGGTTGTGAGTCGCCCGGGCGAATTAACCGGCGATTCATATAACCTTACAATTACAAATGTGAATATAATAATGTCGCTGTTTATTGACAGCTGAATTTGTACTAACATGTGGGTAGTGTTGAAGGATTTTTGGTTGACGTTGGTAGTCAACAGTTGGTTTCAAGTGTAATGTTATGGAATTATCAGGGGGTGTATACAACAAGTTTACATCGTTGCAATAAATTAGCTAAGTGTCATCTGTATTTCGACTGTCCATAGGGAAACTACAGAAAATAAAAAATGCTTACTTTACAGGACAGCGATTTGAAGTTTATTTTATGGATTACTTTGTCACTAATGACTACACCTGCATAAAAATTGGGTTCGATACATGAGTTTGTTTTTTGTTTTAGCTATACCCATTAAAAACACCGACGATCATTTTCAGTACCTAACGGCGCGGCATTTACATCAAAGGAAGCGCCGCGGCGCTTCCTTTGATGTAAATTGTGTTACACTCCCTCTTTAAGCCAATTTCTTTAAAACAACAGCGCCCTAAAAACCAATTCTTTTCGCGGTTCCTAAGACCACCTTTCATCTTTTTTCTAGAAATAAAAACTTGAAAAATGTCCATGGATATCCTTCACTTGAACGGAATATCCGGCTCCAGACCTCTTCTTCCTTACTTTGGCACAGATCTAAGGAGTCCCTCCGGGATCTCACAAAGTACTCGCACCGCATTTAAAACAAAAGAACATTACAAAAACCTACGACAAGTGCTAAATGTTTTTGCGGCGACTCTTTGTTCAGTCATCCCGCGAGTAGAGTTAACCCTGATTTATACGCGTTGGTTTCCGCTCCTTGCGGCTGTGGACCGACGGCGAGAATTAAACGGTTCACGCATAATACTGTTACAGATGAATACGTCTGAGGCTGGATCATGGATAGGAAATTACATTATCAGAAAGGTACATCAGCAGGAAATCCGAAGTTGACTAGAGGAGAGTTACGTATAAACCAGAAGTTGACTAGAGGAGAGTTACGTATAAACCAGAAGTTGACTAGAGGAGAGTTACGTATAAACCAGAAGTTGACTAGAGGAGAGTTACGTATAGAACCAGAAGTTGACTAGAGGAGAGTTACGTATAGAACCAGAAGCAAGGTATACGTGTGCAGAGGTGTTAACTAAGTTAATACCTAAAGTAAACAAAAAATAAAACGCCCGTTTTGACATTTGTTAGCGTAATAGTAATAAAGTTCAATTTCCGATAGCGGTGTCAATTTACTATGGATTTGACGGCTGTCAAAACGGACTTCTTAGATTTCGTCGACTTTAATACCTGTTACTTTTTGAGCATGTTAATGCATAAAAAAACTGGAATGGCGAAACTAGTGCAGTACAATTAGATGAAGCGAAGCACAATGTAAGGAAAGTTGAATTTTCCAGAGTACGTACTCTTACACCACAGGAAAAGATTTAGCTTAGTGATTATATTATACTTACATAATATGGAAATAAAAACGGATACATAAGTAACTTCAAATGTTCGATGAAAAAGTTATTAATAAATTCATAACTGGCAACAGACGCTTTGGTAACGCCGCCTACTTACCAACCAACAACACAATAATTTATATGCATACTAAAATTATAACACAAAAACGCTTTTCATGTCCTCATAACGTTTTATGAGGACATGAAAATATCATGCGTCGTTACGCACGATAAGCGAAAGAATTACCACATTAACACGCAAAAAAGTACACGAAAACACGACACCATAATGTGTCTATCTATGGCATTTTTTGCACGTTTCCTCCATAAAATGCCCATAAAATGACACATTGGACAAACATTGGCTTTGCGTGCGCATGAGCATCGCAGCATGAAATTTATTACTTCCTCGGCCAGAGGAAGAAACCACTTAAGTTTTGAAGGCACTTGGCTTTTAAACCAGTTTTTAGTCATGTGTTTAATTTGCATTGCAATTTAAAGTTAAGCTTTTAAGTACCCTGATGATTCAATCAATGATTGAATGAGATAAGTTAATGGCGGAAAGCCTTTCTAGTGTACATTTTTGTTTGTTTATATCAGGATGCTAATCAGTTTTGCTTCAGATATTCCTAGATTATCATGGAAGTAATAAAATATTCATTTATCAATGAAAATCTTTCAGAATCTCAAACAGATACTCAAGTTCTTGGTTAATGAAGTCTTTCAAAGCTAACCATTATTTATATTTGCCGTCCAAAGTTTAACACCATATTTACCAACCACAATCCCACGAAATCCTACATAAAATTCAAAGTCAAACGTTGGGCTTGTCAAAACAACGAGTTAACACCCAAAACCGTCGCATCCTGAACCCGCTAACAAGCAACCAACGGCCTGAACAAACACCCATCTGAAATATCGCATCGGTCCCTCTAACTACCGCACAAATTGCGCCTTTGTACGCAAAACTAACACCGCAGGACCGACATACAACACCCCTAGCTATGGAAATTTCACCCTTATCATCCCCACTTAAAGTATCACCAGTCTGCACTCTTGTGGTGATTATGTCTTCAAATGTTGGTAATCCAGAGGAAGCGTAGATTCATCACGCATCACTTATGTTTGTCTTGTATCAAGCTTTCAAAGCCGTTGGTCGTAAATATGGCGTAATCTTTTAATGTTTTCAACGTGGATGCAGAATCGCAATGGCAGGATGCAACAAGGATGTTGTTTAGTGTAATATCGTCTTAATTTCTTAGTTTCCTTATTTTTTTCCTCGAATAAGTCTCAAAGTACCTACAACCCTCTTTCAAGGACAAAACAATGGACCCAAGATAGTACCTTGTGGCACTTTTTAATGTACATATATTCATGTTTTTCAGAAGCTACAAGCACTTGAAAACAAATACGAAATTGAGTCATGTGGATTGCCCTTATCCAGCAGCAGCACTATCTAAGAGCACAAAGAAGCATTAATTTTTGTCAGGCACTTGTGCAATAATTTAGTTAAGCGCAAGCCCATCGGAATACAATATTTATTACTTCCTTTCAATCGTTCTGAAGTTTTTTTTTTTTCATCTGAAACACTTATCTTCTCCAGGCTACACATTGGGCAGCTGGTAAAAATTGCAAGCAAAAAAACTGGTCTAAATAAATCTTTGCGTTGACAAACAGTTCTTGCTGACGTCCTTTGGGCACCCCAGTGGGCAGGTGACGAGAACTCTTAGCCAAAAACAGTCAACAAATTGCCAGCTTTTTTTGCCATAAACTAACAAGTTTATGGCAAAAAAAGCTGGCAATTTGTCAGTAACCTGATGCTTGACATAACGCCGGCGCCAAGTTTCCATTGACCATAAAATTTTATCAAGCAAAAAATTGTGTTTTTACTACGAAGTAGACATTTGCATGTGATTTTTATAGGAAACTAGGTTGTAAAAGTTTATATTATGCTTTCAGTTTCACAAAACATATGTGCGAGTTTCTGTTGCTTCGGGGAACTTTTAGTAGACCTTTTATATTAACAATAAAGCGGCTTGAAGTCGTATTGTTTTTCTCTACTGGATTTGAATGACTTGACTTGGAATATTGGTATTTAAAGATCAACTTATGATAATGCGAAGATGAATAAATTATTGGCATGTGTGTAATTCAGCGAGTGTGGCAAATTCAACTGTTTGACTACTGAGAAGCTGTTTTTTACTTATGTTAATGAAGTGTTCACAATAAATCAATGCAGCGGTGGCCCAATGGTGGCGGCCCCGACTTACGAACAGTAAGTCGCGGGTTCGAACCCAGGCAGGCGCATTCCTTTGTGTAATTTATTTCATCAACGCTGCTCTCACTCAAAACGCGGTAAAGGAAAACATCGTGAAGAAACCGGCATGTCCTAGAACCAAAAAATTCGAAGACATCGAATTTTTTGGTTCTAGGACATGCCGGTTTTTTGCGCGGGCTCAGTGCGGATCGGTAGATGTCATAAGACGTGTGACATCTGACGATCCGCACTGGGACCGCGTGGTGGATTTTAGTCCATTACCTGTCATAGAGAGGGGGCCTGTGTCCCAGCAGTGAAAACATTAATAGGCTGATGAAAATGACGATGATGAATAAATCAATTAGAATGAATAATTACAACTTTTAGAATAAGTAAAAATGTAGAACTTTTGTCTTGAATAAAATCAAAAGCTCAGTCAGACTAAATATACTCATTCTTCCAAAAATTGTTACAGAAGCTGATAAAAGATAGAGGCAGAGACAAACACTTAGAATCAGCATTCAAATCAAAACTTCTCAATTCTAAAAACCAACAACAACAAGAACACATCAGTGACAAAAGCTCATACAAATCAGGCTGCAAATAATAAATAATTGATGTGCCTATCTTTGAAAGGGCGTGCCGGGTGACGTTTACACAAAGAATGAAAAATGACGCCTGCCACGGACTACCATAGACCGTCAGACCGTCAGAGCCAAGGATTAGTGGGCTTGAATAATGTCCCACTGTTGAATGACTGTCCAAAGTGTTATTTTTGTGGGCAAGTAGCTAAGTCATGTTTATGATGCGTTCTTAGAACTTAAAAGTGAGTGGGGATTACATTTGGTTTAAGTTTGGAGTATTTTTTGTGATTTTATAGGGAGTTTTGACATGGATCTGCTCGAAGTAAGTATTCATTGATTATATTTTCGTTATCAGAGGATTGATGTGAAGATGAACATCTGTCTTATTGAGCTTTGGTTGGCATTTATCATTAAATTAAATAACCGTTGGAGACTTTTGTAGACAGTAGCAAAAGTTTGATGTCAAGAACGTAAATCATTGCCCAAGTTTTCCGTTAACTTTTCCTTGTTGTTTATTTCTCCTGACTTAATGATGTTTAGACATGTTACGTAGCATGTCCAGACTTCACCAAGTCACCACCACAATTCGCACACCCACAATTCCCTTACAAACAAATGTCAATAAAGAATCCTCCGTTTTCATATGCAATCAATGTGCGTACATTAATCAGGCAGTGGTCAGCGCTGTCAATCAGACCCACTGTGCTGTCGCAGCGAACAAAGTGGCGTTCTGCGTGTACAATTTACGAAATGTTTTACTGTGTCGAGGTGTTTTTTTTGTCCAGAGATTTTGCGTTTTCGCGCATTGGGTTTATAGTATTCGTTGGTCGGATTTGTGTTTCATTTATGAGTTGAAAACTGGGATGGTTTTAAAAAAAATAATTGAAACTCGAAAAGTGATCACTGATCTCAAGAACAACTTGTACATTACATGGATCGGCTGGTTTTTTTTTCTTACCAGTTCTGGGTTAGTCCTTTGAATGTGACTTTTAGTTAAAATGGTGAAAGATAGACAAAAATCTTGAAGGGTTGTAGACTCAATTCTGCACCAATAATCCGTTAACATTTTTGGTCATGGCAAAACAGACCATTTTCAATGGGCCGATATGAAAGCACACTAATCATTACTCAAGGAACCACATTATCAATCTAAGCCGTGACGTACACGATAAAGGCTAAGCATTTGACTAGAAAATTATAGCAGTACATACAGCCATAAGTAGTGTCCCATCGCCTGAGAACGTAATATTGACCCTATTCCCTCAGTGCACGTTGATAAACATCTAATACATTCATGTATAATTTTATTGCCAGCTCGGTTAGAAAACTTATTTATTAACAACATAGAAATTACTTAGTTTCCTTCACGTTATTTTCTTTTATTGCTTTATTTGGCTACGATACGTGGTGATAAAGCGACAAGTTTTATCGTTATGTACGTAATGAATGGTAGCTAGTTTAGGGTTAACATATATATTGATCGTGATATTGTTACAGGTTAGCATACATTATAAAATAGTACAATATGATTGGCCAGCAATTGGCCTTGTGATAATGAATAAAAACCTCTTTTGTGCAGAGGCGCAACTAGCACAGATTACTACGCTTTTGAGAGTATTGATTACACACAAAACTAGCCAAACATCGACAACTATAAAAATATGATATGTTTCTACATATCATCCTCGGAGAGACGAACCTCAGGAAGGCTTCGATCAAGACCATTGTGCCAGCGATCCCTAGAGATGATGGAAAATAAAAATAAAATTAATACATAATTGTTTACTTTCAAAACTTACAATCGTCAAAAAAGAGAAAGTAAAAATCAAGTGTGAACGTCGACAAAATTATCTTTTTCAGGATTTACCGCACTTGTTGATCAATGTAGCCACTGCACAATCCAAACAATAAGTCTTGGTGAACAAGACTAGCTTTGGCTCAAACACATTTCATCTGCGGACTGCAATATAATATGGGTCAAAAACAGAATACCATTGTTTTTCACCTTTCCCTTTTTTCATACCCCTGACGAAGATTTGTTCGTATAATTTATGTAAAACTAGCTGTTATCCGTGACTTTACTCGCCTGAAATTAGAAATTAAATATTAAAATGCACGGCAATGCCATCTGTCGGGAAGGAAATAAAATGTTTGGTTATTCTCGCGGGGTTCGCCCAAGTTTCCGGGTTGCAGTAATGTCGGGTAGTTTTTATTTAAACTATTTTATGAATTCTTTCTTTGTGGATGGTTGGAATATACTTTGCGAGCAATGTTGAAACTTTAGTATTTATAAAAAAAATATTTTAGCCGAATAATATGAGAAAGTTGTAGAAAAATAAAGAAAACTGTTTATTGTGCACAAATCAGACGCATTTAATTTGTCACATGGTAGCAAGCATATTATTACGTAGAGATTTGGGTTAGAAGCATAAAATGAGTACTTTATTGCGAAACTACGTGGCTACTTGCTGTGCACATCCTATTTATCCTACTAATATAATAAATGCGAAAGTTTGTGAGGATGGATGGATGTTTTTTACCCTTTTATGCCAAAACTTCTGACCGGATCTGAATGATACAGATAGTTTATCCTTGTAAGATCCAGTGGGACAATTATCGAACTCCACGTGAGCGACGCCGCGGGCATAAGCTAATATAAGATGAATTACTGAAGTCTTAGATGCGAGAAGCCGCGACAAACAACAAGATGAGCACAGCAGCTGACAGTTGTAGAGAAGTATGGAAGAAGAAGACATGCTGCGCCGACCACAAATGAATTGGGATAAGGGCAAGAGAATAGGCATGACGACAGTATCAAAAAATTGCAAGTCTATTTAGTCCGTCAGTTAAAAGTATTGGAAATTAATGGACACGTATTTTTTGTTTTTGTAAATCAATGAATATTGACAAAAATAAAACGCATCAGAACTCGGGAGTGTGGGCTCGTGACGTCAGAACTAGCTAAAAATTATACCTAGGCGTGACGTATTGAGAATTTTAAAAGCGTCATATCTTCGTCAATTTTGATTTACGTAACAAAAGAAAAAACACGGGTCAAATATTTTCTGATAATCTAACTGACGGACTAATTAGTTTTTTTTTTGTCGTCTCGCCTATTATAGATGATGTTTTAAAAGAACAGCTTCAACTCTATTTACTCTTTCATAACACTCGACCGTCTAACCATATTATGCACTAATAATTGTTTATTACAAACGATGACAAAATAAAAATCCCGAAGCTCCCGGAGTCCCGGCACAGCGTTGCCAATAAGTCAGCCTCACTGGGCCACCGTGTGCTACAATTTTTTTATTTTACATTTACAAAAGAAAATAAACTGTTCAGACGTAACACGAGGAAGTCCCTTGAAAAATCATGGGCCTCCTAACGTACATTAGACCGTATTTCTTTAAGCTTACTGGAAATCAAGTGAAAAAACAATAAAAACACTGACATACTGAGAACTGTAGCGGAGAGTTATAGCTCTAAAATTGTAAAATATTTTGTGCGGAGGAAAATTGATACTAACACTAAATAATATGTTATATTTGTATTTGTTATTATGCTATTTACGTTATTTACATACTACAACCAAAACTCTATATACACACATCAAAAGTATCTAGGGATCAACATATATTTTTGCAATAACTTTTCGCCTGATTGATATTAATTAAAATTTTCTTTAAGGATTCATCAAATAAAGTGTTTTCGTTTGTCACAGTAACGATAAACCAAGTCACCTTTGCATTAATAAAGAAATTTGCCATTTTCCTAATAAAGGGATTTTTGACATTTGAACCACTAACATTAAAGTTCGAAAAAAAGACTGAAATAACAGTTTTCTTTAAAATTTTATTGGGTAACTTAAACAATTAATAATCCGTGTTTCTACCGCGAACACTAACAACACAAGAACATCGGTTTGGCATACTCAAAATGAGTTCATCCAAATCACGCTGTGGAATGGCCGCCCATGTTCGTTGCAACAACAAAAAAAGGTCTTCTTGCGACTGGATACCCTCCATATTCGGCAGAGCTCTTCTCTGTAGCATATCCCATGCATGCTCAATCGGGTTCAAGTCTGGCGACTGAGCAGGCCAGGGCAGGATATTGATGTTAGCTGCGGCGAGAGTCTGTCTTACAACTCTTGCGGTGTGCGGTCGTGCATTATCATGCATTAACTGAAATAAGGGACCGATTTGCACTTGTAGAGGAACGATGACGTCTGATACAATCGTCTCAGCATAAATTTGAGCGTTGAGGTTGCCTCTGATCCAAATCAACTCAGTTCTTCCGCCGATCCAAATACCCGCCCATACCATGATGGTTCCACCACTATAAGGATGGACTTCCTGGCAGGATTTTAATCGCTGTTGGCGTCCAGGGGTTCTCCAGTGTCGTATACGTCTTGTATCCGGTCTCATACCAAAACGAGACTCATCAGAAAAGCACACGAAACGCCATTGTTCTTCTGCCCAATTTCTGTGTTCAAGAGCCCATTGATATCGAATCCTACGATTGTGCATTGCTATAGGTGGTACCCGTAGCGGTCTTCGGGAATGAAGGTTCACTTCATGCAAGCGGTTTCTGACTGTTTGGTCGCTAATTAAGTTCCCTGAAGAGTGATGAAGCCTCACGGCTAACATCATGGCGGTTATTGTTGGAGCTCTTCGAGTTAAGATTTGAATGTATCGGTCTTGTCTCCGTGTGGTGCAGCGATACCGTCCTCCATGGCGCTCAGCCACGGTACCAGTGCTTCGGTAACGTGTCCAAAGTCGACTGATAACACTCTGACTTGTATTCAGAGCTAAAGCTACAGTACGTTGCCGGGAACCAGCTTCTATCATTCCCACGGCTCTGAGCATTTCTTCCCTGCTTAAATGACGTCGCCGCTCCATAATAACGTTGGTTTTAATCAGTAGTAGGGAAACAGTAGCACTAATAATGTCTTCAATGCGTTGTATGTTTTTATAGGGAAAATATTGACAGCTTATTTTCATCTTTTACTCGAATTTGATTGAGAGTTCCTGATTCAAATTATGAAATGCACCAAAAAGGATCCATATAAATTTATAAAATCATAAATTTATTACAAAGCCACATCTCAATCTCAAGAAATCCGCATAAAAATGCTTGATCCCTAGACATTTTTGATGTGTGTAGTTACAAAAATAAAACTTAACGTAAGTACCTACATAATTTATATATACAACGACGTCATTAGGCGTCGAAGTACTTATAATAAGTCATTTAAAATCAGGTTACTTACACTCTATGGATTTTTTGTTGTCGAAATAAAATAAATTGATTAATTCAATCATAGTGACTGTTACCCAATATTGTCAGTGAAAACCGTTCTTGCACTAACTGTCTACTATCTGTATCGTATCTTAAGAAATAAAATAAAATAATTCAAAACGCTTTGAAAGCCACTGCCACTTGTTTACGTCCTCTGGACTGACAAACCGTGACTGTTTACAGATTTTTATGGAGTATACTGCCAGATTTTACATTTCCATAACATAGATAAATTGACTAAAAGTGATCTATGTCACTCGCCTTTATGAGTTGTACTGAGTTGCACTGCTGTACAAAACAAAGCACAGAAAGCACAAACAAACACCGTACAAAACTTCAGAAGAATCAGAATCAGAATCAGAATTATTTATTTGTGAAACATAGGTATAAACATTAAGGATCTTAAAAATAATAAAAGCTCTTGCTATGTTTTGTCGTTATAGACATACAAATTTGAATAAAGAGGGGATAAAAACAATTAAGATTACAAATAAAATGTCAATTAAATATAAAATTAAAAATCACAAAAACGAAATGTCAATAAAAATCATAAATCATGAAAATTAGCATTAGCAATAAAAAAATGTAAATTAGGAATCGTAAAATCACAAATCAGAATAATTCATTCAAGGAAATTATCATTTAAATATTCATCCACACTGTAGTAACATTTATCTAGTAGTATCCCCTGAAGGAACTTTTTAAATCTATTTAAAGACGAAGCACAAAGTCTTGACTGTCCAACAATTCGAATAAAACAACCGTATCCAGGCAATACAATCAGAATCAAACCATCCTTTATCAACACATCCTAATCACCATTGTAACCCACCCCCATAGCCAGAAACAACCCACTTCATAACCCCATATTATTAAATCGGCCAAACTTATTACGGTCATAACATAAAGTAACCCTAAACAATTACAGTGCACCCGTTCGCGGGGTAAAGTCGTAAGTGGCGGTGAAAGGGTTGACACACACGTACCACTTCCTAGGGACATGCGATATTTTTGTAGTCGTGCTGTGGATAAGCTGTCCTGGCAATCGACGACTTTACACCAAAAGTTTTTGAAAAATAAATTGAGGGTTTTTTCTATAATTTGACCCATTTTAATTTTATTTAACACCATTGTACACGATGCAAATGAATGATTTATATAAGATTACGATTTCAGTCGTAAGTTGCAAGAGGAGAGTTGATGAGCCACTTTTACAAGCGATCTATGGTGAGTTCAACAATGGATTCGAAGTTGTAATTGTCTAATCGGTGACATTATGCCATGTATCAGTTTCGGTTAATCGTGACTGCTACAGGTTTTTAGTTATTTCTAAAATCAATCACCACATTTGCGCCTTGCACGCACTGAATGACACTGCTGAAAGGATCGATCTTTTTACCTGCTCTCTGAATGAATTCACAAAAACAGTGTTGTATGTGTTATGTTATTTAAAATAGTTATATTTAAGATAGTTTAATTAAGGACCACGATATCGCATTAGGATTTCCCTGTAATGTTAGTAGTGTTTGTGATAAATAAATAAAATGAATAAATAAATTTATTTCAATTAAACCATTTACAGGCTCTTTTGAATTGTCAAAGAAGACATCAGCCAAAAGCACAAAGATGTCAATTTACAGTCCCAGCTAAAAGGCATAATAAGTCTTATAAATGGGGTGTGTGGCCCATTTCAAAACCGGCCACGCATTAAAACGGTAACTGTCATCAAATCCAATAGCAATAAGTCGTACAAGTGCTGTTGCTTTGGCGCAAATTTTTCACACTCTACTGAAAACAACATTCTGTTCAAATTCGTTGGGCAGTGGTATGTGTGTGTTAACCCTTACAGGGTTGGCACGCTGGGGTTAATACCGGGTTACATTAACGTCGCGGTATCAGCGATATTAATAGACTATCATCGAGATAGGATACCGCGCCGCGTTTATGACTAAGAAATGGAGGCAGCCTGATAAATTTTATGTACACTGTAATATTCAATATACGCTTTTTATGGTGAGTGGGGGGTTAATTCTTTTTATGCTGTCGTTATTCATTGGTGAGTGGTTGTTATGTGGTTTTCTGTATTGAATAATGTTGGTTATCGTTTGGACTAGGCATGGTCTTTTACATTGTACTTTCTAGTTAGGTAAATTCTGTCGGATTTTGACCTGACCTTCGTGACTTATGATCAGTAGCCACTTTTCGATCTTACTGTCTCCTTTCCAGAGTGATGATCGGTGCACGACCTCGGGCGATGCAACTAGCGTCAAGTGACTATGAGTGTGAGTTACTTGTTTCCATTGCGTTTGCAAGGCAGTCGTTATGTCAGCTCGTTGTTGAGCGGTAATGCGTTTTTATTCATCATTTTGGATGATTGAAAGGTGGTCAAGATCAATAAAACCACCTTTTATAGAACCAATAAAAACAAGGTTATTCAAATACAGACCACCAAACATTTTTGAGTGAACTATCAACAACAACTTTTTCTTCATACAACTCATCTTCAAGAACATCATTAAACCCCACCAGACCATGTAAACTAACACTCACACCAACAGGACGTGACACAACAGAATTCAAATTAAAATTACCGACACACAACACGACAAGCTTTTTTAATTGTCACTTACCTCTTTTATGTAAATCCGCAGTGACGGCTCCCACTGGTGTCGGCACTGTCGGCCGTCTGACAGCGCTGACACTCTGACAGCGCTGACAACTGACAACCGACAGGTCGCCCGTTCACCGGGCAATTTGCGACCAAGCGGCAGCACCGGGAGAAATATTATTTTACTTGCTTTTTTTCCGCGGAGCAGTGTGCGTCCTGTCAAACCGATGGTGTTAATTTCATTAGGGATTGGACTATTTTTTGTTTCTTTTTTTTTAATGGACTGCTGGTTGTCGAAGGTTGGTGGAAAGTTGTTGGGAGTAATTTGAGGATTTTGGGTTGAAAACGTGGCGGCAATTTTCTTTCTGATGTAAATGACAGCCGTCCTAATTTCAGTGACGTTTCGGAAAGCCTTGTCCCAATTGGTGTCGTCCTCCAGCAGCCCTACATTTTTGTAAGGAATGGAAAATCTACTTATCTGTGAATGTTATTAGTATGTCAAAGCACTGATTAGTGCCTTAACATAATAGTAAAGTAGATATATTTATCTACTTTCTTGGGCAGACCAAATTAGTTCCATGCCACTCAACTCTGCTCATTTTCTATTCAAAACTTACATGCCTTCAAACCAACATTTTACTACCATTCCTACAACATTTATCTAAACAAATTCTCAAGAAAACATCCTTCTGTACAACACATTAAGCACTAAACATTCCCTATCTGAACTAACACACAATACGGGCCTTTCACACTGGCGCATTCCGGTATCTCAAACGGCTACGTCGGAACGGTCGTCTTGCGCGGCGCGTCTTTCATATTTTGAATACTTACTCGAGTTATAAGAATTTACGCGCCGCTTACTCGGGGGTAATGGGTCGCATAAAATCTTATGACCACTCAACTCTTGTGTATTGACTTTTACAGCGGGGCCGTTACACGGTATATTTTAAGAGGGGTAGCAATTCGCATTTTGTGGGAGCGGTGTGTCTGTTATTTGCGAAATAATTTTCATTTTTTTACTGTTATCCTTTTTTCTGATAATGCTTTTTGGTGGCGGAGAATTTGGGCCACGGTACCGGCTTAATGATGTCTCGTTTGTGAATTTGTGTTTGGGGAATAAGCTATTTTGTAATGTGGGTTAGGTTGAGTTAGCTGTGTTGGTAAAGATCATGGCAGAGTTGCTTTAGTCTGTGTTTCTTCGACTCCTAGTTCAGGTCATACCATAAAATTACGTCAGTATCCCCAGAAGAGGTACCTTACCCTGTACTGTACACCTACGCTTCGCCAGTTTATGTTCTAGTTTTTTTCTGGCCACCCCTCACTTTGAATTTTTCCTGTATTTTGGGTGCGTTTACAAACATTTAAACTCATATACTTACACAAACAGCCAGACCCAGCCATATCTGTATGCCATACAAATCTTTGTTCTATGCGGGGATTGAACCCGCAACACGCACCGTAGCAGCCAATCGCTCAGCCACTACGCCAACCGTGCGGTCAAAGTTACGTGTAATAGGGGGAGAGATTGCCATCAACATTCAGATGTTGGGGTCTGTTACAGCGAAATTCAGTTCCTATTCTAAAAAGATAAATTCTAGCGAGTTTCACGCTCTCCGCCTCCACTGCGGCCCGACCCCACACGTGTTTACATGTCGCCATAACAATAACTTAAATAAACGCCCTCTACGCTTCGTGACGACTGCTGTTTGCATTGCATTATGTTATGAGTCGCTGGAGGAGCTCTCTTTGTGTGGATGTAGTTCTGTGTTATTGATTTAAGAGGGAATAAGTGAGTTGCTGTTTTCTTATTGTAGTGGCGATAATGTAGATAGTTTGTGGAACAGTTATTGGAGTAATATTGTAGGTATTATGTCTAGTATAGTCAGCCTATAATGTTCCATTTAGAATACAGGCCTCCTGTCTTTATTAGAGTTAGTGACCAGCAACAATTACATTTAAAGCGTATTTATCACTACAAAGACTATATACACAATTCATAAATTTATGGTTTTCGGTAGTTATATCGTACACACCCATTACCTATCGAGTTTCCTCCGTGCCTAGGAAAGCACGTTTAGCAGTTGGCTGTCGTTAGATCTTAGACAGTCGTTACAGGTGGCCCAAAAAGTCTGACAATCAGTCTTACCAAGGGGTATCGTATTACCCAGTACTAACTGGTTTGTGGAGGTCAAATAGGTAGTCGCTCCATGTAAAATACTGGTATTCACCGCTGGCTGCAATCTGAAAACCGTAAGTTGTGAAAGTGTTCCAGCGTGACCACAGAGAACAAAAACAAACTTGTTCCACTCGTACGAAGAAACAGACTGGCACTAAAGTAGTTACCCTATTTGTAACCAGAGACCACAAGGAACTAACTTTATTATGATTAAACCGGAATACCATCACGAAACTAGAACGGTCAACACGGAACCGATAACAAACATACACAATTAACAAATCACCACATAAAATAAACATAACAAAACAAATAAAACTAACAATAAACGCGGAATCTATTAACAATAAATCATATTGTTCGCTAGAACGCAACGATTGAGTAATAAATATCAATGAGTTTAATGTTCGGGCGTACACGCGATAACTGTCAGCCGCCATGTTGCTCCGCCATCTTGATTTATGACATTTTATTGTGAACTGTCAATAGATAGCGCGGAGCTATGAAAGGAGCTAATTGTTTTTCGTTTGATGAATAGATTCTGATTTTGGGTATAAATAGAAAATAATAATTGCTGTCGATGTTATTATTGTTCGCTGTTGAACATGAGTCAACAATATTAATCTATTTCAAATCAATTGGCTTGAGTTGTAGATATTGATGATGAGATAAATTCAATTGATTTTTACTTGATTGATATCGTGCTCTTCACTTTTACGGTGCATTGAATGGCTACCGATATTATTCATCGGTGCTTAACTTGTATGTCCATAAGTGTTTTTTTTTCTAGCCAGTATTGTCGCACTGCTGGGCAAAGGTTTCTCCCATAGCCTTCTCCATACTCTTCTCTCCGTGCGTTTTTAACACAAGTAAAGTAAAAATAATAAGTTCTTTTGCAGATCTTAGAACGGCGGCCGCGTTTATTGTGTCGAACACAGCTACCGTGTGGCTGTCTAAAACAGTCAGAAAGAGTCAAACATTACGACTCCTATTTGCCATTAAATTTAACCTGAAAATAAAAAGAAAAACAGGCCAAGAGTCGGACTCGCACACGAAGGGTTCCGTACCATTATCTATACAACATTAGACAAAACAGCAAAAAAAATACGTTTGTTGTATGGCAGCCCCCCTTAAATATTTATTTTATTCTGTTTTTAGTGTTGTTGTTATAGCGGCAAACAAAATACATCATCTGTGAAAATTTCAACTGTCTAGCTATCACAGTTCATGAGATACAGCCTGGTGACAGACAGATGGACAGTGCAGTCTTAGTAATAGGGCCCCGTTTTTACCTTTTGGGTACGGAACCCTAAAAACCTGTTTAGAATTACTAATTAATTCCGTCCGATGTTCCCTGCCGCGCTAACGACAGCACAAACGTGTTAGATCAAAGATCACATTAGTTATACATACACAAGTGACATGCCGTCATGTCAACCGATGTTTACCTTTAACATCTTGAAATGTCACTTTACAAGTATTGTGCAAATATCATTGGTGTTTAATTCGTAGTCACTGTGGTCATTTGCATAGAAATATAAGTAAATTGTGGCCAATGTCTAGTCGGAGTCTTTTAAGATGGGACTTAGGTACTAAGCATTGGGCTTAAAGGGCAAAACCAGAAGTGGGTAATTTATTCATCAGGCTTGAAGTTTAATGGATGTTGTAATATGTGGAAGATTTTGAACGCGACACAGACTTCTATTACTGTCAAGGCCTATTTACGGATTGTTGTCATCGCCATTTCGTTGTGCAAACTTAAACTGAGTATTCTTTGGCAAACATATTATCGCACCCGAAGGAAGATTTCGGACGGTTCATTCTCTTACAATATCACTCGTAAAGTAAAAACGATTATGTCAACATTGGACCATGATTCTTTTCGACTGGGAATTATAAAATGATCTCCTCAATCCTTTACTGACTCAATCCAATTCCAAAAACATGCTTTTTATACACTAGCAAATTGTCTGACTGCAAGTCAAACTAGACAGCGGCGATCTGACTGTGCCTCTTCTTCTTCTTAGCGTGTCGATGGCAATCTAAATTGTGTCGGCCCAGAACTGAGCCACTAAGTTTGGCGCTTTTGGTAGCGTCTATCAATTCCTTTTATATTGAGCATTACCACTTATATTTTTTCGTTCAAAGTAGTTTTGATAAGAAAATGAACTGCCTGCAAGTTTTTCAACTCCCAATCTGGTCTTCAGAAGCAGATTTTCCGCAGATTTTTCTTTATCTCTAAAATGGCTAGCCAATTTTTCCACTATTATCCCTCCTCCATGGATCCACGTTCCTATGAGTATGTTTTCGGCTTTTATTACAGATTTCGTGGGCGTATTAAAAGATAATTTTGTTAAAAGATATGTTGTTGATAGTTTTATGTGGTGAAGTGATTACTGAAAGGATTTATGTTTCGTAGAACCACAGTGATGGGACAATAGAATTGTGTAGGTATGTATTTGGCACTCGTTAGTAGAGGAAAACTATTAATTTTAAGTGATGTACTTTATGTATTAGCACGATTGATTCATTATCATCGTAAAATTTACTATTGGACCGAGTTGAGTTTTCATTTTAAAATTGTACCAAACTGTTTTATTTAAATTAAATGGTATAGATAAGCAAAGCATCAGAAAGCACGGATATATTTGCATTGGATCCATAGCATTCAATACTTTCATTACTAAAAAGGAAGGATAACAAAAGAGTATACAGTTTGTTATCGTATACGCGAAGAGAAACAGTACAAGAAACTTCAAGTTCCTTCCACCTGCTACCAAGAACAAATCCTTGTAAATATAGGTTTCGAATAGTAAAGCTAAACACTCGTAACAACAGAATTCAATCAGGCTATCGACGCACCAGCCGTCAGCGCGACTCGCTGCCGGCGACACCCGTCACTTGTTACTGCACCTCTAACAAGCCGCCGCACGTCGCATAGTGTGGCGAAGGCCTTAGTCTGTATAGATTTAAAGCAAACACTATTTGAAAAAGTAAACTGTTTTTGTAGGTTATCTTCCATGAGTCATCATTTCCTACGTCTGTTGTACAGTAGCTCAAACCAACCAAACAATTTAGATGACATTTTAAGTAATGGGTATTTCGATTTAATATCATCAACCGGTAAGAAGTAACACGAAACTCTCTTCTGCAGACTAAGAAGAGGACTTCCATTGCAAGTCAGACTCGTGCATTCTCTGTACTACCAACATTCTTGAAGGTTATCCTATTTTAAATGGCAATGATGGCAAAAGGGACCACAGTAATTTTTGACTAGCAACTTAATACGGTGTAAGGGACCTCGTGCACTACGACCACGACTTGTCAAAGAACCAGCCGCAACCTTGAACAAAATTAGCCGGACGTATGGTTGGGACCAAACTTTCTTCTTGGTTCCGACCAAAAGTCGCTTCTGAGATCTGATGCCAAAAGTCTTGGTCGTGATCGTGTAGCCTAAAAAATACAGCTCTGTGACTAATTGTCAGGCGGACGGCTAGACGGTCACTACAGTATACTTTGTTTTAAAATAGACTAAATGTCCAAAAAACTGACATTATATCAGACCGTAACCATAACAGTTTTGCTTCTTGAAGATACAAAGGGCAAAAGAAAAGGGATGGGAAAAACTACAAAATAATATTCCATTAAAGCTCTCTCCACACTATGCAACCCCGTCTCGAAGCTAAGACGCTTGTTACTCCAAGTTTGCATTGAACCCCGCGGCACCCCCCAGGGGGATCAATGGACAATGTGGGTGATTCGTCGGGTGACACCTGCGTAATAGGATCGCGTTTGTATGGAGGATACGACGTAGCCAGACGTATGAGGCGGATGTGTGGATAGGGATGATGCAGATCTTGGCTGCATTGTGGGTAATGTTAGAACAATGTAGGTACTGGTATACGATTACTGACAAGACGGTTGTTTTCTATGACCGTTGGAAAACAGCCGGCAGAGCGACCTATAGTATACTCATATTTCAGTTATCCGTAAGTCCCACGCAATAGGGTGAGCCTATTATCATCAACCGGGCACAATTCCAGACTCCGTGGCTGTTACTGAGGAATTCCTGATACTTAAAATAATTTCATCAATTAAGAAAATTTGCTACTTTTTAGTTAAGGAGTGGTTTCTGTCTACACTCATTGGAAAAACGCGTGTGTTTTTGTATGTGTGTAGTACGAGTATTTCTTTTTTTCCCAAAAAGATTTTGAAGTTCATTTACCAAAGCAAATGACTCATTTCCGACTGAGAACTGGGCATGGCAGCTAAATCCTTAGAAGGTCTATCGTAAAATGTCACAAACTCGCCTTTATGAGAATGAATGTTATGCAAACACTTCAACATACTCGTAACATGCTATTGCTAACTTGGAACAATGCTTATTTACTAATACTTCATAAACATTGCTTCTGAAACGTGTCCGTTCCATAAATTAACACCGACCTGCGACCGTAACAATTTATAAGCTAACTGAAGAAGTGGTACATTACACAGGCTGTTACGTTAAACGAGAGACATGTTTTAAGAGGGTGTAGTACTAGTACTAATGAAAATAAGCAACTTCTAGTAAGAAAAACATTACGACTGTATTACCAGGCTTAGCAGAGGTGCGTCTAAGTAGCTGCACCAACATTTCGCCATTTATGTTTATGTACCATGTCATCATCATCTCATCTTCAGCCTATAATGTTCCCACTGCTGGGACACGGCCTCCTCTAAATGAGAGGATGTTCCATGTAATGGAGCTTATTGCCATCAACCGGGAACAAATTCATACCCTGAGCTAGCCTGCTATTGACAAATAATTATGTGAAAATATCATCGGTCAACTAGCCAATCTGAAAATCTCAAATTATCTAGGCAAATTACTTAGATTTAACTCTGTAGAAATTGTTGCACTTTAGCAAAAAACGATTTATCTGTAACTTTGACTACCTGTACTAACTACATATTTAAATGTTTTTGTTAAATACCAAATATACAAAAGTTTGTCTTAGTACGTGTGGTCAGAAACTGACAAATAAAACTACTATTTCATGTTATTTAGTTGACTAAAATTACCGACGATATTTTCTATATCGTAACTACGCGTATTTCTTTCCATATTTTAGAGTTGGTCCCATGGCAGTAAGTCTCTTAAAGTATGTCCGTTGTTTAACCCAACACCTTGTATTTAAATATCGTAATATATTATTTTTAAAACACTCAATATTACCACTGTTGTCAGAGTAAATATATTGGACAGACGACTCTCCATTATAATGAATAATGGCCGCCGGAGTAAACGAGGAAATGCTAAAACAAATAAATTAATGGGAACAACTGTCGCTATGTTAACAGGTGCTGCAAATGTACGGAAATACATACATAATTACGTACATATTTGTTATTTGTCTTCTTCCATTCGTGACATGACTTACTTTCTAAGAAACGGGTGACGAAGGTCGGAAAATATAGAAACGGCCAAAACCAATTAAAAGTTTGATTAAATAAAGTAAACTAACAACAGACTATAAAAGGGCATCAAAAAACTCCTCCTCAACACTGTCAGCTGGCCAAGAGACTGGCAGCGTCACCACACACGTTGACAGTGCATCAGTTTACCACTGAACCTGAATTTGTGGACTTGACTTAATGGAGTTATACCAATTATCTTCTTATAATTCTTCCTGTCGCTGGCACGACAATTTTTACATTTTGTTAGCCCAGAACTTCGCCACTTCCACCGAGTCGTTGGTAGCAGGGCAGAGGTCACTTCGGCAGGATAGAAGGTGGAGCATAGTTTGCGACACAGCTCCACAACCCAACCCACTGCTGTTTCATTGAGGTGGCTCCACTTAACGATGAAGGAGTTACATCTTTCTACTTGTGTCCGGAGTCCATTTTTGCTGAAACTTTTTTTTTTGTCATACCTATCTTGAACAAAATTACAATTGTTTTTTTATGAAACTATCAATAACCTAGCTTCAAAGTGTTCAGTAACAATGTTTACATGAACAGCATGTGTTCGAACTAATAAGTTAAACAACACGACGGTCGCGATTCGCAAAAAGTGTGTTTCTATAACGAGGGTTCAGTGTCAATCACCTTTGAAGATAAGCGCCTTGGACTTTGAGATGTTGGGGGAAGCTGAAACTGTCATTGTTACGGAGGAAGTGTTAGCAGCGGGAACTATTGTATGGTTTTGGAATATCCTTTTTAAACTAATCCCATGGTGCTCTAATGGATATTTGGCCAGTTGCAGCTGAACACATGTTACTAAGGCGATGTATTATATTTCCAAGCATGAAATTTCATGCTTTGTGGGAATTCTGTTTTAAGTGTTCACGGCTTATAACTAAACTTACACTGTTACGCTCAAAAGCTTTAAACTTTAGTTTTAGTAGTGCGCGTAGCAAAAGACCAAGAAAGAAGGTAGACAGATTTGTCTGCACCTAACATTCTCCAGTCATACCGCGATCATAGCGCTTGCAACAACGTCGTAATATCGGGAGCTCAGAATAATTATTATTAAAATCACGGAAGATATTCGGAGCAAGATTTGTGGAAATTATTAAGTAAATAGTAGGTATTTCATATTATGCCACTGACACCCAATGAAGGAAAAGAATGTGAGTAATGCAGGGCTGAATATCGTCAAAATTGGCAAAACAAGACAATTGTTACTTTTCTGAATCTTTGTAAATTGTAAAACTGAACAAAATAAAAAAGAATTATCTAAGTAGATACATAGATAAGCACTACTTTTAACAACTTAATTCAAGCATTTAACATTTACCAGCAAACATATTGAAGTATGCAACAATGTTATCACTTAGCCAGTTCAAATAGACCTGTAATAGAACCAACTGCCTAGGAATTTATGACTGGCTTATCTAGACATACGTCTCTAGTGGCATTCATTTGATTATTGAGTGTCTTAATTTGTTTTGAACACGGTGTTGTAGGGACTCCATGATATTTAGGAAAATTTTAACTTTAGAAGGAATCGTCACGCAAAGTACAGGGTGTTGTGGAGCAACTTGGGGAGCTTAGAAAGATTTCGGTTGCTTATTAGGTAGCTAAACTTCACTAATCCAGGTTCAGTTGAAAATCAGCGTCGGATACTTGCTGCCTTTTGCTGAACTGGGCCTATTTGGTGCAGCCGGGAGGCACACAGTGTGACATTTTTATTAGTTTTACTTTGATTGCTTTTGTCTTAAATTGTGTGTAGTAGTGGCATGTGGCAAATAAATGTATTTTCTTTCTTGTTACTTAATCGTGTCATGCCAACTCAATCAAACTAACTAATAATGTTAATGAATTCAAACACGTTGATATGATATTACTGACACCTTTTCTAAGCCGCAGGGGCTGCGGTAACTCACCACAGCTTCTCAAAATATTCAGAGTCTTATCTCTACATTGAAAGTATATTAACACTTGTTTAGTAAGTATGTCATGACATACTAACTAAACAAATGTCAATATACTTTCAATGTAGCGTGATTGAGATCCATGAGGTTATATTTTTCTCCTAGGAGCCTCTACTATGATATAGAATAGAAATTTTGAAAATTACGTGAACTAAACTAAATTTTCTTTACACATGTGTGTGTTTGGGTTTTTTTTTAAACATGTCGTGAGCTTGAATATACGCAAGGATTATTCTTCTTCTTAGGGCCATGTTCACCGAAAAGATAAGGGTCTGATTATCTAAAAACAGCTGTTTAAAACACATTTTCATGTTCACTAAAGCAAATTAACCGATTAAACACGCTAATCAACTGTTTTCTCTAACCGAGGTGGGAGAGGTTGTTTAAAGTCCCGGTTAGTAGTTAATCGGTGTATTTTGACGTTTGTAAATTGCAAATATAACAAATTTTAAGGTTACATCCAGATGTTATTGTGAGAATTTAACATGCAGTCTGCTTTGAATTATATTTTGGAAGAGGATGACGTTTTGGTCGAGTTCGAAACCGTTGAAAGACTTTTGGGAACTCCTCGTTTGTATTCCACCAGACGACACTACTTCGCGGAGTTCGGTACGTTTGTTTTCAATTACGCCTTGGTGCTTTGCACTAAATTAGTGACAATTTCTTTAGCAATGCGCTTCTTATCCATTGTATTTAATTTAAAAACTATTTCAAACGAAGAAAACTTCAAAACACAACAAATAATTTGATGGTTTTACAGAACTGTCATCTCAGGTATAATGCAACCATTTTAAGATGTTTCGCATTTGTACGGTTTTTACGTATTAAGTTACCCATCCTATTTGACTGTATTATAATCATTCGGTCTTTTATTCCTAAACGCTCGTTTACATAACCGAGCTAGACTAAGTTGTGGTGAACACCAAAATTCCCACCTCATGTTTAAACATCTGTTTGCGTTTAACAGGCCGATTACGAAACAGTCAGTTATTTTACTGTTGGTGAACATGGCCCTCACTCTTGACAGAGTGATCGTGGTCATGGGAAGTCGTCCACAACTACGGTCGCTGCCTTCGCGATCCTTTTCCACTGGTCTCTATTGGCCGCATGGCGAGCACATTCTGCTAGAGGGATCTTGGTGACAGAATTAATGGAGTCTGTCTATTGGGTTGGTGATCGCCCACATGGTCTCGTGTCTTCGACTCTACCGTGAATCACCAAACGCTCCATGGAATCGGATTGTTGCGGGTAACGTTCCCAAAGAATCTGAGGATTCGTACAAGCGACGACAGTCTTTGTTTAATATTGAGTTCTTCGAGTATTGACACGTTAGTCCGATGAGCGGTCCAATTTATCCTGAGCATGCGTCTCCAACACTATTTCTCAAGGGCGTTAGTCTTGCGTCGGTCCTGCATTCGCAATATCCAAGAATTGTATACAATATTTTAATTATTTTCCCACAACATGTAACACTAGTTCCTGTTTTATTTCTCAGCGTAGTCACTTGTTTACATTACCTACTGCAAAAATGTACTTTTAATTTAGACATTGTAAGTTAATGTTGACTCAGTAATCGGTCATTTCCCGTACTTAAACTTGAATTAAAACGTTGGAGAAACGACAAATGATCGGTTTAGGAAACATATTTTATGAAGTAAACGTGTTTCTTTTTATTTACCTTAAATTCTTATCTTAACAACTGTTTCTGTTGGAGCAAATAGAGTTAATATGTCAGAGTGACAATAGTATATGTTTAAATATATAAATTAAAAGTTTTCAGCAAAGAAACAGAGTAAATGGCTTAAACTTTCATTAAGTCTGTCATTTGTAGCAGATTTGGAAAACATCGTGAGGAAACCAGCATACCTGAGAGATATTTCTCCATGTAAAGCCAAGTCATACGCCTTTCGCCGGCATAAAAACTCTGACACCAAATAAGGCACTAAACACACGATTAAGAAAGAATAAGAAGATTTGGCAAGATTTGGAAGAGGTCTGACAGACTGCCAAGTCAGCTGTTGATTGGAGTTCTCATGTACTCCGTGAAAGGAAATAGAGTGACCACAAATGGGTAGTTCTGTAGACTGAATGCAAGGTGCAGACGCCTGTGACTTATATATCTAGAAAAAAACTGCTATAAAAGTTAGCAATACTATATTTCGTATAAAAATAGTTGCATATTAGGTGACAATCTGCTTACATATTTTATGTCCTACATCAGAATGCACATTACTTTAGAAGCTAACATTAAAGTTTATGTCCTTAAACAACACGAGAAATAACCCATTTTCCTTACAAGTTATAATATTACAATGTAAATCAGCAAACAAAATGTAAGACACAACATTTACGAGACGTTATCATTTCGCATTCAAGACACAAAATAATATCACAAATTAAACTGGCGACATAAATCAGTATGTCAAGTTATGTCCAATAAATAACATAGAACAGGTTTACCGTAGTTCTGAGCATGAGGTTGACCATTAGATAACCGATTTTATGCGCTTGCACATCTATAATTTATGAGAAAAACATTGTAACTCTGCTCTTGTTGAAAGACGAAAAGTTAGAGCTGCAATACTGTGCTACGCAGCCAATGAAAGTTAATGTAAAGGGTGTATTAAAATGATTTGATGTCACAAAGAATAAGATTATGAAGGCATAGGAGATTTGTTTATTTTGTGTTGGAAACCTACAATTTACTACATGCCACATAATGGTCATTCATCTTTAAAATCACACAGACTTTATTATTTTACCAACTATACACGCAGCGGAGTAAATTTTTATTTGATATACACAGTTTTTAAAGGGTTTTAGTTAACCATCGGAGTATATTTCTTACTGTATTTCAGTATTTTCAGTCAGTTGTTTTACGTAAAGAAATATCTTTCTCGATATTTATCTATGCAACAAGGTTAAACCAAAATTACTACTGTTTCTGTTCCAATAGTTTTGCAAATAATAACACTGAAACTGATACCCCTCTAGTTTCGAATCGTTCTCATTCCGCCACAATTTATTCGTTTCTAAACTCGAATAGTATTGATATCAGAATACTATCGGTTTTGTGCGAAATGAATGCAATGCCTGAAGTATTTGATATCTGTCAGCAACGAATTGGTTTGGAGTTCGATAGAGCTATTTATGCTGTCTTGCTATTGGCTACAAACTATGGAGTGGATTGCTACTGTGAAGCATAGATTAGTGGTGTCGGAAGTGACATGTTTTTGGGATGTTTATTGTGTAAAGTAAAGAACAGCTAACAGCGTTATAGCGAGAAGGCGATTTTTTGAGGTCCTCAACTTGTAGCAGTTGATTTTTTGAGGACCTCAACTTGTAGCAGTTGATTTTTTGAGGACCTCAACTTGTGGCAGTTGATTTTTTGAGGTCCTCAACTTGTAGCAGTTGTTTTTTTTGAGGACCTTAACTTGTAGCAGTTGTTTTTTTTTGAGGACCTCAACTTGTAGCAGTTGTTTTTTTTGAGGACCTCAACTTGTAGCAGTTGATTTTTTTGAGGACCTTGTGGCGGTCGTCGCTACACCGGCATTTAATTTATCTTATATTTAACTTTAAAATCAAAAATGTAAACACTTCACAATACAAGTAGTAAAGATTATTATAGATTATTATTAGTACATGTTATTTTTCCGTTACACAGAGTTGTCAAATTCGAACAAATGTCAAATCATAGACATCAAACAGAAAACACGAGCATTGTCTTTGGGTTTAATTAAACTAACATTTATTAATAGAAATATACACATTTATTTAGTTGCTATATTTATATCACACATAATGTCTATTTACAAATTTAGCAATACCAATAAATATTTACACTGTACAAAATATAAGCATACATTGTAATGTACTGGTGTATACCTTTCCGAACGCAACTTCGGGCGCGTTCGGCTAAGCTCGGCTTCCGTCGGAGCATATGACTGTCCAAAAATCAATTAGGCATGGTCATTGAGTTCAGTACTCGTTTTGGCCTCCCGACTTGTACACGCTACATCTTCAATCAAAATCTAGACTTGTTTCGTAGACCTAGATATCGCTAAACGCCTCAATATCATCTCCGCAGCCTAGTGTCTGTATTGAGTAAATTGTTCTCTGTCGTCTCCGATTATTTGTAGCGTTAAGCCTACTGTAAGTGTCGAGAAGTTTATAATATAGAAATTATATTCCGGACCGCCGTTTCATTCGTCGTTTCCTCCATACACTTCAAACTCAACTTGTAGCAGTTGTTTTTTTTGAGGACCTCAACTTGTAGCAGTTGTTTTTTTGAGGACTTCAACTTGTAGCAGTTGTTTTTGTGATGACCTCAACTTGTAGCAGTTGTATTTTAAGGGGTATCCTCATCATCATCTGCCAAGTCTTTTCCCAACTTTGTCGGGGTCGGCTCCCAGTCTAACCGGATGTAGCTGAGCTGAATACCAGCATTTTACATGGAGCGACTGCCTATCTGAACTCCACAACCCAGTTAGTACCGGATGTTACGATACCCCTTGGTACGACTGGTTGTCAGACTTTCGGGCCACTGACTACCTGTAACGACTGTCAAAGAACTACAAATGACAATGACATCTTGTAAATCGGATTTCTGGTAATTTTGTTAGGAATATAAAAACATTGATTGGAACATTCCGATATCTGATACGTTTGAACAGTGTGTAGTAGGAACTTATTCTTTTCAGCTTCCTGGTTCAATAAAGGTTTAGTTAAGCTTGACTCAACGTCCCTGCTATCCTATTTGAAAATTTAACGTTACGTAATTGTGCTAATGTTAGTTCAAGTAAGTAAAAGTAAAATATATATATATTTTTTTACAGTGCATTTTTCGCTGCTTGTCCATTTCAGTAAAGACCTACATGCACTTGGATCATAAAATAAGTAGCTATCTTGACATTGACTTATAATTTAAAATAACTTAAGTCTTTATCAACCAAGTCTTAAGTTTTTCCTTGTCTGTTTATTTATAACATATGCACTGTTTTAACAATAAGTCCTCACTATCAGATAGTTTTACGACTTACGTTGCAGCAGCTGATACGTTTAATTGTTTTTTTATTTCGTAATTTTCAGAATGACGTAAAAGTAATGTGTTGAAAACTGTTTTGTGATACGGTGGTATATATTTAATTAGTAAGACTTAAAATAGTATACGAGGTTTGCAAAGAGAAACCGTAGAATATTTATTAGTTTCTTGTAATAAATAATGGCAAAAATAGTTTCTGTAAAATGCTTCGGATTGTCAATATTCGTTTTTCTTCTTCTTCGTGTCGCTGGCACGACAATTTTTAGATTTTGTTAGCCCAGAACTATGCCACTTCTAACGCGTCGTCGGTAGCAGTGCGAAGGTCACTTCGAAGTGGAATTATATAGTTTTCGACACAGATCCACAATCACACTCCGAGGAATATTCATTTAAGTTTTCTTGAAGGAAAGAGAACAAAAATAAAGAAAACTTCTTCTCTAATTAGAAAGATAACTAAAATCCGCTTTCTTTTTCCCTTTCAACAATAAAATCTAAATTAACTAACGCGCAAAAGCATTCATGCCCCTTTGTACTTCTCTCTGATACAACAGCCATTTAGGCACAAACCTCCTCCATACCCTCTCTGATACAACAGCCATTTAGGCACAAACCTCCCCCATACCCTCTCTAATACATCAGCCATTTAGGCACAAACCTCCCCCATACCCTCTCTAATACATCAGCCATTTAGCCAAAAACCTCCCCCATACCCTCTCTAATACATCAGCCATTTAGGCACAAACCTCCCCCATACCCTCTCTAATACATCAGCCATTTAGGCACAAACCTCCCCCATACCCTCTCTAATACATTAGCCATTTAGGCACAAACCTCCCCCATACCCTCTCTAATACATCAGCCATTTAGGCACAAACCTCCCCCATACCCTCTCTAATACATCAGCCATTTAGCCAAAAACCTCCCCCATACCCTCTCTGATACAACAGGCATTTAGGCACAATCCTCCCCCATTCCCATACTCTATGCCAAGACAGCGGCGTTGCCATTCAGTTAGATTTACAACAACAGTGACGTTTTAACGATAATGCGTATTTACGAGTATTTACGCGTAGTTATGCGTATTTATACGTATTTACGCGTATTTACTGCCGGCGAGAAAGCCCGCCTGTTTAATTGTCGAATAAAATTGAAATTTACAACCGTTGATTTATGTGAATGCTGCCGGCGATACGTTTTACGAATTTTTATGACTTACGTGGAGGAAGGATGAATGAGTTGTTTGACGGATTAAAAGGATGAGCTTGTGTGTATGTGGTACTGGCTTGGTATGATGCAGCAGGCCTTATTGGGTGGGTGGACAGACGCAAGTTTCGATCTTGAATAACAGAAATACATATATCATGGCAAAAACTGAATAAAATGAATGAGGTTGGAAGTTTATCTTATGAAACGTAGAAGACGTCTATGCATTCTTTGGACTGATGCCTGATTCAGACTGAGTATAATTTGAGAGGCTAGGGTCTAGACAGGTGCCATGCTTTCAAAGCGATTCCTATTTCTACAATCACTTTCGTCAGGACTGACATGTTTTCGGTTGCTAATGTCTATCCAGTCTACTGCGCTTATATGACTTTTGTAGTATTTTTTAAATAAATAATATTTTTATATGATTTTATTATTTTTATTATATTCTTATTCAGTAGGTACATTTTTGACTCTCCGTCATCGTTATTGCTGGTAGAATAAGACTTTGTTTAGGCCCAATCATAAGGATGTTCAAAATTTATTTTTCTAATCAGGGTTAGTAATTATCAAGATAATTATCAGATTTTTACTTACAAAAATGAGAATTTAAATTTTACCATACGATGTAAACACATATAATACCTAATTGTTTATTCCAAGAAAGAAAGAAGATAAAAATAAATGTACCAAAACATCTGTTTATTGAACAATTAAACACAATGTTTGTAAGCTTTTTTTTGAAGTTGACATTTAACGCGTTTAGGTACGTGTGGACTCGGAAAATCGATACACGCGTGTGTTGTTTGTTAAATCAGTTTTATGATTTTTGTTAATGACAAGATAATTATCAAGCTTTAATTTTCTTACTACATAATCCTAACATTATAACTGCGAAAGTTTGTGAGGACGGATGAATGTTAGTTACTCTTTCACGCAAACACTACTGAAAGGATTTGAATGAAATTTTGTAAACAGATAGTTTATTACTTAGAATAATACATAGGATACTTTTTATCCCATTTCTATGTCACCGTCCTGTCTCGTGGGACCATTATCAAACTCCACGCGGGCATAAGCTAGTCAATAATAATTATCACTTCGAACCCTGTTTCTAATTATCATAGCAAATCATCTAAAACAGGGTAATATTGTAGTTTCAAAACAGTTCAATCTTCAGTTCTCTGCATTCACTGTTTTTCTCAGGGATTCCTAATATGACATTACATCGGTTAAATAATTAGAACACTTCATAAAACTGTCATGTCACAATTAAACCAAATCAAGCTCGCTGACAGATCTTATTGATTAAAATGACGTGTTAAATGACAAGCGTCATTAATTAGAGAATCTAAAGGTTGCATAGCTGCGGTAGTTGGCTTTCTGCCTACCCACTGTGGTAACACATTGCGAACAATTTTTACGACTACATCAAAGGGTGACATAGTAAAATATACAATTCTATTACATCTTCGGCTATGTGGGGTGTGAATCTTAAATTAAGAAATTATTGGCTGTCTTGTTTCAAATTAAAAGAGAGAAAATCTTCTTATATCTTTAAACTCTACTAGATACAGTACATAAAGGGTGTAAAACACCTCTTAACGAAGCCGAAAGGCACTTGTTCTCCCCGTCATTGTGATCATTTTTTTGTTCTACACCATACCTGAGAACCTTCTAGTTACGGAGATATTGGGGGTTACAGTTCCAACTTTTTGACAAGTTTTTTTTTAAATACAAGTTTTTAATGTAAGATTTTTACTTTAAACACCTCCACGACCCCCGTACTATTCAATCCATCCATCAACACAATGTTTTGAGTGCGTTACATTGAGTTCTACCACAAAACATGATTTTTCACCCCAAAAATAAAAGTTGTTTCCCAGCAATAATTTTTGCGTAAAGTTAGTTAGTTTGATGTACAGAATGCTTGGTTGACGGCTTCGTGATGAGGTCTTTTACACACTGTATAAGTTGAGTTTTTCCTGCAATAAATTGAACGCCCTATACTAGAAGACATATCATAACATCACGCCTGTAATCATTAAGGGTTGGCAAGAAGTGTACCTAACAGTACACCCACATCGAACCCCGACCAGAAAATCGAACCGAGTACCTAGACCGATCCGAGGAACCGACCTAGGAACCGATCCGAGGACCCTGGATCGCGAGACCAACGCAACGGGGCGCTTTACAGTGGCGGCACAAGCAATTCATGTATTTAAACGGTTAAAGGTTGCAATTACAAACAAAAACAAAATGTCCACAGTACGATACTATAGGTACTAGTATCGTAATATTCCATTAATTCACGACGATAATAAAGTTCAATTGTTACGAGTCCATAAAAATATTCAACGGTAAGTACTATCGTAAAAATGTTGGGCTAATAAACCTATTTACAATGACACCGTTTTATTACGAAACGTCTGATACTCTGTTATTGATTGGTATGTGTTGTTTCAGTATTTTAGTTTATTGATTTATGCACGTGTCATAGTTAAGGAGTAGTATTGTATAATTATCACTTGCTTCGGTGAAGGAAAACATTGTGAGGAAACCAGCATGCCTGAGACTGAGAGATATTTCTTGACGACATATTAAGCCAAGTCAGAGGCCCATGGGTAGCATAAAAACTCTGACCCCAGGTTAGGCAGTAACTACACGAAAAATAAAGAAAGTGAAGCAGTTGGTACTGGCTGTCATTAAAATCAATATTTTTCTTGTCACTTTTCATAGAAACAAACTGCTTACTCCTTCAAGAATACAGGTTTAAAGATACATATATTATATCCGTAGCTAATATTATGATTACAACGTTAAGGCACGCAAGTAAATCCAATTAAAAAATAACGCAATCAATATAATAAAAACTTGATTGTTTCTCAGTAATAAATAGTTGCTAATAATTAACTATTAACAGTCACTACTATAAATAATTACAAGAATTATATAAGTTATTTATCACTGAGTTATTTAATGATTGCTGGGTACTTTAAATATGTGCGTAACTTAGTTTATCTGTGTACTTCATTATATAACTATGTATTTAATTATGTTATAGGAATCTGTCTTTATTGAATTGTGTTGTGTTAAGCCGTTTAAAACATTATTGGAGACTATGGCCATTTGTAAAAAGAAAAACATCAAACCGTGCAAATGCATGCACCCATTGATGCATCCACATTTTACAAGTGTAGGTGACTCTAACTTAACAGTTATGTTGTATCTAAGTTGCTGTATATTATTGTATTATCATGTTCTTATCTTATGCTTTTCTGCAAAAAAATATAACAAAATATTTTTACCAGAAATACGGTAATGTCTTGAAATAAATTTTCCGAATCATGTTTTATTAAGGGACATCGACGCGCAAATTGTGATTATAATTTCAAAAATTGCTATTTGAGACATTTGACCATGTCAGAAGACTGGCGTCGTCGCCGAGGGAGGCCTAGAACATGCCAGCGTGACGACTATAGGAGGCGTTTGTGAGAAATTGGCCAGAGAACAACGCCCGCAGAGAAGATTGGTAAGCTATGATGGGGAGGCTTTTGCCCAGCAGTGGGACAATATAAACTAAACTTTTGTGTGAAAAACCAGATTTCTTTTAATAATTGACAAAAAAAAAAAAACCGAAGCTGGGGTGGTGTAGAATCACTTACTAAATTCATGGCAACGGTTTGCGCGTCAATATCCTCACCTTGTTTATTACTATCAGCTTGCCTCACACCAAACAAAAAAAAAATTGTAAAAAAAAAAAAAAAAAAAAAGAAACACTTAACATAATAGGTTCTATATAACTGTCCACTTACCCAGCCGTGTGGAGCCGGCGATATTATCATATAAACAGTCAGTACATGCCATTAGGTCCCCAAAGGCTTTATTGCCAGAATATGTATAAATGTAAAACCTTCCTTAAATGGAGAATGGTGCTCATATATCGCGGTGTTAGGGCGAAGATGTAGACTGCTGAGGTTCTTTGATGCGGCAACTTTTATTTGGAAACAATTACTTTTTGTCTGCGATGACCTGGTGAAGGTTGTGGGAATCCGCTGAATGCGAGTCGCACGGGACCGGTCAATGTGGCGACACTTGGAGGAGGCCTATGTCCAGCAATGACGTGTTGTCCACGTAAAATTCGTGATAAATGTATGTTATAATAGAGGATACGCTATTTATCACTGTCCAGGAACAATTTTTGAAGATTTATTAAACAAGTTTTTTTATTTTATAAGTACACACATACATAAACTCACACATTTTCCCCATGGGATAGGCGGAAACTGCAGAAACCCACCTGCTACAATCCTTACGCTCTCCTTTTACTTCCTCCAAGTTCATACATCTGGTCATACACGCACGACAGTTGCGAGTACTGCGCACCTGACCTTACTAAAGAATAATCACCACCAGGGTCATGCAGTGGGTGTGTATTTTTTTTAATAAGAATTAATGTTTTTAGTAGGAACATTATTAGCTGACCACCTCGTTGGTTTAGTGATAGCAGTAGAGTTTTAAAGGTTGATTCGAACGCTATGGTACATGGCCCAAGGGTTGATCTATTTTCGATTATTCCCAATTAACCGTGTTTGATTTAATCAACTGCTTCGTTAGTCTAGAGATGGCAAGCGTGACTGCTGAGCCACAGGTCCTGTGTTCGATTCCCAGGTCGGACAAAGCGTTACTGGGTTTTGTTCTTTAGAAATTTCTTAGTAACAGCCACGGAGGCTGGATTTGTGCCCGGTTGATGGCAATAGGCTCGCCCTCTATTACATGGGACTTAAACTGGCAAAACATGAGTGTACGTACTATTAGGTACACTTCTGCCTAACCCTTCGGGGATTACAGGCGTGATGTGTTGTACGGATTATATTCAAACTTAGAAGTTAGTTTTTTTAGACATTATTTTGTACCCTATCACTATGTTTTCCTATTTAACCCAAAGGTTGACTGGTAGAGAATGCCCCGTGGCTTGAAGTCCACCTATGTACCACTATTGTACATGAAGTTTAAATAAATAAACTTCTTTAAAGAAACAACAGTCAAAACTTGGTCTACTCAATAAACTGCCGCATCCAAATTTTCTTGGCAGCACACTTCTACAGGCAGTGGCCGACATGTTTGAGCGCCGCGCTATTTTAATTGATATGTCTCCGCCTGTTCGCAGCCAATACCAATTACACATAGGGCTGTGCGCAGAGATAAATGTGAGCTATGATTAATTGTGAGGTGGGATATCTAAAGGTTTCTTCCTAATGAGTTTGATTTAGATAGAGGTGATCGTACGATGAATCAAACTAGTGTAGACAGTACGTCGTATGGCAGACCCTTGATTTGTTCCTCACATTATTGATTTTGTGGTAGCTTTCTAACTACTTAGAGTTTTCGATGCCTTTCCAGCAGTTCAAAAGTTAGTGAAGAAATTTTGAATTCTTAATATCAACAGTCTTCTTCTTCTTCCATATTTCTCTATTGCTCATCACTCTCTACTATTATAGTACTCTACATTTTCCTCATGCCTCCGCATGACATGTCGATACCACGGTAAACGACTTAATGATAAAAACAGCAGTAATTTTAAATTCTTCTAATTGAAAATTTACCAACGGTACTATTTACGAATTTCATGGTTACATTCAAAACTGAATCAAAAAGTTTTAGAGCTGTTAATTACTGATAATGTGAGAATGATTTGCTCTACAAATTTTTTACAAATTATAGTAGGTACGCACATTATTTTTATTTATGCCAAAGTACCAAAATACCTACCTTCAAATGTCACAGCAAAAAGCTTTCGAAATCGTCAAAGAAATTGCTCCGTGTATCGCACACATTTGTAGCTAACGTCGTTTGGGACTATCCGTATGCAATTTGGATCGTCAGGCTTTTTCCTGCCATCCATTCTGGGCCGTCACACGCTGACGGTAGATTGAAGGGTGCATGATACTCTTCATCTAGCTATACTTGCAGTTGTGACGATGAAAAATGGATTGGAAAGATTGTGGCGTGGTGAGAGTGGCTTTCTGTTTTCGAGGAGGATATTATTGTCTTTTTCTTTGAGTTGATGTTTGCAGCTTTGTGGGTGATTGCTTATGTTTTTGATTGCTAATAATATATGTTTATGGATCGTGTACCGGAATGAGAATCCTATGAATCATTCCAAACCTTACCTTCGAGAGTTATTATAATTAACATTAATTAATATAGATATAATATTTCCTTTTTCAAAGCTGTTTTTATACAGTGTAGACTACACAAGTAAACTTACGTAATTTCTTCTCGGACTATGAATTATTAAGGCAGAGCCTTCAAAGGTTTCAGTGGATCGCGTAGATTAAAATGTTTTATCAGACTTAGGACCACATCTTTTTCTAAAAACAGGCACAAGTAGATCTTATATACCTTACTATATTGCCTTGATCTACAGGAAACAAATAAAACACAAAGGAATTTTATTTCAAAACAATTTCTGATAACCATAGCTCAATAATATTTATGAATTCAATAAAATACATTACAAGAGCGCGAACACAGTGAAACAATTTGAGCAACGCGCCATGAAAAATGCAGTATTACTCTGACATAACATGCGTATGATGTAAAAACAAACTGCGATGTATGTCTGTACGTATGTATGTCGCGACACGCACAAACGTCTATACACGAACCAGCATAAATATTTAAAAAAAAAAATATTGCACATAAATATGTCCTTATCCGTCAAGGAGTTGTTGTCTGAGTGATAGCGAGCAGCGAGAAGATCCATCAACTGTTCGTTTGTGTTAATTTTGGCAGAAAATGGTGAGTATGCGATTATGCCGACGTTTTTTTGACCCTTGAGGAACTTTAATTGCATCAGCAACCGGAGTTCGCGTTACTGAATTTCGGACCAAACATATTTGAACTTTTTGCCATCGATACGCTTGGAGGAAGAACGTTTTGTTGGACTGTTGACCAAGTACCGTGTTACTAAGTTACTGTGTTGTGGAGGTCAGATAAGGAATTGCTCCATGTAAAATACTCGTATTCTGTTACTTCTGGTTAGACTGGAAGCTGACTTCAGTTAGGAAAATTCCAAGCAGATTATCTTGAATATCTTGACAGTTTTGTTTTTGGTTTGGTGTTGATAAGGCAAGGTGTCCAATTCATAATGAACTGCTTCTGAAAGAGCTATACAGATGATATTACTTAATAATTAATTATGAAAATCGAGTGAAAATACATTAACGGTGTTTTGGAAATTGAAGGTAGTAAAATTATACAGATTTATAGGTTAAAAGTATTATGTAAAAAGAATTGCATCAGCTCTAGGCACCTACTTATGTAAGCCCTATTATTTAGATAACTATAGGGCTTACATAAGTGGGTGTCTAGAGTTGATGCAATTCTTTTTACATATTACTTTTTTATATGTTCTTTTTTTAAAAGTACATATTGTATTCTAAGAACACCAGAAGACTTAGGGTCTGTTTCACCATCTACGATTAAGTTCCCGTTAACTTACTTGGCAGATAATTTCATTCCAATTCTGTTCCATTTTGGAATTTATTCGGTAAGTAGTGGCTAATTGGACATCGTGAAATAGGCCCTTAGCCACGTACTCTAGCATATTGACAAGACCACCACTTTTTAATTAAAACACAATTAAGGGTTATAAATACAAGGTAGCATAACTGATACTTAGTAATTATCCACCATTATGACTTCCGTGCTACAACCCCTTCTCATTTACAGCCAATTAAATTCTTTTCTTTCTCCAGCACTATATTTAACCCGCTCCCGGCCGGCAGTGGGACCACGCCTCCAAAATGCGGCCGCCTGCGCCCGTCACGTTATAATTATCATTTAAATTGTGCCCACCGCGCTACCGCTCGACACTTGACAAATGTAATGACGATAGACCGTCGCTTCAAGAATTTTTATACGCTCATATCCACCGTTTTATATGATCGTGTCAGATCCCCTTTATATGTATGCCATTTTATGTTTACTACTGGCGTTCTATCAGCAGACTTTAAGGCCCGACTTATAAAGCTGGTTATACAATAGCTTTTCATTTTTGGTTAGAAAAAATAAGTTTGTTGAAATGTACAGAAAAACTAAAATAGGTTGCTTGATGAATACCCAACAATGGAAACTTAGTACGTTGGGTTAAAGTTGAAAATTGTTTAAACGGTAATTTTATTCTAATCATTACATTGTGGAAATGATAACATAGTGAATGTTTTGCTCATAAAAAGCGCGATAGTGTGCACATAGATGACGTTCTATATAATTTCCATTTGATTTGAAGCCAGTTTTTGTCCAGTGAGCGTTGACATTTTTATTTTTATTAATTTGTTTGATGTTATGGTGGGGAACGATTAAGTTCTCGTTGAGCGTCAATTTATTTTTATTGATGTTTGTTGAAATAAAAACTGTTTCGTGCTGCGTTTGTTTTACTTTGCAGACAGTTGTTTAAGAAATAGTCTTCTACATTCGATAAGGAAGGCACATTGGATCTGTGGCCTTCAATGAAAATTTAAAAACTAAGAATTCTTCTAGTATTTTTTTTATTTAAAGAAATTCTAATACAGAGGTGTTGCTTAATTTTAAACTCGCCAAACTTTTACGTTTGATGGCGAGAGGCGCTCTTTTACATATGTATTTCTCAAAGCTCTCTCCTACATTTTTAAAGTCCCAAAGATTTTATTGTAATAAATCGACTCTTAGACCAACGTTCATTTTTTCCGTTTAGTTTTTCCTATATTTTATTATTTTCATAATTTTAAAAATGTAGGTAATTAATGTAATGTAATGTAATGTAATTATCTTCTTATCTGACATCATCATACGTATTATTAACATTCAACTTAAGTTTTTTTTCGGTTTCGCCTTCAGTTTAACTTAATTCAAGTATACATAGAAAGTTATTCCGTGTTACAAACCTTGAAGTGCCTTACGTAGGGCACCAGTTTATTTACCACTTCACACGCTTTCGTATCAGATTAAAAATTTATTGCGAAACGAACAATTTATTCCTTTCTTAGATAACATTTTATTCGTAATAAAAATACTTATTTAAATTATTCAAAGTGAAAATGAGTGTGTCAACGCGATTCGGTACTTTATCGATCAAATTATTCGATGTATGTGATCGTATCAGGATGGTGGAAGATTCTCTCACCATTAAAAACTCGAAAACTATACAAGTTTTGTCGTGTAACTCGACACCTCAGGTGTTTTAAGAAACGTTTGGGATACACTGAGCCTTTGAGGTACGTTTCAAGTTTAAAAATTACGCGTAGTTTTTTTTTTATTCTCATAATAATTTGTTACTTATTTCTTTTTTTTTTAATTATTGTTAGATAGATGAGTTTGCGTATTCTTGTTAATTCTGTTCATCATTAGCATCGGCCTACAGCAGTCCACTGCTGGGTATAGACAACTTGATAAATCTTCAATGGCATGCCTTTAACAACGACATCTATCACCCAGTTGCTGCAGTTGTTGCTGTGTCTTGATATGTCTTTTTTCCGTCCAGTTTATGGCATAACAACAAAATATTTCTAACATGTTATTAAAGCGATTATATTTAAATATTCTTTGATAATCATCCATCGCTTTCCAACAGGCGTGATCGAAGTCAAGAGCAGGCCCATTTTGTAGTAAAAATAAAATAAAATAAAAAGATAAATTCCTTTTCTTTAGAATGCAAAGCAATTGCAAAAACTATGTCATTGATGTTCAGTCTGTTCTAGTATGACTGTGCACGTGCAGGGTGCACTCAATATTGTATTACTTACTTAGTTTCTGCAAATACATAAAGAACCATAGAAGCACTGATAAAATCTCAATATATTAAAACAGTCCACATCTATAAAAGTAAGTCAAGGAAAACCGATGTTAAATTCTTTGCTGGTTCAATGCTAATCTTGATGATGCATAAGATAAGATTAATGGACTGATTGTCATTCTATCCTGCTTGTAGGTTTACTGCGGGAAATAAATTATGGTCTGATGACTGTAATCGATCACTTGTTCGTGTATTATTTTATCAGCTAGAAGACTCGTGATTCTTGAAGGAATTAATATGCTTTTGTCTCGTTTCATGGTTCAAAGCAGCAAAGAACATTTTTTTTGTAAGTAATCGGCAGTATCATAAGACTGCCTAATGATTTATTAGTAATACAATTATAATCTGGTAGAAAATTCAAGCCTTTTATATACTATAGTAAAATAAATTAGGTAATAAAGAAAGAAAAAGATCAAAACAAAAAAATGTTGGTCGTTCCTTTTATATATTTTTTTTAAAACCAATTTCCTCTCGGTGTGTCCCCCAAGATGACACACAACAAATAGTGTCGATAGTAATCGCCGGTTGTGAGTGTAAATATCGTCGCGATCCGTGCGATAACGTGCGGCTACCGTCCGTTTTATGTACGAGTTGTGATCGAGATAATACTACGATTTATACGTACGAGACAGCTACTTGAGATGTTTTACGTGATTATACCTGGATGGTGGAGATGCGAAGGTCCTCGCTTTGAGAGAAGCATGAAGTATTATATGTCGCTGTTTGATTTCGTTTTCATGAAGTCTCTGTGCTTCTTGTTGTCTGTGTTCTCGTGCGATTGTGAAACCTTTGTTGTGAACGGCATTCGTGATCGACTTTTAGTAGCTTGTTTTAAGAAGTTAGTGGATTGGAAGTCAGATAGGCAGTCGCTTCATATGAGATACTGATGTTTAGCCACATCCAATTAGATTGGAAGCAAGATTTGGCAGGTGATGACGTTTATGGGGTCCCTGTCTATAGACAGCTTGGTATAACAAGCTACACATCAGTTGTAAAATATACAGTGTAAGCTTGCTTCTTATTCTAATGAAACTCCGTATTACGCTAGGGCCCGCTTTCTTTCTTTATCGTGTGGTTAGTGCCTAGCCTGGTGTCAGAGTTTTAATGCTGCCCATGGGCCTCTGACTTGGCTTTGCATGCCGTTAAGAAATATCTCTCAAAGTACGTGTAACATCTACACCGACGACGCCCTGAGGATTTCTGCATTGCGATGATTATAAAAATTCAAATCGCTACAAGATTTCGCTTTAAAATCCAGTGAAACTCTTTTTACTCTGTATAATAAATAAATCCACAATATATTGCATCTAAAAACCCCAAAAAACACAATCTAATAAATCCCAGTTTAATTATGTGTGGGAAAACGAGCAGCCAAAACAGAAAGCACTAAATTCCTCACTAATATATAAACGAACCAAACGAATGAAAAGTTAATGGCACATCTGCTAACCTTAATCTTTGCCACAATAACTAGTTGAAAAATCCGTATGTTGATGGTCGAATGAAAATAGACATTTGATATACGATCAGCTGATGTACGTAAACACAATTCTCTTTCAGATTTATGAATAACCACTAGATGTAGTGGAGTCAATGGAAACATTGTAAATTGTAATAAACCATCGGCGAAGAGTTAGTGGCTCTCGTAAAATATTAGTTTTATAGTCGTGTTATAACGAAATATGTTTCGGCGGAAACGTAAACGGGAGTAAAAATAATGGTTTACGGTTTCTTTGTAATAATTTATGTTGTATGTTAGTGTTGGGTAGGTGTGTGGCGTTTTGTGGAGAGGGTTCTGATGAGGGATTTTGGTAGTTAGGAATTTTTACTTTAGTCAAAATCTTAGCAAAGATTGGTATAATGTCCTCCGCCACCTACTAAATTGATTATTTAATTTTGTTTTTTCGTTTTTTTTTTCCTTTTATTTTTAAGTATTAAAGGTTTTTTCATATTACGTCAAACTTGAATGGCATCTATATTTTTTCAAAGAACTACAAATTCTTTTAAGAAACATCAACACATTGCATAATTTGACATTGAAAGTAATTTTACTATGTTTATATTTTATGTACGTTACTGATTTCTTTTTAAACATAGTTTCATCCATGAAAATTCCATTAGATTTCTTTTATACTGTATATTTGAATGTCTGTCAGTTTGACATAACTTTGAAAAGCTACATCTGCCAATCAAATTAATTTATAAAAATATTATTTTCGATCAATTAAATTGTGTTATGACAACTAGCTAAAGAGAATGTGAAAGGTGGCGCCAAGATTCCTAACGTATGGAATTAATATTAATTATTATATATATCGAATGAAGTCGTGGGTTCGAACCCAGACAGGCGCATTACTTTGTGTAATTTATTTCATCACCACTGCTCTTAAAACGGTGAAGGAAAACATCGTGAGGAAACCGGCATGTCCTAGACCCAAAAATTCGAAGACATATGACATCTACCAATCCGCACTAGGCCCGCGTGGTGGATTATAGCCCATTCCCTCTCATTGAGAGGAGCCCGTGTCCCAGCAGTGGGAACATTATAGGCTGATGATGATGATGATGATGATGATTATATATATAACGTCACATTGTTTATTGATTTAAAATTCAACTAATTATAAAGTTCATGTTTTTCCAACCGGTTTGATAGGTGAAACTTGCGTCTAATAAATCACTTGTACTAGATAAAATTAAAGTAGGGTGGAAAATTGCTCGTGGGACTTATAAAGAGCAACAACAAAACAGAAAAGGTTGGTGCAACAGGAAAACACGGGGATAAAAAACGTTCATGTCTCGTCACAAAAGCTTTGAGAGGGTTGTGTTTACAGGATTATTACTAAAATTACGATAATTCATGAAAACACCACATCTGTGCTACATTGGTTGTGACGCAATTATAATATAAATATAGAGTAAAAAGTTGTTGAGATGCGTCATTGTCATAAAAAATTGTCCTCTCTGATCGTCGCTGAAAAAGTCAAATTTTAGCCAAGATTTTTCAGTATTAAGATATAATTGAAATTGGATAGCACGAATGAATTTGATGACAACTCAGTAAAAGCTTCTGATTTGTTCAGAAATTAAATTACCAGAAATATCTCGATTAGTTCATAAAAAGTTGCCACGTAGCTGGGCCAAGCTACTTGCTTGGCAACTAAAGAAAAGAAAAACACCACATATGTGGGAGGTCTGGCTCCCACATACATAGTGCTTTGTTTACCTAAACTGCAATACATATTTACCAATTTCTACATTTTTATACTTTCCTGGAGTACTACTGACTCAAACATATAAAAGAAATACTTGCATTCCAGTACAATAAAAAAACATAAATTGCACCTGTTTTATTTGTGTTTAACAAGAGTGTTGGCATAAAAATGTGGCCATTCTCACATTTCCTAGAATATAATCTTCACCAATGATCCACAGACGGACCACTTGTTTGTTTTACATACAATATTTACAGCACCAATTAAGAGCCTAGCTTATTAACTACTAGACGAATTTATGCTTCAAAATAACGGTTAACCGACGCAGTGTTTGTTTTCTTAGATACACTGTGACTTGCTATATTTAACATATTTAACAAAGAGTAGACCGCATCTGTTTTAAATTTCGAAGGCGTTGATTATATGTGTTTGAAACTTAGAAGAGATTATCTTGTCTGTACATATTTTTGGGTAATAATCTTTGATAATTTATTGTTGAAATATTGGGGATTTCACTTTATGATCTAGCTTTTTATTTATTGCAACACCGGGCCTGTAATAATTGAATGTATTTAAGTCTTATGTAATAGGAGGAACCCTGTTACCAGCAACTAGGCAAACATTCTGAGTTCTGATTGAAAAATTAACCCAGCTACAGAAAAACAAACTCCTTTTCCCCACCGCTCTGTCTACCTTGACATATTACCTCTTCCGACTGCACCGGAAGTACGTCACGATCCTGCCATAGACTATCAGACACAATGCCGTTATCAGAAGGGGTGAACTCGTAAACAGGGGATGTTTATGGCGGCGCCGACTTCCGGTGACGTCAGTCGGCTTTTTGTGAAAGTAATTGTGTAGTTAGTAGATATCTGTGTAAAGAAATTGTTGGTGGTCTTAGACAAAAGAAGGCAAAAGGTCGGTATTCCATCAAATAATAAACAGGAACAGGAGCAGGAGCTCGTGGCTACATAATAACAGCCACTCAGGTCGATCTTTAGGTTAAGCTGTGCTTGCCTAGGTTGGTCTGTGGATGGGTGACCACCCATTACATACCGAGTTTCCTCCGTGCCTCGGAAAGCACTTTAAGCCGTTGGTCCCGGTTGTCATTTGTAGATCTTTTACAGTCGTTACGGGTAGTCATTGGCACAAAAAAAAACCGACAACCAGTCTTACCTAGGGGTATCGTATTACCTAGGACTAACTGCTGGGTCGTGGAGGTCAGATAGGCAGTCGCTCCATGTAAAATACTGGTATTCAGTTGCATCCGGTTAGACTGGAAGCCGACCCCAACGTAGTTGGGAAAAGGCTAGGCAGATGATAATGATGAATAAACAGAAAAAGGTCCCACTGAAATCCTTTGGGAATGCAGATCAAAAAGTAAAATCAATGACATAATAGGTATTGCACTCATCATCTTTAGCAGTAGTGGTCTAGAAGTTATGCAGGAAACCCTTCTACCCTCAAGCCGGATAGACTGAAGATCAAGAGATGACTGCTGATCATTATTTCTTGAAGATAGAAATCTACTGCTACCTACTTACTTAAAAGGGCTTTGACAGTGACATTATTCAATCAGCCATAACTGTGATTAAAAACTCGAAAATGTATTGGATTGATAAAAGCTAGCAAAAAGCTTAAATGTCAATACTGTTTAAAAACGTTTCAAAACCGATTGCCGTTTATCTTGCCCGAACGGGCGAGGTCCAGTTATAGACTGCATTGTTAGCTTAATTAACTGATAGACCATTGACATAAAAAAGTGTTCCAAATTGCTTTTTTAAAAAACACACAAGTCAAAACACTTGAATACACAATTACAGACAGTGACATTAAAGAGCTGGCTGTCAGAGACAGTAGCTGTCAATGTCAAAGAGGCTACCTGTCAATGTCAATTAACAGCCGTCCTTTTATGTGCCGTGGGTACAATAAATATAGAGTGAAAAACATGTTTCGTTATGACAACGAGTTAACGTTTTCTTTATAAGAAAAAAGGTTCTAGGAGAACTGTAAATACTGTTTTAACGAGGGATTTTCTTTTTAGATCTTCCCTAGTCGCTGGATAGATGGCGCTGAACTTGGTAAGTTACTTCAAGGAACGGAACGTAAAAAAACAGATTTTAACAAAGCGCGAGAAAACTAGGTTATATTCGGAAGCTTATGCAAACGAAAGTGTCAGGCAACGAGCGTATGTGACGTGACGCAATGTTTTTTTTTTCAAGCGTTTTGGCTTTGGCACCAATTAACGTAGTCAGTTCAACGCCATCTAGACAGTTCTTGGAAACTATTTTTTTTAATCCCTATCAAAGAAAACCTCTCATTATTATAAATTATTTATTATTCGAAAATACGTTAGTTAGTTGCGATAGATTCCGAAAACAGTAAAACCTCTTGAAAGATCTCTTCATTCTAATGTATGGTCCCTCTATCAGTGCTGAGGATTGTGACCTATTTAGCTGGTTTTCAGTTCTGGTTCGGTGTCAGATATTGCCCTGGACTATTCATGAGCCTTCCTGTAGAGATAGCTCTTAAGGCTGGAGTAGTTCATAGCCTACATTGCTACAGGTTAGATTCAAACCCACAAAAAAGAAGTCATTACTCATTCCCAGTTTTCCTTCCGAAACTTAAAAAGCGTGCCGTGTCCCCCCTCTCACTTCACCCCGCTCGCCCCCAATTGCCAGCACTTGTTTGTCAATCTGTCTCCGAACATTAAAGCCAGTCTTCATCTAATGGATTTTAACGTCCAAAATGTTTACACATCAAACTCAAGAGAGAACATTATTTTTTCTTTAACACATTAAATTAAAAACTGTTTGACTTTCAACGGTATAAATTGATATGTTTATTTTGGGTGAGAAAACAGAGTGCCACGAAGGGTTTTTGTTTTTATTATTATTTAGGTGAGCACTTGTGATGAGTACTTTAAACGGACGGTTTGTACGGAAATATCATTCAAGCGATGTGTGGGGTGCATTTCGAACCGTAAAACATATGCATTTTCCATGCATAAATTGTAATTTCAGGACTTAGCTTTGTAAAAACTTGAAGTATGATATCGCTGTTGCAAAATAATATGTTTGACCATAATTTCTTGCATAATAATTATGTTCAGCCTCCAAACGTTTACTGCTAAGCATCATCTCCTATTAGTTGTGTGATGTTACATTCCCTTTTTGGTGTTCCGAAGCACTCTATATTTAAATTATTACCTACTTAATTTTCACTGTCTTGATCAAAGAAATATCTGATCAACTTATTCAATCATAACAAGAAAAAGTAGTTTTACATCAATATGGTTGATTGAATAATTATTCATAATGAAAGACGTTTTCTCTTTGGATTCTTTAAATGTAAATCTGGTAAATAAAAGGAAACCGTTGTTCGTCCAGTCATCACCATGATTATAACTTAACTGGTTTATCGTTATGTAAAAACTGCAGGTCGCGGTCTGTTTGAAGATTTTTGAGACCATTTTATTTTTCGTAACATTTTCTACTACTCAGTAAAATCATCGGAAAACTTCCTTCCTTTGTATTGTGTGATGGGTTGAAACATGGGTTTTTACTTACATTTTTGGACATGATTAACCTGAAAATTTAAGCATTCGTCCTCCCTAGGTAGCTTTATGCTCATTTCCTGGAGGCTTAGCATACCTTTTACCTTGTAATTCATGTTATTTAAGTTTTTCTGTAGATTTTTATCTCTCTTGAATCTTTGTTTACGTTTGTAATGTCAATTAGTGACAGGCCTAGTTTTATTTGTAATTTATTGCTGGAGCTAGTTGAAGGTCGTATAGGTAAATCACAACGACCTCATTATCTTTTCTTTTTAATATGTTCTAGAAATTCTTTCTAAATTATAAAATGTCAATCATCTGGAGATGACAGGAGCCAGGTCGTGGATTTTTCTGGCCACGTTGGGAGCTCAGATTAGCTACAAGTCAGCAAAGTTTTATAAGAGTGAACTTAGAGGGCAGTTTCCCTCCTCTGAAGCTTTAAGCCGGCCTCTCTCTTTGCCGCATTTAAAAAAATGAAGTCGCTATGGCGAGGTGTGACATCGCACCGCGCATCATCCACAACACCTTGACACCTGATGCCCGAGCTGCACGAGCCTGAGAAGAAGACTGATGACGGATGTCCCTGGGTCCTCCTCTACAGCCTGAAGACTGATGTTCCTCGGCCCTGCGCTGCCTGATGTACCTCGGCCCTCCTCTACGGCTTGAAGACTGATGTTCCTCGGCCCTGCGCTGCCTGATGACTGATGTACCTCGGCCCTCCTCTACGGCCCGAGTGGATTTTCCTTGGCTCTTTTCCATCCTGTGCTCATCTTCAGTTCTATTCGCTGGTATCCCTGGCCTATTTAGTGGACAGGTAGCTCCAGCAGTTTAGATAGGCCCTATAAGTTAGGTTATTTAATAATAAATTCTTATAACTCGTCTCCTTGACTATTTCTTTTAACCGTACTCTCCTCCAAACGAAAGTTAGGTAGGTGAGTGCTGTGTGACCTTACAGTTCTCTGGCTCCTACCAGGAAAATGTAACGTTACACCTTCTTGCCCATTTTAGTGACTGTCATAAGTTTAGTGCAGTCTTAGGATTTCAGAATTCCTGTGGACGGTGAGCAATGGGCTAGCTCGCCGTCCGTCCGTCTTATGACGATAGGCCGTGTCCACGGCGCGTTCGTGTTCCACGCGCGCCTCAAAGAGATGTCAGCAGAAAGGAAGGGGTCTGCAAGGGGCGGTCTCTGCCGGGGCTGCTGGACTGTTCGAAAGAGATTCCGTGGCCTTGGAACATAAAGGGCTAAGAAGGAACATGGATGGGTTTTAGACAGTAAAAGTCTGACCGGAGCGATTGATGATTTTCCATCCGAAAAATAAAAAAGGATTTCAGAATTACCCAGTATTTCAGAAAGCCAGGTGTGTTACTCCATCAGTTCCATATGAGTACGAACTGCGAAATACTTAATGCTACTATTCAAACACCCTTTGATAGACTAGAACTATTTAATTAAAATAACAGTAGTAGTAATATCCAATAACTTTCGCCATGAAACTTCAGCCACTAACATTTGCCACCTGTTCCACCAACCAATCACTACCTTTACAGCCACACCAATATGAAATCGCACAGATTCATTCTCAGAACATTTTTCATCCCAAACGCTTCCGAAAACAAGAACAAAGCGAAACTAGGTAAATAACAATTTGTTCCACCGAAGTAACATCGCACACAAAAAGGTTTAACAAAAAGAGAATAATCAAAAACCAGCCAACTGCAAGTCGCACTCATACTCATACGAAGGGTTCTGCACCAACGAACAATTAACTACAAAACTAATAAATGAATCACGTTATTTGACGATATTTTATTTTCAGTAATTGCTATAGCATGTTTTACATTATCTGTGAAAATTTCAAGTGTTTCTTTGTGTGTTTCCTATTACGGTTCAAAAGATACAGCCCTGTGACAGACGGACAGGTGGACAAACAGCAGAGCCTCAGCATTCAAGGGTTTTGTTGGCATCCTTTGGGTAAAGAACCCTAAAAACTAGACGTGAGTTCAGTAGCGGATGTTAATCCGAGCTGACAACGCGCAGCCGCTTCAAAGTGCGCGGCTACGTTAATCACTCTTCCACTCGACTGTACGATGCTTATCTGCCCATTGCTTTACCACTCCAGATTATTGACTTTGACTGTACCACCATACTACTCACGTTTCATGGAAAAAATATGAATATCTTTATGTAATGTAAATCGGGTGGGTACTGGTGAGGAGAGCGGTGTTGTTTAGATATTACATAGTAGATTATATAACAAGTGAAAAAAAAGGGAATTTAATTCGAGGGACTAAGTTGGATTCCGAGAGCAGCGAAGGATTCTAGAGTAGAATCCCGAGTGGAGCGAAGGATACAAGAACCGAGATGTTTTTTTTTTAAAGAGTTGTGTACTCTACTTTTTACCATTGACTGCGAGAAAATATAATAGAAGTATATAGTATTTATATTTCTCGTGGGTTAATAATAACAGCCAGTCGGGTCGATCATCAAGGTTAAACCACGCTTACCAAGGTCGGTCTGTGGATGGGTGACCACTAATTCTTTACATAACGAGTCGAGGCTCTCCTTAGGCGGTTGGATCAAGGGTCTGATTCAGACGGCAGTACTTCTTGGTACGGCCCGCATTGTGAGAAGGTTCCTGTCTCTGGAGCCCTATAAACCACCGGTAGCTAGGTCCCTGCTCCCGAAACCGGCTGACCACCTTTATTTATTAATATGTTTTACGCGACAAAAAATACTCACCTCACAATAAATCAAAATCATTAACACTTCAAACGACAGCTCGTCAGTTTTTTATCTTGAAGCCAGTGGGGCATGAGCCAGACAGACTCAATTCGCCATTACCGTGGCTATGCTTGACGGCATACGAAACTGTATCTATCTGGTATAAGCTGACCTGCCATTGTATCAAAAATCTTATGAAATGGGTTCATGGATGAGCAACAGGCACAAAACCTGCGAGGTTAAGCTGCACTTGCCGTGGTCAGTCCTTGGATAGGTGACTGTTTTCTTCGAGCCTGCATCTGATCTCTCCACGATCACGTGGGATTGCTGTCCCATCAGACTATAAAAGTACGTAATGGTTCTTGAATTCAATGGCTAGTGTCTTTAAGACTTTATCATTATTCTAACCTTTTTAACCTTTTTCTCAACTATGATACCCCTTGCTAAGACTGGTTGTAAGACTTTCGGGCCATTGAGATTGACACATCAAAATTGATTCAACCTATCTGCTCTGGACATAGGCCTCTCCTAAGCTGAGCCATGGCACCATGCTCTCTGCCTTCCGCATCTACACCGATGCTGTCACCTTTTTAAAGTCGTCGAAAATTGGCCACTGTGACCACAATTCGGTCGGGAGATTATTACTACTGTACGAGGTCAGTATACACTGGATATGATTGTATAGTTTCCGTTGATGTCGTCGTGGGTACTGCCGTGCGGATGTAATCAGCGACGCCCGGTGCGACGGTGCGATGACCGCTCCTCCTGCGTTTTGTTGTCGGATTACTGTTTTATTGGCTAGACGAGCTAATGTTTCGGTATAAAGTTGTCGTTTTCAGTTTGGTGGGAAAGTTTTAATTGAAGGTATTCTTGCCAAGACGTAGCTCGTTGCCAAAATCTGTTATGTATTTGTTTCGTATTATTAACACATCATACTTTCATATTTCAGTAAAAAATTACTATTTCTTAACAAGATCCTTCATCATTAGAGGTCATCATGAATCAATAGGGCTATTGTATGCACGTCATGTCCTTGCGACGAATAAATATTTTTTCTTTCTTTCTATCTTCTTTCACTGTTGCAGCAGACAGCGAAAGGCTTTTCCCTGAAAAGTAAGGATTTTTAAAGGTTTTGAGCGAGTCTTCAAAGTTAGCCTAGGCCTTTTTGGTTTATTCAAGTAGCTAAAACACTTCTGTCATAATTATTATCTAAAAAGTAAATACTCTTCTTACGTTTTACTCTTAGTATAGTGAACTCCAACACATCACAGCATCAGCATTGTATCAGCATCAGCATCGAATGTGCACTAATATCGAGTAACGGATTGTTGTCCAGCGCTTGCAAATGTAACAAACACCATACATCGTTTCCTTTACATCTTGTTTCCTACATCATGACAAGACAAGCAACTGTCAGTAATCCATATAAGAACACGGAATATGTGGAGCTGTAACTTATTTGTTTTATTTCAGACGGAAGAGAAAACTTGAAGTAACAGGTAATTAAGTCTGCGTCAAGAAACTGTAAAGCAATTAAGTCAAACTTATTTTTTTGGCATTCTTTGGACCGCTTGCAATGCAAATCACTAAATGTATTTAAAACATTCTGTGTCGGTAATTTTCAAACTATTGACAGGAACCTAATAATGCTTTAAATAGGCTTTGTTTTCTTCTTCGTCTCGAATCGATGAATCAAATTTACCCTACTTGTAATTTTACTCAATTTTCGGTGATGTATACTGCTCTGTCATTTGTCTTTTGTAAGACCTAACCTGTCCAACGACCATTGGCCCTGAAAATATTTGCCCTGGAGCTAAGGATTTTGAAGTCATGGGGAGAAGCCTTTGTCCAGCAGTGGGATGACACAGGCCAACAGTAACAGTAAGTCCTAACCTTGCCTTTTATTTAAACTAATTTTTCCTTTTTTTTTGTTTTTTTTTTTTAACATATTTTTCTAAGGACATGATAAAAGGATATATAAGGGCATATAATGATCGCCACAGTGGGGCCCTCACAAGGGGCTAGGGAGGAGGAAGCGGTAATGGAGTGCCAATAACGGCCCCATTACGCTTCCTCCAAGCGAATATCAACCACTGCGCCTGTGCTCAGGATCTGTTGCTCCAGAGCATAGCGCAGTGGTCGATTAATATTGCTGTGGTCGCTGAGCCGTATTTTGTCCTGCCCAGGGAAGACTGGGTGGCGGACCTTAACGGCTCAGTGACCATAGTGTCATCGGCCGCCGCCGGTACCCCGACCCTTGAAGGTGTCAGGAGGGGTCGGGGGTGCGTAGCAGCACGGTTCGGGGAGATCATGGTGGTGGGAGTCTACTTCTCCCCGAGCCGAACTCTCGCCGAGTTCCACAACTCTCTCGCAGAGTTGAGTGTTGTCGTCGGAAACTGTAGGTAATTAAATAATTAAGTAACTTTTCTTAACACTTTCTTTAAAAAGCTTTTACTGCTAACGACTGAACTACCCCCTAATGAGCCCACTTTATTTTCATTTCAATTAGGCACCAAGGCACTCCATAAAATATTGCCCTACATTAATTTCCAAAACTACCGTAAATTACAATTTTAACGAAACGCCCGACATTTAAAACGTTTCGTCATCAACTGGAGTAATTACCGTCACCAACTACGTCGTTGCTAATTACTCTGACATTATTGCCAATAATTTTCGCGTCAATAAAAATTAACATTTAAAAAGTTTTTGCACTTTTTCACTCGTCTGTACAAAGTGTCATGGCGTCGGGTGAGCGGCGAGATCAAAGCGGTCGGCGCCTTTGAACCGCCGCGTGTATCAACACGGCCGTGCCGTAAACGACACGTAGAGGAATGAGTGGTACGGTCTGCAACGGAAATTAGTTGAGCGTCTGTTCCACGCCATTATTTTCATACAAATTACTCGCTATTAGCATTGGGAGGAATAAATGAGACATATTTACATGCCTGTTAAATTAGATCATTTGGCGATTCAAGAGATATTTGTGTTTAAGTTTTATTATTTGGAAGGTGATGAAGAAATTTAATGTTAAGATGTATATTTTTGCCAAATGCAAAGTTTCATTTAAATGCCCAAGGCCTTTGGTTGGTTTCCAGTTGTTTTATTGTAAATTAATGCAGTGACGTTTATTTTCAATAGGTAATTATTCAGAAAACGCCAGTCATGTCAATGTTTTCAGCTAAACTTCCATGTCACCCAATAAAATATTAACACACAATGCCACCAAAAACACATTTAACATTCACACCTTACAGGTAACGTTTCCAAAAAAACAACAGCCAACCAATTAATTAAGAGAGAATTAATTTGCCATCCCTCCTTCTCTACCTGCGATCTATCAAAACCGACGGGCCGTAGTTTAAATTATATGTAGTATGTAAATAAGTTTATAAGACAGGTTGACCCCATTGACTGCGTGCTACACCTGCTTACCGAGGTTCCTGGTTCGATCCCGTGTACATTAGTACGTTTTCTTATCATAAAATATTTCTCCGGTAACTCATAAAAAGTTGACATATTAAATGTTCGATAAGGTGAACAGGAGTTAATTATTTTCTTTTAATTAAAATTAAATAGTAATTAAGTTATAATTCTATTTGTGTTTCGACTGTACAGTGTTTATTGCGATGTCAAATACTTAATGAATATTTCTTGTAGACTGAATTCAATTTAAAACTTATTTTTGTGGGGAACAGCTTATTATATAAAACTTATCGAAATATAGTTCGGTCAACCAGCATTCGAGCTATTTGAGCTCACTACTCGAATTAACAAAATTCCCAGACATACCTATTAAATTTCTATAATTCCATTTATTTAATTATTATTCATTTTTTTTTAATAATTATTTAAAAACGGTAGGTATATTTACCATGTTTACCTACTATTTGTTACGAGTTTCAGATATTTTGGCACTGATGCAAGCGCCATGATCAGTTTCTCCGTGATCTGTCTAGTTTCATAATGTTAAGTATTTTTTGAGTAGGTAAAATGAAATGACATCAAAAACAAAGGAAGGTCGGTAACTTAAAACTTAACCTGGTACAATTCATCACCTCTGCCGAATGGTTACTTGATACATTTCCAATCTAAACAAACCAATGTTATTACCTGGTAAAATCGTTTCCAGGTATTTCTTTTCAACATAGCACACCGCCACATCCACACCGTGTCAAGAATTACAAAGTTAGTAATGTCAGTAGTTAGTTGTAATGAAGCAATGTACAATCATTACAAATGCAGCGACCGGCAGTGAGGCGGCAAGAACAATCAACAAAGACATTAGTGACATTACGACAAACCGACACGCCAGGTACTATCGGACTCAAAACTGTTATAATACGAGTATACTTCACTGAGAGTACCTACATCATAAATTACATACATTTTTGGTGTTGTCAATCGTGACAATATTGGTCACCAAATCACGGTTATAATAGTACGTCTAAAGAAGACTATAATTTGATATTTTCTCTTCTGTTATGTGACCTGCAGTGCAAGTACGTAGCACTCGATTCAATACGATTCGATGAATCTGACAGTTATTCTCGATAAAATGAGTTTTTAACCAATCGAAAAGTCGGATTTATCGAATCGTATTGATTCGATCGTTATCGATTGCTACGTACTTGCAGTGCTGTGTTGAAGAAAAAAAATAGAATTGTTAAAGCAGATGCTCTTTCAACTCATGGGATGATTCGGAAAAACGAGGGATATCATTTCAGTAGTTTACCCACTGCAGGGCCACGGCTCTACAGAGAAGGAACGAGCGTAACTACGATGCTTGCTCACTCCATAATTATTGGTGATTTCTGACCATTTTAAGTACTCTCTCTTAACTAAAACTTGTAACTTCCTCACTTGTGATGTTTTCCTTAATTTTCAGTGATGTCAAATTATCTACAGAAAAACATTTTTCAGGGATTGAAGTCACATTCTCGTAAAACTAATAGCTTCACCTCCGGGCCGTATTTCGAAACCATTTTAACCAAAGCGAAATTATTCATAATTAATGGTCAAAGACATTCGTTTGTCGAGCCACAGCGTCGCGCGTCGCTTAGAAATTTAATTAATGAACATATTCAAATTAAACGTGCTTATTCATGACATAACATCACACCTGTAATCTCCGCAAGGTAGAGATGTATGTACCAATAGATAATTATATGCACAGATTTCATTGGTTATGTTTAAGTCCCTTGTACTATGGGGCTCACCTATTGCCATCAACTAAGCTAAAGTCCTGACTCCGGACTGTAACAGAGAAAACGCCAATGGAAAAACTAAATCATAGTATGACCGACCTGGGAAGCGAACCCAGGAACCCATGCTTGTGATTCAACATACCATAGCTGCAAGACATGTCAGCAACTTTCCTACGCGTTTACATGTCTGTCTCTGATGTGCGGACTCCATTTGTAGTAGCGCTTACTACCATTAGCTAGACCATTGAATCAGTCAACATTTATAAAAGTATTATTATTTAGTATAAATTACCAAAGACATCCGTTCCCCGAGCCAAAGCGTCGCTTAGAAATCTAATTAATTTATTAAAATGAAACGTGTTTATTCATTTTAATATTAAATTGTATGACAAATTGATGGCTATGTTAATGAGTGTTGGTTTCCGTTCCGCTTTATGGCTGCTGATTTGCAAGCGAATTATCGGATTTCGATGTCATAGGATTAGATATTAGAAATGAAATGAATAGTTTAGTAGGTTGATAGAATGTTAATTGTTAGATTATTATGTGATTAAGTGTATTGGAGGCGATTTTCCTGTACGGGGTTAGCAGAAATGTAGATTCTGCTTGACTAATTTGTTGATATTCTGCTAGTAGACAAGTTTGTTAAGAGTTTACTTACTTACGGTAAATACGTAGTTTCCCAATTCTCTTCCATCTCCTAGCTGAGCTTCTCAATAAAGTGAAGATAAAGCAATATTGGAAAATCATCAATAAAATTCCATGACAGTTTGACAGACTGAAATTAATGCAAGTTGATAAAGTCGATAAATGAGTTACTGAAAACTCATTCACCTGAAAAATCTTTCATGCATGTAACTGGCTATTAAAACTTGCTCAGCGCGCTTCAGACTGTTTTTACAGTGAGTGGAAAATATGCTTTATATATTCCGGATTTACCTGAATTTGAAGAAGGCAAAGAGAGGCCTATAGCCATCAGCAGTGAAAAAAGGAAGCTTTTGTAGATTTCCTTTTTAGCAAACCTTTTCCTTCTACCAACTGCCCCCTGCACTTTGACTACCCCGTATATTTTATTTTACTACGAGCATTATTATTTCATTTAAAGTGCCCTCAAAATCATGTTTTATAAGCACACTTCTTGCCTTTTAAAAATAATGCTCCCAAAAACACACAGCAGCTATATACGTAGGTATCGTGAAAACATAAATAATCCGTTATAATCCGTGGAATAATGAATTTCAGTGCACGCAGTTTAAACATCTTATTAATTCAATATCTGGCGAGATGTATCATAAGCCTGCACTCGTAACTCGAGGGTGAATGATGCGATTGTCGGACGGAAGTTCTACAGATTTATGTATTAGTATTTATGTGGATTAATGTGGGTTTTCTTTGGCGTGGTCTATAATACCTACCTGTGGCAAGGGTACCAGTTCTCTGGCGAGGCTCAATAGCGTTGGCTGACTTCTCAGGAATTTTCAATGGTAGCTAAAGACAGTTTTATAGTATGGGATCCCTTATAGAACGACCTTCAGCGAGCTGGTTAATGGATGAAAAGTATTTTATATAAAATTAAATATGACAATAAATATATTGCAAATGTCAGTAGTCAACCGATTAAAAAAATTCAGTCCAGAATATGATTAATTAACAATTTAAAAATATTTCACTGGTTTGGTTAATAGACAAATTCAATACCAATCGAAAATAAGGAGCCTATAGAATATGCAAATGTTATGAAGCTTATAGAATATGCAAACTTTAGGTTAGGGATCTTAGACTCCTGCCGGGGTTGCGGGACTGTTCGAAAGAGATACCGTGGCCCCGGAACACAAAGGGCGATGAAGGAACATGGATGGGTTTTAGTCAGTAAAAGTCTGACACTCCCTCCTGCTCCGCCCAGAGCGGGAGAAGTCATTTGATGATTACCCATCCGAAAAAAAAAGGGATCTTAGACTATTATGTTTTTATTGGTTTAAGATAAAAATACCTTTTAGTTTTTTTTTAAGTTACATCGTTTGTTAATGTACTCATAAATACAATTCTCCTGTAATGCTTTTCTATGCAGCACGTTTCGAAGAATAGTACGTTTTATAGTGTAGTGAGTAAAGAAAAATAATTCCGAGTTTCGCCGATCGACAAATTGGAAGCCATTGAGTTAATAGCTTTGAAATTCGTAGAAAAGAATAAACTATTAAAGCTGACACTAAATAAATTGCTCACAGAAAACCAAATTGTTTTCCCGAGTACACAAACAAAGTCATGACCTGCTGCTTTTTAATTTAAACAGAGTGTTGTCTTCAAAAACAATCCAAAAGCGACTGTTAAACATAATAAAATGAAAGAAACAAAGACGTATTATACCCGTTTACGACATTAATGATTATAATAATGCGAGAATTATACTTTAAATATGTTTTATAATTTCAATATGCTTCTTGGCATATATATTTCGAAATCAGCAGGAAACTATAAAGTTTTATTATACATAAGTATACATAAATACATACTAACATTGTTTTTGTAACTGCCATTAGTTATATTGAAATAAATGGCATTATTATAATTTTTATTTAATTTATTTTATGTTTATTATGTTTAGCGTCTGTAACGGCGTTTAGTATGTTATTATAATTTATAATTTAATTTTGGGTTGCTAAATGGGATGTTAATTTGATTTAGTGTTAGAAACTTCTTCAATTATTATAATTAGATTGGTCACTGTATGTTTAGTCATTGGCTTGTTAAAACTATGTCACTGTATTTAATGAAAGTTACATAAATTATAGTTTGAGTCTTCAAGTTAATCTTGAAAAAACAATACAAATATTCAGTTGCAAAAAAGCCCACAATAAAATGCAACCAAGAAAATATTTCACACTTCCATAATGTAGCATTTAAAGATAAAGCTTACCCGGCACGGTACATGGTCATAATATTTCAACGCTGGTAAATGCTGCACAGTTCGTGATGTATGGCGACAGACAGACAGATAAATTGCTTATAATTTATTGTAGTGGAAGCCGCAACAGTCCTAATTACGAACGACGTTTGAGTCATGCCTTCTGAAAAATATATATCGCTTATTCGTTCTGTTGCATCATATGTGTGGGTTGGAGCTTGTTGATTGTAGATGTGATTCTTCTTTTTATTATCTGTGTTGTTATTAATCTTCTTTGGTTGGAGATGGTACTCAGTTTATTATGTTAATTGTTTTATTTGCAACTATTTTTGTATATATGTTTCTAATTTGGAAAAGTAACGATGAGTACAGAATTTTTTGAATTCTGTGTTGTTTATGTTTCTGTCTGTATTGTGCTCAAGATTGTATAATTATAGTATAAATCTGAATTAAAGAATAAAAAAAGATTTTTTTAATACTAAGTACGTTATCATACTCCCATTTTTCAAGGGTCCATCGAGTTTTGAGATTCCCATGCTGTAATATATATTTTATATTAAAAAGTCTAATGGAAGGTACTTTTGTCTGACCCAATAAACTAATTCTGGATTTCAGTTCTCAAGTTTACTGACTTTCAAATGAGGCGATAAATTAAAGCGAGAATTAAAATAAAGATTGAAGTTTTTCTCACATAACGGTATTTAAATATTCATAAGCTCTGTTTGCAACTTTGTGAATACTAATTAACTTAATTATTTAGAACTGCATTGAAAAATGTAAAGAAATGTAGAATCACGAAAATTGAATGAAAAATCATGAAATAGTTTAATGTTAACTGAAAAATTAAAGATTTTTGTCAAGTTTGATGCTTATCATCCTAATTTCCAAATGATACTTTGAAATTCAGTGTCTTTGACCACATATTTTGTAAAGGATTTCAGAAATCAAAGTCTTTCGTTTCAAATTAAATATTTACGTATATTTTTTTTTTCGCTTTATGCCCTTTATAACAACAATTTTTATTTCAACAGTCATCCGTTGCAAGTATTACAGTGTCCATTACTTTCTAATGTATGTTGTACACGCATTCCGCTTTCACACTATTATAACTTGTGTTATTACTTAACATTCTGACAGTGTTCTATGTAAACATTAATTTATAGTTACACATAAAAATATTACGTGCCAGTTTTGCAAGCATTAGAATGTAAATTTTAAAGTAAAGTGTATTCGTGAGATTCATCTAAGATCTTATCAATTTGAAAACTGAAAGTAGCAATTATATAAATTTTATGTAAATGAGGAATAGTTGCGGTAACATGTTAACTGTAACATTACTTGTGTGGGACTACCATGCGTCTACGAGAAACCTTCAGTCACAACGCACATCAGTATAAAGATATGTGATAGATCAATGCATCGCCAAATCATTAAAATATCAACTTAAAAAAATACAAACACAATTAACAACCCTCACTAATTAATTGCAACAACTTAAATTACAAAATCAATTTAAATTACAATCTATAGATTTGGTACATAAAAATTTCGTTAGTCTAACTAGAAAATTAAAATCCGCGCACGCGCACGCGGTTACGACGAAGCGTTCAGTGCACTAATTATAACGATTACGAGTTAGAGATCACAGCTGTCGCGACCCCCACAGGCGGGGGCAAACACTTCCGTCGATGATATGAGCCGACTAGAAACCCGAAGAGCACTAACTTATATGTACACGCACTTCGGTTCCGAATGTCCTTTTGGCATGGGCGTTAGCGGTCGGCGCCCCCCTTCTTGTGTCCGTGGAGCGCCGACGGTCCTCAAGGGTGCAGCGGCCGCGGCCCGAACAGCGGGTACGGCGGGAAGTACGCGGCCAGCGAGGGGTGCGGGGGTAACGGGAACGGCAGCGGTGGCGAGGAGACCAGGTGCGACGGCTTGCTGTACGGGTGGAAGCGCGGCGTGAGCGGCGACAGCGGCGGCGTCGGGTACGTGCGCTGCAGCAGAGGGTGCGTCGCGCTCAGCATCGACAGGCTCGGGCTCGACTCGCCGCTCGCCGTGTGCGACCTCAAGTGCTGGAGCAGCTCGTCTGATGAAGCGAACCGCTTGCCGCAGTACGCAGAGTCTCCTGCCATCCAACTGCACACATAGGGCAGCTGAGAAGCGGCCGCCAAAGCCGCCAACTGCGCGTGAGCATAAGCCGCTGCCGCAGGATGATTAGTAGGTAACGGAAACGGAGTCTTCGCGTGATCGCACTGAGCACACCCCGCCGGGCACACGGCAGATTTGAGCAAATGTGAGCTTAGTGAGCAACCCGTGCAGTAAGGATCTCTGCATATTCCTAGATCACTTCCAGGCGCCTTCATTCTAGCGTACGCGAGGTACGGATTCAATCCATTCTTCAAGGCGTGGTGCTGTGCAGCCATCAAGCTACTGGTCATTAGGTCCATTTGTAAAGGAAATCCACTATGATGTAATCCGCCAAAGAAGGCGGAAGTAGATACAGGTACGCTGGGCTTGAAGCTCGAATGTTCTTTGGTGTCTGCGCTGGACGATAGAGAGGTGGGCGTGTATGGTAACTTGGATGCAGACGAGATGCTGATGGAGTCTGAGTTAGATTTGGCCGGCACGGGGGAGCCGTGCAGTGGGCTAGACCTCTCGTCTGACTTCTCTGAGGGTGTTTTTCGGTGAGCAGGTGGAGGAGTCCTCTGTGATGAGGAGCTCTGGTTGCTAGCGCAGCGGGCTTGTACTGGTGTGGTGGACGCGCTGCCCTTCGACGACAGCGGAGTCTTTGACGAAGCGTTGACCGACCCTCGGTCGTCAGGTGTTCTAGTCTTTTCTCTCGCTGTTAGGCACGATTCGTAAGGCTTAAAGCTGGGCTTGTTGTCGGGTATGTGCGATTTATCATCGTACTTCTTGCTCGCTTTCTCGGCAGCGGAGATCAGCTTGGGGTTGGGCGAGTCCGCGCCGATGGCGCTGCAGGTCTGCGCTAGTAGCGCCAGCGGGCTCTTTTTCGCGTCGAGCTGCAACAAAGAGAGGCAGTTTATGAAATGAAACGTCGGGTCGAGGTTGCGAGTGACGGGCGTACAAAGGGACCGCGGGGTTGCGGGGCTGGGGAGGCGGGCGTCCAATCACGCGGCCGACGCGCCATTATCCGCGCGTCTGGCAGCCGTCGGCTCCGCTTGACATTTCACTCGGCTCCCGCATGATGTAATCTCGCAGTGAAAAGGGCAATTTGTGCCGCTGAATTTGCGGCACGCCTGAACTTGTGGCGTGTTGTCACGTCTATTGCCGCTCAACCGCCGCAATGTGTCGGGAATATGTTTTCTGTTTTACTCACGTTGTTTTGTCAAAGTTTATTTTAGCGACGATACGAATCTTATTAGAGTCTAGTTGGAAATACTAATTGCTTGTTTGTTAACGCTTGAGAGACGATTGTTGGGTTTAATGTAGTAATTAAGAGACGTCTTTCAAAATAGATGGGCGGTAATTATAATGTTTTATGTTACAAGTAATTTTAAATACAATGAATAGCTAATGGTTTTCGTCTGTCATGAAAGCAAAGCTTTAAAAATTTCGCTATTTGTGAAGAAACACGAACAATTTAAAAGCAATTTGCCGAAATGCCATTGAAATGTTACTGAAAAAACATCTTTTTCTAGTTTGCGAATTTGAAACACCATTGGTTCAATTACGCAAAATTACCTTCGCTTTCCGGAAGTTTATTACTAACAACTTGACGAAATTTTATTTTACAGCTATATTAATAATATTAACACCTACTTCATAAATTATTAATTTCTTAAGCAAAGTAATACGTAAAGGATTATAAAAATTAGTTTAATCACCCTACGATATTTTGTAATCATTTTCCTTATTTCCATTTTCCCAACATTTATTTAATTTTTCTTAGTTTTTCTTTAACGCTTTTCCATCTACATATTCTTAAACTGACGTTAGTGTGATTTAGTTTATTTGCGTTCAGTTAACAGTAAACTGAAATTAATGTGTTTTCGAGGGCAGTTTCTTTAACGTTTAAACATTGTATATTTTATTAATTATTTGATTTCCGATTCGCCTTTTTGCTTAAGTTCTTTATGTGCGCCATCGGCAGTCACAGTGAGTAACACTATTCTACCAACCACTGTAACTCCTGAAAGCCGTAATTAACAGTGGCGACCTTCTGGTGGTTGCCACTGTTAATTACGGCTTTCAGGACTTTTTAAGTGCTGAAACAATGAAGCTCAACGAGTCTTGGATCCCGAAACGAGATTTCTCAGGAAATAAACAGCGGAAGAGTAAGAAAAAATACAATTCAATCCACTATTTTTTCCCTCCATATCAAGCAGGAGACAGAACGATTAATGTATTTTCAATTGTTCGTTGTCATGAAGTGACATTCAACATACTTGTTGAAATAATCGTGATGCCTTTCATTGTTCAGCGATTGTTCCGTTTTGCAGGGTTCACGGAAAATGAATCCGTCATTCTCGTTTACTGAAGTTGTGGCCCGATAAAAGTTCATTTGTTTTTGTTGAACGACGAGGACGCGGACGGGAGGATACGATTTGTAAGTTGGATTCAAAGGTTGTTTTCATCCATTTTCTTTGTAAAGCTTCTCTCTTTTTCTTATTTGAACTAAAAAAAAATTACGCTGTTATCCAGGTAATTTTTTCTTTTAATCAATAGTACTGGATCATTTATTCATTTCTTATTCAGTGTTTCAGGATTTTCTTTGCTGTTTGTTTTTTACGTCGTTTTAATCTGTTTGTACTTCGTTGAATTATATTTATTTACATTTACTTAGTAGTTCGCCTTTATCACATATAAGTTGTATAGTTTAGGTAAAAGAGTTTTGTCGTCATTTTATAACCTATGGTCTCACATTAAATCTATGACTGTTACAAATAAGATTAGACATCCAACATAAATTCCCTTTTACTACAGCCTTGAAACTTTCCTGCAACGCTAATGTAAAGTAAATTATACCTAACGCAAGGATAAGAAAACACGAGTTTGTCATCATCAATCAAACTTACCGTTGTCGGAAGCGGCGACAGGTAATCCGGTCGCAAATACTGATTGCTTGACGTGAGCATGTTGCTCCAGAGTCCGATATCCTTTTCCAGCTTAAAAAAATATAATCAATCCACAACACAGAACAATATCACTTCACAAAATCCAAGGCTTGGTGTCAGCACATGATACACAAGTCACTAGTCGCGGCGTGTGTACGGAGCGGGGCGAGACGTGTGGCGGCCGCGACGGACGGCTCTGAACTGAAGTTCGCGGTGTGACGTGCCCCCCTCCTGACACCTTGTCACTAGTCGCCTCGCCATTTTTGCATTCTGTGTGCTCTGCGGGAGCTTTGGCGTCTTATCCCCACCGCTGTTTGACACCCCGTTTGTCAGCGGCTTCCTTCTCGCTCGCTCGCGAGAATTACTAAAAGCGCTTTCCGCGAACTCGACGTTTTGATGAAAGGATTATATAAAATATGCATCGCGCAGTCAAAGGAGTGGATGCGACGACTGAGATGCACAGCATGGGAAATTGAATAGCTGCGAAGCTGGTAAACGGCGGCTTAGTAATAATTTAGTTTGAGTGTCGTCTCACCGTGGGCGGAGCTTTGTAGCTTAATGTGGGTCAAGAGATTTTTCTGAACGATTTGTTGCTGCGTTTTGTTATTCGCTTTGTATTATGACTGTTTTATGGGCTGTTTTCGTATTATTGTACGTCGTATTATATTATAAATGTGAATTTATGTGTGTTTTAGAAAATTCGTCGCATTTGTCACCACTTTCTTTTGTGAGACATCCTCATCTTGTTAATTTTATAGCTCTGTTGGAGAGATATTAAATTTCCTAATGCCCTTGCATAATCTCAGGTAAAGCGTGAGTTTACTTTTTAACCCCAAACTTGCTCGGGTGGGGACCACCCACTGGTTTTACGATTGTAAAAACGCATTCTCATTGTTTAGTTTTCATAAACAAATGGTTTAGTCATCGCAATTTCTATAATCTTTCCAAATCTTTGTAGTTTTACTGTGGGTACTAAAATGATACTTTTGCTAATTTCTGACAATAGCGTGTTAATACTACTGCTTATATTCTGTATAATAAGCAAAGTTTTATGTTTTAAGTTTCTTTTGTGAGTTTTTTAGAAAAGAGGATTACTGTTGTAACGACGGTTTAACAATGACAGAATGCTAGAAGTTTCAAATGTTATTGTTAATTAATTTTTGTAGGAATTTAAACTGGTTATTAGAGTTTTTACTTAATTTTAAGAAGGATCGTAATTTTAAGGCGTTACTAACAAAAAAATATTTCAGTGACTAATTTAGACATTATTGACTAAATTAAACGTGTATTCTATTAAAATAAATTAAAAATAAGCTAGATTTTAAGTCTCTTTTCTAATTAAAGACATTGTGCCTGAATTTCAACAGATAAGAATTAATTATAAAATGCAAAACAAAATCATGAAAAGTCGGTACAAACATTTATATTTCTATGAGAATAATGATCTCACAACTTGAATTACTTCACTCTTTGACAAAATCTGTCACATAATAACAAAACCACAAGGTAAATCAGCCCACCCGTCAAAAACAGCATGTCATCACCGTATGTTTTACGTCACGGGGCGGCCATGACAGGATCAATCGCGCCGACAAACGACAGAGCCCGACTGTGCCCGACCGTGACGCGAGGCGGACCACATTATGTCATGAGCTGATGCGTCACGATTGAGATACCTAATGGCTCTTATTAGATACACCAAAAATTATTGGGTCTTATTACAAAGTTTATTGAGCGGAGTACTCTAAAATAGAAGGTTGTCAAATTTTGAAATAACTTCGGGACATTTTATAGTTTTCAGAAGTGCAAGTACAGAAAGTGTAAAAGCCTGATTTTTCGAAAGTTTGTTTTCGTAGGCAGCCGAAGGTGGAACAGGACTAACATCAAAACAGCCTATCAAATCCAATTAGCCTCTCCGGGGTCTTGTAACGTTCGTTTAAAGTCCACTTTTTTCAGCTGTCTTCTTTAATCTGTAAAGTTAATGGGAAACGAAGTAATTCGTTTCCCATTAACTTTCACCTCAAATCTGGTTTACGAAAGCCATTTCCCATTTCAAGTCTAGACAGCAGGTTCATTGCGCTAAATCCAAAATTCGCTACAAGACAGAAGGATTACCAAGAAACAGTTCAGAAAATTAGCTTAAGACCCGTTGTGTCTCAGTTTAAAATCTAGACTTGGAGCCCAGAAACATCAAACCGCTTGCATCAAAACGTTAACATAACACTTTGAATGCATTACACAATCTGTACGTTAATCTCAGCTGGAGATTAGTTTTGGCATCGCTGCGTTTGAGCAGACTTGAGCCAGCCTGAGACGAGAGCCCAGCTAATCCCCAAGACTCGAGCCAGATAAGAACGATAACATAACTAGAATTTGCATACGTTTGTTTTAACGAGGTTTCTGAGGGTTTTGGTATGTAGAGCAGTTGAATTTGGAGTATGCAAAAGTGGAGGATTTTTCTTTGTTTTGTTGGCAGAAGGACCTGGACGACAAGTGACAGTCGCCGTCAAAGTGTCTTGTGTTTCTGTAGCACTTACTTCAAGAGCTTTTGGAGAGCTTATGACCAGAGACCGGATTATATGCAAATTCATATTTGCAACTGTATTGTCGCGAATCATATTTTGTTTAACAAACAGCCTGACACGACCTGCAAATTGCAAAAAACGTTTTATTAAAAAAATACAATTTCTTGTCTAATATGTAGTAAAAAAATATATATTTTGTTGCATTTTTCGCCCATTTATGATGCATATTTCGACGATTTTATATTGCATATAATCTGGTCCCTGCTTATGACAGTCTCCATACCTAGTACAACATTTTTGAACGTCATTTCGTCTAGGTAAGGTTCTAATGTAGGTACTGCATTACTCAAGAAAGCGACTTCGTTTGCGAAAGTGGAGCTGTTCAAAGCGCTGATGCATTAAACAACTGAATCCCTTCACTTTCAAAATGCCAGAGAATGCAGGTTTAATTGGACATAATTGTATCAATCAGTGATGTTAGGAAACGAGCTTCTAGCACTGATTGAAATCAGAGCAAGAGCTTTTCAAATAAATGGTCTGCATAAATTATTTAATCTTTTATTCATTTGTAAAGGAGACATTTGAATTCAACCCGAGACCAATGACTTTGTCAACCCCTTTACGACCAAAGCGGCCATGTTAATAGCATGCTGGTATGTGAGATTTTAATAGTTATAAATTGAATTTATGGGGTACTTTCAATTTTGGCTTAGCACGAACGAGTTATTTGTTTATTTAATAATCTTGTTATGGAGTTGAAAAAAAAGAAAAAGAAAGTTATGATATAGGTGCTATAATATAGCTATACTAGAGTCCCACATTTCTCAGGTATACAACGTTGTATGGTGGTCTGGTAACCAATGTGCATTGAGCAAACATTTATCTATCGAGGAAGTATAATGTTACCAGGTTATCAATCAGGTAAGTAAGACTGTGCCACTAAACTGCAAAGCAAACTCAATTCCCCAACTTCTCACACCATAAATTGACAACTTGTCAACCAATAACCTGTCATATAAACACCAGCGAACAATTGAAAGTCCAATAAACAAAACGAAAGTCGCTGTCAGATTTCAAACTAACAAATAATATCTGCTGTACACGTAGTATCTGATCGCCAAGCAAATACACCGCTGAATATGTCGCCGCGTCCGACAAGCACTTAGTGGCCAAGTTGCTTGAAGCGCTGGAAGGTAGAGTTTGGAGGGTCGAGAGAAGACCGACTCAAAATGGAAATAGTTTTATTTGTGTAAAATGTTTAAGCTTTAGCTTTATGGGTAGCGCTCGCTGTGGTCATTGGGACTTGAATAAACTGCTGTATTTTGGAGTTTGTTTTTGTGTTCTGGGTGATTCAATATTGGCTATACCTATTGTGTAAGTACAATAATTACTTTATCCTTTAATTAAAAGCCTTAAACTTTTCCTGGAGACGAATAGTCAGAAGAAAATCAGCTTCTGAATTTCAAAATTGGTTAAATAACAGTCTAGACAAAATATGAAATAAATAAGTTCTCAAGATATAAAGTAAGTACGATGAAAAAATAAATACATAAACCAACCAACCCACCAGTAACAATGACATATTGTTTTCGCCAATTCTGTCCAATTCCGTCGTCTATTTCAGTAACAGATCTGAAAGCGTCCGTGTGACTTCCGTCGACGCAAGTGCATCTTGCGAACAAGATGTTTGGCTTTGTACTATCTGTATGTATGTAGCTGTGTGCTGTATTTATTTCTTGTAGTCACGTCTTGAATGTAATATAAATGTTGAGAATGGAGGAGATGGTATTGATTCTTGAAACGCTGTTGTGTGTTTCTGTGTGTGGGAGTTTGATAAGTAAACTGAGATTGACATGACGTCTAATGTCAACGGCAATCAGGAAGCCCGTACTATGATTAATACAGATACTATAGTTTTAAAAGATGGAGAGTTGACACAAAGAAATAATTGATGCTCTAAGAAGAAAGAAAAAAATTATAAAGAAGTTTCTAAAGTTTTTAGGCCGGCTTTTAATCCTGCACTTGTAAAAATCTAACCTAAAAGACCTTAACCTAACAAATATATTATATGAAGTTTGGATTTTGGTTAGGATGATAAACATCTAGCAAGAAAAAAATATTTCAAGTGGAAGAGAACACAGATATCTGGAGAATAATAATAATAATGATTTCTTATGCTGAGATGAACTAAACTGTAGTACCAGTGAGACTTCTGCCAATACAAAAAGACGTGCAATATTTACATTGGCACGGCACGGATGATGGATGGGCGTGATTTATACCGGGCCATCAGCCGGCCCCTATTTATGCACTTATTGTTGAGGAAAGCGATCATAATTCATAATGGGACAGGCGCGAATTGGAGGACTCAGCGATTTTTGAGGATCTCGAATAATCTCGACGTATTTCGAACTTTTTCGTCGCTCGCTCTCTGATATATTCAGACCATTAATTTCAGTTGCTTTTGAATTATTTCGTCTTTTTTTTCTTTGCAGGCTCTGATTTCTTTTGCTTTTGAATTATTTCGTCTTTTTTTTCTTTGCAGGCTCTGATTTCTTTTGCTTTTGAATCATTTCAGATTTTCAATTTCTTTATGAGTATTTCAGTGTCTTCTTCACAATTCAACTTTGTTGGTATCGTTTCTGTTGTTCCCATGGTTTGTTGCATTGCATTCTGCATATTCGGCCATTAAATTATCGTAGTGGATACTTCCAATTAATATTACCAATGTTCGCAAAAAGCATACATTTGAAAAGTAAGCCTGTGTAGCATCATCCTGAAAACTCTTAAACTGAATTCTTATTTCTATCAGCAGGGAGAAATTATGAAGATTGTCTACTACAAAAGTCCAGTTTCATATCGCTTCAACCTCCTCTCTTGTACCAGCCCAACAATACTGGCGAAGCTCATTAGCTAGGAGATAATCAATCATAAAGAATTACCGGCTGCCGCCACGGCTGCCGATCGCCCGTCACTGCCGACACCGACGTCTGCCGCCCCTGCTTGCGTAAGTGGCGTGATGTAAGTTTTGTGACGTCAGCGGAAAATTGGTGGTGAAGGGTGATGGAGGTTTTCTTTATACATTAACGGAATCACTGTCATACTACTATTGCCATCCTCATAGATAATACTGAAACATCAATCATGTCAGCTCATCTCAGTCTACTGGTGGTACACTATAGTTCTCTCTGATCTACTAGAACAACCAATTATCAGCTGCCTACATTTGGACTATCTCAACTTGTTTCTGAGAAATATTGAGACCAAGATATAAACTTCAGTGTAGGTATATTGTAAGAACTACAAAGGACATTTACGGTGATTTTGGTAGATAATTATTTTGGGTGTGTTGTAAGAAACATGGCTCCGTAATATCAGGCAACACATCAGTAGCTTTTCGGAGACCACATCATCTTACTAGGCAAACGTGTACCAAAAAGCTCGGTCGTCTCTCAAGTTTCTCATTCAGAGACACTACTAATCCAAACTTTTTTTTATCAAAACTAAGTCTTATTTATATCAGTTTTAAGAGAGTTTCCCATTACCTTCTTCAAATAAGTCTAAAATATTATATGGTACTAAATATCTTCAACAACCATTTTAATATGTTCACTAAACCTCTGACCTGACCACATTAATAAGACAATCTGAATCCGTATTAACACGTCGGAACATGTAACGAGCAATTAGGCAGACCACACACGGCCGACGCGCGATATTAAACGAGACCCCACTTTGTAATGAAAGAAACAATGGCGTTATATTTGCGCAGAAATTGTGGATCTTGCGGCTAACGCGTGCGTCAAATTGCCTTGTTTGGATGTTGTTAGGTGTCGACATAAGCAATAACGGTGAGATTCTATAAGATAGAATGTGTCTTCACTTTACTAAGCTTACAGATTGTTCCAGAGTCACACCAAGGATCCGTAATTTTGGATCTGGGGTCTCAGGTTCCCGTCGCCTGACACCACGGATGCAAAAATTTTATCTTGTAATTCTCTTCTAAGAAAAAAGTTAAGAAGCCATTCGACAGCAGTTCATTTTATCACAAAGTTTATTCAACAGAACAAAGATTGGACTTGAAAACGAGACAACAAAGATTCTGGAATATCAGCTGTCAAAAGTGTTTCAGAATACAATGTTTGCGGTAGATGCAAATAATTACAAAAAAGATTTGTAATTTGGAATAGGTTGTGTTGATTTGACTCATATCGCTGAGCATTAAATAAGAGCAAAAATAATAATACAATATTAAAAAGACAAAGCAATAGACTATGCGACATGTAATTCACCCCCCGCAAGTGGGCAGAATGTTAGCCCACGATATTCCAACATCGGGAGATATGAGCCAGTGAAATGAAAGCAAAGCCAAATTCTGTAGCAAATTGCCATGTTTGTCATATGGTCTCATTTGTAGCACGATTTTATTATAACTTATTCTCTAAATAAATTGCTTCGGAGAAGGACATCGAAGGTCTTACTCGCTATTTGTCTCAGATAACAAAGCTGGCAAGCCTGGATTTAAAAAATGCTGAATTTAAAACGAACGTCAATTTTTTGTAGACCTTGTTAAATCAAAAAGATATCAAATTTAACAGAAACAAGAATAATTTTATTATACCTACGTTTCTACAGGCAAATGCTGGCGCTTTTCAGCATAATGTAATTACCAATTATCCAAGTAGAACACCCACAGGAAAAGTAGGACTGGTTATATACCTCAATAACCTAACGGCTAACAACATTGTTGCACAATAGAACACCATCCAAACCGCATTACTTTCCGTTGAAAACAAACCATCCAACTACCATACTTATTCAAACGAGCATATCAAAGAAAAGGGAATGACGATCCATAATTTAAACAGTAGCAACCGATAATACGGTATACAAAAACTTAACAACAATGAATTTAAAAGGGTATAATGCGTTATTACACTGTCAGTCACAACAAAGGAAGTCGGTAGAAGAAAACATGGCGCGTTCAATGAAATACCGTAAATTAATTCCTTTGCTTCATGAGTTGACGTGAAATGACCCCTTTGGTTCGTTTGGCAATGTTCTGAATACACCCGGAGATGCCCGCGGGGTTCTTTTTCGGTGAGAGTAATTTTCGAGTGTCTGTTTGACGTTTTGAAAGTTCTTGAGTGTGTTTGTGCATAATTACGTTCAAAATTTCTTTTGATGGGTCTGTTAAGGTAGGTGTTAAAGGTAAAGGTACCAACATTGTGTTGGTTGAGTATCGTCAGACAAAAGCCTTTCTATAAGTACAGTATGTTTTTACAACCCTGAATGAAATGAGTCTTTTGTAGTTTGATGTTGCAAGTGCCGAAGTGGATAATGTTAAATAAATAAATATCGCTGGACATTACACAAGCCTCGTTGACACCAGATAGTTGATATATTACAATATATACTTATTGTTTGTAAATACATACTTACCTCACTTCCGCTGCGCCCGCCATTCGGGTCGTCATGATTATATTGTTCAAATATGTTTGCAGCTCTATAAGTTACAAGTTACAATATAACAAAGTATAAAGCCACGTATGTGCACTGTAAAAAAATTTCATCATTAGTTTTGACACACAAATTCACCAATTTCAACACATAGACCGCGGCACGTTTGTCCCTACTCAAATAACGAGGTATAATCATCAGAAGAATTGAATGCGCGTAATATGTTTTACGCAAACATAGAATTTCATGGCAAGGTGGCTACATGATTACAATGTTAATGATATGAATCCTGTCCGGTCTTGTTGAGTCATTGGAGCATTAAGGAGTCAGATACTGGTAATATGTAGTCGAGTTAAAATTATATTGTGTAAGGTTGATCAATAATATAAACTTAAGCAGATGGAAGGTAGAAGATTGCATTTTTTGTAATACATTTAAGAATATCACACATACAAGAGACGTATGTACACACATCAAAAAAAGTTTGTGATCACTAGCTTATGCTGATATGATTTTTTAAATTGAACTTTATCACGAAAAAATCTTTGTTGTGTTTTAAATTGAATTGTTTTATATTCTAAATCTATATTTTTAAATAAAGAATCTAAAAAAAACTTTTTTGCAAAAAATAAAACGGACTTCAAAAACACAACAAAGTGAAAAATAACTTTAGCTTCAGAAGTCTGTGACTTCTGTGTGTTTGATTCAGTTTCTTTAAAAACGACTTCTGAAAAAGTTATTTTTTACTTTGTTGTGTTTTTGAAGTCTATATATAGCTATACATTTATTTTAACATAACATAACATCACGCCTGTAACCCCCGAAGAGTTGGGCTGAGGTGTACCCAATAGTACCTACACCCACATTTCGCCAGTTATGTCCCATGTAATAGGGGGGCGACCGCTGGCGCAAATCCAGACTCCGTGGCTGCTACTGAGAAATTCCTGATGAAAAACCCAATAACACTTTGCCCGACCTGGGAATCGAACCCAGGACCTCATGCTGAGTAGTCGCCATCACTAGACCAACAAGGCAGTCATTTATTTCATATTGTTAACAATAGATGTCATGGTTAATAGGCTTATCCCCAATAAAATGGAACCTATCATACCTAACTATCGAAATGTGGTTGTACTGTACACATCTGCATATCCCCTCAGAGCATACAGGCGTGATGATATGTTATGATGTTGTGAAAACAACAAACATCCAAGCGATTGCAGCAATCACGACCGATTTGCTGTCTATAATTGAAGAGTTCCATTATATTTCTCCGAAGATCACTATCAGATCTTCACCAAATTTAAACGGGACCACCGCGAAGTAATTTTAATCCAAACAAAAAAAGAGTCATCGAAACCGGTTCACAATTGGCGAAAAAAAGGCTGAACATACACACAAAAAAAAAGAAACAGATGAATTGATAACCTCCTCATTTTGGAAGTCGGTTAAAAAGAAGAAGAAATCATAATATTATAATCTACCGTAACAAAAAAGATTTCGATTTTTCAAAGTGATCTCAATTTTTTTTTGATCAATGTGAAAAAAAATGTGTTACAGTTGAAAGTTAAGCAGAAAACGCTGTTAAGCCAAAAGTAAGTTAAACTGTAGTTTTTATTATTAATTTTCTCATACGTATTGCTTAAACAAGCACTTAATTAGACAGCAATAATAGAACCTTTTAGTAATAAAGAAAGTCAACTACAGAAGCCCTTAATATTTTTCTCACAATGCGCTCTCAGGCGTCGGAACTCGGACTAGGACTCATTTCCCAAATAGCTTTCCCAATATGACAGGTGTCAGAAACACACTATCCTCCAATTCCAAGAAAACGTTTATCAATTTAAATCGAATTAAAATTCAGAAATCACACCGTCTCATAAATAATACATGAATTAAATCACTCAATTACGGACGCCTTGACAGGCTGGCTCGAGTAGTCAACGACATAGATGGATGGGATCCCTTCAGCGCGTCAATTGTCAAAAGGAAATGATCCAGTTTTTTTGCTTTCAAAACAGTGCCGTCCCATATCGTCATTTCTCAACTTTACTCCTCCGAAAATAGGGACTATATTTGCGAGATCAAATTTAATGTTTTCTTCAACTAATTTGTATAAGAATAGCACAGCGTGATTCATGAAAGCCAACCGAAGCGTGAAGTTATTAAGTACTATTGTGTTAAACTGAGTTTAGCGACGAGCGTGTGATCGATCGGGTTAACGTTGACAGAACAATGATTATATGCATGTGTGAATTTTAATAAAGGTTTTTTTGTATGGTAATTCAGGGGTATGAACGCAGTTACAATTACTGCCAAGGTTTCTGATCTGATCTGATCAGGTGTGACAAGATTTGGGTTTAAAGATCTAATCTAGCTATATTGTGTCACGCATGATTGCTTTATCAGATTATTCGATTAACAGCTTTTCTTATGAATATGATTTATCACAACCGCGGAGAGTTGATTACAGTTTTTGTGACTTCCAAACCTATTTACACTTAATTCTTGGCCACAGAATTTCAGTAACTATTTTGTATTTTTTTTATTTGTGCTGCTGTATGATTTTAAATCTAACTTCCAAGATTTTCCCTGTTTTTTTTTTCTTTGAAATTTCAATCTTCTTGGAAACAAGCGGTAGTTCCGATATATTCTGTCAGGAATTCAGGATGCAAAAATGTCATTCAATAAACACACCAATACCCTCCACACCAACACCATACACCCTACAATCCTTTTAATATCAGCGATCTTACGGGTCGTAACAAAGAATTAACAGTAAAACAAACACACATTACGCTTACCCCTCTATACTCTGCTCGTGCTAATGTATGATAGCCGTAATCCTCCACGTCTGATCACAGGCACGAATGGAGGGAACAGTGTAATGTTAGTCTTGTGTATGAAGAACTTTGTTAAGACAAAGAATGAAAAAGATGATTATGGACCCCGGGGTAAGGAAGGTTTTAAAAATTTAGGAAACCTCAAAAGCTGGCATTCGTTAAAAATTATACGAAAAAAATTCTTGAGACCAAATTGAGTATGGATTTACATGGCAAATAGACTAGGATCAAGACATCGATGTATAAATGCTGAGAAAGAAATAATATAAGAAAAGAGAGGAAGCCCCTTTGCTGCCCTCCCCAGCGACCCCACAGGGGGTGCCCTTAGCGAGGGTTCGCTTAGTTTATAAGTTCTATGCCCCTGGCTGGAGCCCTTACTCACAAGACTTCCACAAGATAGTCCGGTTAAGCAGAAGCTAGCGTCTTAGGTTGACCTGAGAGATGCTATCACAAAAACAAAAAAAATATTGCTAGCGATGAACGTTGCGACTGACAAGAAGGTTTCTATTCAGCCTTATGCTATGCTATGAGGGGCCTTCAGCACAGTGCTGGTTATTTTCCAGTTACACATGAAAATAGTTAAAATACATCTGACTGTTAAGACTCTTCTCGTCTTTTTATAACTCGTAAGTTTTAACGTTCGTATGTACAGTTTAATGGCGAAAATTAACTGCTCACCTACAGCAGTGTATATTTTTAAAAGCCATCAGGTGACCAATGAAAACGGCACGTTTTATCGGTGGTATCATTGCGGCGGCTATCAAAATGAGACGTGACTGCAAGACTGGTCAGGTGTCAGTTTACCTACTAGAACCTGCTGGAATGAGGATTACATCTGATGAGTAATGTTTTTGTAATAAATAAATGTGGTTTTTAAAATAAGGATCTGAGGAATCTGAAAAAATCCAAAGAGATATAGTGCCATAGCAAGCTCGCTTTATTAGGTAGTTCTCCAACATGATGGTCATGATTTTTTTGACCTGCTTTTCATCATTGTTTTTGTTTACGCAATGTACATTTTTTTTTTCTGGTAGGAAATCATCAAATGACTCCTCCCGCTCTGGACGGAGCAGAAGGGAGTGTCAGCCTTTAACTGACTAAAACCCATCCATGTTCCTTCATCGCCATTTATGTTCCGGGGCCACGGTATCTCTTTCGAACAGTCCCGCAACCCCGGCATTAGTCACCCTGTACCTTCTTCCATACTTCTCCATTGCTCGTCATCTCAGCAGTCACCTCCTTTCTAGCCATATTTATCATCCTTCAGACAGTCCATCCACCTTTTCTTTGGTCTTCCTCTACTCTTATAGCCATCTACATTCATACTCAACAATTTACTCACTGCTTGTTCCCTCTGTATGACAATAATTTCATCGTTTTCCAAAATCAATCGGTGGACTGAGATTATGATAAATACCACACAACTGAGGGTTTAGACAAAGTGAAAGTCAAAAATGTATGAGACTGTCGTAAAGTACCGAACAGCTTGTAATTAATTCCATTAAGCCATATTACACACGCAAGCCAAGCTAAAATATTAATGGGTTCTCAAATGGGAATGTCTTTGGTGCTCTAAGCATTGGTGCTCTTAAAATCGGTGCTTAAAGGGGTATACTTCACCCTGACTTGTCGGAGGCCCTTTGGTGGTCATGCCTTTCCCTAATAAATAAAACATCTCATGAAATTTCAGCAATACAACATTGTGAGCCTTTTTCTCATTTCCAGCTGATTTTATTTTCCTTCTCAACGCTTGAAATACAACAGGCCAGGGAAAATTGAGAAAAACTTCACATTCAACAGATACCTATTTCCTATTGATTCTTGCAATCGTTCAATATGCAAAACAGCTGGTTTTTCCTCACACACTGGCTGAATGATTTAATGCAGTTTATATGAAGTGACTTTAATGCCGTGGGACACATGTTATGAAAGTTATTTCCACGGAACGACCTCCTACTCTGTTTGGTAGTTTGCTCGGAAATTTTCGTACACCTCTTTTTTAATGGTTTGCTTAATCTTGACTGAAAAGCTGCCAAAATAAGTGGTAGAAATATTTTTGATATTTTTATTTCGGGAGTTTATTATAGGTAGTGTAGTGTATCTTTGAATACAGATATACGCTAAGATATATTTCTTCTAACAATGATTTCTCACTGTCGACGCAGAATATGTGAAACACGAAGTTTATATCCATGATAGACATAAAAACAAAAATATATTCGTATAAGAATCTTGCTCCTAACATTCTACATATAAAGAAGGATTAGCTGGCACATGTTTAAAGCTTCTTCAGTAATCAAAAAACCCAGGAAAATTATTTAAAAAATATGTTTCATCAAGATCCCATGAACAATGGTACACCTATTCCCAATAACACACAAACAATTAAAACAACCTCCACATAATAATCTAAAACATAAAACTTAATTATTTATCCTCCATCCTCAAAAGTCAGCATCCCTGGAGGATAAGGGCGGTTTCAGGGATCGGGAAGCAATTTCCGAGCCCCGGGCGATTGTTACAAAATCACTGATGTAACGACTAGCAGGATCGTCTGCCACTTTGATCCGAGGTAATGCGATTTCGGGTTATTGCATTGACTGTGTGTACAAGGGCGTAGGTGTGTTGGGATGGAAGTCTGTGTTGACTCGTCTGGTCTAGTAGGGTTAGTCTGACTTTGCTCGTGGCTGGACCAGTCTATATTTTTTCGGCTGCTAAGCAAATGTATATTTGAAAATACAGACAGGAGGAGATAAGGAAGGAGAGAGAGATTTTCTTTCCTGCTTATTGACAATTGCAGGCCATCAAGTCATGTTATGTTTTAATGTGATATAAAAATCGTAAAGGAAGGGGATGCCTTTGCCCAGCAGTGAGAAACAATGTAGGCTGTCTATAAAAAAACGCAAATGTCAAGATGTCCGCGTGCCTTCAGGTTCTCTGAAAATACGTGACTTAAAAACTTTAAGTGGAACCTAGTCTCTTTTCAGACGAAAAATAAAAACTTTCAAATTTTGTTACACGTGTACCTACGCGCGTTTTAATTTTTTACCACAAAAGTTATAATCAACCATTCATTATTTGACTTATTTTTTTATTTCAATTCCCACACCTGCTCAGTTAGTACAATCAACACTTTAACTAGAACGTCATTTAGTCCTCAATTTATTGACATAATTTATCTTCGAACAACAACAAACATACCTACAACACAAACTGAACTCGTTCAATTAAAAAAAACCAGTTCAATACTTGTTTATTTGACTAACAGAAACATAAATCGTACATTTAATCGCTTCAGTAGCGTTTAAACTTACCATTGTGTACGTACACGTCCAATTTGAATAAAAAATATATCTATTGTAACCCAAATGAGTGTTATCGGGAACCGGTATCGAGACGAAAAACATACATGTTACTTGTTCACGAAATTCAACGTTAACCCTCGTAAGACGCGGGGTCTAACGCGTACATTCCCATTGTGAGCGGTCGCTGCGACCCGAGTAATGATCTCACGTCCCGCGTGCGTGTCCCGATAAAGGGTTAAGTACACACTAACAACCTGACGTGAGTCACAAATCCACCATTATTATGTTATTGTGGGAGCCGTGTCGCACCGGTCCGCCATTTACATACAATTTAACATGAAATGTGGGCAATAATTCATGGCGGCTGTTGCGTTATTATTTCTATTATAAAGTGTTCAACTTGACGTTTTTCGTGTTGCCGTCTGGCGTGTTACCTTTTTTTCACTGTAAATGCTTTTCGTTTATATGTTAACGGCCCGCCATTAAAGGCCAGTTTCACTATCTCGCTAGCTTGAATAATGATCGCTGTTTTGCATGAAATTCATAACGTGCCTACTTTTTCTATTATACCAACTCGTATAGTTGAAATAACCCCGTATAATTAATTCCGTGCGAGTGAGTTTAACGATATTCGAGCATTAAGACGGCCAAAACAAATTAATCAAGAATAATCGTCGATTAATTCGTACCATGCCGTGAAGCAATATACTTACGTGCTTTTTTTGTTGTCGAATGAAAACAGAATAAAACAAACCCTTCCAATAGGTCGCCCGTCGACAAATCGACAAACAGCATTATCTACGCACCGCTTAATTCGAATTCAAATGAAGGCATTCAGTGTTTAAAATATTAATCGATGCGAGAAGCTTATTGAATATTTTTACGACGATTTATGCCCAATTAGCAGCCGGTGCGTGAATTGAATTGTTTGTGCCCGAAATCTGAATAAATACCACAATATTTACGATAATGTCCGGCCGTTTGAATAGGCGGCACCGCGGGCACACCGCGGGCGCGCCGCGGGGCTCTCCGACCGACTAGTTTATTATGCGGCGGCGAAGGGTTACTCTTTGTATGACGTTTTCATGTTAATTTACGCGCTGGCTGACAAGGTGGTCCGTCCGACCCGCGGCGCGCATTACGACGTCGGATTTAAAAAATGATATTTTAGTGTTAAAGCTATCGTTGAATGAGATTGCTTTTCGTATAAACTTGTATTTACGAGACGTTTGTCTGGTGCTTGGTGGGTTAAATCGGTTATTGGCTAGTGTTGTGTTCAGTGATTATTTCCGAGCGGTTTAACTTTTCATAATAGCTCATTATTGCCGTTATTTAATTAGGAGTAACGTTTGTTCAGTTCAGTCGGTTTAATTAGTATGAGGCGGGCGGGTCCGTGATCAAAGCTTTGTGGAAGCGATCGTGCGGATGTAAATCGTTTTGTGGATGGTTAGTCAAGCGGCCGCGCTGCTTCAGCGACTGCCTAAATATAGCGAGACTTAGATCTGTATACGATAACTTTATTGTTATGGAAATCTTTGGAAATCCTTTTACAGTGGACTTGATTTAATTAACATGACAAGTTCCCGATTTATCCACAGCTTAAATTAATTGTATTGAGATCGTTGACTAGCAAAGACATTCTTCTTCTTCTTTTCGTGTCGAAAAAACTCAAATGGTGCTAGACCAGTTTTGTAGTTACCTGTGCAGCTCTAAAATTTGCTTCGATTTCAGCACAGACATTGAACAATGGTGAAAATATTGAAGGAACGTCACAAGTCACAGCTCTTTTCAAAAGCTTTAGATTTTTCAATTTGCTGTAGATAAATACGCATAAGTGGCTTACTTAAAACTTTTAAAACAAGGTAGCAACAGTGTTACATTGGTTTTTCTTTTCACTTGTCAATTATTTAAAGTAATAAAATTATCTTCGAATATTATTAATCAATTATTTCATCAACACATTACAATATTTTCCACTGAAATTATTTACGAGAATAGTACCCAATAAAATCCATACATTACAGTACAGCCGACTCAATTAAAGTTTCACTCGCCATAAATACCGTGAAACTTGTTAGCGGCCTATCTCAAGCTCAAAACTGCTGGATAAGGGCTCAGCCGTAATTTATCGTTGCGCTTAGAGATAAAAGGGGCAGCAGATTTGTTTTGTATTTATATGCTGATGGTTTATGAGGGACAGGTGTAGGGCAGAGATGTGGAAGTGTCGATGTGAGGGGAAATTGTCGATAGATTTTGTTGAAAGAAAATTAGAGTCTTTAAAGTTTATTTTCTTTACTGACAAGCTACCGTAAATTTTTCTGAATTTCTACCTTTTATTTCGGGACACACAACATTACGCCTGCAATCCGCGAAGGGTTAGGCAGAAGTGTACCTAATAGGTAGTACACCCATATTTCGGCACCAAGTCCCATGTAACAGGGGGCAAGCCTATTGCCAACAAACGAGCGCAAATCCAGACTCCATGGCTGCTACCAAGAAATTTTTGATGGAAAAACCCAATGACACTTTGCCCGACCTGGGACCGAACATAGGATCTCCTGCTCAGCAGTCGTGCTTGTGACCACTAGACCAACGAGGCAGTACAGACATTACAGTGTTAGTATTTCTAAAATTATGCTCAATGGTTTTGAGTAAAAATATCAGTCCTAAATAGCAAAGAAATCAAAATGAACACCAACAAATTATTGCTCAATGATCAATTTTCAATTAATCAACTTTCAGAGGCGAGAACCTACGCTCAATCTCAACAAATTCTTTATGTCTATTCCTTTTCACGTACAAAATTAAATTATCGAAACTTTCCGACTGCGGCACATCCCCATCCACTATTTCCACATGCCATAACTCAGCACTGCCCCTTATTAATGCATCTGTATCAAAGCCCGATGACATATTTAGTCGAATAACTCACGAAGCTACGGTAATTCAGTCGACTGAACTCAGTGGAACTGATGAGAACCGTCCAGTGAGAGGGATCATTTCACTTCAAATGGGTGATTTGAGGGATAAAGGAAAACTTGACTGACTGAATAATGAGGTGCTGTGGGTATTGTGGGTAGTGGAGTAGAAGGGTATTGTTGTATTTGTCAATCTATGTGTTATTTTGTGATTTGGTTCAGTATTTTCGTATCCCTATTTCCCATAGGTTTTCTGTCACTTTGGGAACAGATTTTTCACACAAGTCACACCTAAATTCCACCTTGTATGTAAGTTTTCCCGGAAATAATTATGTATCGCTTTAATATTATCAATTTACTCGTAGAAGAGATATTGTGAAAGATTACCCCTTCAACTACTAAGATACAATCACTAGAAATTCTTTTCCAAGTACCGACGTTATATTACATAGATGGAGACAGATTACTCTTAATCTTTAGTCTCATCCTCTTTCGCACTTATAAGATAAGTCGATAGTAATTACTGTAATTTATTAAGATTACTTACTAGATTACCTTAATTAGAACTATTAACATCTTTGGCGCCTGCCGCTATAATTAAAAGAAGTCTATTAGTTACGTTGCTTAGCTGTTTAAGGCTTTCAAAATATAAATAAGGTAGAAGTAGCACAATTAATAAGAATTAAGCTTATTATAAATAGGAATATAAAGGCCCACATTTTCCAACTCTTTCGAAAATCATAGTGACGGTTTTATTTACAAAAGAAAGTTACTTGCAAAAACAGCACCTATTGCAATAGGCACAAGTATTTTCATCCATATTGATAAGTATTACTTAGACTAACAAAAGACTAAGCTGAAGCAGATAGAACTCCAGAAGAAAAAAAAGAAAAACAATACTAATACTAAACCTCACAATTTACCTAGACCACTAAAGAAAAACCTAATAAGATTCCACCTATAAGTCTGACAGCTCATAAAAAGAACATTAACATAAAATCTCAATTAGTTTCAATGACAGGACACCGCAATGAAGGAAAAATTATTTAATAAAAGTTAAATTACATAGTGCAGACAATAATTTCCATTGAATTATAGGGACAGTAATCATTGGGTACGAAGTTGTTACAATGTTACTGACTGCTATTGGTAGTTTGAAACGCGATCATTTCGATGAATAATTTGTTGATTTTGACTATGGCTTTGTTAATTTCGTGGAAGTGGATAATGTGTTTATTACTGCAGATATTGGAACTATATTTGATAAAGAAAGTTAAGTCAATTTTAAAGTTGGCCAGAAGAAGGTAGAAGGTAGTAAGCTTTATAATATTGTGCTGCATTATGACATTAATTTGTCAGTCAATCTCCATAAATTATTTTTACTTTTTCAAAAGAATTTGTTTTCTGTTTGTTAAATTATTGTATCATGATACTCATAAGACGGATTACTATATCAGTTGATCAAGAAAAATACCCTATTCCCCAAAATTCATCCTTGTGAAAACAGAAAATATAATTCTATAAGCTCATTCAATCATCTTAATGAACGTAGATATAACGAGCGAACAGTTGATGTAAAGTATAACCCCGTATATGACGCAAATAGTCATCTAGCATGCGAAATGTGCATTGAAAACTTTGCATAAATAGATTTATATCTGGTTATCCATTAGAGCAGACGATGATTTATGTTATGTGGGCACGCTTGGCGTATCATAAAAGTGTTTGTTCTGTTTTATTAGAGAAACTAGCTCGAAACGTGGCTTTACTTGTTGCTGGGGTTCGAATATTTTGTACTCTTTCTTGTTCTTTCAGGTGAATTGGTTTTGTTGGAGAATGTTGGAGAATGCATCTTCAACTTCTCTTGAGTCTAGGGTTACTGATAGTTATATGTAGTTGATACTTGTCGTGTACAATAAAGTCTTTATATTCACTGGTTGGTTTATCCCATTTTCATGTATCTGAAAATGGTTGAACGGCTTGCTGCCTGATTGAATAGGTACATTCAGATATGTATGTATCACCGAGTACTGCACGATACAGGCCTTCAAGTTCACTTCTCCGCCTTTCACATCCAATCCATCTGGTATCTTTTGCCCTGCAATAATCAATACATAAACATTATTTAATTATGTCGTTATGTACAGTTGTACAACTGTTGGTCTTGTTGGACTTTATCATTCTTTTGTTCAGCTATAAAGGGCAGACAAGGATGGTTACCTATTGTATACATAAGTTCATTATGATGCTTTACGATCAATAACTTTATACTTTATGCAATATCTACTTTAATAGCTGAACGATGGCTATTTATATGACAATTATAGCCTAGTATAGTGGTCGATATTGAATTACTAATCTTGTGAATTGCTTCATCAATTATGTCTTACTTTATTTTGTAGGTGGCGGAGTCATGTTTAAAAGTTAGTTTAGTTTCGATTTTGAATGTTTGTGGTGTACAGTCAATCTTTCTTTTAATCAGTTTGAGTTAGCTAGAAAAAAATATAAGTTTCTCAAAAAACAAATCCGACGATTAATAAGAATCTAAAACATTTAATAAAATTCAAGCTAACCTCATTCTTGACTTATAATAATTACGACACAACTTCCATGTAGTGAACGAGTTGACAGCAACCGTCATTTTTATTTCATTCTGTTGTCACCCACCACGCGGCGGGCGGGAAGCAGGCGACACACTTTATGTCTTCCTTTCAAACTAACACTATAATCCAGAACCCCATAAATATACCATCGCAATTTATTGAAATTACCAATCGTATAAATATCAATTATATTTGTTTGGAAACATGAATTTTGTTGGTTGGACGTCGCGTGCATGTCAACTCGACGTCATGAGCTGATCATTATAGTGTCACTGGGCGATGTCACAACGCCCACAGTAATGATACCAGCGATACTCCATTCTGACGTTAAACGTCATAATTGAAATGTATCAACGTGATTATTACGAAATAAGAATGACGAATGGCTGACGGTAATGACACTTTTCAAGTCATGACGGCCTGTAATCTACTTCATTTTAATAATAAGCAGTAAAACCGCGTGCTTACGGGGTTATGAATAATGAAACGCTAGCCACTTCTAAAAGCCCATTATCTCTTTGATGTTATTTTCACAATTTGCAGAGCATTAAAGCCGACTCTCTACCTATCTGGTTTTACCATCAGCACGAACAATGTTCTATTTGAACAAATAAACTGCACAAACAAAGCGACTATCGTTAAGAAACAATACATTTTAACTAAGGGAGCCTGACGTTCACTGCCATTCGCCGAAACCAAACATTGCCAGCGTATCAGCCGTATAGACACGATCCAATCAACCTTTACTTCACAGAGGCATGCCGCAGACGTCTCTCGATTCAATCGAAACTGCAACTGCATTTCCAGTTGGCAGTCCTTTGATACGTCCATCGCTTGTCTGTCCAAACGATTGTGCGACATGTCCAAACTAGCTAGAAACCTCGCTTCATCCCCGCGCGCCCCCCACTCACCCACAACCAAAGGGTTACTACCAACGCGGGGGATCAACGTACGTCGGTCAAACGTCAACCTCCTTTGAATACAGAATACACCATCATTTCAATTGTCAAGCCGTAACTCGTAAACAGGGAAGGTGATAAATTAATGCACTAGTACATTAGACGCCCGTGATAATAAAACACGCATTAAAATGTAATTGCTGACAACCGACCCACCCTCATCGATTGTATCCCTAGTTTTCACATTCATTGCTAGTTTTGTCAACATCGAACGCAACGTTACCGTGTATCAAGGAGCAATGGTGTTGTAGTACATCGATGTGGTTGTGTAGCGTGTGGGGTGAATGTTCACATTGCAGGGCGCCTAACAGCAGAACCCACTCTGGAGGGTAATCGCGCACGAAAGCGTCTAGTAATAAAAGTGATCGTAAAATTGTAAGGTTACGAGCCGTGAGAGAGGAGAGTGCACTTGGATGGCACACTGATACGTTTTTCGGGTTCAGTCGTTACCACATGAACTAGCGTCATTTATATGATTTATGGATCTCCTGGTATTGACGGGGCGTAGCGCCACAGCTGTGTTTATTAATTTTTTGCTAGTTTTTTTATCAAATAAAAATAAGTCTTAATGCAAATCAACTACTTAAAATAATTAAATAAGCATTTGTCTCTCTCACATTAAAAGTAATTTCCATTTTGGAAACGATAGATCAGTTACCTGCCAAATAAATAGAGGTCCTATCAATTTGCGTCATTTTCGATATCGACCTGTTTTTACAAAACAAAATAAAAGTGTTCACTCCAAATTACTACATACTCTGTGCCCCAAAATAAATTATGACCAAAAAAACTCTAACCAATGTTAAAACACCATATTTTACCCCAGCACACCCAAATTGTCTGAGTCGAGAAAAATTTGCTCCCGCCAATAGACTACGAGATTAACTTGCGTATCAGACGGCAGCGTTTCATGGGTTTTATCTCGCGCGGTAATTGCTCGTAAGATTCGGGCTTTACAGTCGCAACTGGCGTAGTGGCGTATTTCGAAGGAGCTTTTGTGCTCGCTGGTACGTGATTGCCACCGAAATGATTATTGAATGCCCCGATAAGGCTCGTTTCAGATTTATCGTTGTAAGTTTTGATCGTGCTTCAACTGGTGTTAGATTTAATATTAGGGTGGATGTGTGGGAGTTATGTGTTTTAAATGGTTTGTGATACGATAAGATGTCTGGTTTTTCTCGTGATGAAAGATTATAGGATCCTTCGTAGGTTTTTGTAAATAACTTTGTCGAGTCATGCCAGTTTAGTATAAGGTTTGCCCTTGAAAAGTAAGGTAACCTAATTTAGTGAATTAGCATGACTGTGAACAAGGACGCCATTTCTTTCCTGAAAGCAAGTTGTAAATTAAAAAATACTGGTTATTAATGGATGTGATTAAACTCGATGTTTAACCCAATTACTTTCAAAAACCTTAACAATATGATAAACAGTCGGCACGCTACACTTTATTCAGCACAACTGTCATTCAAAATGAAAAATTATTACGAATATAATTTGTATAAAGTACCCTAACACAGCAACTTTCATTTAAGATATAAATAATATTCTCGTAAAGGCTAGTTTACGTTAACTTCAAAACTTAAAGTTGGGAAAAGCGAAAATTATAAAATGGTTCTTCTCGAGTTTTCACTAAGCACGGTAATGAGGCGACCAGTATATTTGACCCATGTTCGCCCTTTCAAAATTCCCTTTACGTTCCATTTTACTGTATGTAAGGGAAGTCGGGAAGATCATACAAAGGTGGTGGTTGTTGAAAATGTTCTTAATTTATTATACCACCGTGTATTTTTCGGCCATCTCTTATGAAATATTGTCCTCGAAGCTTTGTAAGCTGAATATGTTTTTACCGAGCACAAAATGGCGGCAGTTTACGCTCAATAATGGTGAAAAATGTGCTCGATTACGTATACAACAATCATTGTAATAAATATGACAGTTTATTTATGTGTTTGATGAATAGAGAATTAGAACAATAATTTGAGTCACACTTCTGTTAGCTTTGAGTCGTAAAAGTGATTAAATTGTACATTACAATGCGCCATACAAATTGTGATTTATTGTACAAGATATAGTGAGACTAATGGATTCTGTTGACGATAGTGGAACCTGTTGCCAATTCTCGGCTACTAACAGGAAAAGGCAATAAACATCATCTATCTCTACTCCTCGAAAACATGAAAAAATAAACCATCAATGGTCTCAATAATGTTCTATCAAATAATAGCACAAGCCGTCTGTAAACACGTGTCGCCATTCAAACTTACACGCTCGAAACTGACCATTAACACGAACAAAATGTAAAAAGAGCTTTATACGTTCCTTTTCACGCAAACTCCGGAGCATAACGCGACGTCCCTAATGACGTGTGAAAGATTGATCGACGTAACCTTGGAGGCGCGCACAATTATTCTTTTATAATGTATTTTAACTAGACATTTTCGTGGGTGTACGATTTATGAACGTTCAACGTTGTTTTATGACATTAAATTATAGTATGTTGATGGCAGTTGACATTGTAGGCGGAGGGGATCCGATGATCTGTTATTTACGATTATTCGCAAAGTCGTTAAGATTTAACAGTCTATTAATGTTTGTGATAAAGAAATGATATCGTCGTGTTGCATTTCATTGTGATTATTGAGTGGTGATCGAGACTGATTTAGGTGATATTGTTTGGTTAAGATTGTTGTGTAACATTGTGAATATGAAGAATAATTTGCGTCCACGACAAGGTTCTCGACAGGAACTCTGATAAAGAATTTTAAAAGATGTGAATAATGACGACTGACTTTTAATTAAATAATTTATTTCTGATTCCTTGGTCAAGTGGTGAACATGAGGTCCTGGGTTCGATTCACAGATCGCGCAAAGTGATATAGGGTATTTGCATCAGGAATTACTCAATAACAGCCTTGGAGTCTGGATTTGATCAATAGGCTCGCAGCTCGCACCCTATTACATGTGACCAAAACGTAACTGGCGAATTGTGGATATTATGTGTATTATCTTTTAAACATCGCTCTCTTCATCATCAATTGCCATTTTTTCTAGTCAAAACATAATTTTAATTCCAAAACCGTCATCCTCACATTCATTATTGTATATCCAGAATAGAAGACTTGTACGTAACTAAGCCAACAACCTTACTTCCCTACAAATAATGCAGTAGTCGTAACCCTTTTAACTTTAGCGCACAAAGCTGACCCATTTCCCCGGCACAGGTAAGTCTAACGACTCGTTCAGGCAGATAAGCAGATGATACCTTCTCAGTTCAAGTTGCTTGTGCTCAGAACTGTAGCTGTATCTTTGTTGTTGTGTTGATAAGTATCTTGGAAATTAGTTTGTGTGAAAAATTGTTTTCTTTTTTTTTTGTAAATAGATCAAAAGCGAGATACAAAACGAAAGAGAGTGTTAAGATTTTGCGAATGGGAACTAAGTGGTATCTCAATAAAACATATTTCCTAGTTTCTATGTAAAAGCTAGGAGCTAGGCTGAGCCTGAATATCACCCCCTGAAAATTTGCCCGTGAACTCAAAATAAAGTCAGCCCGTATCTAAACACGGTGGAAGGGATCTTTCTACGTCTTCAAGACGTAGAAAGATTATCGTCATCTCTCAAAGGTTTATTGTCATTTGTTTCTAGTCTATACGTCAGTGGGATTTATGCGGACTATTGGCTTTGCATTTTTATTGAGCGTATTTGGCTTGGTATGCATTGTCAATTATTTTTTTTTTTTTTTACCACCATGAAACGTTTTGATAAGATCTAGTTTGGTAATCATAACAATTTTACCGTGCAGTAATTTTAAGCATCAGTTTTTCGAGTCATCTAACTTTACCAGACATCATAAATGTATAATGTCCTGTAGTTTAACGGTGGACAACTCATGGGAGTGAGAAGATAAGGCTGACTTATCAAAAGAGCGAAATGCATGGTGTTTTATGCTAAGAGCTAAGACTTTAGAGTAATACTAAATGTTTATTTTAACACTTAACTTTACCACCACACATAAAACGTAGCAAAATATCGCTCTCAAGTATTTTATCCTCTCACTACTTAATCTCCTGTCACTATTAACTCAAAAGGGATCTGGCAAGAGCATCAACATTAGCACTGTGAGTGATATTAGCCGCCGTGACAAAGATATAGCGTGCAGTGACTCACTGCCCTATAATACGTATGAAGAAGAATATATCAACTTTATAGCCACATAAATTGGGCATGGATTTGCGTGTCAACAAGATTGTTCTCAACTTGTTTTTAATTTTAACGAATGTTATAATGGCTTTGTTTTTTACTTTTAGTGAAAATTAAATGACGATAGAGATTGTAAGACAAATTGCACACACAGACAGAAAACACGGTTAAAGAAATCAGCAAAACAACCAATAATACAAGGTGGTATTGTATCGACGCATAAACGAATACCACTTAATCAGTATACTATTAATTAAATTTAAAAAAACTGCTGTTCTATGGAACAGCAGTTTTTTTTAATTTAATTAAAAAAACTAAATCTAATTAAATACAATACCTACACTACACGGTTCAAATGTATGCATTTGAACCGTGTAGTGTAGGTATTGTATTTTTGTAGGAAATAGCTGATTTCTATGTAAGTGGGTTAGGAATGATGTAATGAATACGTGTAGGTAATTCGTTTGTGCGTCGATATGGGATTCCAGCCTGTATAATAGTCATTGACAATGCTTTTCAATGTACTGTCGCGTTTATTGACGGTCGACAACTTTTCACCCTTATGTACTGAGTAAAGGGTATAGATCATCATTATCATTATCAGCCTATAATTTCTCCACTGCTGGGACACGGCCTCCACTCAATGAGAGGGAATGGGCTATTATTCACCACGCGTGCCCAGTGCGGATTGGTAGATGTCACATGTCTTCGAATTTTTGGTTCTAGGACATGCCGGTTTCCTCACGATGTTTTCCTTCACCGTTTTGAGAGCAGTGGTTATCAAATAAATTACACAAAGTAATGCACCTGTCTGGGTTCGAACCCACGACTTACTGTTCGTAAGTCGCGGCCGCCACCACTGCGCCACCGCTGCTCTCCCTCAAGGGTAGATCTCAGAAACGTTGGCGATAAGTGAAGTGGCTACAGTGCTAGATATATATTACACTAATCATCGTTTTCATTGACGACCTTAACCCTTTACCCTCCCTATAATATACTGAATAACTGAGTATTAGCCTTCTTCCATTTTTCCATGCTTCCCTGGTCCGTGCGAGTCTTATCCAGGTCTTCCCAGAGCTACTAATATTGAAACCAGAAGACCAATGGACTTCTAAAAGTAACCAGCATCTTTGGCTTCAACGAAGTTAAGATTCTATGACATACTTGGCCCCTTAAAAACTTTTCTACTTTCTTCTTCCAAGTCTAAATTATGTGGATATTTGGCTCCTACAGCCACATAAATAAAACTAAACCAGCAATTTGGCATCCATCTTTAATTTAACCTTTCGACACAAGTTGCCATCAAATATTTCGTCGTCTAAGCAAAAATAAAACTTTGGAATGCTCGTATGAATTCAATACAAACATATTGCATCATAAATCGCCATAAATAACGATATTTGGCACCGATACAGTGTTGCTAGTGTTATAAATTTACGGATTTGCACACAATTTATATGTTTAAAGTGTAAAGCCATTGTTATTTTGGAGTTCAGTGCTAGGAGGACTTGGTGGAAAGCAAAGTTTGATTATGAAAAAAATAATCTTGTGTTATTGGTTTAGTTCTGAAAATCTTTAGCTTGGGCTTAATTTTATTTTTTAATGACAGTCCATTTTCTGTCATTCGTTCTATTTATTATATTTTTAAGATATGTAGTTTTTTTTTGGATTTGGCTAGTTCTTTAAAAATCAACATCACTCTACTCTGATAACAGTAGTTCAAGAAATGTTTTTTTTTATTTTCTCCAGAATTATTACATGCCAGTTTGATTTTCTCATGTCATGTCTTAGCAAAAAGTTGTTATCAAAATAACAGCTAATTACAGGAATCTTTCACGTGGATAAGCCAATATTGATAGCATGTCAGTGTTTGTTGATTGTTTGGCATGAATGAATGCCTGGTACGCCATTCTTGCCAAGTTTGGAGGCTATTCTCAGATATTGTTTTGTTTGTGAATCATTCACATTTTCGTCTTTACTATAGATATTACTTCTGGCAATATAGCATTCTATAAACATGAAAAGTTTGGACGCTGCGGAAAAGCCATGCAAGAGATAAAGCAGAAAAATATCACCATCTCCTACTTTGGGTATAAGCGATAGTGGGTCATGTTTGTTTGTTATCATTTATTAATGACACCCAAAAGAGTTTCATGTTAAATATTACGTTCTACATTCTTGTCATGACTGCGAAACTCTTTATGTTCTATCCAGACACTCTTGCCATTTTAGTTGCCTAATTCAGGTATTCGCGTGTCACGAGCCCACAATACTCTTTTGTAATTCAATTGTTACTGTATCTCCCTTTTCAGCTCCTAATCCTTACCCATATGGCTTTTAAATACCAACTGTTTATCAAAGTCACGTTAGTTTTTATGTTTGGACAGTAAAGTTTAATTTCCGTTGATTAAATTGCACAAAAGATTGGTAGAAGCTCTAAAGTGTTTGCAAATCTCGGAGACTTTGAAATTTCCGGTCGCAGCAGAAATAATACAGTGTTGTTTAATATGGCTTTTGGTTCTAGTAATAAGGTTGATTTTCGCGTGTGTTAGATTGAGTTTGATACGTTCAATGTTGACTCAGTCGTGCTGACAAATAGTTGTGTCATTGAGGTTAAATTGACGGTAGCTAATATTGATTTATTAACTAAATAGTCGCTGTAGGCGTTCTCTTATGTTCGGAATTAATAAATCACAGATGTGGAATTAAATTAATGTGTTAGGCAGGTTTTGTTAGATTCTGTTTTATAATATTTACTTTTTGCTTTAACAGATATTTCGAAATATTATCTGTTAAAGATTTTTATAATCCTCAGTGAGATAAGAAGCTCATCTATTTGAAGAAACTCTCTGCAAATTATATCTTCTCTTTTCCTTCGTTATTCCGTCACCGATGAGGAGCGTGACCACATATGACACGTCTTCAAGCCATGTGGTCTCCTGCAGTGTGAACCGCTCAGTATAAGATGCCTCCAACAGCCTTATTGATCGCGTCTGACCATTTTACCGGTGGTCTGCCTTGTGCGCATTTACTACTAACAAACTACTAGGAAAGTACATAATTAATAGTCAATCAAAAGAAGCTGATCATATTTTTATGTTTATCAAAAACACATTGATATTCGATTCATGTAAGAAAAAGACTTCAGGAGGACGGTGAGAATTTAAAATTAAAATTCGATTCCAAACGTAGGTGTTATGGGGCAGTATCTTCACAATTGTAAATGGCAGGTACCTAATAAACTTCTCCAAGACCTTACTTCGCGTAGGTAGAACAGCACAAAGATATTTTTTACACAACATTGTTTTTAAATTCCCGTAAATCGTTAAGTACCACCTGCTCATTGCCTCAAATTTGAATTGCTAAACTGAATTCACGAATGCCATGGAATAGGTAACTAACAGAAGGCTCATTATAGATCTATTTGAAAATGATCACGCCTGGTTGTTCATGTTACTACATTAAATTATTTAAAAGTGTTGATCACATTTACGTGGCTAGTGCCCAGCAGAGTATATCGATAGAGATAGATTGAGGCTCAGCCCTTTCACATTAGGTACCTACTGATATTTCAAATGGCTGGTTCACGTTGATAAATTATGTTTAAGCATTATGTTTATCCGACTCTAAAAAAAGGCGGAGCTCAAGAATACAACCAGCATCTTTTTTTTCGAGTATATTGTTCACTGATTCCACCGTGATTACTGGTCCGATTTAAGTGATTCTCTTATCGAATTTTTCATTTGGTACAAGAAGCCTGCACGGTGGTTCCTTTGCTTCGGTACTTTATAAGTATCTCTCTCTATTTTATGCATTTCTTTTCTTTGTCTATATGTGATGATGTGCTAATAAGTTCTACTTCTACTATCGTGTCATTAAATCTTTTGCCACCGATTTCCGGAACTAAAGTAATTTTTCACTTTTAGTGTTTTTTTGGAATTCGTTATTTTTTTTTTTGTAGAAAGGTTTTAATCAGAACCAGGGTATTCTTGGCCTAATATTTATCAGTCTGAAAGTTAAGCGTATGAGATTTACTTTTTGATGACCCCCGGTCATTTCACAACTGCCACTGTTTTACACAATTTCTGAATATTTTTCTTTTGTTAATATATCTTTTGCGCAGTTGTTTTACTATTTATTTTCAAGTAGATTTTCTGATTCTTTATTTTATGGTGGTCCCTTTATGCTCAATTAACTTGAACTTAATTGCTTTATACTTGATACTCAATTGTTTTATAAAGATGTCTATTGAATGTGAGTGAACTGAAGTACTTTATTTTACTTTAGTTTGTGTTCATTTTCATTTTCATTTTTGCGCTAAATTAATTGTTGTATTAAGTTTTAAGTATTATGGCTTTTTAATTCACTTTTTTAAAAGTTAGTATAAAAATTATCTTACAGTAAAAAGCTATAGACTAAGTAAGACATGTAACTTTCAAAATTACTTCAATTTGACCGGTAGAAAATGCCTATAGTATTCAGTTTGAATCTGTAGTACATTTGTTTCCTTGAAATTGTAAATAAATACTAAATATTCTTACAAGTGCTTGTCTGTTCTCTTATCGCATTTTCCTGCCTGAAATTCACATATTATACTTAATTATTAAAAATACTGAAAACAAAAATAAAGCTGTATAATGTGTCTTTTCCATGAATTATTCGCACGTCTTTCTTCATAGTAAATTGCGATATAAATCGAATAAAATCCGTGTTTTAGCTAAGTAAGTGAAGCAATTTGAAAAACGTAGCCATTAGCTTAAATCGACTCTGAGAATTATCCACTTATACAATTACCTACATATTTTATAGTGCCCTGATGCGTGAAGCGAAACAATTTTTCTAAGAAGAATGCATAAATAGGAATATTACAAGGTGTTAGTAAGACATTAGCAGTTTTATTATTCATGTATGTGGCAACGTTCACGGTATTTTACCTTAACAGGGCCAATTGAATTCTAAAGTCGTTTAAAGGTATGTTGATGAGTTCTGTAAAATTGCTGGAGTAGATTATTAAAGAGATATTGTGTTAAATATCCTTCTTTTTTATTATTAAGGCCCTTCTAACCCTAAAATTAGCAACTCTATGTGTGGTGGTTCAAACTTCGTTTGAAATACTGTTAGAATAAAGTTCTAATCAGCTTGCACTACAAAGCGGTTGTTATGTCAGGTTTTTTAACCGACTTCCAAAAGGAGGAGGTTCTCAATTCGATCAGTTATTTTTTTTTGCGATTTACAAAAAATCTATTGATTGGACTAAAAAATAAAACACATAAGACCTGCTTTATAGTTAGTTCAGTTAGTATGCAATGTTTCATGATCTAATTTGAAGTACTTTTTGAATACCAGCGGTTTATTGTTCGATTTGGAGGTAACTTTGGATTTTTTTTCTATCGAGAAAAGTTTATGGAATCGTGTTTTCGTACACTTTATGGTTTCGTCACACATAGTACCTAGCATTAATCCTCAACTTTACCATATATTTATTTCAAAATTAATGCTGCAGTATTTTAGGCGTAACGGAGGATCATGCTAAGCCATTTGAGGCATGTTAGGCCCTTAATCTGCATGGAGTTGTGAGTCCTATGTCTATTGTTTTTAAACGCACCACGTCAAGTAGTTCTACGAAATACAATGAAATGGCCATCGTCTACCAGCATAATAAACGTAGTATTTTTTGTCTACAGAATATAAAACTTGATTTTGTTTTAAATTGTATTCTACGTTAAAAAAATCAGATGTCTTTTGCCATTGTTTACTCAGCTAAGGGTACCATATTTTTAAATCTTTGGATATCTAAAAATTTGATCCATATAAATATTTTTGATTATCTCACGATACATGTGAATTCATGGAGCAAGGCAATGTTCTCGAAAAGAAAAAAAAAATTGTTGTCAAAGAATGTCTCGAATAAAGTACACCAATTACTTTGATTTGCGATATGACAGAACATAAACTATCTAATATAAACAGACATGTACCCTACCCGCGGATTTCTCCACGCTTGCGATCATACCCACATTTCACCCTATTCAAAGCACTCACGTTCTTGCTAATGGTTTTGAAGTATCGGCTTTGTGTCCCGCGGCCCTAAGCTCTTTGTACTGCCTTATTTATGTGGCAAACCTATTAATACTCATTATTATAACAGCTGTGAATTCCCCTATACTTGTACCGACAACTGGGACGCTCACCTCACTGACATAGTCTAAAATATGTACCTACAGTCTTTTGTTATACTGTTATTTTGAAATTTAGGATGTAGGGGATGATGTTACGCTGTGACAGAGTGTAAGGTATAAACGCCTGTTATGCGATATGTCATAATCCATTTTGTAAAGAGCAGAAAGATCGGCTTTGTTGCACAAAGTGCCGTCGAGGTGGCGTGAGTGATGTTTTTACCTTTTGTGTCGCGGCACACATTTCTCATGTTAATGTCTTCTGAGAGCTCTAAATTATTTATTTAATGGTGGTCATAATTTCTGTTGCGTTGAGATATTTTGAGGAGATGAAATGTGTAAAAGTAAAAAAAAGAAAATATTTCACATATTGCTTACTCGCATTGTTTATTTGTACTCTCAAAAGAGAATCTTGAAAGGTGCCCTTCGTGTTTTATTAACGACGTGACTTACAATACTCAATTAACGATACTGTTAAAGTGAAACATGAATTTAATGGTTTCGCAAAATAATTTTACCTTTTACACCTAGTCTTAACATACTCGTACACACACACACTCAGTCGTTTCATAAAATTCTTTCAAAGTACACCAAGAGCATCATTTCTACAAACTGAAACCATAATCTCATTAATCAGAATTACCCATAAAGCCCTTCCCCATTTAACCCAGTCACCACACCACTTCCGAAACACCACGTCATAACCCCACCCCACGCCGCGTGAGGATATTCAGCGTCCAATATCACGAGCAATAAGCGCCCGACTGCTCGTCACGTGTAATCGCACATATAAATCAGCCATTATCTCGCCTCTCGAAGGCAACAGTACAAAACGGTGACGCCAACAAATGACCGCCATTTTTCTACAGCAGCCGTGGCGGAGGACTCTGTCAATATAGCAGTGAGGTGGGGTCGAGTTACAGCGAACGGTAACTGGAGTTTTCACCCTACGTAAATAGTGACAGAGTAAAAAGAAGGCGCTAAGTACCAATGTTTTTTGGTTTTTGCGCTGATTCTGATTGATGTGAACCAAAACAAGTTACGTTTTAATTATGAAGTGGGACAAGTAATCATTTGCCTAGCCTTTTCCCAACTATGTTGGGGTCGGCTTCCAGTTTTACCGGATGCAGCTGAATACCAGTATTTTACATGGAGCGACTGCCTATCTGACCTCCACAACCCAGTTAGTACCGGGTAATACGATACCCCTTGGTAAGACTGGTTGTCAGACTTTTTGGGCCTCTGACTACCTAACTACTGTCAAAGATCTACAAATGACAGCCGGGACCAACGGCTTAACGTGCTTTACGAGGCACGGAGGAAACTCGGTACGTAATGGGCGGTAACCTATCCACAGACCAACCTAGGCAAGCACGGCTGAACCTAACGATCGAACCGAGTGGCTGTTATTATATAGCCACGAGCTCCTCAAGTGGGAGAAGTAATGTTATTCAAAAATAAGAATTTTTAGGTCCAGAAGATATGTGCACACAATGTTTTTTAATTATATTGTTTCCTACATGCCATGTTAACTGCTTATGGAACATAATATACAGGGCCCGATGAACGCTAATGAAAGCAATAATATGTAGCTAATAATATGTAGCTTAGTTCTGAGCCGACTCATTAGACTCCAAACTTTGTTTTACCTTAGTGACTTATTTAACCATCGCCTCTTCCTTGTTTCACGTAAAAGAAAACGAAATCTGCAATAGCCTCCCTATGCGCCAACACTCATCATAATGTCCTTGTAACTGTTAACAAGTCAAAACAATAATTATTTTTGGTTACAGTACTTTTGTTTCGCATAATAAATTGTGAATAATGATCATTATTTATGAAGAGTTGAGTCTTGAATGAGTATTTGGCAAATGGCACACAATATGAGCTGTCGTCAGAATGTATCTTTGTCAACTTGAAAAATGTTATTGTCATCTGATTTTTATAATTTGTGTCTTTGGCAGAGTTGAGAACACTGGCACAAGAGATCATTAAAATGATTTTAATTAAATTGCGGAAGACATCTGTCTGTTAACGCTTAGTTATCGCATCAGTAATGAATTTGAAAGACCTTAATGTTGTACATTGGGATAAAAATATGCTTCAAACGTTTAAGGAAGTTCTTACTGGTTTTAAATATTTTTTTAGATTTTCACACAATCAATTAAAAAACTCAGCCTATTGCAGACCACTGTTGAATATGGACCACTCCCTAGCTGCACAACGCCTGTTGCGGACTTGAAGCAAAAGGCTGAAGACGACCTTGTCTACAGCATATTTTTGAGGATGTCGGCCCATCTACCTGGGGAGCGTTCAACACTACTCGCGCCTCGCAGCTTGTAATCTATTTTGAATATTTAAATCTGATTATTTTTTAAATATTCAAAATAGTTTAAAATAAGTTCTGCGGAACAAGACTGCTGGGTTGAAGTGGGATTGGGCGGCCCAGAATGCATCAGGACCGATGGGCCAGAGTCGTCACACAGTGGGTACCAGAAGACGGGCGTCGTCGCCGAGGGAGGCGTAGAAAACGCTGGCGTTACGACCTACAGGCGTTTATGAGAGATTGGCCTGAGAAAACCGTACGGAGAGAGAAGAGTGAAAGGCTGTGGGAGAGGTCTTTGCCCAGCAGTGGGACAATAGAGGCTAAGTAAAAAAAAGATTATTTAGCTCTCTGAAGTGTGGCCATGAAATCGAAGTTAACCCGCTTCCCGCTATCACTGCCACCCCTGCCCGCCTCGCCCCATCTGCCGCCCTAACCACTGTTATATTTTATTTGCGCGATAAATTACTTTTTATTACACATATTTTGTCGTGTTATAATAACTAATGTACTCTCTCAATTCGCGTGTAATGCTGCGTAGCGATATATTTTTGTTATTTATTTCTCCTTTTTATTGCTTTCACCCTCCTTTGTTTGATCGACGGTTAAAGCTTTGAAATTATTTGATTTGTTTTTTTTTTCTGTAGGGTGAAATTGGAAACCTCCAATTTAAAGTTTTTCAGAGCGTGGTGCAAGAGCGTCGATTTTATAATTGACCACCAAATAAAAAGTTTTGTTGAAAAATAACGTTTACCTGCGTATACTGTAATAAAAACTCACTAAATGTAGACTTAATACTTTATTTTTCTGTTCACTTATTCAGAGATACAGTCACCACAGTTTCTTCCACCGAATTGAGCTCTCTCGGCCAAGTGCATGCTTTATAAAACACCCCCTTCCGCTACAACACTGACGGTTGGCCAGTGTTGCCATTTCTCAAAAATAAAAACCAATTAATAAAATCTTTATAACCCTACAATACCAACATTTAAAGTTATTTATCCTAACTTATCACTCCATAAGGTTGTGCAAGCCTTGTTCCATTTTTGTGCACCAGACTAAAAATGATGCCAAACTACCCCCTTCCCCTAATACAGCATTTAACACACACTGTTTCCTCATTTTATTTGGCAAGATGCACCTATTTTCCCCCACGGTAAAATAGACGTAAAGATGTCTACAAAAGTGTAATACGCAATAAAGGGAACGAGCGAAATGCCTATGCGAAAGCTTAAACAAATAAACATAAAAACAGTAATAAACTTTAAACTAAGAATCCCATAATCCACCACCCCTATGTTCAAACAGTTTCAAGATAGGTCAAGAGAAAGCAGAAGTATCATTCTTTGCAATACACAAAATGTGCTACGCAATTAAGGTGCTTTTGATTCATGGACAATGCTGAACCTCAACTCGACCCATCAGTTTGGAATGAATGCGGCTGTATGTTTAGCAAATGTTTATTCAGAGGTCCACACTCTTCTCTTTCATAGAAAATGATAATCTATCCTTACTGCTTTCTTCTACGATCCTTTTGTGAGGGAGCAGCGATCAATTAGCGACTATCAAAATGCAAACCACATGCAAAATCTCTAAATGTGAAGCTATGTACTTATTCGACGTATAGTAAGCAGAGATCTGAGCTCTCTATTCAAACCTTTAGCTTATTTTTCTAGAGTTACGTCTTTCAGAGTAATTAAAATACAATTCTTTGACTTTCAGCATTCTTTCCAAGATGCATTTTTAGCATGCACCATGTGGAATCACTTCGTGTTTTCCTAAGCGTAATTATTTAGTGTATTGTCTGAATCTTCTGCAGCTCTCATTTGATGGTTCGAAGGTTCTATCCTCGAAGGCATGATCTTTGTTGTTCAATACGTCTCGCTCGCATCCGCATTATGTTCGCGGCCGCTCGTAAAACTTCGACAAATTCAAATACTGCTAGTGTTGTACTATCAATTATCTATCTCTCTAACTATCAATTGTCAGCAAATAAAATTATTGAAGTGGTTTTTTTTAAATAAAATCACCGTCTTCTTGTCGTTGTCATAAAGCAATTGATTTCGTTCTTTTTCAATAGTATTTAATACATGTTTAATTTTATTATTCCTTTTTCAAAAAAAAAATTAAAGTTTGTTTTAAAAGTTTTCAATTTACGTTAAATTGTGTACTATGTACAATTTTATCCCTTCAACAAACATGTTGTAACTCTTAATTGCGCTCAAGAAACATGACAAATGATCTTCATACAAAATTTTATTATAATCACCATTGCGTCAAAATATTTTTTCAGGTTCACGATACATTAAACATGAACATTAATCGTATCATAATTGCTGTATGGAAGTACATTAATCATAATAATATGAGTGTGATCATTAATCACACTTGTAACGGTCACATCGAAATATTATTTTTTTAATGTTAGTCTTCAAACTTGAATTTTTGAACAATGTTTTATGAGGTTTCTGTATAAAAGGCCATCGGAGGATCACATGAGTTTATTTTATGAGAAATTTACAACAATCGTGAATGAAACAAAAAAGTTATACGTCGTATGAATCAGAATCAAGGCAAATAATAACGACAAAATAGATTAGAGAAAACTGTATTTTAATGAGAATAAAACTGGCATATAACTTTGCGGTAAAAAATGACGATGATAAAATGTTCAGAATGTCGATAAAATAAGAATCAGCACATCACTACAGAAAAGAAAAATACTGTTATTGCGATGGTCGGTGAAAAGAGTTTGTACGTTTTAAAATGTAGTGAAAATTTAGTATTACGGTAATAGCTTTTATTGTATTGTATAAATATAGAAGAGAGTTCTTTCGTGAATAAAACTTGGCTATTCTTTTAGTAACTTTATGAGGGTAGTTTCAGCTACATACGGAGCCTTTTACTATTGTGTATGGACTGAGATATTCAGAACTAATGTCTTGTATGATAATGCGATCCATTTTAAAATCAGTGTGTTTTGTTTTAAAGTTTGAAGTTTAAAAAAATACGGATTCTCAAATGACTTAGGTAATCCATGTTGGTATTTCTGAAAAATGTTAGAGATAAACTATGTATTAAATAATTATTTTTACTTCTACATAGAGCTGATTATACAGGGTTAGGTTTCAATTACCGGCCAAATTTTCAGAGATGGTTTAGAATCGATAATATTTTCGATGAAATGAAAAAACAACATTTTTTTTTAAATAAAATTTCATTTCTTTCCATCACTAAAAAGCGAACGTGTGGATATTGCAACATCACAATTCAGTTCAACAACGTAGATAGGTAGCAAACGCACACACATAAATTTGGCGGTGCATGCACGAACACAAGTGCATGGATTCCCACTAGGTTTACGATTTAGAAAATTTTTAGGACCTTTTCAAATGAATGCTATTATTTTATTTTATATTTCTCGACAATAATATTTAAAACGCACTTTTGGCTTGATATCTAGATCTTAATTTTAAATTTTGTCTGGTCATTGAAAACTAACCCTGTATTAGAGACAGTACAAATTAACACCATTTAAATTGAATGATGGCCTTCTACCACAGTACAGTAGCAACGCCAAGCTCAATACCTCTTAAACTAAATACGACAACCTTATCGCCATTACCTTAAGCAGAATTAATATAAATATTTCCTCTTATATTAATACCGATACCTTTACCACTTGGCCACAAACTACAATCGCAAGCGATGCTTAGAGTATGTGACGACTCACTGCGATGCGACTTATATGACGCGACGATACTCTATATAGCGAAGGAAAAATCGCATCGCAAAAAACAAAGCGCGATAGGAACATGGATGGGTTTTAGTCAGTAAAAGTCTGACACTGCTCTGGGCAGAGCGGGAGGAGTCATTTGATGATTTCCCATCCGAAAAAAATAAAAGTCTAGTCACGTAGCACGCCACGTCGTAAGTCGTGTCCAAGCTGCGTCGTAAGTCGCAACGTAGGTCTTATGTCATGTCGCGTTGTAAGTCGTGTCGCAAGTCGCGTAGTAAAACTGGTCACAAGACGCGTCGCAAGTTTCATCACCTAAAGCCGTGAGCAGGGCTTCAAAGTTCCGCCAATACGTAAATAAATTGAAATGATGCGGAGTACGGGCGTCGAGACAGGGTGATATGTGTGGCGTGCTGGCGTAATGGCCGCCATTCATCTACCGGCAACTGTGAGGGGACGAGAGTGATTTTTCATTGGGACACTGGCGTAATGCATGAACTTAAAAGTTTTGCGTTCACGTGGGCTGGTGTGTGGTTCTGTACGTACGGATTTTTGGACGGTGTTATCAAATTGACCTAAGGGACCTTAAATTTAAATGTATGGTATGGGATTGCTGTGCTGACGATATTTGCTGAGTTGGCTCTGCGTATAGCATTTGCTAATTGGGCTTTGCTTTGCTTTGTGGCTACTTTGTGACTACCAGTCCTACCGAAGTGGGAACTATGTTTCCCTACAACTCCGCTATTATTTTCTGATAAATTTCTTTAACAGTTTTCTGGTTTTCCAAAACAGTTAAATTGTTTCCCTAGGACTTCGTCGAGCTTCATTGTCTCGGCGCTTTTCTGGTGGTCGCCACTGTTGTTTCTGGCTGTCAGGTGTTGCAGTGGTTTTCGAATAGTGTGGCGGTCGTGTACCAGTCCTACCAACGGGTATCTTGTTACCAAATTGTGTCGTTGTTGCTGGGTTGTGAACAACTGATGGACACTCGCTTCGTGTCCTGTCTCAACCAACTGGCTTATGCAAAGAGTCTGTTTAGGCTCCTGGCCCGGAACATAGAGATCTCTGAACTTTAGTTTTTCACCTTTTACACATAGGTGTTTAGCAACTAAAAACTTTTACTTTAACTTCTTAAACGTAATTTCTATGTTGCGTTATTTATCTAGTATGCTCCACTACATTTCATTAATAAATACATTTTCATAAAGAAATATCTACATCAATTAACTAGCTATAGGCTATAAAGTAAATCTAAGGCACAAATCAAATTTAATTATATACAAATCGTATCAGGGCCGTAACGGTAGGGACATGTGCAAACGCAAATAAATCGCTGCGATTTTTTAGTCGCACAATCCGAGAGCGATATAAATAATGATAATAACGGATGAAAAAATAAAATAACATGCGTTTGTAACGCAATGGAAAACATTTTAGATGTCGGTGTGATCTGTGGGTGGCTGGAGTTTTTTCGAAAGTTCTAGGTTGGTTATAATTTTGCAAAAAGTTGTGAAAATTAAAGAGCAATGTTGTTATTGCTTTTTTCATATTTTGTGTTTTTTATCTATATAAAATAAAATAGCTCCTAAAAAAGTCTATTTTCAGCCTATAAGCTGAAAATAGACTTTTTCTGTCTGTGAACGGAAGGAGCTATTTTTATAGGTACCTACCTATTTAATCAGCAATTCTGTGCATATTGTCGTCAACACTTACCAGTGGAGGTCCAGAAAAATAGTCCTTTCACAGGTTAGTCTGATTTTGCAGTGATATTAATTTATTCTCGTTACTATCAGGCAAAATAAGTATACTAGTTGGTAAAGGATTGCAGCACAAAACACAAAAAACAATCGCATGTCAAACGTCAGCCCAAACTAAACGGCAAGAAAGTACCGAACGTAAGAAAATCAAAACAAACGACAATTGCAATTGAAATAATTCACCCGACAACGATAGCTAACAAAATATAGATTACAAAACTGATACCAGTCTGACAGTAAATGACATTGTCGGTACAATAAACAATAATAAATCAATCAATCTCTATTCCAACTCACTGTCAGCAAAACAAGAAAGTAATTGACGTAATTACGCGTCGACCTCAGAAAACATAAATCGTTTGACCTTAGAACTGAACCTGGGACCTTGCGTGGTTGCTCTCAAGTTGGCTGACGTCATTATTCCAAGTGTCACTGCATGAGCCATTAATGATGTTCATGAATATTGGATGTATTTGATTTTATGCTTTTTTTGCTTAGTAAATTGTTCTACTTATTGCCGTCTTGTCAAGCTATGAGTAAGCATTATTGCTCATATTCATCATTGCATTCATTACTTCTATAAGGATAAGTTTAACGGGTACAGACAACTTGCGAATGCTGCTCCGGTTATCCGCAGTGTTTGGTGTCCTAAGCCGGTCCGCAATTTATTCATATATCGGTTTGACCGTTTCTTTAGATCTTAAATAGTATTCCACAGCGCTCAGGTGGATGTTGCAACACATATCTGATGTCCACTTTAGATAATTTCTTTATTGTTATTTAGAGATACCTCATGGGACTATTCTTTGACCAAGGTGTCGAAACTGAAAAATTACGAGTATATCCCAAAACCAAATAGATTCACATTATCACACACATGTGCAGTATCAAGTTAAAACCAATAGCATATCTAGTTTCCCCAAACCCACGTAGGTAACGATCAGACATTTATTCAAATGACCATCAATAAAATATTACTGCGACATAAAAATATCAAATGCTAGGGTGTCGTGATGGATAGCGCGGACATAATTGGCCGTCCCCTACATGTTAATGAATCGTGGGTAATGAAAAATGATTGTGCAACCGTGTCGGGACATGTCCGGTGGTGCTGTGATGTATGGTCACACTATTTCGTGTAACGAATCGAGTTACAAATGGCCGCTGTTTGAAGTGTTTTTGGAGGATGAAGGGAAGGGTTGTAAATGATGGGTTGAAGATAATTTAAGTGCGTGCTGATGTCCTATTTTGAGGCCAATGATAAGCTTGTCGAGAAGTGGTAGATTTAACAGTTCCAAATTATATCGAGACTGATAGGATTATATTTATTAATCTAGCTGCACACGTGTGTTTCTATGTTACTTTACTAATGTATTAACATATTTCAATTGATTGTACTACGAAAAACATCTTGACAAAGTCCACAAATGGATGAGAGATTGGAAAATAAAAGCTAGCGCCAACAAATCTACGGATGTGACGTTTACCCTCAGAAAAGATGACTGCCTACCTGTTAAACTTGGAGATGACACACTTCCACACAGGACAGTAGAAAAGTACCTTGGCGTCTATCGCGATAGGAAACAAACGTGGAGGTACCACATTGAGAAAAAACGTGACGAGCTTAACATCCTGCTCCGAAAACTAACCTGGCTCTTAGGAAGAACATCAAACGTTTCATTAGAAAACAAAGTGCTCATCTACAAAGCTGTATTAAAGCCGGTTTGAACATATGGGATTGAGCTGTGGGGGCTCTGCAAGAAACTCAAATCTGGAAATTCTCCAGCGATTCCAAAATAAAGCTCTCAGAACTATAACACAAGCTCCTTGGTTTATGAAGACCTCAGAATTACACGAGCATCTACAAATCAAAACCATAAAAGAGGAAGTAGAACACCGACTAACGACATGCAAACACCGAATAAAGTCACATACCAACACCTTAGCCATAGCCCTAAGTGATCCAATAACCATGAAAAGGCTCAAACGCCACCACATATGGGACTTTATAGAATAAAGTAAATAGTTTTGAGAGATTCTTCGCTGGAAGAATGGACCTCAGCAGTCAATACGAGTAACCGCACAAAAAATCTGCTAAAGGTTTACAACCGATCGAAAGATGAAAAAAATAAAAAATGTACTACCAAAAGCCCTTCAATCGCACAGGAGTATTTAAAAGATTTTTTTTTGAAGAAGAAAAAATATATTTCTGTTCAACAGGAAATAAAAAAAAATAGGAAAGTTCCGCTGACCAACACAATATTTCAATACGAACTACATTTAACAACGATAAATATCCATCAATAAATTACAAGACCAGTCCTATAAAATTAAACTCTATTATTTAAAATCTCCCTTCACGCGAGACCGTTAAGACTTAACGCACGATTTGCAAACCCCATAAATAATGTAGTATAACTATTAAAACTAGCCGTATATTTTGCATGGGGTACAGATAGCGATGACCATGGGCCCCATAAAGCGAGTGATGACAAACCATACCACCATAACGAGGGAGCCCCCGATATTTTTACGTGTCTGCGCATTTTACGCCTCTTATATTAGGTGGGGTGCAAGTGAAAGGATTATGGCGTTGGTGTAAAGTTAGTGTTTTTTTTTGGTATTCTAAGCAGAATTTTACAAGGAAATTAAAGCTTTTGAACGGGCAAATGCAGTTTAATTTTTAGTCTCAATTATCTGATATCTATAAAATTCAGTAGTGCTATTTTGTACGAACGGGGCCGGACCCGCAAATCGTAATCCGCAAATGGCGTCTGTTACCGTTTTCAGTGCTACATAAAAGTTACTGAGTCGTGTTGCTGCGGTCTGTTGTTGCAATTGGGCATTGCCACTGCGAAGTTGCCGTCGTCTTCAAAGTTTTTAGTTAGTACCCGATTACCGAACTGAAAATAGAGTTTGTCACAAAAAATTACTACGACTATGATGATCATTAGTAAATAAGTTTCACAGATAGATAGATCAAAGTAAATGTAATTTATTATTAAGTAGGTAAGGCTTATTTGAAGATATCCAGAGACTCCAGAATCACTTCACACCAAGGTAACCTGTCAACTAACCTGCAGCTGCCGCCTCGCTCACGCCTCACGCCTTGGCCTTAAGGGGCTACTGTCAAATTTGGCAATAAAAATTGCTTTTATGTATAATGCCCATTTATACCACGATTCAAACATACTGGTGAGCACAATTTGAGTTATGGGTACTGGGGATGTATTTATTACTACGCTTTGTGGGTATAAGTCTTTAGTTTGATAGTGGACCACCGCACTATGGAAAATAAAGGTCTGTTTCTGATTAAAAATCAATAACTTTTTATTTCTGAATATTATGTTCTAAACTTTTGCACAAATATAGAATAGTGTATATGTTATTTTTTAACAATGAATACTATTATTCTAATGTTTACAAAAACCAATTAGGTATCATATAGTACATCAAAATACAAATCAATTTAAATAATAAAAACGTTGTGATTAAATTGATTAAAATGTTGTGATTAAAATTTAAGACCGCAATAGATAGACGCGGTTTACCGTTTTCTGACTTTATCACATTTTTACTAATTACTGCGAAAACCGCAAATATCCGCAGCTTTTTTTTATTTGATTATTTTTATGGATAGCTAGGCTACAAATCAACACTAAAATGGCATAAGCAGGGGTAAACGTGGGCAACTGTCAAAAGTCTCAATGAAATTTAAAAAAACTTTTTTTGCACCATAATTTATTTTGTAATTATTTTAAGGTAAACGTTAACATAATATTAAATACATATGAGCTGTTTCAAATACTTCAAAAGACGAGGTTTCCAGAAATATATAATACATTATACCTTTTCCTGTAACGTATAACAAGAAAATCAATTTGAAAGTGATTAAGTAAACGGGCTTAACATGGACGAATTATTTCTTAAAATATGTATTTTTTTATATTATAGTCTAGTTTGGTCCTTAAAATATTGAAAAAAAATGCCAGTAGCGACATTGACAAAAACCATTTTTAATCAGCAGTTGTTCTACGATTTTCCATAGTGCACCGTCATGATAGGCTTGAAATAGAGAGATTTTAGTAAGACATTGCACTGTGATCATTCTAGTACTGATGTGCTGTTAGTGAGGTTAGTTAATGAATACCTCTCTACTACAAGTCACAAAAATTAATCTTAAACATCTGCCTAATCCTTTGGTGAATACAGGCGTGATGTTATGAATCTCCCATTACACAATGTTCGAATAGTCACTACTTTCCGAATAAATAAAAAAATGGAATACAATTTGTATTAAATTAACTGCCAAGTAAGTTAAGGTGGATGCTCCAGGGTAGCCCGCGAAATTTAAATTTTCTTACGTTTTTTGCAATTTGCAGGCCAGTGGCCAGTGGGTTATATGTTGATTAAAATATTGCTCGCCACTGTAATACGTATGTAGTTATATAATTATAATCATTAAATCATCAATAGAACCCTTCAAGCTCATAAAGGTGCAGGAATGACTTTGACCTTGAAAAAGTAATTCCTGCACCTTTATGAGCTTGAAGGGTTTTATTGATGATTTTAATTTCGCGGGCTGCTTGGAGCATCCACCTTTTTTTTTTTTTTTTTTTTTTTTTTTTTTTTTCGGATGGGAAATCATCAAATTACTTCTCCCGCTCTGGGCGGAGCAGGAGGGAGTGTCAGACTTTTACTGACTAAAACCCATCCATGTTCCTTCATCGCCCTTTGTGTTCCGGGGTCACGGTATCTCTTTCGAACAGTCCCGCAACCCCGGCAGGCATGGAGCATCCACCTTAATGGGAGCTTAATCGTAGGTGGTGAGACAGGCCCTTAAACAAATAAAGCTTGGATTAAAACGACGACTATTTTGTCAAAACAAAACTTTCCAAACTTATGAAGGCAACATGAAAAGAGTATAGAAACATCCATTTCAATAAAACAACTTCCCACATAAACTTAATAAATACAACTCATAGAGCTGAACTACAAAACGATTGAATTGAACAATACTTTACAATCGAATGCATAATTCATACAATTCTGTTAAGCTTTCGACAATTTTACCGATACGCCCCGGGATAATGTTAATTTATATATCGATGTTTGTCGGCGCTTTGTGTTAAATGATGCTCGATTAATTTTATCGAGTTTTGAATCGAATTATAAAATGTGAAAGCGCATCTGTCGTGACTGTGAAGGGTGTTGTTATTAGTATTTATGGTAATGGTTTTATTTGTACGTGAATGTTGGTTGTTTAGATGTGGAACTATTTTTAGATTTACACTTGTACCCAAAAAAATTAAACGATCCATACATAATTATTCTGGGAATCTGTTTTCAGTAGTAACTTTTACTTGGTTCAATTTTCAACAAAAGATAATTAAACAGCGCAAGAAAAACTGTTTGATCTCTTATGAAAAACTAGAGTATGCCCCTAGCAGCTCATGCAATTGATTCGCGGAGTGATCTGAAATAACATTCTGAACTGAAATCAGGGCCAGCCTCATTGCAACTAAACAATCGACATTACCATTCATCAAAGACGAGCTATTAAAGAGAACAGAAATAATCTACTTTCATCATCAATAACTAATACCGAGCTAACAATATATCTTCCTCCCACATCTTAAAAATCAATGTACAGTCAATAACCTCATTACTCGTCGTCTGTCAAATGGTAACAACATTACGAACCCCTTTTATTTTCGTATCCAATTCGTTCGCATCAAACGGCCCGACAAAAAGCTAATTCGAACGACTGTTTGACATAACAAAATCTGAAAGGAGAAAATTCAAATTGGATCACGTCACTTACTCGAAGACGTAACACTGGAAATATAGCCGTCTCTTTCTCACGGAATTAATGACTAAAGTCGGGTTCAGCTATGACGTTTTTTTTTGTTGGCGAAATCTTGGCGCTTGGCGAAAGGCTGGTCATTAACACGTTTGCCTCATGAAAGTTAAATTATTGTTTAAGTGGAATTGGGTTTTTTATCGCTTGGCCTTTTTAAATTATGGCGTGAGGGAAATTTTTGAACAGATTCAGCAGCTGGGTTGGGTTCATTTGGCATGGTTTAGCCAGAAAATTGCTGTGTTTTAAACATCCACATATTTTGTTAATGCTCACATCTTTAGCCATATTGTCAAGTGTGCTACTATCAACATTTAAAATTTATGTTGTTTTTACTAACTAATAATTAGTACTTAAATTTAATGGTCTTGATGATTCCACAGAAAAAATACTTTAAAAATCCAACTACAATAATTCTACTTTTATATGAAAGCTACACACGATGTGAACAGACCTTCTTCCATCCAATTTTTCTCCCAAATCCCATTGTTTACCAAAACACCATACTGACATTTACAAGATTTAAACTCATTAACTTAATACTTCGAATTTCCATCAGTACCCACCCTTATACGGGCAATAAGATTATTATATTTGACAGGGTAATTCAGCGACACAGGCAGTGTCAGGCCAATCTTATTAGCCATGTAAATGAATATTGAATGAATCCATTATTTTCCAAACAAGCGATGGGGTGGGGGCGATCATATTTTAGGGAAAGAGACCGGAGATTTGTATAGAGTGGTTAATACTTTGTTTTTTTTTGTGAACAAGAAAGTTTTTGACTGCCTCGTTAGACTATTGGATGTAACAGCGACTACTGAGCACGAGGTCCCGGGTTCGATTTCCAGGTCGGGCAAAAGTGCTATTGGGGTTTTCTATTAGGAATTTTTCAGTAGTAGCCGGAGTCTGGATTTGTGCCCGTCTGTTAGTAATAGACTCGGCCTCTAATCACTTGAGACTAAGACATAACTGACGAAATGTAGGTGTATTATTAGGTACCTACACTTCTGCCGAGAGGTTGTATAGGGAATGTTATTTGTTTAGAAGTCGTAATGTTTTTCCGTCATTTCGATCACAGCCTTATCGCGTAAATGTGGCATCTTAAAGAGGTATATAGGCCCAAACCTCTCCTGTTAGACCTGTCACAGCTCAAACAATGACGCTCACCGAAGAAAACTTCCACATCACCTACATAATTACCTGACAGGTAATAACAACTCGGCGTGACACTTGAACCATAATGTATTTTAATATATAAAGTTGCGGCCATAATAGATGTGTAACCATATTTTCGGGTGTATTACGTGTTATTTATTGGCTTAAAATTGTACTCATCGCGTATATTATGTATGTTCGTAATTACCCTGCTAGCTCCCTTCTTGGTGTGTTCATATTGTGAGGTTGGGAGTTGGGACACAGAATGTGAAGTAACAGTAGGATAAGATTTTTAGAGCACTTCTTTGTCTTGAAATTTTGTGAATAATACAGAGATTTAAACAATAAACTTTATTATTATTGAATTTTAAATGATCCCACGCGAACTTACTGGGATAAAAAGTATCCTATGACCAGCTTTTTGATCAAAATTCGTTCGTACAGCCGACAGAGACAGACAGAGTCACTTTTGCTTTTATAATTTTAGTTTGAATATTTAAAAGAAAAATCGGCCGTAAACGTGCTTTCCGTAAAAAAAACAAACAATTTAAAGACAATCATTACAATATTTTTCATATCTTTGGAAACATTTATTTGTCTTACAAAATTCTAAAAACTACTCGAGAAACCATTTAATAAATGAAAGAATTGTTTTTTCTGTGTCACCTCAATTTAAAATACCCAAGTTTGAACGCATCTCAGCGCCCTCTTTCGAGCTCGATGACACTTCACTTTGTTGACAGCTCGGTGATTAATTCATATTTGGAGGGTACACGTAGAATATTTATGCGCCACGATATTTATAGTGCTGGGGCTAGACTAAAGTGGTGAATATGATTAAATTTTAATATCAAATTGGACGGGCCCGTGTTTTTTGGGGTAATGTTTTAATAAGAATACTGTTTTTGACGTGTGAGCTAACATTTAATGTTTTATGTTGGCATAATAGAGTTGGTTTGCACGTCTCTTGTTTCTTTTTGGTTAAGGGGAGTGACAATGGGCTTTTCTTTTCACAAAACGTAATTTCTATTTGTTTAAATGATAAATAGTTAAACTTATTATGTGTATAGTCAACTGCATGTAACATTATGGAGTAAAGAGCAAACACACACAATAAAGATTATTAAGAAAACATTTTAAACAATAGAGATATATAGAATAGTAAATGGTGTTAGTTCTAGAGGCATAAGTGTAAGTCTGACGACGATACATGAATTTGATATCCTTCAGCAAACACCACAAACAACTAACACCTTCAAATTCAAGCCAGAAGAGAAAAACATTTTCCTGCCTTATAAGGTTGTCCTTCCAACTTTGTAGTTGAAAGGGAATCGTATGTCGTGGTATGGATATGTGATGAAGAGGGACGAATCGCATACTACTAAAAGGGTGATGGATGTAAATGGTGATGAATGGAGAGAGAGAGGCAGGCCAAAGAAAACATGGATTGTGTGAGGAATTATATATTATACTAGCTGTTGCCCGCGGCTTCGCCCGCGTCAAGTTCGGTAACCGTCCCACTGGTGATCCAAATTAAAGGGATAAATAGTGTCCTACGTGTTAATCCAGGTTATGAGTTATCTATGTGCCAAATTTCATAATCATCACAATCACCATCACTATCACAACCACCATAATTATCACAGTCATTATCACAATCACCATCACAATCACCATCACCATCACCATCACCATCACCATCACCATCACCATCACCATCACCATCACCATCACCATCACCATCACCATCACCATCACCATCACCATCACCATCACAATCACAATCACAATCACAATCACAATCACAATCACCATCACAATCACAATCACCATCATCATTATTATCGTAATCACAACCATTATCATGGGAATCACAATCATTATCATCGTAATCACAATCATGATCATCATTATCACAATCACCATCACAATCAAAATCACCATCACATTCACCATCACTATCACAATTACCATCACAGTCACCATCACAATCACTATCACGATCACACTCACCATCACCATTACAATCACCATCACCATCGCTATCACCATCACAATCACCATCACAATCACAATCACCATCATCGTTAGCACAATCACTATCATCTATATCACTCTTATTATCATCATAATCACAATCATTATCATCACCTTCACCATCACAATCACTATCACAATCACCATCACAATCACAATCACCATCATCGTTATCACAATCACTATTATCATTATCACAATCATTATCATCATAATCACAACCATTATCATCGTAATCACAATCATCATCATCACAATATCCATCCTCGTTATCAAAATCATCATTATCGTTATCACACGCATCATCATTACCACAAACACCATCACTGTCACATTCACCATCACAATCGTCATCACAATCATCATCATCGTTGTCACAATCATCATCATCATTATCACAATCATCATCATCGTTATCACAATCATTATCATAATTATCACAATCATCATCATCGTAATCACAATCATTTTCATCGTAATCACAATCATCATCATCGTAATCACAATCATTATCATCGTAATCACAATCATCACCTTCATCATCAATATCACAATCATCATCATCGTTATCACAATCATCACAATAAATCAACAATAACCCTGTATAGAAGTCGAATCCGCTATCTTCTGGATCTCAAAATAAATGCCATTTTCGTAATCTGTACCCCTGATAATCTCGGTATCGACACCCATATTGATTTTTTAGACATTTCAACCCCATCGCAGCCCAACAGGGAATGAAGGCATTTCAGGTCCGGCACATTAAATCTTAAAATCGTTGTTTTTGTGATACACCGGACCCGATACACCATACAAACAATACCGATGTTGATTTTCAGACTTTGTTACCCCATTTCCCCCTTTAGGGGTTGAATTCTGAAAAAACCTGAAACTCATTTCTACTCATTTATGAATAGGAGTACTCCAGTGAAGTTTTTAATAAAATAGTCTAATTAATCTTGTTTCCCCATACAAACTTTAGAGCCCCGTTTCACCCCCTTAGGGGTTGACTTTAGAAAAACCCTTTCTTAGTGTACCCCTAGACCACTTCAGAAACATATGTGCCAAATTTGGGATCTCTAGACTCAGCGGTTTAGGCTGTGCATTGATTTTTAGACTTTGTCACCCCATTTCCCCCTCTTAGTGGATGAATTCTGAAAAACCCTGAAACCCGTCTCTACTCATTTATCAAAAGGAGCACTCCTGTGAAGTTTCGAATAAAATAGTCTAACTAATCTTGTTTCCCCATACAAACTTTGGAGCCCCGTTTAACCCCCTTAGGGGGTGAATTTTGAAAAATACTTAGTGCACCCCTAGACCACATAAGGAACCTACTTGCCAAATTTGGAATCTGTAGACCCAGCGGTTTGGGCTGTGCGTTGATAGATGAGTCAGTCAGTCAGTCAGTCAGTCAGTTTCTTCTTTTATATATTTAGATAGATGAAGGAAAAAGGAGTAAACGATAGCGTGAATATTGACAGGGGGAAATGGAGGAAAAACGTCTTGAACCAACCCCAAATATCATCGGACAAGAGCAGGAAAATAATGAAAAGAACACCATCACGATGGACGACGACGACGACGACGTGTCTCGATGGTGTTCTTTTCACTAAACCAAAATCATAAGATGAATCAGTTCTCAAACCCCAACAGACAGCCATCAAAACATCCCTGCACATCAGAACTGCCAAACAATTACCACACCACATGTACATACAGTACACAAAGTCTACAAGACAAGCGTCGCACCGCGATTACTCGCTATTAACCCATAGCTAGCCCCGTTTAATTTAATTAACACGCAACCGCACACCATCCCTTTCACACCCGCGGCTGAGCCCTACCTTCATCTCCGTCGCACAGTAATCTGCACACAGCCCTGCGGTCACCCGAGGCAGTTAACATGCTGGCCATTGTTTCGGAGATTTCAGTGGGCCACAAGGATAAACTTGTAGGATTAGTACATTTGTCGTGGTTGGGGTGAGAATCGCTTGGGGTTTGTACGGATAAGTCTTGTTTAGGATGGCGGGAAATTGCTGATGGAATGTTGGATTTTGGTAAGGATTTGTGGGTAGTTAGCACGTTGCTTCTACCAGTTTTGGTCTTTTGAAGTGTTAAATAGTTTTTTTGGATGTGTGACGAATGCTGATATTTATTAATATTTCCGAATAGTTGACCAGATGCGAAGATATATTCAGCGTATTGTTTATAGACCTTTAAATGGTTGGTTTTAAAACCCTTAGTATTGGTACAGCCAGGAGGGGACACGCTTAAAAACGCTTCGGCAAATGGTTGCGTTAGTGTCGATGGCATTCTAAATTCAGTCGTCCCTGAATTTGGCTGCGATCACTGCAAACGTACAGAAAACAGGACAGGCAAGACATCGTTTACTACTCCTAAAAACAGTAAATCATTCCCCAGATTTTATCAACCGATACTACATTCGTTAAAATTAAACCAACATACGGTCTCCCCACAACGTCTGGGGCTCCTACCGTGCGGAAGACTGTGCGGTTGGCCCTTAATGTGGGCCGTATTAAATTCTGTGTGTAACAGTTGTGGCCCGCCATGTTAATTTGAGACCTCTGCATTACCTACTAATATTGTCTGCTTAGTTTATGATGCTGGGAATTAAGATGTTGGTGTCTTTGTGTTGATTTCTGGAAGGTTAATTTTGTTAGGGAAGGAAAATTTTCACTTTACACATACAACCTCAAGGGTGCAGGTGTATAGACATTTAAGGTATATGTTTTGGATAGCACTGGCACTTTACTTAGCTACTGTGTGTTACTTAGCTACTGGTGTCGATTCTGTTGTGCACAAACTAAACTTAATTTAGGCTATTGCTATCTTTTTCTCTCTAATAAAACGAGAAAGAGACGGACGTAATTTAGAGCTGTCAAATTTAGTTGGAACTAATATTTCCATATAAATGAAGGGTGAATGTAAAAACATGTCGACTAAAAACATGGTGAAGCGCAAGGCATAAACTAGTTTGACATCTCTAACTTAGTTCATAGCTATAGTAGCCGTCCTTTTCTCGCACTGCCTTTTAGTAAAACGATAGCAATAGCTTAAATAAAGTTTAGTTTGTGCACAACAGAATCGACACCACTGTATAACTACTGGAACCGACTAAACTAAAACTAAACTAATGTATCATCAAGTCAAAGAAAACATTAAGAAAATCGCATATACGTCCACATTTCCACCGCTTTAAGACTAGTTAAATTTCGATGAAAACTTTGTCCCTGCAAATATACATATAAAATAAAGTCTCATCAACAAACAATTCATCCAAAACTCAGTCCGCGACCCCTAACCACAGATTCACTCCCGCTTTACCCAAAAACCAGCAAATCAACCAGAACAAACTGGCTTACCCAATCCCTTTAATTTCCCCACCTCATAGAGCTGACCACGAGATTTATAGTTTTAATAGTAGGCCAATATACCGCTGCCATTTATCTGGACTCCACTGCATTAAAGGGATTCTAGTGACCCTTAACGGGTTTTAAATTGTCCTGGATCGTTGTGGGGCGTTTAGGTCCGAATGTGACTGATTATTTACTGTAGCATTAAACGTAGTTGTCCAATCTGCGTTTAATCTTCTACCTGTTCTGTGATGTTGCTTACGTGCAAATAATTATGCTGATCAATTTGGATGCCTAGAGGTAAAAATAATGTAATTGCGAGTAAAAATAAAGATGGCGAGAACAGCTCCAACTGTTCAGCTGCTTATTTTTTAGTTCTTAGTGATCTGTCCTTTTTAAAAGATGTGTGTTTACCACCTATCTAGTATATCAACCGTTGAAGAGTGACACAAATCCTCACTCAAATTCTCTCTGCTCTTGGCCACTTGTCAGTCACTGTCGCATCTGTGAACCTAAAAGAGACCTCTTGAAAATGCCTTAACAGAATTTTCAATTCTTCACCTAACACAAAGCTAGTTCATTTCTCGCTTAGCTCCGCTCCCCGAAGTTAGGACAATGTGGGAATCACAGACGTTACCCGCTTGCATTAGTCCGGAGATTTGTGCGGGATTGAAGCGAGTGAGTTAGTGTTGGTCGTGCGGCCAGTGTCGGGATTTCAAGGGATTCCGGGATTTTGAATTTGGGTCGAATTTAGTAGTCACCTGGGTGGCTAGTAAGGATGTCATTAGTTTTGATTGTTTATAGTTATTTCGGCATGTTATTGCTGAAATATTTGAACGGGCAGCAAGGTTCTCATGGAAAATTATGATACACCTTGATGAGGAATATTTAACTTGACCCTTGGATTAAACGCAAGCTTATTTGATGTGAAATTTTTTATGCCAAAAAAGTGTAAAGAGTAGGGCGAGACAAAAAAAAAACATTCTAAGTGAATGATGGCCAGGAAGTTTTTAATTCCGATAAAACAGCTGGTATACAGAAGGAATAAACTGTTGGGAAATTATTTTTAACCCACCTTATTCTTGCAAATACCAGTACTTCAAACCTTATTTCAAACCGGAAGCTTCACACATCAAAACATCACATAACACGAGAAAATCCCGGTAAATTCTAAACCAATCAATTCCCAACTAAATCCGGCAGCATACATTAATTTCCTATCAAAACATTTCACCGTAACATAATTATGAAGCAATTTTACTACGGCCACGTAATCTGTGGCTTTCAAAACACGCAGGATTAGACCAACTATCTAATATGATTAGCATACAAATTAGAGGTTTTTAACTGAGTAGGTGTAAGTTAGTTTATGGAAGTGTTTAGTGAAGGGTTTATGAGATTACGAACGTTTGTTTACGGAGAGAAATGCGTTTGTTATGTGAGGATTATGGTGGAGTGTGGATGTGGTTTATGAGTTGGCTGTTTTGACGTCTTTCATCTTCATTATTGTCTTGCTTTTAGCTTTTTCCTACATCTACTCCTTTACTGTACGAGTACACGCTGTGCGGTTGTGAAATTCTCTTCCACCTGATATTAGAGACTGTAAAACTATTGCAGTCTTTAAAAAAGAGTGAAAGAACATTATCTGTCCAATTCTTCATAGTTGCATAGGTATTTATTATTATATATTATTTTGTAGTTTATATTTGTGTTATATATTTTGTCTTGTATGTATGTAAGTATATTCTTATATTGTATGTTATGTTTAAATTCTTTATTTGCTTTAAGTTTTTATGTATTCTATTATCTCAACTTTAACACACTATGTCTACGTCTCTTTTATCTACTCTCTTTTCGCAGGTATGCTGGCAGAGATTTCTTTAGAAATAAGCATCACCTTTGTACCTATTTTTCTATTCCTTTCTTCTTTTCTGTATGTAGTGTGTACATAAACCGTCAATTAAATAAATATCAAAACATCACACCTGGCAGAGGTGTACGTACCTAATAGTACATTCATGAGGTGGTCAGTTATGTTTAAGTCCAATGGGGGGCCATCAACCAGGCCAAAATCCAGACTCCGTGGCTGCTACTGATAATTTCCTGATCGAAAAAATTCCACAACACTTTGCCCGACTTGGAAATCGAACACAGGAACTCATGCTCAGCAGTTGACTTGTGACCAAAGGACCAACGAGGACTAAGCCAGGCCTTTAGCATAAATAGCTTATGATGTTTCAACTGGTGGGTCTCTAGCCTCTTCCCTGAGAGAAGGGATCATTATTGCTTTACCAAATCTATTTGTCGGTGTAGCTGCAGGCGGAGGCCTTTTTCTGTTTGACGTTGCTGTTTCGATGTCTTAATTTTTAAGTAGTAACATAACACTCAGTTTAAAAAAACTGCCTGTGTAAGGAGTGTTTGTAATGTGTGACACAAACAGTCATCCGATAATTCAAACTAAGCGTCTGTGGTCTACTTAAAAATCAAGTTGCTTTAAAAAACTTTATTCTATTACCAAAAAAGTAAATACCAGACCATAAAATTTGGACTCACACATAAAGAGCAGTAGTTTAACAGTGAAAAATTTACTCCGGAATGAATAAGGTCAGTAAAAATGTGTACCAGTAAAGGTCCATTTCTATGTAAATGTTATTGGGGGCGTCCGTTTAATCCTACGTTTTCCCCCGTTCCCGGGTGTGTCTGGTTTAAACCGGATTAGGGCTGCTACTAACTTAATAAACTGTGTTAACTAAAACTCTGATGGGTTTGAGGCCATTATTTTTCGGCTGATTACGTTTTCATGCATGGTTAGAACTAAATTTTAATTTTAATGGCAGTGAAAACTGTTTAGGTAAGCAGATATGTACTGTACATAATGTACAGATTATTGGCCATTAATGGTAAACCCAAAATTTTAGGATAAAGCTAGGCGCTAGCCATAATACATGTAATTTAACTACAGGGTGTAAACAACCTCATCACGAAGTCGTCAACCAAGCATTCTGTACATCAAACTGAGCAAGTTTACGCAAAATTTTTTGCTGGGAAACGACTTTTTGTTTGGGCGTGAAAAATCATGTTTTGTGGTAGAACTCAATGTAACGCACTCAAAACATAGTACTGATGGGTCGTGGAGGTGTTTACGGTAAAAATCTTGAATTAAAACATTGTATTTAAAAAAAAACTTGTCAAAAAGTTAGAACTTAGACCTCCAATATCTCCGTAACTAGAAGGTTCCCAGGTATGGTGTGGAACAAAAAAAAGATCGCAATGATGGGGAGAATAAGTGCCTTTCGGCTTCGTTAAGAGGTATTTTACACCCTTTAACTACACGGACTAATATTTTTACGTATGAAAATTCACTCCGAAAAAGTCATAATAATTTTATGATAAAAGATAAAGAAGTATTACAGATTTTAAAATCAAATCAAATCAAAAAAAAAAAAACAAATCAAATTCATTCAATGTATTTATTGTGCCTCCAAGAATATTTTGACTTAAATGCCTGTTAGTCATGGGTGCCTGTCATCATCATGATCATGTCATCAGCATGTCTTCTTCTTCCATACTTCTCTTTTACTTGTCATCTCAGCAATCACTTCCTTTTTAGACATATCATCCTTCATACATTGAATCCATCATTTCTTTGGTCTTCCTCTACTCTTATAGCCATCCACATTTATACCTACTACAAACTAGAAGTTTGGAATCTCCAATATTTTTTCATAATATTCAAGTAGTTTTCTTTTAGTAATGCCCACCCCTATGCTCTAGACTAGTGAACAGATTCCCTGTGTATCTGATAGTTTGGCAACTCCGTTAATGTTCGTTCTGATACATATTTAGTAGTAGCCGTCGCGTTAGATCGCTTATCTCTACAAGGTTACATGGGTGTTGTAGGGCTAGACTTCATACAACATTCTTTATTATGATAGAGTATGTTGTGTCTGTATTTAAAAGTTCCGAAATTATGAAAATAAATTATGAAACATTGGCTAAGCAATTAGCTAAGCGATCTATAGGGACTACCAGGGATAAAGGTGTATACCACTTGTCGTTTAAAGTTGGTTTGCAATAAAATCTGTATGTAATGTTAACTAAACAGATAATTATAAAAATAAGTTCACTTCGTTTTCTTTTGTAATTTTCAGGTTCTTTCTAAATAGGACTAATTAACACTTTCGTAGTTTTGTGTCTGTGGTTCTGCAGTTTTCTACTTTTAAGGAATATTTTAGTGAATACTTTATTGTTTACATCACTAACCTAAAAATTTACTACTTTTTGAAATATCTCGGTTTTCTACTACGTCATTCAGTTAGAAGGGAACATCTCAATTATTGTAAGTAAGTGCACAACCAAGTCCAACAAAGCCAGACTCCCATGCATTATAAAAACGTGCCTACCCAACAATAAACGTAAAACTGATATTGTTGGATCTCCACTGCCATCCACTTTCATCCACGGCCATGCACGGCCATCCTCGGCGCTCGAACAACTTAATAGAGCCTTATTCGTTCTAATAACCACCTTCACGGCTTTATCTTTATCGATAATGGCGATTGCTCTAACACTATCGCCTTTGCTTCAGAATATACGGACGAATAATGTGGTCGAGAGCGCTTACTTATTTTTTACGAATTGCTAACTAATCTTGTTTAGATGACTTGCTCTGGATATTTACGTATTTAACGCTTTTACATCTTTAACTGAACTTTGGCACTTGCAGTCGAAACTGAGTCTAAGAAAGTCTAAGAAAAAAGGATCTACACTTTCGTTGATATGAAGGACGCCACCGATGTTGTCATTAATTTGGCCTAGACCATAAATAAAATGAATATATTTCGATGCAAAAAGAATAGTTATGATATATATATATAACATCTATTCAAATATAGGTAAAGTTTTTAAGTTTGGATGTAGGGCTAACCTTCAGAACATAGGACCGGTCCTATACCAAAAAAATCTTTCATTGATGGGAAGATACACTAACCTTGAGTCGTTCCCGTGGGATGATTTTTGACGAAGCTTGTGTATAATCATTTCATAAGAACGCATACGTTTTGGTTTTGGAAATCTTCCCGCATATTTACACACGACACCTCACGACCTAAGTCCTGCAACTATCTATTTTTATTTCAATCTCAACTTTACCCTGGCCACCCTAGGTCTACATTCACCTGACCCTTCAAAAATGGAATGTCCTCAATCCGATAAGGTGGGATCACGTTAACTATAGTCGCAAATTGGAACTATGCGACACTCAACGTTGTTATTCGCTTTGCATTCAACGAGCGTTACTATCAACTCGGCCATTCGGAATCAGGTATCGAATAGGCTCGCATCGAGATAAAATTGATATCGTTAGAATCGAATAAAGTATCGATTGTCTGTACATGTCCGTAGAAGGGTTCTTAAATGGTTGATGTTTTCTGTGTTTTTATCGATTAATTGCAGGAATGTTGTGTGTGATTGGATCCGTTAGGGATGTAAGCTTTATTGGGTTCAGTGGATTTTTATTGCGTTGGATATACGGAATAGTAAACGAATTGAATGCCGTGCCGACACGCACGTTATTCTTTCAGATAAATCACGCGTAATAATATGTGAGATGCGTAAAGCGAAAATTCTTCTGTGATGTATGAGACAGTATAGCCAATACATTTATATCGTTACAGTGACAAATAACCGTATTTTGAATTATAGTCTATATGAAGAAAGGTGTATGGAAGAAGAAGAAGATATGCTGCGCCGATTCCAAATAAATTAAGGTTTGCAACAAGGTTTACAAACAGGGGTTAAACTTCCAATGTTCAATTTAACCAAACAAGAACCTTTGTTTCCACCCACAAACAAATAACTAGTGTACTCTCACTACTATACCGAATTACCGAGAGCACTTTTTATCGGTTGTCTGCAAACGCCACTACACCAGATCTATGTTCTTCGTCGACCACATTTTTATCTCACAAAGTGCTTGGGTAGACACCAGAGGAACTTTGCGAGATATTCATCATGGTCACTGAGTTTAAACGATCCAAGATACTTAGCTCCGACCTTGGAGATTCAACTCTAGAAGTTTGAAGTTAAAGTTGGTTTTTGATTGAGGGTGTTGATGTATTAAGGGTTGTATTTCATAAACTTCGGGCTTGTTGAACGCGAGAGCCACGTATAAATGTATGAAGGTACATTAATCCAAACAGACGCGCTTCTTTGTGGGCCATAGTTGAAATGGCGTGAAAATATGACTCGTTATTTATGTCCTGAGTACATGCTCCGTTTTGTACTGACTGATTCACTTTGTTGTTTGTTTATGTATTCCGTTTTTTAGTGTTGTTTGACGAAACAAGGATATTGTTTTAGTACCATTTTGACTGTTTTTTATTATTTTTTCTTGTTTAATTTTTTATATATTTTGTCATGTTTATTCTATCTTTTTGTTTGTGTTATGTCCTGGGTAAGTTCAATAAATACTTCTCTTTCTTTCTTTACTCTATTGGATTTAATAATTTATCTAAAAATGTGCCGTATTGTCTTCTTTTCAGGGTTCAACACAAATAAGGCCATTCTTCCTCATGGATAAGTAATTGAGAATTTCTCAAGCTTGTATTATGAAAAGATTTCAATGTGTTATGTTTTAATATCCAGGGCCACAGACTGTGATCCTTCCAGAGTCCTCTGGTTAGATAAATCTATGTTATTGCGGTTCTGATTTAGTAGACAAATCCTTAATTCCCATTTACTGAAAGTCTAATAAAACCTCCCAAAAGTCTGACAAAACCCCCGTACATTATTGTAACAGACCCCATATCTCACGCATCGCTTAAAGCGTTTCGTTAGAACATCTTCTAAAGCTAATACATAACAAGAATCCCAAAATAAAAAGCCGCTTGAAGCGCTGTCGGATCGCGATCACACAAGTTATGACGTCATTAGCCGCGTTCAGCGCAGCAGCTTTTTCCAGCGCGGCTTTACTCCCAAATTTATTTGACAATTATTAAGGTGTCCGCATTAAAGGAGCATTACCGGCTCGCTGCTGGTGGAAATTCATGTTTTTCTTGGGATGTTTTCACCAGTAACTCAGTATAAAGACCGACACGTGCGAACTATTAGCCTCCCGACGTTCGGATTAGAAAATAATTCACCACTCTGAATGTTATTATGGAGGCAAGTCGGATTTATTTTATTGCTCCGCGAGATATATGTTAGTCTTTCGGCTTTATCCGTACGTTTCTCCGGTTTGTTTATTGAGAAAGCCGGAGATAAACGTGTGTAGCAAATTTTATAGTGAGAGGGAGAGTCGGGGCTACGTGTTTAGACGTAAATCTTGTTAACATCCTCTGCTCAGTAATTATTGCTTTATACGCTTGAGTAACTCGAGTTCTACATGTTATTGAATGTTGCTATAAAATATTATTGATAGCGCCAATAAAACGTTATTTATGTGGGTTCTGCGTTTTTTATTATTTTTTTCTCTGTTTAACTATCCATTTGTTCGTCTATTTCTGTTTCGGGGTTGCGTATTTTGTTTTTACGGTTGTTGGTCGGGAATGGGAGGAGAGTCGTCGCTGTAGGCAGTAGGCAGTTATTCATTTTTATAGGTTGACACAGAACAGAGGGACTGCTGAGACTCTAAAAATAAATATTGAATTACTAAAGAAAAGAGTGAAATAAATCTAGATTTAATAACATTTTTACAGACTACAGGTCGATCTTACCACAAAAACGCGATGTTTTGTCATAGATACCTGAAACGAAAAAAGGAGACCTATTCAAAACTAACTACAGGATCACTTTCCCGCCAAAATGAAATAAAATCCACACAAAACTAAATCTAATTACCGCTGTCGCGAACAGTTTCTGCTATTTTTCACTACCCTCCACTTTCAGCGTTCCACATTACCCATGTAATTGCCCAGGTGCTCGTAAATAATACCCGTGCTACCCGTTACCCGGGCCGAAGAATCAGGTACCCGGCTACCCGGGAATATATTGCGGATGCACCGACTGCATTACTCTGGCAGTCTCTGTTTTATTTCTGTTAATGGGCAGTGTGCTTTATAGGGTCATTTTGGGGTTCTCCTGGACAGTTTTATGGCTTGGCATTAGAATGGATGAGCTTTAAATAATGTTATGAAGGAATGCTTGAATAAGTGCACTTTTCTTGCATAAAGACAGCTTCCATCATCAAAACTGAAGAACAACCAAACTTGCCAAATGTATTGATGATCGCAGTTTCTATTATATGCGTATGGTAGAAAGTAACAGAACAGGAACGTAAAACAATCTTTTGGGTCATCATCACCATCAGCGTACAGAGTCCACCGCCGGATATAGGTCTCTCTATAATCACACGCCATTCAACGCGATTCCCGGCAAATAATGTCATCCAGCTGTTCTCAGGACGATGTGGTTTACGTTTGCTAACTCGTGGTCTCCACTCAGCTCGAATTCATTTTAATTTGCTGTTTCTTTGTTATGGAACTATGGAACAGAGTTTAGCCACGAACCAACGGTTTATAAGGACATTTTTTAGGGACATCTAAATAAACAACATCTTGGAAATTGAAACAGGCATAAAGTAAAAATAATTCATACCAAAATTAGTCGCACATTAACTGATGAAGACCAACCTTCTAGAAAAAACATAGACGTATCCAATCCAAGTCCAATAACTTTTTCACTAAACAACAATCCATAAATTGGGCATAAGTTCTCGTAAGCCGTAACTACCATAACTTTGGCCTCATAATCCGTTGAGGCCATACTTTAGCTTTATGGCCTAGTGGACGGGCGAGCAGCGAGTTACTGGAGGCGAGTAAGCTAATCCATTTTCGTTTGTGACTTCTCTGTGTGCAGTTAGGAATTTTTTGTTAGAAGAAAAGTCTAAAAACTGGACCGTACAAAGAGTACCAATATTATTTCAGGTTACATAAATTTCAATAAGTTAAATGCTGCTTCTAAATGTCATAACTTCTTAAGGTGCTTTGGGTAAGGATAAATTGGGAAGAGCATTCCAGAGGCAAGATAGGCAATCGCTCCAAAAATATACTGATATTCAGTTGCATTCGGTCAGACTGGAAGATGACCCCGACATTATGTTCGAATGGGAAAGCATTTAGCATACCAGAAACCTCAACCGAACAATTCTTGAAACTGAGAATCGAAAAAATATCTTCGGAAGCTTTCTTTTGTTTCCTGAAATACAAAGACAAACACTGATAAAATTTCTCAAAATTTGTTTCAAATTAATGTAAGTTTATTAACCCTGACATTATCCTAAAGCCCTCAAATTATTCCGCTTAAAGCCCCATTTCAGAAACTTCGCAAACATATCTCAATCAGCGCTTTAAACATACGAAATCACAGTGCCCGGGTGTTTCAACAAATAAGTGCTTGAAGCGATTTATTCGAGCGATAAGAGCGCTAAGTGCTGCACGGTGCAAATATTTCGCGTCTAAGTCTTCCTTGCGTTAGTTAGCGCTTACTTACACTCGCTTACGTCGGAGTTTCGCGTGATGTATGCGATGGGGTGGTTCTAAAGATAAGATTTAAGCGATGAATATTATTTACTTTCGGTTTTCCACTGCCCGATTAGCATGACCACCGTATGTTGATTCTCTTTCGTTTCTATGGTGGTCATGCTTCGCGGGCTGGAATACAATGCCCTTCCAAAATGCCCATAGACGCATACATTGGCCGGTATGATATGATTGATGACAGGTCTAGAGATGGCCGTTTTGCTACAATTTCCACATTCCTCAAAACTTCAATTTCGTCTGCATGTTTATGACGAAGTTTTTTTTTGTATTATAGTCGTCGTATTATACTATCGCTGTTGTCCATGACTAGCATATTCGTTAGTAGCTCATGCTGGTTAACAGCGTTTGAAGTCCTGGATGAATTAACCTGGATAAGACGAAAGTAATGCATCTGCACTCACCGCACAACTTGGTAGCGAAGAGTGTCAAGGGCATGGATATAGGTATCGTTGGTCACACGTATGAGTGCATGCACGTTAAAAATGTAAATTGTGTCTGTGAACAGCTTCAGTTTGTCAACAAATTTAAGTATCTAGGTCTGTGGGTGGACCGCAATTTCAATTGGAAAACACAGGTTGACACAGTGTGCACAAAGCTTAGGGCAGTGTTAAGTAAGTTTTATATACTGAAAGCGCCGCTGAATAGGAAAACGCTGCGTGTCATATATTTTGCTCTTGCCGAGTCATTGCTATCCTATGGATTGAATACCTATGGCCGTACGTTTAAAACCTACCTTAACAGTATTAAATCGCTGCAAATTCGTTTCATGAAATACCTTGTCAACCCACAAACAAAACTTGCTTGTAAAGAAGACTATGAAAGGCTTTTTGTTGTATGTAAGGTGCTTCCTGTACATGAGAAGGTCAGGTACCTGCTGGTTCTAGAACAGTTCTATAACAACCAATTCAAAATACAGGTGCAAAATAGGTACAACACTAGAAGCGTCAGAGAGCGTAAACTTGTGCGGCCACCAGCAAAAAATTACTATGGCAAAAGAACCAACAAGTACTTGACCCCTACACTTTTTAATAGTTTCGATTGGCTGAGAAAGGATAATAATAAAATTAGTAAACGAACACTAAAATATAGGTTAAAGACTGATTTCCTCAAAGAAGTGGTCGCAAGATGTGAAAATACCCACTAATTTTGTTATTTTTGTTATAATATAGGTAACTGTTGTGTGTAAAGTTAAACGTTGTAATGATTGGTTAAACACGCATCGGGAGGGGTTTGCGATCACTTTGAAAAATCGAATTTTTTTTTTTGTTACGGTAGATTATATTATGATTTCTTCTTCTTCTTTTTAGATTCTGTATTTAAAAATATAGATTTTAGAATGAATATTTAAAAAAAAAAACAAACAACATGCAACAAAAAAATTTTTCTTGATAAAGTTCAATTTAATAAATTATATCAGCTCATGCAAGTGATTGCAAACTTTTCTTGATGTGTGTATGTACTCATAGTTATCACTGAGTTAGTGACTCATAAGTCAGGAGTCTGTTATCTGTTTCTATTGTAACTTCTGAATAATTATCACGGCCCGGCCTGCCGCCGCCGCGCCGCCACAACATCTGCTACTTTTATTACTGGCATAATTTACTGCCTCTATTAATTATTATGTGCTATTGCAATTTGAACCAAAAAATGTATTAAAACAAGCGCTAATCCCGCCGACAAACTGTTACGCAGTTTGGTGGGTGCATAAAATGTACAAAATGTTTGGTCCTAATAAAATGATTATTTATTTATTATTTATTTATTTATTTAATTCTTCGAATTTTTGGTTCTAGAACATGGTGGGTACCTCACAATGTTCTACTTTACCGTTTTGGAAGCAGTAGTTATGAACTAAACGACACAAAGTGTAATGCCTGACTGGGTTCGCCTAGGTTTTAGAAAGTCTCTCTTGTTTATACGATTTACGTTTGAAGAAAATGTACCCGCTTTTCTTTCATCCCTTGCACCACCGTAGCGCACCTCTGTCAGTCTTAACTGGGTTGCTTACGATTTACGTACATACAACGTTACCCGAGTATCGCAGGCACTTATTAACATCTATTTTAGTTAAACGCGATCCTCACTTACCTAGCTTACAGTTAATGACCAAGTAATGATGGAGGTTTAGAACTGATAGTCAGTTGATGTTGATTTGGGAACTAAATTGATACTCGTTACCCTTTAAGTAAGATGTTTAGTGATTTGCAACTTAATGTTACTCACAATTTGAGTCATAGATCAAGATTAGTAGTCTCGCACCTAATTTTTCGGATTCATGTGCGTATTGTGTATTTATCAGTTGCTTTGGCGAAGGAAAAAATTCGTGAAAACAACCAAACCAGCATGCCTGAGAGATATTTCTCGAGAGGCTCATGGGCGGCATAAAAACTCTGACACCAAGTCTTCTGTCACTCTTGAGTGTCACAACGTCATTCGAATATGCAGAATCCGGTTAGACTGCTACTTGACTCCAATATAGTTGGAAAAGCTACGGAGACGATGAGAATCTTTTAAAAAATTACTCAGAACTACATATAGAAGGTCTGCCTGATTGATTACTTCCTTACTAGTTTACCACTTTAGTTTTTGTTGCAGCTTGTTGCACGTACCCACCCTAAATTAACAAGAATATTCTTACGTGCCCTGGAATCCCATAAAATAAATTGCCACAAATAAACCGATTACTCGATAAATTCAAAAACAGCAAAAAAGTAGCCTGGACAAGAACAATGCCACTAAAGCTTATTACCAGTTATTACTAAAAAAAAACATAACTTAAGTAGGTACTAATAAAAAAGGACGAACGGATGGACAGACGAACCTTGCGGCTACAGTAACATATCATTTTATATGAAGACCGCAGAGGGTATAACGAAGGGAACTTTGTGATAATAATAAGGATATTATTATGAAAAATTGGTCTGTCGGTGTGTGTGTTCAAGATAATCGAGGATATGAATCAAGTTTTGCCGACTGTGGTGGTGTAAAAGAGGTATTAACAGAAAGCAATTAAAGAGACTGGTGTCTTTTATTTGAAAAGGTAATGTGATGAATCCAAAAAAAAACCGTTATAGTTCCTAGTTATTTATGAAACGGATGTAAATTGAAGTAGAAGAAAAATCAGAAAAGGACTACCTACTTACCAAGTCAAGTTCTTTTTAAGGTTCCGTTGCTAAATGGCAAAACCCTTATAGATTCGTAATGCCCGTCTGTCCGTCTATCCGTCCGTTTGTCACATCCATTTTACTCCGAGGCTGTTGGCACGACACAGTTGAAATTTGGAGAGCAGGTGTCTCTTACTGTAGGAACCGCTACCGCTACTGCTATGTGAAATTACGAATAAAAAAATAGTGATGAAAGACATGTAACATAATGACCTATGAATGGGTGTTAAAAATATTGCTACGGAAGCCTCTGTGTGCGAGTCCGATTCACACTTGTTTAATTAATTGACGACTATAATAGGAGTAAATCACAAGGGTTGATAAAAGAATTCGGTATGAAGAACTTACTAAGCTTATAAAACCTACAATTGCCAAAGATGTAGCAGTTTCTATCTGATATACGCCATTTAATTCAATTTTTCGGCCCCGTTATTTGGCAATTTATTTTTTTATCAAAAACCACATTAGAATTTAAAAGCATCTCCAAATCACCATGCACTGTCACCATCACGTACCGTTATCCAATTACGTAGACACAATAATCGATCCACGAACAAAGCGATGCATCGATTTCTTTTATCTGTCAATCAAAATCGATTGTTACGACTGATCGAAGCGGACACAACTTTGCTTTTACCGCCAAGCTTAGACTTATTCAACCATATCATTGTGAACTTAAGAGTGAAAATTAAGTTGAGTGAGTGTAAAAATAAGTTGGTGTTTAAACTAGTGACGTGATGTAGATTGATTGGCGGCAGATCGAGATAACTCAAGCTTTGGATATGCGGCTACCGGTCAGATAGCAAGGCAAAATAAAAGAGAAACATTTGTAGACAATGGCGATATTAATTCTGGATACGACAATCATACTGAGTAATAAATGTTCTGGAGTTATGGTTGTTGGGAACCTGCGTGAAATGTGAAATGGCATGTGAGACAACAAAGCTATCGTTCGTCACGATACATTTTTCAGCTGCTTTTTGTACGAATTTAATTTTACGATTGTTTTTGTTTCAGAATGGCGGTGACTACAATGTCAATTCGGAAATTGACGGGTGATATTTTCACTGTGGTGTTGTAATAAGATTTTTTGAAATGTAAGTACAAGAGTCAACTGAAATGTTTTGTTCGACATGTCTGAAATAATAATGCCTTGGTTTACCTACACCATTATGGGTTTACCTAATGATTGACAACTCCGGGAGTACAAAAATCTGGCTAAAAATGTAAATTAATGTTAATTAATTTAAGTATATAATAAAGGATGTAATGTTAATGCACAAACATAAGTGTATCCTCTTCTGCAAATCTTGCTTTCAAAATTAGGTTTGCTGTAAGAAAACCCAATTCTGGGTTAAGCTTGCTTTTGTACATAAGCTATATTACTGCAATTTATATGTATATATTTGTTTTCTGTGTGCAATAAAGGGGTGTCACGGGTGTCCGGGTGTACGGGTATTGTATAAGGCGACTAATGTCTGAGGCAGAACACCTTGCGCCTCCGTAGACCAGAGAATGGGCAGCAGCGTTTTCTGTTAGTCTTTCATTCATCACTGCGATCTCCAATCCGCCTGCCAAGCGTGGAGATTACGGCAAATTCCTCCCATCATGGGAGAGGCTTATGTCCAGCAGTGGACGTTATGGGCTGTTGTTGTTGTTGTGCAATAAAGAATAATAATAAGAAATAATGAATTCAGGTAAATCAAGTGTCGTAATCAATACTGCTTTAAAAATTAATTATAATTCTCTATAACCTGCAAAATAACACAATATTTTAAAACCATCATTACTCTTCCAGATCAAATTACAGTAATATCTTTCTTAAATCAATTACGACCAATACGCTTGAGTAAAAAGAGCTAAGACAGAAGCTGTGAGGCCGATAAAACGCGCTCGTATATTACATTCATTACGATAGCATTAAAATGATGGCGGGTGATTCGTTAAATTTTATCCGGTAGCCGATTGGGTTGTGGGTAGCGACAGCAAAAGAGTGTAACAAATAATTAAAAAAAAAGAAATATTTTCGACAGTGTCGAATGCAAAATGCAAAAAAAGCAGTTCTTCTCATCTGATCTTAGATGATTTAAAATTATTGCTGATGTAATAAAAAACAAGAAAGTAAATTAAAGCTATAAGGAGAAGGTCAGATAGGCAGTCACTCCATACATACACCATTATTTTTAGGTCATTCAAAAACCGAAAGCCTTATTATATTTTTACTATTGATTTTTTTTGAAAAAAAAAAAAAATTTTTTTTTTAAATAGTCCAAACCGTTTTGAGTTTATGACTTTCAGTTCCAGAACGACCTAAAATTAACCGTGTTTATAATACTCGCATTCATCTGAATCCGATAGAAACAGAGTTAGGAAAAGAGTAGGCCGATGATAATTATTTATTTATTTAAACTTCATGTACAATAGTGATACATAAGCGGACTTAATGCCAACAGGCATTCTATACCAGTCAGTATTGATTGATTATGATGATGAAGGACCTCATTAATAGTAAACTTAATCTTAAAAACTGTCTTGATTACCTAAGATTTACTGTTTTTAAAATCACCATAACAGACCGGTTTTATAGACCATAAACTTTACAACGTCAATCCAAGTGCTGTGCTGTTACAATTTTCTCGCTTATATTTCACCTTACATCAGTTTATTACTTGGTATAAAACTACAGGCTAATTACACTGTAATTACTTTAATACTTGATGTGCAAAAGGAATACAGCATGCCATGTTTGGCTCGGAGCTCATAACTCTTCGTCTAAGGTGTCATTAGAAAAAATCGGCCAAGTCCGACTCGCACACGGAGGGTTCCATACCACTGTACCACTTGTTAGACGTTTGATTATACTGCCATAGAAGACGAGCTTGCAGACCCATATGGTCTAATGATATTCAGAAGATTGCGAGTAAGTCCTGGTTGAGACGAGATGAGAAAGAGGCCATATACTCTGTAGTAAGTGGAAAAATTGGTGGCCTGCCAATGATTCAAATGTCTCGCTGATGGTGGCGGGTGTGTCGGGTCATTTAGTTTCCTTCAATATGGTTGAGTTGAATGGCGCCGGTACACGCGTCTTGTTCGTGATCGGGCGCTGTCAGTTGGGACTGGTCATCTCTTAACTGCCACGGTTCATTTTAATTAGTTTATTTTTAATTTGTTGATTTAATGTTTTACTCTGGACGCTCATAATGTGCACGTCTTTCTACATCGTTCTCACATATATCTATAATCTCAACATGAATGATGTAACCAAGATTTTGTAACAATATTTTGATTTAAAAGAGTGTCCATGGAGTTTCTTGCCCGTTCTTCTCCATAGAGATCTACGCTAGGGAATGGGCAACTACAGTACTTTCTCAAGTTATTATGTCTTGTGTCTGGGACTGTAGCTTTGTTTTTGTATTTTTGACATTCAAAAGTGCCGTAATGGTCTAATTGAAATAAATGATTTGAGTTTGAGTTTGATTATTATTTAGTGCCATTTTTAAGATCGAAGAAAAATACGCCTTTCTTGTATGGGGTTTAATTTTATTTTTATTATTTTTTGTTAAAGTGGCAGTAATGCGTAATGTGTAGTTATGTAATTTTCACGTATGTGTAATTTTCAAGTATCTAACTATTACGATTCAAAAGGTACAGCCTTGCGACAGACTTACTACGGACAGACTGACAGTGGAGCCTTAGCAATAGTTTGCCGTTGACACCCTTTTGGAACGGAACCCTGAAAACGTAATACTTAAGTGTTTTTAAGTTCAGACAAAATAGGTAGATTGAATGTTAGAAGTCAGGAGTAATCGTTCAATGATTACGTGGTACATACAAATTATAATCGTTTTCCTATTTATGGTTACCGAAGCTGTGGCATTTTTTAAGTGACTGACAGCGTCCGTTACGCTTGTAGACTTGCGTCTGAGTTAAATAAATGGCATTAATCTTTTGTTAAGAGAGCTGGTATTTCTTGTTTTATTTTTTTTGTCAGCTTTGCCATCCAACGTGGCAATTTTGCCAGTCTTCTGCGACTTTTCCCGTTGACAGCTATGTAGATGCATTTTTTTTTAGGCTCTGTAATGATTTTTCCCTTTTCATACTTAGCGCGCCCTCGCCGCGACCATTCGCCTGTGATACTACAGTTCAGATTCACTTGTTTCTGTACAACATCGAATCTTGTATTGTTACATTACAGGTGAATCCTGCAAAAGAGGAAGCACCGCTTTGATTGTTTCTAAATGTTGAGAGCCTAGAAACTGGAACTATTTGCTCGATATGTTTATTGCTTGACCACTAGTTGTTACCGTAATCTGTGATATTCAACTAGTTAAGGCTTTATAAACTTACCAGTGATTAAATCAGGAAATGTAGCACCATAAACACTAATACACTTATTTTAGATTTACACCGTGACCTCAAACAAATAGATTTAAAATATTGAATATTTTTTGCCCTACTGCAAAAAATCCATGTAAAATAGTGTCAATACAGCTGCATTCGGCTACTCTGGAAACCGACCTCAACATAGGAGAAAAGGCTAGGCGTATATGATCTTCTTCTTGTTCTTCTTCAACCTCAGACCACCTAATGTTGAATGTAAATGTCTTCCAAATATCTCCATTTTTGGCGGTTTTGTGTCATGGTTATCCAGTTTCATCCGGTCACTTTTATAAGACCGTCTGTAAAAGGCAACAACAACAACAACAGCCCATAACGTCCACTGCTGGACATAAGCCTCTCCCATGATGGGAGGAATTTGCCGTAATCTCCACGCTTGGCAGGCGGATTGGAGATCGCAGTGATGAAAGACTAACAGAAAACGCTTCTGCCCATTCTCTGGTCTACGGAGGCGCAAGTTGTTCTGCCTCAGACATTAGTCGCCTTATACGACACCCGTGAGTGTAATGGGTTTGTTCTATTCTACTCTGCCGGATACCACACGGCTACGGCACGGCACGGCTGTAAAAGGCGTATTATGCTAAACTATAAAAATCTCTAACATTTATTATTTTTATCCTACCTATCTAACCAACCTTTTCTGCCAACCATCCCACCCAAGTATATCAAGCGATCGACGTCGCCCGCAACCGGTCGCCGACTGTCCAAATGATATACTTTTGACAGCATAGATACAGGACTGATAACAGTGACAGCGGCAATCCGCTCACAATGTGAACTGATAAAAACGAATGTATTGTCACTAATGTAACTAGCTAGATGGAGTCAGATTTAGAAGGTGATTAGTTTGTGTGGAAAGCTGCGTAGCTAAGCTAAGAGAAAGGATTTGATTTTGGCTAAAATAAAGACAGAAAGAAAAAGTATTTATTTGACTCGCACAAGACAAAAGAAAAAGGTTCAATTAACAATAAAACAAACGAAACAAGTACAGTACAAGGAAAGTACTGTAGGAACGAGGAAATTATGCGGTGAAGAATCGGGTCTTGTGGAGAAGTTTGGTGCTGTCGGAGGGGGCAGTGTCACAAACTTCCTGACACATACTTTTAATAAGGATTCAGTAGGTTCATGTTTGCAGACCTTACAGCGATGAAAAAATATGATTGGGCATTGCACTTTTTAATGGAAATGTTGGTAAATAAAAAATGCCGAATAATTTCATCGAATCATGTTTTTTTTTTCAATACGGTAAACGTTTTTGTTATGAGATAATGCTGTATAAGGATGGTGATTCTTGAAAGGTGGGACGTTAGGTATAATTATTTTCGTTATCTTTCACAGAAAATGTCTTTGATAAAACTTAATGATTATTTTACCACATAGGTACAAGCTTCGTAATAATTTAACCTTACAATCATGTTACGAACAATCATTTACAACTTAACATATCATAAGCTGTCAAATTAAAACACAGCTGTGTCCTACATATAAATACAATACCAACTTATAATTAACCAGAATAAATTTGCCTTATTTACCCTATTTCCATGTGATAAAGACTATTTTTGCAGATACCACAAGTTTTCCAGTTAGATAATGTAAGTTTGTAAGTATATGGAACTAATATTATGAATTAATACGTCATGTAATAGATCAAAGTAGTGCAGGAAGTACTTAATAACGTTGACAACTTCAAGTAAACTGCATAATAATGCCGTTTTCAATACTGATCTAGTTACGTTAAGTGAGCAAAATGAATTACCTACGTACTGATATAGGTTCACACATACATACCTATTATTATTGATTAGTTACATCATTTATGTAATTATATATATTGCTAGCGACCCGTCCCGGCTTCGCACGGGTGTCTATGTGATTCAGGAATAATGTAGCATTCTAATGGTGAAACAATTTTTGGAATCGGTCCAGTAGTTTTGGAGTTTATTCATTACAAACATACAAAAATACAAATCTTTCTTCTTTACAATATTAGTATAGATCATCATCAGCCTATGAATGTTCCCACTGCTGGGACACAGGCCTCCTCTTTATGAGAGGGAATGGGCTATAATCCACCACGCGGGCCCAGTGCGGGTTGGTAGATGTCACATGTCTTCGAATTTTTGGTTCTAGGACATGCCAGTTTCCTCACGATGTTTTCCTTCACCGTTTTGAGAGCAGTGGTGATGAAATAAATTACACAAAGTAATGCGCCTGTCTGGGTTCGAACCCACGACTTACTGTTCGTAAGTCGGGGCCGACACCACTGGGCCACCGCTGTTCTCAATTAGTATAGATATATACATATAAATATAATTTATATATATAATATATTTATTTATATAATTATATTGTTTTCTATTTATATCTTTTATACCCAAAAGATAATTTATATGCCTGGTTTTGACAGCCTCTGTTGTCAAAACGTTGAAGAAAAAATCATAAGGAATCTATTTAAAGAATCTAATAGACACATGACGTAGCCACGAATCCAAATTGTGATTACGAGGTGAATTACAACCCACTTCTTCGTGAAGAGAGGGTGCCTAGAAGGAATCTGATTACAGCTTAAACCAATATTGGAAAATATGTACCTTATTACCTTTTTTTATTAATTTCAGTATCTACATATTTTATTGACGACGAAGATGAAATAATAATATGAAAAGCCCAATGATGATGAGATGACATTTTTAGATTATCATAACAATAATTTACTGAGGCGTTTGGGCATTAGGTATTCAGAAGTAGAAGAAGATAACAAAATGCAGGTAAGTGTCGATCGATGAGCACAAAATATTCATGCTCTCTTCATCCATTTTAAGATATGGAATAATCTTTTGGGGAAACTGTACCCTACGAGAACAGGTGTTCAAAGCCTAAAACTACCTACCTACCTACTTAACATGAAAGTGACGGATAGTTGCGTTCCTGTGCTTAAGTCCCTAAAACTTTTAACTTTCCCGTGTATGGTATATACTAGAAATAGCACTCTTCGTTAAATGTAACATGCACCTTTTCACCTCAGTGTCAGAGACTAGGAAGAGACCTATTAGAAGTCAGTACAAACACTTACTACATGTTTTGAGATGTAATATTGCTTTGCTCAAAAAAAGTGTTATTAGTATTGACCAAGTATTTTTAATAAAGTACACAATATTATTAAAAATGACACAATTCTACATTTTAAAAAGAGACTGACATCACTACTAATTGCAAAATGCTATTATTTAGTAAATGACTTTTTAAATGACACTGACTTGTAATTTCATAATTTAATGTATGGAATAATTTAATTAATATTGACATACCTAATGTTCTTATTTTTTCAATGTTTCTAAGATTATTTTTCAAATTGTATGTAGTAGAGTAATTTTTTTTATATTATGAATCTATCGTTTTAACTGTAAACCATAACTTAATTTAATTTTAATATTCATTAGATAACAATTTAATTAATGTTTGCATGCCTAAAGGTAGATTGTACAAGGCTCACCCATTTTACTGTAACAACTTATTTTATGTACCTGCAATCTATGCAAATAAATTTGACTTTGTCTTTGACTTTGAGAAACAAAAAGCTATGAAAGTGACTGCTCCAAGATATCACACGTGACCACACTTCGAAACTCCTCTACAAACAACATTTTATATCCCGCTTTGTTCGTAAGATTTTAAATTGAATAAGAAATAAATCTTGTCAATGTTTTTTATGGGATGCTGTGAGCGTCTCCGTGTCGCCTGTCAGTCTTTCCATGGTTTATCTTAGTTATATTCGTCGGAGAATCACAAAAAAATGTCACCATGACTAATAGGTATATTATGCGTTTATATAATCAGGGTACTGTTTTCTAATGAACTGGAATAGAGGTTGGAGTTTGCTGCGTAGCCATTGCGTCATTGATATTCAAGTCGACACTTCACTCCTTTAATTGTATCCAAATGCAGAAATAAAATAAATAAACAAAACATTCAGAAACAGGTACAATGAGTACATAAGAGAAAGTCTGAAGTTGGCGCCGGTGACTGAAAAGTTGTGCCGAAATCGGTTGTCGTGGTATGGGCATCTGATGCGGAGGAATGAGGAAAATGTAGTTGGGAAAGTTTTGAGCATGAATGTGGATGGGTATAAGAGTAGAGGAAGATCATAGAAATGATGGATGGACTGTGTTAAGAATGATATGAAAGGAGGTGACTACTGAGACGACAAGTAACAGAGAAGTCAAACTCAAAATCAAACTCAAAGCATTTATTTCAATTAGACCATTACGGCACTTTTGAATGTCAAAAATAAAAAGTATAAATGAATGAATAAAAGTATAAATAAAAGTATAAATGGCAAAATAAAAAGTAAAAAACAAAACTACAGTCCCAGTCACAAGACATAATAACTTGAGAAAGTACTGTAGTTGCCCATTCCCTAGCGTAGATCTCTATGGAGAAGAACGGGCAAGAAACTCCATGGACACTCTTTTAAATCAAAATTTTGTTACAAAATCTTGGTTACATCATTCATGTTGAGGTTATACATATATGTGAGAACGATGTAGAAAGACATGCACATTAAGAGCGTCCAGAGTAAAAGATTAAATCAACAATTTAAAAATAAAGTAATTAAAATGAACTGTGGCAGCTAAGAGTTGACCAGTCCCAACTGATAGCGCCCGTACACGAACATGACGCATGTATCAGCACCATTCAACTCAACCATATTGAAGGGAACTAAATGACCCGACACTCCCGCCACCATCAGCGAGACATTTGAGTGAGCATGACATTCTCTCAGCCACCAAGGCATATTCAAGTCAAAGAAAGATAACAGAATGCTAATGCTTTACAGTACATGGTACTCACACATGTGCTATGCAATTATACAATACTAAGAGATGGAGTCTATCAAGTGTGGATGAACATGACATGCTACACCAACTCAAAATAAATTGAGAGAAGGGCAGGAAGAACGATGACATCCAGAAACAGGTACAGTTAAACTAGAAATCTATACGCTAAGACGCGCTAGCACGAACGTCGTGCCACACAAAAGCATAGCTTCTAAGTTTTGTAATTTCTTGGAAGCCGGTGATTACCGAAGCGAGTACTTATCGCAGATGGCGAAATACAAATAGGTATATTACAAAATATTAGTAAAAAGGGCGTTAATCACCCTACAAGGTCATGGTGTCGTGATGCAGAATAATTCAGGAGGTGTAATGAAACATCAAGGTCACTAATATTATATTATCTAATTTGCTAAATGGGTAAATGATTAGGTATTAATATACTGTGAAAGGTTAGCATTGGCACAGCTGGCTAGTGAAGAGCAGTAATGAATAATAGAAGAATATGAAAAGTGTTAATGCTAAACTAATGTGTAGAGACAGATACAACGGTGGATAAATCAAGTAATTTATTGGTTAGTGTTAGCTACTGTAGGAAAATGAACGCACAATATAAACACCATTGAATCACTTATCTTGAAATTCTTGAAACTCATAAGAATTCATCAAAATGAAATAAAATTCGGTGATATCCGTGGTCCACAATATTCTACTGAGTCACTGATGGTAAGAGAAGAGGTGTTGAGGACATGAGGTGAGGTGGGAGAGATGAGGTGTAAGACCAGTGTTGCAACTGTGTTTGCTCTGCTGTGATTACCAGCCTATTACCAGCAAAATCTGCTAAGAACATTATATTCTATAGGCTCCATGTAATATTAATTAGAAGTTACAATCCATTTGTAGTTACCAAAATTTAATTCAGAATAGTGTCCATCGTGACTGTAAGGAGGCCTAAATTTAGCAGTAATAAAATTTGAATAAAACGAGTATGAACCTCATCGGACAACATCACTAAAATATATCAGTCTAATTGCAACTGCTGATCTAATAAACTGATAAATAATTAAAGAGTCCCTAAGGTTCAATGCGGTCGAAAACTATTAACCTAATTACATAGTAATTGTACCACACACGAATTATTCTTTAGTTGCGAAAACAGCGTAACGGTGAGAGGACGCGGAAGTGGGAATTGGAAAAAATGGAGTAAGTAAATGTTATTTTATTGCTGAAGTCAATGTTGTCTTTTAAAGGATAAATAATAACAGTTTAGTTTAGTTTATTTATTAAAAATTACCAAGAATTACAGGTCAGATGAACATCCCTTGATAATGTACCTAAATAACGTGATTTTAAAGAGCTTCAAAAAATCTTAAAGACTGGGCTATCACAATTTTATAACACTCAAATTTAGATTTTTTTTTGAAAGCTCCCTAGAGAAATAATCAAACTTCCTCGGGCACATATTTTTTTTAAATTATAAAATTAAATTTAAAAAAAAAATATGCCCGAGGAAGTTTGATTATTTTTACAAGGAGCGCTCTTTCTTGTATTTGAGTGTTAGTGCGACTTACAAACAGTAAGTCGTGGGTTCGAACCCAAGCAGGCGTATTACTTTGTGTAATTTATTTCATCACCACTGCTATCAAAACGGCGAAGGTAAACATCGTGAGGAAGCCGGCATGTCCTAGAACCAAAAATTCGAAGACATGTGACATCTACTAATCCGCACTGGGCTGCGTGGTAGATTATAGCCCATTTCCTCTCATAGAGAGGAGGCCGCGTGTGAACAAAGGCTGATTATGTTAATCAGGAATGTTACCAACAAAAATGAAGGCAGTGGCGGTAGCCTTTATATATTTGCCAAAATATATAAAAACTAGTATTTGCGTGGGTGCGCTAGCTGCGCGCAGCTCGCGGGTTTCGTGTTTTTGAGAAGTATTCCTTACCTTTATAAAATTTTGAGAATCCATAAGAATCTTTAAATGAATTGGAAAATTCATTGGAGTCCTTAAAAGATTTTGAAAATTATGTAAAATCTTTTAAATGTTTTGATAACCCTTAGGAACCCTTAAAACATTCTAAAAACTAATAAAAAAAAAGTAAAGAAAAAAAAAACCCATAATACAATGTAAAACCTGATTTAATATAACCCTAAAGTTTGCTTGTCGTCGCCCCTGAGTTACGCTTCACCCACTCAACCTTCGTTACGCTACGGACAGGTTATAGACAGGTTTCGCGCCTACTATAGTTTTTGTTTAAACATCTAATGGCTATCTCTAACCGTTACGAAGTTACAGCCCTTTCAATTTTAGGGGAGGGTGGGGAAGGGAGGGTAGGATATACAAATTTCAACGCCCCTCAATAGTTTTAAGTAAGAATCAAAAGATTTTTCAGTAATAAAAAAAGGGGTGAAGAGGGGGGTTGAAGGGGGGGAAGAGTGGGTTGTTTTGAAAAATGATTTTGACTAACGCATTGCCCCTTTAAATGAATCTGAAAAAAAAAATCCAAGTCTCTTGGTTTCCGAGATAGGGTAGGAAGGGGGAGAAAGGGGGGCAAAAAGGGGAGGTTTGGCACTTTTTCCATACTCTTGAGAGTTACTTGTTTACGAATCTGTCAAAATATACCCCCTCCCCATCCACCATCTGGGAGAACAATTATGTCAGTGAGTCAGTCAGTGGTAATCGAGCTTTATACATATAATAGAAAAATAATGAACTCGATCTTTTTATTCCAGGGAAGAATCTGAAGTGGTTATTGTTACCAACGTATACGGCGATGTTTGTATTCGTAAGGCAAGAAGAAAACGTCAGAAAGTTTTGGTTAGGGAGCTGATGTATGACTACGCGAATAATACAACGCTGCATGGTCTTCCGTATGTGACTAGGAAAGGACTAACTCTGATTGAAAAGTGAGTAGAATTTTATTACCATAATGTTGTACCTGAATTGTTTAAATAGGAGCAAACCTACCTTAGGGCGGAGCAAGACAAGTGACAAGCGTTTTCAAACCGTTTTGTATTCTGAAACGGCTTTCAACAACACTTAAAGTACGTACACACGTAAGTACTTTAAGTGTGGTAAAAACGATGAAAGCCTAAAACAAGGCTTTCAACAAGATTAATAAAAGTGTGGAACTGCCTCGTTGGTCTAATTGTCGCAAGTGCAACTGCTGAGCATGAGGTGATGGGTTCGATTACCGGGCCGGGTAAAGTGTTATTGGGTTTTTTCAAGAGGCATTTCTCAGTAGCAGCCATGGAGTCTGGATTTGTGTCCGGTTGATGGCAATAGGCTTGCCCCCTATTACATGGTACTTAAACATAACTGGCGAAACGTGAGTTAACTATTTGGAAAACCTCTAATCCTTCGGGGATTACAGAAGTGATGTTATGTTATCTAAACTAATAATATAATAATATTATAAAGGGTAAAGATTTGATTTTTTGTTAGTTTGTGTGATTGTTTGTTACGATTTAACTCTAAAACTACTCTACCGATTTTATAAATCTCTTCACCATTAGAAAGCCACGTCTTTACCGATTAACATAGGCTATATTATATTTTCAAAAAAATTAGGGATCCCAACATAAAATGGAACAATGTAACCCAAGGTATCAAAATCCGGTGGCTTATGTGAATCTTTCATAATGATTTTATGGTTATCGCTAATAGCCTGTCATTTCGTCTAGTCGCTCTCTCATGTTTTCTGCTAAGATTTCGAATGGGAATTTTGAATAATTTCAGTGACATCATTATCTGTTTAATTTATACGTTTCTTTTCAGAATATTCTGGCTATTAACTTTCATAGCCAGCGTGGCTCTTTGCATGTTCTTGATTAGCAAGTTGTGGTTCAAGTGGCAGACCAGTCCAGTCATAGTCACCGTCAGTGAGCAGCTAATTGCGGTCAATGAGGTGAGACATCAAAGCTTTAACATCATCATTTAGCAGTATTTCAGGAGTATCTTCTGGTAGGTCTTCCTCAACTGTTGCGACGGATCTTCCAAATCCAGTTGATTTGTTACCACGTCATCTTGCTTTACCAAAATCTGATATGTAAAATGTTTTTGTTGTGAATCTGTTGTAGTTTTAAATAGGCTACGTCCCATCTCATAACTTCCCATTTCGACAACTAAACAAAATATGTAGCATCACAAAAGTCCCATTTCGTAACTATTTTGATCTTCATATATTCAATCCCATTTGGTAAACTTGACTATGTGGGGAAAAAAAAACAAAAGGATCCCTTAGAAAAACATATTTAAAAAAGGGTCATCGTGTTTCTTCCACAATTCTAGAAGAGGAGAAGGATAGTCGAAAATGAGACTAACGAAAACTTGCCTATGGCCAGCAATGAAATGATTGAAAAAGATAGATTGCAAAATGGTAAAAGCTTTAAATTTTCACAGGTCCCGTTTCCTTCAGTAACAATATGTCCGCAGTCAAAATGTAAAGCATCAGTCTACAATTTTACCGCTGAGAAAGTAACGTTAGATGAATTTATCAGGCAGAGTATAAATTCTAAGTTTAACGAAACGTAAGTTTTGTTTGATATATTATGTCAAAAGAAACAATAGCATTAATTTTTTTTGGGGTTTTGTGTATAACTATTTTAACATGGCACATTTCTAACATGATGCCATCAGCGACTGCATTTGATAGCTTTCTGGGGTGGTTGTCGAGAGTTTTGGTGTGCTGCTCTATCATGTGCTCTCATGTACCTAGCATATCCAACTTTGGCCGAAAAACTCCGAGCGCAAAGCAGACATGTTAGAACACCATTGACCACACTTTAGGGTATAGCTGTAGGTGGCCTTTCTAACATACAGGTTACGTTACTGATCATTACTCCCTTACACAACATGGTGTAGGTACCATAATAACAGAAGCAACGACTTGTTGTCGGGCCTACGTTGTCCTCCCATACTTAAGTACTAACGCTGTAACATAATATTTTTGTAAAGCCAAATAACTTTGAAAGAGTAAACCTGGAGTTTCTTGACGGTTCTTCTCCATGGGAAACATTGACGTTGATGGGCAGACGAACAGTAACCATCGCAGTAATATCCTGGATGAAGCTGGCACAAGCAAAGTGAGGCCTATACCCAGCTGTTGGTGAAACAGGGCTGTGGGTGATGATGATGATTATGGGACAGCTGAAGATTTTTTCGAGATTACGGTGATGATCCCGTGGATAAAGTTGTGTTTAATCTCTTTTTCCACACCCTTTAACATGTACACACCTTTCTGATATACGCTGTATACCCTGTATTAAAAAAAATAGTACTTAAATTCTTTTCAGAATGAGAATAAGAATCGCTAAGTATGACGGTATATCACAAATTTGCAATCTTCCTCATGGTAACAGATTAACTAGCATATATCCAAGCAATTTTACAGATGATTCTATTGTCAAACATATTTTGGAGGTAAATATAGATGTTTCTTATTTTTTTTTAATCCATTACTAGTAGACCACATTCTTCATTAAATTACGCTCATTCATAAGCCAATTACACACAACAGCAATACTTAATTTGTTTAGTTTAAAACAGCTTTTTTATTTAGACGTAAAAAGTACTATATTTATATCAAAGGCTAAATTTCAAATCTTATTCAAACCACCCATAGTCTATCTGTTTACTATATTTCATCCAAATCCGTCAAGCATAAAAACTTTCGCTTTTATATCACACTAGCTGTAGCCCGCGGCTTCGCCCGCGTGAAGTTCGGTAACTGTCCTATGGGATCATACTATAGGGATACATATTATCCTACATGTTAATCCAGGATTTAAACTATGGGCCTGTGGACGGTGGGCTATGGGCTAGCTCGCCGTCCGTCCGTCTCATGACGACAGGCCGTGTCGACGCGACGGCGCGTTCGTGTTCCACGCGCGCCTCAAAGAGAGTCAGCAAAAAGGAAGGGGTCCGAAGGGAAGGGTCGATGCCTTCCGGGGTTGCGGGGCAGTTCGAAAGAGATACCGTGGCCCCGGAACATAAAGAACAATTATAATGATCACAATCACCATCATTATCACAATCACTATCACAATCACGATCATTATCACAATCACTATCACTATCACAATTACCATCACCATCACCATCACTATCACTATCACTATCACTATCACTGTCACTGTCACTGTCACTGTCACTGTCACTGTCACTGTCACTGTCACTGTCACTGTCACTGTCACTGTCACTGTCACTGTCACTGTCACTGTCACTGTCACTGTCACTGTCACTGTCACTATCACGATCACTATCACTATCACTGTCACTATCACTATCACTGTCACTGTCACTGTCACTGTCACTATCACTATCACTATCACTATCACAATCACAATCACAATCACAATCACAATCACAATCACAATCACTATCACTATCACCATCACAATCACTATCACTGTCACAATCACAATCACTATCACTATCACCACCACTATCACCACCAGTATCACAATCACAATCACCATCACTATCACTGTCACTAACACAATCACCTTCATCATTATCACAATCACTATCATCGTAATCACAATCATCATCAACACAATCATCATCATCACAATCATCATCATCACAGTAATCATTGTCGTTATCACAATCAATGATGATTGTGATGATGACATCACAGTCACCCTTAGACCTCATAAGAAACCTACGCGTGCTAAATTTAGTATCTCTAGACCCGGTGGTTTGGGCTATGAGTTGATTTTCAGACTTTGTCAACCCATTTCTCCATATTAGGGGTTAAATTCTGAAAAAACCTGAAACACAAATGTTTACTCATTATTTTATCAATAGGAGTACTCCTGTGAAGCTTCGAATAAAACCGTTTAACCCCCTTAGGGGGTGAATTTAGAAAAATCCTTTCTTAGTGCACCCCTAGACCATATAAGGAACCTACTTGCCAAATTTGGAATCTGTGGACGCAGTGGTTTGGGCTGTGCGTTGATATGTGAGTCAGTCAGTCAGTCAGTCAGTTTCTTCTTTTATGTATTTAGTTCTTCTAAATATTTAGATAATAATGTGATAAAGCTAACATGAGATTTTTGATAAAAAAAACGATGGGATAACCCATCGTAGACATGACCTAATCTTTATAAATGTAGTGTTTCTTCATAAGCCACAAACGCACACACACACACACCCCCACCCACGGGCGCACACACGCTTATACATTTATCGTACTTTGTTTAATTTTGTTTTTCTTTTTTTTCTTTATTTTTACTTTTTTCTGTTTTTGTTAATTGCCTATTATTTTGTATCTATAAGATGTAAGGAAATGAGCGGAGCCTTCAATTACAGGCACTTTCTATGTCTAAATGGAGACTCCTCGACATGTTATGTAACCCAAATTTATACGCAATAAACTTATTTTTTTTTTTTTTTAAGCCCTTACACTTTTTTTTTTGTTTTCAGGTATCTCCAAATCATACAGATGTATTTGCACGGTGTCAGTTATATGGAGTCGATTTGGATTGTACAAATTTATTTGATACGGTATTAACCGGCGAAGGATTATGTTTCAATATGAACACTCTTGCGGCTACAGAGATATTCAACAACGAGGCGTAATAAATAATTTTGAGCTTTCTTTATTTTTTTGTAATCTACCATAAATGTGTTGTGCATCCTGTGCTCATCCTAACAACGATGTGATTTTTTTCTTTCTGTTTCATTCTTCAATAGTCTTTTGCACTGATTTTTAGGAAAACTTTTCGATTTCTGAATTATCTAAACGTATTTCAGTATTTGGTACTTAAATGGGACCTCGAGGAGCTCGTGGCTAAATAATAACAGCCACTCGGGTCGATCTTTAGGTTAAGCCGTGTTTGCCTAGGTTGGTCGGTGGATGGGTGACCACCCATTACATACCGAGTTTCCTCCGTGCCTCGGAAAGCACGTTAAGCAGTTGGTCCCGGCTGTCATTTGTGATCTTTGACAGTCGTTACAGGTAGTCAGTGCACCAAAAAGTCTGACAACCAGTCTTACCAAGGGGTATCGTATTACCCAGTACTAACTGGGTTGTGGAGGTCAGATAGGCAGTCGCTCTATGTAAAATACTGGTATTCAGCTGCATCCGGTTAGACTGGAAGCTGACCCCAATAAAACTTGGGAAAAGGCTAGGCAGATGATGGTACTTAAATGGGACTGAAACGTAGTCGCTCACAATGGGCCTCATCAGAAGGCTTAAAGTCACCCAGAGGGCAATGGAGAGGGCTATGCTCGGAGTTTCCTTGCGTGATCGATTCAGAAATAAAGACATCCGCAAGAGAACCAAGGTTACCGACGTAGCCCGAAGAATTGCCAAACTTAAGTGGCAGTGGGCAGGGCACATTTCTCGCAGAACCAATGGCCGATGGGGCCGAAAAGTTCTGGAGTGGTGACCGCGAACCGAAAGGCGTTGCGTTGGAAGGCCTACCACTAGGTTGACCGATGACCTGGTGAAGGTTGCACTGGATGCGAGTCGCACGGGACCGGTCAATGTAGCGACACTTGGGTGAGGCCTATGTCCAGCAGTGGACGTCTTTCGGCTGAAATGATGATGATGGTGATTTGGTACTTTCGGTCTAATATTTTATTACTTTGACTTTACTTAGTGGAAATGATTTTACATACTACCACAGGCCTACACTTAGCTCAGGTGGTGTCTGAGTTAGTTGCGTAGTGTGGGCGGGGCGTTCACTTTTTGTTATACTCGTAACTGCATCTCGCAAGTCAACCTAGGAGGCTGTCGTCTGCTTGACCAAACTATTCTGTTGGTTCCTTAGTGTAAGGCCTCCAGCCAGGGGCAGAGACGCGTTTACACCCGTCTGCAGGAATATGTCTGCGCTGTCGCACTACGTCACCACACCCCTTCCGCACCACGCAGCTACCTCAAGCACCGTCCCGGTTATGCGGCAGTATACTCTCGCCGGGACACTCCGAGGCAGGGCAAGTGCGAGAGTGTAAATAGTAGCTCTCGTCTGGCTTTGGTGTTCCTCGTTTGCTCTCCGTCCCGAGACGTTCTGGAGAGACATAGAGTAGACTTGGCCGAAAGTATACAGCCACCTTAAAAGTACTCGTTAATTTGGCAGATTGCAGACACACTACCAATACCTCAACACAACAACATCTACTAGAGGTTGGTCAATGGAACACGGTTACGAGTCCAATGATAAATCACATGCCTATCCTGATTTTTATCCAGCCTCTGGATCGGTGAGTTTTGAATCTTAAACAATTTAGATTGGTCTACTGATTCAAGGAGAGATTTAGGAAAACTGTAAATGAAATAAGAACGGAACTGATTTCCAGTCAAAAATAGGATAACTGTGTTTTATTTTGAACCCATTTCCCAAAACATTGTAGCATTTGGGTTATTGTTTTCCAGGAAAATGGAGAGTATCCTGATGTCGAAGTGACGCTACAACATAAACCTTCCGATCGTGACCATCTCTGTAACGGTCTCAACTCTGGTTTCAAAGTAAGATTTCTTTTCATCACTGCATTTTATAAAACAAAGTCCCCCGCCGCGTCTGTCTATTCCTATGTATGCTTAGATCTTTAAAACTACGCAATGGATTTTGATGCGGGTTTTTTAGTAGATAGAGTGATTCAAGAGGAAGGTGTTAGTGTATAATTTGTCAAGCGGGCGAGGCGAAGCCGCGGGCATCAGCTAGTTTAAGATAAGATAAGATAGTTTTTATTTGCCCAAAACATGAATATACACATGGTTACGATGATGATTAGATGTTACATGAAATTAAGTCACAGTCATGTTTTGCTTAAACGGCGTAAAAATATAATGTAAAAGGTAGGATGTTATTCAATTATACAGCATCAAGTAATTACTAATATAAAGAAAGTCAAATTAATTTATCAGTTATATATTCGTCAGTGCTGAAATCGACCTGCGATAACAAAAGGCTTTTTAATCTTTTTCTTAATTTTTCAGTTGTAACTTCCCTCTAATGTTTTGGCAACGTTTTTTAAAGAATTTAATATTAATAATTACGCTACTTAATTTGATTTTTGACCCATGTATTTTTTGTCGCCGTCTATGTGTCAAAGTTATTTGAAAGAGTATCTATAAACTATCATAATTATGTTATTCACGATCTCTGTATCCGTTTTTCTAGCTGTGAAAACAAAAGCCATCAAAGTTGTATCAACGCCATTTACATTATCTCATCAACATGTCTGCAAAAGACGTCCAATGTTGATGATCATATTCGTCATTACCATTGGCAGCTTTGTTCCACCTTTTAAGAGTATGATTATTAATTTCAGGTTTATATCCAGCACCCAACTGATTTGCCTCAGTCTTCACTGTACTATTATGCTGTGTTAAACAATCAGGTTTCCTCCATGGCACTAAGTTTCAGCGTACTTAATACAACAGAATCTTTGAGAGGCTATGATCCAGAAATGTAAGTTTTGTAAAATACGATTTTTAACATTCTCAATTAACTTTCAAAATCAGTGGGATAAGTGTGCTATTTTGAATGATTTGTTATTAAGACGTTTACACCAACAAAAAATCATTACTACAATTGAGCCAAACGTTCGTAATCTCTTAAACGGAACTTTTGAATGGAGAGTGTGGTAACCTTTCAATTAAGATATTAACAAAACTGTCTGTATCAACAATTACAACGTGTGTTGAAGTGCGTTAAAAAAACGCCGTGTGTGGTATCTTTGTCCCCGTAATATAATTTTTCTCTATTTCTGTTTGGTTTTAGACGTCAATGCTATTTCCCTGATGAGCGATTTCTGAAGTATTTCAAGCTATATACAGCAAACAATTGTAGAATAGAATGCTTGTCCAACATAACTGAACAAAGGTGTAAATGTGTTCAATTCCACATGCCATGTGAGTATTTATATCTTCTATACATCAGCAATTCAGCATAAGTGATCGAATACCGGACATACTGAAAGACATTTACTGTGTGACAATTTATTGTGTGTTCACAAAAGTAACATAATTATGAAGTTAAAATAAAATCGCCAAGGAAACCTCTTAGATGTGAATATTTGAAAGTGTGTTTGTACTTGTACGGCTGTCTACGATTGTAGTGGATTGGCCTAACGTCAAAATATCAAGCAAAAGGCGAAAGTTTATTGATGGGCAGTCCATTGATAGACATTCATTTCCTACAACTGCAAATAAGACTCTTTATTACTTTGGAAGCGATATTGAAACACTTCTTCATATTTTGTCCAATATTTTACAAGTCAACCGTTGATTCTATACCTAAATGTTAGGTGTTGCTCTTTTTGTACATAGCTGAATGGGTATCTGATTTCAGCATTTTGTTTAAGGTTCAAACAGTCAAAGAATTTGTACGGAGCTTAATCAACAATGTATATCAGATGCAAGAAGTAAGTATTTAAATACAAACCTTTTTCTTATCAACTCTTCAGTTCGTTTTTCTCTTTTTAAAAGACGTTGGCCCACACTAATTTGTAAACGTTAATTTTCCAGAAGAAATGTTAAAACAAGAATTAAGCAAAGAAGGTGGTTTCAAATGCCATTGCCTACCAGCCTGTAACAGCGTAGATTATGAAGCTGAAATATTGAAGACAGATTACAATCTGAAGCGATTTATTAAAACCTTTTTGAAAGCTTATAGTAGTAACGACAATCAGTTTAAAGGGTAAGAAAATAAAACGGTAGCATTTGGTAGGTTAGGCCAATGAAACCAGGGCCGTTTAAAAGCTCCTTGTGTTGACGTTATCGTGTCAAGTTGCGGAAAACACCTGGACCTGACAAACGCATGTTTTCGGGAATTGTAACAGAATATATTCCCGCTGACCCCACTGCTATGCCCCACTGGTGGGGCCAACGGGAAAATTCAAAATCGTTTCGTTGGCCCCACTACCCTGCCCCACTACCTTGAGATCAAGATTCTTGAGAAAAATGAAGGGATGAAATAAACCTTAATGATGTCAGTTGGAAATAAAAGACATTCCGTTCCATACAGTACGACAGCTCTGATCATGGTCTTGTATATTGTCCCTGGCGACAAACGGGAAAAAAGTTCCCGTGTGTTGCCAGTGAGGCATACAATATGACACATCAAAAAGTACCCAGGTAAGTAACCAGGTTGGCATGACCTCAAGGTGGTATGCATTTTTAATAATTCTTGGTATAGGTACGGTCTTCCAGTAATAAATACCTTCTTGGATTAATTTTCAAGTAATATTTTATTACTAAAAAAATACAGCGGGGTCAACGGTTTTTTTTTAAATTAGTTTAACCCTTTCCCTCTGACCCCACCAGTGGGGCCACGGGCGGTGAGGTCAACGGGAATACACCAAAAAAAGAAGAGGCCTAATAAAATTGGTAGTTGGGCATATAATTTTGAAAGTAATATATTTGCTGCTAGTTCTTTTAATAGTTGAGAGAGTTATGATAACATCAAGGAACGAAGGATTTCAAGATCGTCAGTTGATTGCTATTATTTTCTGCTCTGTTCTGTTCTGTTCTATTCATTTCAACTCACTTCTATTTATTCTAACATAACGCCAAGGCTGCAATCCCTCAGGGATGTACAGCCATTCACATGTCGCCAGTTATGTTTTTTTTAATCCCATCAACCGGGCAGAAATCGAAGAAACATTGAGTGACACAAGAGCAATTATTGCTAATGGAGAAACCATGTAACACTTTTCCCAAACTGGGAATCGAACCCGGGACCTCATGTGCAGAGCAGAGTTGCGCTAGTGGCCACGTAAGGCCAACGAAGCATCTATTTTATTCTATTCCCTTCTATTATGTTCTTTTATCCAGGCTTAATTTCTCCAAGCTAGAGATGTACTTCAAGAGACCCAGGTTCCTGTCGATGCGTCGTTCGGAGCTGTTCGGGTTGATCGACTTCCTCGCCCAATGCGGAGGTCTCTTGGGATTGTTCCTCGGGTTTTCGTTCTTGAGCCTCATTGAGATCTTCTACTTCCTCTCTTTAAGGTAATCTATATAAACTTACCTCCTTTGAAGATCAAAAACCACTTTCAATTTGTGACAAGTCTTGCTTTTTAAATTGAAGAGCAAGAGTTAAGAGATAATTCTTCAGGGTCAAGTCTTCCATAAACATTATTGGTCACACACAGCGTCTGTACGTTGTGTCAAGACGTTTGCTATGGGAATGTATTCATGCGGTCTTTTATAATTAAACGCTGATAAATACCGCAGAAAAAAAAATCTATAATGACTTATTACGCCGTAGCTATATGGATGTGTACCGGAAACGTTTGTTTGTGCCAATATCCTTAAGAGCCGACTAGTCGGCGCGATTTTCCGGCTACAAATCGAAACAATATAGTCGGCCACTAGTCTATATATCTCTAAATTAAGAAAACTAAAATAGCTTATAGTTATTATTGTTTTTTCAGACTATGCTGTACACTAAAGAAAGATCTGGAAGAAGAAAAGAAAACTCGACGTGAACCAGGAAAAGAAATTAAATACTAAGCCAGTGTCTTCAATCTAATTGATTATTTCATCAAAAGGCAGTCTGCTAATTATACATTGTTTTTCTAGAGCTTTACAATAACAACTTAGTACACAACCATTTAATGCAATTTGATTAGAAGCGTAATTTTAAAATATCATTTCAACATCACGCGGACTCGTAGGGTCGGATCACACTATGCTGATTGTATTAAGCCAATAACGCGTACTTTGTAGATCTATTATTATAATAAGTGCAGACTCTGTTATTTCATCAAATTGAGGTACGTCAGTAAAATATTTCAATCGCACGTAATTCAACACAATTTACAACAATTCTTCGGTTTGCACTTGGAAATAAAATGATTAACTTTCATACATTTATATTTATTTTATTCTTGTTGTAAGTGCCTATCCGACCTCCTCAACCCAGTAACTGCATTAAGAAGATACCTTTTTTTGGTAAGACTGTCAGGCTATGTTGAGCTTCCACGGCGATGCTCACACGACAGCACTTGGGCAGCAGCTGCAGCAGGCGCTGAACCTTTGGGAGGCGGAGAGCCACGCGGTCGTGTGGTGTACGCGTGTTAGGCAACAACGTATTTCATATTTCATGATGATGATGATGATGAATGCGAAGTGAGATTCTTTTGACCGCCCGCTCGCGTGGTGTCAGGTGATGACCGCCTTACTAGGTACCGTATTGAATGACAAGATAGATAATACAAAGCGAATAAAAACAGCTTTAAATATTTGAAAACCACGCTAATTCTCAAGCCCACGCCCGTTGTGCAACTGTACCAATATTAGCACAAACAGGACGTCGTCGGTTCGACTCCTGCGCGTCGGATCAAAGACGCGATTTATGCGCCGTCGGCTTACTTCGATTTATAGCACGCTAACGAACGCACGTGCCCCGGCAACGATTATAAGTAGATCTCTCGATGTGCAATCGGAATAAAAGGCCATTTAAACTTTATTTTGCAATGTGTGATGTGGTTTTAAAAATATGGTGGTAAAACAATGGGTGAAATAGATGCTCAATTTCTATATCATACAGGTTTTTGCTTTGCCTATCGATAGTTTCGAAAGAATTACAGTAGGAACTCTAATAATTTGCGTCGTGCTACGTTTTTGAATATTATTATGTAGCCACATACTACCAGTAAAAGTGAAGTACAGCTACCAATATAATTTTCAGATTAGGGTCCTTACAGACAACGCCAACGGCAGATAAACTGCAGCCGTCGCCACCTGTCGACGGCTGCCGTCGATGCGCCGGGCGGCAGCCGTCGAAGCGTTGACGAATGTCGTCGACGACTGCTGTCGCTGTGTAAGGTTATTATGATTTAATTTAACTTACCCCCGAGCTCCGAGTCCCGAATCTCCGTTGGATTTTTTATTAAACTCAAACCTTGTGTACTCTATGCCGGTGATGGGGCTGCTTGCTTTAAAGAGGCAACCGATCCTTCCATCGAAACAAAACTAAAAAAAACTAAAAAAAAACGTCCATTATCAAACCTCCCGCTTATAACTCTTACAAAACAATAAACACGCACATTAACGCATATCCAAACATCTTGTCTTATACGTAAAGCGAAACACTTGAAGATCAAAGAGTACGCTGGCGCAGGAAACGCACAATCGTCTATCGGTGATACAGAGCGCCTTTCAGTACCACTTGAGGGTTAAGTGGGGCAAAAAATGACGTCATTGATTCTGTATTGTATCATAGAGAGATAGGAGACGGCCAGTACAGCGGCATGGCTGAAATAAATGTTATGATGAAGTGCTTAAAACACATCTGTGAAAGCTCAGATTGAGAGGCCTCTGTCCATCAGGGGTCTTTGAAAGGTTAAGCTGATTGAGATGTGTCAGAGTGTTGTGAGATTAATTCTTCTTCGTGCACAATAGAGTTGAAGACTATCTTTGTAAAAACCATATAAGCAGTGTAAGGGGATAGAGAGATAAATAGTCTGTCTCGTTCGCACTAGTAGGGAAATAGTCTGTCTTAAAACACTTTTGTCTTAAGTGTGCGGTAGCCCTAACATTAAAAAAAACGCGTCTGTAACACTGTCACGGTATGTACTTCCGCAGACGATTTCTTCATCGTCCGAGGCAGGACTATTACATTGACTGTCGTTACTCAATCAGGAACTATCTATCACTTCTTGCAAAAAGGTCTGCTTCTTTCTATTTTAATGTTTACATGCACTTGGCTGGCATAAAAGATAATGTTACAAAAACCTACATCAAACAGCTCGCAAAATAATAACATCCCAACCTAAATTAAACCTAAGACATGATTATCCCAAACGGCGTCACAAGACACGGACCTACCGTACAATTAGTGACCAATTCTGCCCACTCCCCTGCGGCTAAAGGATAATGCAAGGGCAACAATTTGGTGGCCATTACAACGTTTGTCGGGTTAATGGGTAATCAAAAAACAGCTCGTAAGTGGCCGGCTCTTTGTTCCGCCTCGCCATTGTAATTGGTAGAGCTTGGGTTATATGGAGCCAATACTGCTTGGCGTTTTGAGACATGCACTGTTTTTCATACTAGAACTAAATCACAAAGATGATTAATCCAATGGTGTTGAATGGAGACCCACCACTGTTTATTTATTTATTTATTACAAACACTACCAACATAACAGGGAATTCTTAATGCATTAGCGTGGTCCTTATTATTATGGGAGCGTACGCAGGCCTAAAGATAAATGGACTGACGACCTGGTCAGAGTGTAAGGGATGAGCAAGATGTGGGAAGCCTAGCACTGGGACCCGGCATTGTAGGCATTGAAAAGGCAACAATGCGGCTGTCGCCGCAGTGTTTGAGCGATTGGCTGCTGAGCTGTGTGTCGCGAGTTCTATTCCCGCATGAAACAAATATTTGTATTACTGTTACAGGTAGTTTTTTCGGGTTTTTGTGAGTTTAAATGTTTGTAACCACACCCACGATACAGGAAAATCTTAGTATGGGGAAATGTTTTAAAAAAAAGTTGCCTTGCCTTGCATAACATATTCGAACATAATATATGAAATCTATCAACCCGTACTGGGCCACTGTAGTGACATCTACACACACACACACCCTCATTGAGAGACACTTCTAAAAATTGTTGCAAAAGATTTTTTTTTTTTTTCGAGAAAAACTACCTAAAAAGTTCTAGCCTAAACAAAGAGAAAGAGTGTCCCTTGAAGAAATACTCCATGTAAACCAAGCCCACCCAACCATCCTACTTCGCTATATGATTAATTTTTTCTTGGACGTTTTTGCGTCAATTCTGTTAAAATTACTGATGATTCGGATCTCCATCATTGTAAAGATGATTGATTACTGCCTCCTAGCCTCCGGAGTAATGAGAGGCCACCGTTGGATCAATGTCTTTGTTTGATCAGTGCACTGTATAAGTAGATGGGTATAGTAAGTTTATGAAGTAATGCTTCAAGAGTGAGGTGGTGCTGGTTTTAAATAATTATACATAGATAGTTGTTTTTTAGGGTTCCGTACCCAAAGGGTAAAAATGGGACCCTATTACTAAGTCCGTTTGTCTGTCTGTCACCAGGTTGTATCTCATGAACCGTGATAGCTAGACAGTTGAAATTTTCACAGAATGTGTAAATACACATTCTGTGAAAATTTCAACAGAAATCAACAGAAATCTGTTGCGTCTAAATATATTATAGTACGGAACCTTTCATGCGTGAATCGACTCGCACTTAGAAGGTTTTTTTTTAAGATCAATTACTTATTACACTGACAAAGTATGCCTTTGTGTTTGTGTAGCATTGAAGATTGTAGGAGAATCTGCTGATACTATTCTGGCATCAACATTTTGATACATTGTATCTGTAAGAGAAGAAGGAATTTAATATTAAACCATAACTAGAACACCACACAATAATGTATCAGTGAGAAACACGAGCTATTATTTACTTCACATCAAAAAAACATGCTTACCCACGTATTTTCAACACCTCGTCTTTCGTATCTTATACCATGTTACCTAAGCAATTAGTCTTTGTACACCAAACGACCTACTTATTATCACAAAAGGTATTAAACCACACCAGCCCCTATTCACACCCCTCAATCCGGGACATAAAAGGATCTAGGTTTTGTATCAAAGGGCTATTGTATGTCTAATGCGTTCTATTTTCTTTTGAAACTCGATATTCGAGCTGTCAATATGGAGGCAATGAGATATGGGTCTTTTGTCACGGGAGTGCAGAGATAAATGTAGAATAAAATGCTATTTAAAGGAACAGAATAATAATGGCGGGAGCGCGTGTAGATATGCCACCTCCAAATTTTTGGGTGGATCGATTACTCGTGATTAAAATTCATTTTCCACTTTACACACTTTATTGGAGATTCCACTGTCACAATTGGGTATATGCATGTTTTTTTTTATCAATCTAAACAAAGCGTATTAACATCAGAAATAGCAAAATGAGTTTTTTTTTCAATAAATATAAAAAGTACTAAGTTAGAAGCATTTGAAACTGCTGATTAGACAGAGAGATCCGATACAGCGAATTACGTCATTCGCTGCATCGACGTACAAAATCCATACTAAATTCCATTTATCTAGAAAGAGATAGAAACAAAAGTTTAAATGGTTCTTAAATGGTTATAACTTTTGTGTTGTTTGGCCGATTTATGTCTTGTTTTCGCTTTTTGTCAATATTTTTATAGTATTTTAACAATCCACAACGAAAAAAAAAAAAACAAATTATATTCCCTGTTATTGTACTTGATTACTGACAATTGCTATTAATTTAATAAATATTCATATATTTAGATTTCAATGGTATTTTAATGTTGCAAATTATTTTTTTATGATAAAAATATTTTATGTTGTTTCCAACAACAAGTAAAGACGGTTTTCTAAGTTTGAGTGTGAAATTTTCTGACTTTAGATAAAAGCATCATTTTGTTAACTAACTCATACCCTGTGTCTGTCATAAGTACAATGACTGTATGTGTATATTTTCCGGAAGAAACTTGCAATGAATTAGCTAGGCTAGCTTATGCTTGCGGTTTCCCATGCGTGTGTTTTGAAAATAATGCCACGAAAACGTACCTACTACCGCGATGAAAAGTGTTATACGTTCTACCTGTGTGCCAAATTGATGTATAAACTTGAAATCCGTTGAACCATGACGCCCCATGAGCCACACGCGCGTGGATAGATAACAGACAGTTTGACAGACGGAAAGAGCTTCTTTCACACTACTAATGTAAGTATAAATAATCTTGCAGAGATTATTATATCTTTCTCAATATAATTGTCCATCAAAGCGCTATATTAGAGCCCCAGAAGATTATTACATCGACAAAATGCCAACTGTCAAACATAAAGTGGAGTGTTTACTCTGCGGCAGTCACTTGAACGAGTCAACTCGACCGCTCGACGGTAGCGAGTGTTTTGTTTACTCTGCTGTGCCAACAGTAATGTTGAGAGCAAGTGAATAATTGTGCGCTATTGTTGGAAAAGATTAGAGATGGGAGGTCTAAGACAGGATGTTAGAGACGTCGATAATACGATTTTTTATTTGGAGTTTGGTTTCTCCAGTCGGATTTTGTAGCTCTATATGGCTTGGTCACATTTAGTACACCACTTATTTGAATGATCATCAAATTAGTATGTCGATGTACTATAAAGTACACCTCTGTTAAATCTACTTCCATGTGGTAAAACCGAATGTATTTTGAAATTTTTATTTTCTCATAAATTAAATAGTACTGAGCATCTAAATAACAACAACTCTCAGTCATTCAAAAAATCCTTTCTCCTTTCGTAGTGACATTGACATAGATAGATAGAACTAAGCTTCATTGTACAAAAAAAACGAACAACAATACAAAATCCTAAATAAAATAAAATCAAATAAATAAATCCTTTCGATAAAAATCCGTTGGTAGGATTCTAATACGAACACCCCATCTCTAAGCAATAACGAACACAAACACTTTAAAGTGAGCACAGTTTTGTACGATCGATATGATCGGAACGAGACTCGCGTCCAGTTAATCGTGTTTACACACTCAACACTCCATATTGACATTTTAAAAATCCGCGGGTGGCCAGCTACTGTTTGCTTTTTACCTATGATTTGAACGCATCTTCAAAATTAAACGTGTTTATTTTGGACTACCAGTTTAATTCCGACTCTCTGGAGATAGGATATAGTTGGATTTAGTTTAGCAGATTTTGTTACAACAAAGATCTCTCAAGACACGCGTGGGCTTATTTGGTGAAACAATAACTTCTGTAAATACTAAGAAATAATATTGAGTCTTGTAAGTATAATTAAGAAACCACAGAATGCTTTCAAGTTAAACGGTAAACAAATGTTTTGCAGACACTAAAAGCAGTATTAAATGCTACTTGTCGTAAATAACGTTTATTTACAGCGTTTTAAAATGTGTTTTAACGTTAAACGACTTAATTACGGCTCGAAAAATAATCCTAAAACATCCGTTTGGTATTAAAACATGGTTTGCTGGTAGGGTGACTAATTGCATGACGCTTTTAGAAACTGTCCCATTAATAACGCTAGCTGATGACGATGATAAAATTGTTTTATGGGCCTAATGTAGATAAGTTGCTTTTAAATTAGTGTAATTATTATAATGTGCATTTAAATTAAAACTTATTGAAATGTTGCTTTAAGTGTTACTAAGGAAAAAAACTTAAGTAAATCGAGGTCGTTCTTTAATATATTTGCTAAAATATTAACCATGTATTAAATTATTCGTGATGGTGGATTTTAATTGATAAAAGCTGTTTTATTTAACCTATTACATATTTAAAGCCGTAATTTGTCTACAAGGCTGTCCAGTTATTTATGTAAATACAATTATTACTGTTAAAACCTTTCACCTTTTGCTAATTGCTTTGACACCTTTTTACTACTAAAATTATTAAATTATACAGATAAATTATGATGATTATACTTCCCAAAATATACTCACATAAAAAAAACCTGATATGCAAATGAGAAAATATGCATTTTTGAGTTTACCGAAGCATGAATAACCAAGGCAACAAACCCTTCTGCACAATCGGTTAAAAAGAGGTGTAACAACTTATTTGACACACGACATGATTAATGGGCAGGAAATAATAAGAAACCACTGTAATTATACGTAATTGTATGTTCAATAAAGCTCGCTATTTTGCTTGTTAACTGTCAAGAATTATTTATCGTGTTTAATATGCATGAGAGGTTATGAATGGACACAGTAAAAGGATGAAGGTCGATGAATTAATTTTTATTTTTTGTATTTTTATTAAGCTAGTTTTTGGTATAATTATTAAAACCGTGTAATTAGATGCTTTACACGGGTAGCCTTTAAATTACCTGAACGTGTAATGTGAGACCTGGGTGTTTTATCTACGTGTACAGTAGTGAAATATACTGTGTAAGTAGGTTGATTAGGTAATTATTCAGTTTAAATAGTGTTAAAAAGATAGTAAAAATTAAAATGATATATTATGAAAAACGAAACGGTTGACGAGTGTCGGGCATGCCCCCGTCCGGGTGAGTCCATCAGACATATTATTTTTAGTTGTTCTCGTCTGTCTAACGGCGAGTACTTGCACGGGCACAATCAAGTAGCCAAGATTATTCACCAGCAACTTGCCTTGAAATATAAACTTGTGGAATTTAAGGTATCGTACTACAAGTATGTGCCCGACCTAGCTCTTGAGAAAGACCATGTCACGTTGTACTGGGATCAGTCTATCATTACAGATAGGACAATTGTCGCCAATAAGCCTGACATAGTGGTGATAGACCGATCAGCGTGCTTCTTAATGATAATTTATAATCGATGTATATCATCCCGCCTGACGAGAACCTCGTGAGGGCTGAGAAAGAGAAACAAATAAAATATCGAGGTTCGCAAGATGTGGAATATGAACTCGCCTATCATTGTGCCGATTGTCGTGACGGCTAAATGGCTTTATGACCAAGAGCCTCGATGACCATCTTTCAAAGCTCTTCTTGGGCGGTTGGATCAAGGGTCTGATTCAGAAGGCAGTACTCCTTGCTACGATTTTGATTGTGAGGATAATTGATTGTGAGGAGGTTCCTGTCTCTGGAGCCCTAACCACCAATGGCTTTTCTTTTTAATATTTTCATATTTAAAAATACTGGAATAAAATAAAAAAAATACTGAATAAAGGAAAATTGTAATATGATTATGATAATCTTTTTTTCTTTATCCGAACTCGTAAATTTTATTGTTTAAATTACACATTTGTGGCTATATATAATTACAAAAATAAAAACTAAAAGTAAGAACCTCCATATTATAATAATTAATTTTGTAAATTGGTTGTAGAAAACACTTTTATACAACAAAATTAATAACGTTTTAAAACGAGATGGGGTCGTAGTCTGAGAACAAACATCCGAAATAAACTCAGAGGTTACACACAGTCTCTTTTAAAGTCCAGACATATAATTTTGGTGAAGTTATCTGAGTACCTACTTACATGTATAATCAACTTTGTATAATGAGCCGTGGCTACCACAAAGAATGGTAAACATTTATTAATTTAGTAAATTACTTCAAAGTTAATGACTTAATAACATAAAGGTCGCACCATTCTTACCCTTATCTTAAAGAATAATTAACGCAATTAAAACTAATAACTAATTTAGACACTTAGAAATGTAATTAAAATCATATAAAATACTCCGTTGGTGAAAGATTATTATAGACTGTATCTCTGAATATCTGCTACCTACGTAATAACTGTGTGAGGTGTTTATTGACAGCTCATGAAAAATGGCATCGAGTTTCCTTAAATACTTTTTTTCTTAGTTCAGTGGTTGATGAGAGCCTTTTAGAGCCTTTCAACATAGATTGTTTTGAATTAGATTCATTGTTCAGTTCTGAGATGTAGGAGTTTTTCATGAAACTGCAGGAGTATCTTTGTTTTTCAATAATATACTACGAAAAACAAATTTAGTTTTGCGGTTGAGTGTAAATTGAGATATGATGGTGTTAATGAGCATTAAAATATCGTTGTTTGATGCTACGGAAACCTTTGTGCGCGAGTCTGACTCGCATTTGTTTGGTTCTAAAATATATAGGTAGTTTCGTAACGATGTTTTCCTTCACCGTTTTAAGAGCGTGGGTGATGAAATTATGGAAATGTGCTTGATAAGTGAAAATAACATAATATAGAGTCCATTAATAATAATTCTTTCAACCAGAGTTTTTGATTGAGTAATAAAATATTTAAGTTGACAAAACAAACTACAAAACCTTTACAATTGAAAAAAAATAACACAATTCTTGAACAAATAATTAAGCAACGTTGCCACCCTACCTCACGCGCCTTATTCTATAAGATCAATTAAAAAAATCTTAAAAATTCTCAAAGATAACACTTACAAAAGAGCTTTCAAAAGATAATTTCGAGTCTCATAATTAAAAAGGCTCTCAAAAAGAGCCGGCAGTTATCTTAAAATTTCTAAATTTAAGTAACAGTTTTATCGATATGTCGACACATGCAGCGGCGGCGCTTTGTCGATACCGATAAGACTTTTCATCGATAAAAAATTATGTTGACCACATTATTTTGGGAATTAACTACTGGCGTTCGCGTTTTTATGTGCATAACGGATTTGTAAGCATTAAATGTTAAGAGAATTTGCTTGTATTTTTGGAACTGCTGTATATCGATATATTTTTGTAGAGTAATTAAGTTTTTATTATGAAGTTCTGTTCTTAATTATGTCCTTTTAAAGACTCAGCTGTTTGGTAATGAAGCAGTCGTAAACCTACCTAACAAGCTTATAGTAAGAAACTCCATTTTTTTAAAACAAACTTCTAAATATAGGATTGACGTTATTTTATTTTGTATTCTTAGCAAACACTTGGAATTGATAACCATATCATGGGGATGTAAACGAAATAACTAGGTCGCCATCTTTGGGAGTTCGCCATGTTGGATTTAGAATGACGTTACTTAGCTAACCAGCAAGGTCATCCAAACTAAACGTGTTTGCAAAATTTCAGCTCAATAGGTTGGGGATGACGGTTTTAGAACTCAATTGCAAGATTTGACCTAAACAAATAAACATACAAATATTGCAAGTTAAATAAAAGCTAGTAAAAACAATGCACCCTACTACCTGATCTAGTATGATTTATGGTAGAATAACAGAGAAAGCCTATTTGCTAAATAATTTTTTGATGGTAGACAGATTTCTCAGACGTCCAAAGTAGTTGTCGTATTTGAATAATAATTGGTCTTGTGCTCAAGATTCGATTGCTGCTCTTCTCTCTTTTAAGTCGTTAGTCAATGGAGTGTAATAATAAAAACGAGGCGGTATCTGAACTACCAATTTAATTTACGACTTTATGAGTGATAGTGACATTTGAAAGCTCTAGACCATAAAGAAAGCACAAATAGAAACTTAACGTCAATATCAATAACCGTAACAGATACAGGCCAGGTTGCAAGCCTTCTGCCTAACAGGAATCATTACATAACATGCTATATCCTTCAACGAAGTGTCTAAGTTGGGTCACAACATACTCGTAGTTTACCGAAGGTTTACTTTGTGGTGATGGACATTTAAATCTGATTCCGATAGAAACTGTGCCAGAACTAGCAGTACCTACTACCTACACCTTGATGACGTATTGGTATCCAATCTTATGCCTTAGGCATATTTTCATCAGATAGTAGAAACTTTATATTTGCTAGCCAAAATAACTTCAGTATCCTGTAAACTCAGTCTTTACAATTATCATAGAATGGCATTTTCTAAATTTAAATCTGCTATTGTTTATGTACATACAAAATAAAGAGAATTCTAGTTTGCTTTCTTCATGGGCATAAAAACTCGAATCAGAAACAAAGAGTGTTAAAAGAATTGTGGAGCGGAAATTGGGAATATTTTCATACCTAAATTTTGATCCCGAACATTATCGATTTTGACACACGAATGCTACCTGACAAGCGGGCTAATGACATTAGACCTAGACAGACCGACTTGTTATAAAGTAGTAACAAGTATTGGACTACGATTGTGTTCGTCTTGCCCCTAAATATTATTTAGATGTATTTGATAAGAAACAATGTCTACAGAACAAGTATCAACAATAAATAAATAAATAATAAAAATCTTTATTTATACAAAAACCTTCAAAATTGATTACAGACAGTTCACATGAATTTCAGTAAAAAAAAACAAATAAAAATAATAATAATAATCAATCACAGCTAAATGAGGGTGATCCTTAAAGAGAGCTTGGCTATTTTTGAAATATTTTTATAAATGAGCCAGTAGTTCTATCAAAACTCAAAACTCAAACTCAAAGCATTTATTTCAATTAGACCATTACGGCACTTTTGAATGTCAAAAATACAAAAAAGAAAATCAAAGCTACAGTCCCAGTCACAAGGCATAATAACTTGAGAAAGTACTGTAGTTGCCCATTCCCTAGCGTAGATCTCTATGGAGAAGAACGGGCAAGAAACTCCATAAATCGTATCGTATCGTATCACAAAGTTATTGGTACTTTTGGGGCACTGGGCCTTCTGAAAGACCGTTTTATTACTGTCCCTACAAGTCTTAACTCAGTAACTTCCTTTACCCGACTCTGACAGACACCGGAGGCAGTGAACAGCTGATATGTCTTCACGCTTTAATTCGAACATGGGTGAGCACAGCTACAGGTGCAAGCAGGTGTGACGGCGCTGATCGAATTAACGTTAAAAGGTGTGACTGACAGTCAGACACTAATACAATGTAGTTGATTTATAGAGTAGTTTCTTGCTATATATAAGGATGTTTAGAAGCTTTATAAGACTCTCTTTCTAGGCTTAAAATATACCTACGTTTTCAGCTTTTAAAGAAGAGGTGGTGAATTAGAGTGACATAGTTATCGAACTTTAAAACTGCGATGGGTATAAGCCTGTCGCGTTTTTTCTATAAATAAACCGATACTTGGAAGTACCTACAGCTGATTATGGGGTGTGAAGTTTTTATAGCCAATTTAATTTAAATTAGTCTATTCATATTATGCACAAATAACGGTATCTTCTTTACATTGCAACTTGTCTATAAGAACTCTGATAGTACATATAATGAAAGAAAAACATATAGTCCAGTCAATTTAGCTCAAAAAATAGGGGTAAGGTTACAATAATTCGCTTAGAGCTAAAAATTGGTGCGAATGTTGGGAACACTATTACAAATGAAACGTCAAAAGTCCCCATCGATCCGAACTTTGCAAAAAAAAAATATTCAAGGTCTATAACTGGTTTTACACTTTTTCCTGAAAATCACCATTTCTGAGATATAGCTGATCAAAAAGATGAAAAAGTTGTGTTCTTCATAATAATCAAACGTTTCCACGCCATCGGTGAAGTGTACCTGACGTGTTTTTTTTAACGTGGTTACCCCGGTGAGCCTATTTCACGATCTATTGTGGTCACGTTTAATAAAAAAAAATATGGTATGAAATAAAAAAATGTACTATTAGAAATTGCGGTGAAAATTATGTGTAATGCTTATGCCCGCGGCTTCGACTGCGTGGAGTTCGATAATTGTCCCACGGGATCACACTACAGGGATATAATAGTAGATTATGCACCGAGGCGTCATATTGAATCTCGAGCGCAATGAAGGATTTGGGATAAAAGTCCCGAGCGCAGCGAATCCTGAATGCAGCGAGGGATTCAAGCTAGCCCAAGACAAAGACACCTTTAGCCCAGAGGAGAATACTCTACTTTTTACACCTACTGTGAGAAAATAATAGCCATAGTACGAAATACAAAGTATTTATTAAATAAACAAACAGTAAGAATAATTAACTAATGTTACAGCCAATTACTATTACGGTATTACGGCGCGGTACGGTATTTGTTATTATTTATGTCAGTTTTAATGTTATTCCATTCCTTTTAAAAAATGGTTCTTATTTATCTGATTATTCTTACAATATTATGTCTTCGAAAACATGGCAACGATATGAAGAAGCAGTCATTATGATTTTGTAGGAGATCGAGAATATCATCCACGCGTAGTAAGGGTATTTATTTATTTATTTATGGTATCGAGAATAGCTTTCCTCTTTCTGGCACCAAAGGGTGTTTGTTAGTACTATACTGCCAATTTAGCTGAGCATGTGAGATTCCAAATTCAAATCACATTATTGACCAGCGGGTCATAATTAAATCCAGTACAACATTATTGACCGGCTGTGCCCCCGGCCACTAATGACTCACTTTAGGTTAAGGTTGCTTGACATATAATTTGACATTTATTTCGTGGTGTGAAAAGTATCTTTAATGTTAATCCAGGTCATAATCTATATGTGTGCTAAATTTCATCCAAATCCGTTAAGGAGTTTTTGCGTGAAAGAGTAACAAACATAGGTACACACACACAAACTTTCGCCTTTATAATATTGGTGTGAAGTATGATTGTAGAAAATTATTCGTCTGATTGATTAATAAATTATCTAATGGAACTAAAAAGCAGTGCAATCAGCTTGTCTTCCCACAACCTCTGCTTCTGCTTGGAAATTAATTGACAATACATTGGAACTGGTGGCTGCAACAAAGTTGGGTTGTTTTGATTATTATCATGTGCCGGTTGTTACGGCCAGTCGTGCTCCAATGTTGAATCGCCTTTAGAAGAGTATTCTTACGATATCAGCGAGGAGATATCTGATGTATGGATCATAGAACAATTTACTTGTACTCAGCAGGAAATTTTATCAATCAGACAAATGATTTTCTCCAGTTAGGTAGGTACTCATAATTTACACCGCTTTCATCAAATCCAATTGTACCATTTTTGATTGAAACAATATTTTTATGGTTTCGTTTCCGAATGGTAACCAACGGGACCCTATTACTAAGCCTCCGCTGTCCATCTGTTCGTCCGCGTCCGTCCGCTGTCTGTCAGCGGGCTGATGATCTCATGATCGTCCTGTAACAATATCATTTGCCTAGCGTCCTAGCCTTTTCCAACTATGTTGGGGTCGGCTTCTAGCCTAACCGAATGCAGCTGAATACCAGTATTTTACATGGAGCGACTGCCTATCTGACCTCCACAACCCAGTTAGTACTGGGTAATACGATGCCCCTTGGTAAGACTGGTCGTCAGACTTTTTAAGCCACTAGGCTGACTACTTGTAACGACTACGACGACGACTGTAAAAGATCTACAAATGACAGCCGGGACCAACTGCTTAACGTGCTTTCCTAGGCACGGAGGAAATTCAGGATGCAATGGGTGGTCCCCATCCACAGATCAACCTAGGCAAGCACGGTTTGACCTAAAGATCGAACCGAGCGGCTATTATTGTTTAGCCACGAGGCTCCTCGTCCTGTAACAACAAATAATAAATTAAATTAAAGGCTCACGTAATGCGACGGAACGAAAATCTTCACACGCGAGTCCGACTCCCACTTGGCCGGTTTTTGGATAAAATTTCCATTGCTGGACACCGATTTCGAAATTCATATTTTTTTTGTAGATAGTACACATAAATAGAAAGCTTTTTTTTACAAATTTTCAATACGCGGTCGCCCACGGTTTACGAGACATAATTCTTTAAAGTTTCTATACAAATTGGAAATTAGCACGACATTTGCACATTTTTAGGTTGGTTATATTGTCGTCAAAGTTGACATTTCACGTTCCGTTGACGGTAGAAGTGTACGTATATTTTATTAAATTTTGTGTAATTCTTTTTTACATGAATATAATTTTATTTTTACACGTTCACATATTTTTGGTGTGTGTAATAAATTGCACAATAATTGATTGCAGTATTTTTCAATTACATTGACTTTTTTACACACCATAGCTTCATCTATAATGCAAAATAACGTGAAAATTGACAAAACGGAACGTAAAAAAAAGTGTACCTATGTTGTGTCACTGATTGTATGTGTACAAATAGGAAGTGTTACTACTGCTACTAGGAGAATTTGGATGCAAGAACGATCGAAGCGAATTAGGGACTTAGGGCACCTCGATGTTAGGTTCCTTTAAACCCTGCAGTTAGAAATAGGAGCCCGTTGACTACGCTTTTTAGGCGAATATAAAGTGTTTTGAGGTTAGGTTACTATAATTGTTTTTTCTCAAGAACGGTGCGTCGCCTTAGCATGGGAGTGGTGTCAGGGTACAGGGGGCACCTTCCCCCTGCCTCCTTCTGCCAAACTATACTAATTTTTACTCCGTTTCATTCTAATAACTAAATAGCGCTATTCTAACCTCAAAACTTTAACCATGGATATCTCCATAACCATGGGGCTCCGCGGGGTGGGGGTGGTACAGGGGGTACCCCTTCGGTACCCAGGTCGGATCGATGGGGACTTTTGACATTTCATTTGTAATTGTGTTCCCAACATTCGTACCAATTATTAGCTCTATGCGAATTATCGTAACCTTGCATGTCTAATTTGACTGGGCTAATATTTAAACTTTCCACCTGGTTAGTTTCTCTATAAAAATCTCCCTTAAAAGGCCATAAATCAACCCGTTTCCTGTATACATCGATAAACATCGAACCCACGGTCTTTATTATAAAAAATAGCGCATATTAACTTCTATGCGTAACCGTCCTCTCGCTACAAGCTGTCTATCATCGTCTCTTATGATTGATATCACTTTTTCACTCACCACGTATTGTGCGAAAATGTCGAGTATTCGCCTTAAGTAAATTTACAACTTCACTGAATTTTCAACCCTATTTTTCAACAATCAAAGTTGAAATTCCATCGCCCATTAATTTACTTACAATTCCGACGACATACAAGCAAAACTCACTCTTGCAGTGATGAGATAATATGGTTGGTTTTTGGTTGTTTATGGAGTTGTTTAAGGGGTCGTTTGCCGCGCACTTAGCACACAATGAAACGCACGTTGAAGCGTTTTTGCGATATTGATGGATAGGAGTGTAGAGCTAATATTGTATAGATCATTTAGATAGGCGCGGCGGAGAAAACATTGTAGTTGGATAAAAATAGGGTAGATGACAAAAAAAAAACTAATTAGTCCGTCAGATAGATTACCAAAAAATATTGGTCACATATTTTTTCTTTATTCATGTAAACAAAAAAAAAAAAAATAAGACGAAACAGTGCGTCGAAAACTCGTGTGACGTCACATTTGAGTACATTATTACTCAATTTTTTTTTTAATTTTCCTCATGATTTTTGACACGATTTATCTTCGTAAATTTTTATTAATTTAATAAAACACGTATCCAATATTTTGCGATATCTAACTGACGGACTAAACAGAATCATATTTTTTTATCCCCATTATTTTGACATCTGTGATTCTTTTGCAAATTATAAAAAATGCCTCAAAAAATTGTCTAGTTGTTGATTATTTTATTATATTTTTTATTATTTCTAATTTTCTGTGACCAATTTTAATTTATTTTGATTTTAATTTTAATTTTAATTTCTCAATTGCCATGACATTGTTAATTTTATTTCATTCTTTATTTTATTTTTCCAATTTTGTTACATAGTGTGTTTGACTTTGATTTTGACTTTAATTTCCCAATTGCTACTACGACATTGTTAATTTTATTTTATTTCTCCAGTTTTGTGGTTTGATTTTGATTTTAATTTAGATTTTGTTTTTAATGCGACTAATTCTTTGTTAACTTAGTTATACATTTTATTGTGCATGCTGTGGTCTCCTGTAAGTGAAGGAGTACACCTACGAGATACTTTTATCGTCCATAACTCATTTATTGTGTTTGTGTACATCCTTTGTTGGAGATCCTAAATAAATAAATAAATAAATTATGATTCTTTAATTATTTTTTTTATTTTATCATCACAGCTCTCAAAACGGTGAACGAAACATTGTTACGAAACCTACAATTCCAAGATCTTCCAACCTATACTGTTCCCATGAGGCGCTCCCTCTCACAGCAGTTTATGCATATACCTAAGTATATATTGGCTGATTTTGTATGACTTACGGCCGAATACTGAAACGTCACTCAAAATTTAAGTAGCACTTATATTTAACAGATACTCAAAAGTGACGTTTGGCCATACGAAATTTAAAGTTTAGGAGCTGCTCAAATGTTAAGCAGCCCTTAAATTTTGAGTGACGTTTCAGTATTCGGGGGATAGTCATACAAAATCAGCCTATGCAGTTAATCTGGCCACTCAGAATAAAAACACTTCCAGAGTCCAGACTATTCATTCAAGGCATTTCCCATCCAAATTCCATTCCAAGCTCGCATCATAATTCCACGCGCGTTCGCCACGAATATTTCAGTTCATCTCCATTTGCAAATAAATGCGCATCGCGTCGTGTCGCAAAAAAGTCGCAAGTCGCGCCGGACACGTCACCCGGCGCGATGACACGCCGTCGATCCAGCGAGAAAAACGTTTGACGCGCGGTTAGAAACTTGTGAGACTTGTGAGAGAGATATTGCAGTGCGTCTGGTGACTGTTTCATTGTGTCTCGGTAGCTAAAATAGTTGGCAATGACGTGTTGGCTTGATTTTCAGATGAACCATTTGCTAACATGTTGCAGTGCAAAATACTGTCTGACCTTTCTCTACATGTTTTGACAAAACAGTGAAATGATTTCGATGTCAAAGTTACTTTAATATAGAGGAAATATTGAAACAAAGGCCCCCAAACTTGCAGGTTTTGTGAAAGTAAGTACACATATAAGACTACTGATGCAAAATGTATTCTGTATTTTGAATTTTTGTTCCTTACCTAAATCACACGCAACGTCATAAAATTAAACGCTCTAAATATAAACACCGCGTAGCCGCGTACTGACATACTCACGTAAAAAACGCCCGCGACATTTGCGTCCGCCACGGAACGTTGACACGCCGTCAAGCAGTGCTGAAAGAAATGTGTGAAGCGCTGCAAATGCTGCCAATCATTCGGCACCTACATACGTCACTCGTTTGATGTCGCTCGCACTCGTCAGTCGTGGGTAGTTGAAAGAGTTCAACGCGGTCAAAGCGGTAAAAACAATGCTTTTCAAAAAAATTGTTTTAAGGTTGAAAATTACGAACAAATCAGGCATTTGCTAAGTGGTTTGACTTTAAAACTCAAACTCAAATCATTTTATTTAAACCGTTACTGGCACTTCGTCCAGGAATGAGTAAGTTGGTCAGCTTCAAAAAAATTTTAAATGTCTCTATGGTGAAGAATGGTCAATAAACAAAACAAATTCCCGAAGTGCACGTTATATTCCATTACCAAACGCATTAATTGACTTTCGTTTAATTTTGACGAGTACATGATTCACTTTCCAGAAAGCGAAAGACTCGTTGAATTCATTAAGCCCTAAGAAACCATAGACATAAGGACTTAGTCCTAAGGGAACAGAAGGGTACGGAAACTAATTAAAATGATTTAAAATAATATACAATAAACAATCTCCATTTTAGCAAAAAACATTCCCCTGTATCTTTACAATAGAATTATAACCCTACAATGCGGGCGGTCTAATTAGAGTTCCATTTACCGCTCAGGGACGCTATGAAATATGCATGCAATGATTTGCATCAGCGTCGGATAAACCGAGACGATTCGCATCAATCAATACGGGAGCGATTGTGGAGCTGATAATTTGAATATTTTGATGACGCAGAGGGGACTATTTTTGGAGGTGAAATTGATAGGGTCAGATTTAGATGCTATTGAGTATGGAGTGGATGTGAATGAATAAGTGGACAATAGAGTGGTTTACTATGAGTGTTCTGTGCACGTTGAAAAGCGTTTTTTGGTAGTTACGGTTGTCCAAAGTGCCAAGTAATGTGGTCACAGAAAGCACGATCCTGTTGAGATCCAAATCGGCTAAATTCCTCTTGTGCAAAGCTTTCGTTTCCTTATAAGGCTTGTGAGATCATTAGCAAATGCATTTAGCTAGTCACCCTTCCCCCATTCGTGTAGACTTTGTAGAGACAAATCCACTGTAAGGAAAAGCAATAAACATTCAGAGGACACTTTATTCAGATCGACATTCTATTATAAAATTCTATTGAAGAGACGCGAGCCGCCGCAGAATATACTTTATTTTTAAAACAATCTTATATTTTAAAGTAGAATAAGACAATAGAATTGTGCATCACATAAATCTCTCAACTTTCCCGACAACGGATGATTAAGATTGACAAAAGAAACGGTCTCTGCTAGAGAAATTCACGAATTCCACCATCTATGGCCACCGAAATTCTCGAGAATCGATTTAGCGGTAAAAGAAGTGCCGCCCGAATAAATAATAGGACAAAACACGACGGAAATATTCGCCGATACCGCCGACAGGCTTGCCGCCACGTCCGAAAATGTCAACTTCGCGTTCCAAACTCTTCATGGGTGGAAAACGGCAAAAAATCAAGCATACCTAAGTCGGCTTCAGCGCTCGACGCCTAATTTTGAATGCTGCAAGCGCTTCGATCCCGAGACCTCTATTATTATTTCAATCAACGATAATTGGACACTTGTCACCGTAAAAAGCGCTGGAATCGCTGATTGGTAACCGCGAGTCACGAGCGCGCGGCGCTTTTGATTTTAAAGTCGTTTCGTTTGAAATTCAAATGGTTTGAAGATGTTCGGGTCGGGCGTTGTCGGGTGCGATCGCTTGAATAGAAGTCGTGCGTGCGTTTGAAAGTTCAATAAGGGGATGTTATAGGTGACAAGTCGCGTCTCTATTGAGCTTTAATTAAATTTATTGTTCGAGTCTGGCAATATTATGGATGAGCTGTTTAGTATAGAGTGGCAATTTGTAGGAAAATGCCAAAGACATTCAAGAGATCAATCATAAATTATATAATTATGAACTCAGCTCGGATTACAATTGTAGCGCAAGAAAGGGTTTAAAAAGCATTGGGAAGCTCTCCGCAAAGCTGATTACCAGCTTTTTTTCGTATTACATTGCGAGACTTAAGTATTAACTTAGTTTTTTTCTGGGGAAACCCATGAATGCTTTGAGTTTTTTAGCGAATAACTAAATTGCTTATCAGATTACTAAAAACTGAAAACAGAAGACGAATCCTTTTAAAAACACAAAAATGGTTTATTTCCATTGGTTGTAAACAAATGTAGTACCACCATAGACTGATTAAAAGACCATGGTTAGTCATACAATAGCCTTATCGTTTTACTGACGCCTACACTCATAAATAGCTACCCAAAAAACGAAACAAAGAACTCATAAAAACTACTTTCATTCATAAATCCTACCACCCAAGAAGGCACCGAAATTGCTTTTTAAATACACAAAGACCTCAGGTACTAATTATTACCTTCTTCCGGCGCCAACACCAACTTGGCGCCAATATCCACAAAACTTAAAACGCCCAAATTGTTCACGAAACCATTCGTCAAATGTTTGACACAAAAATTTGCCAAATTCTCGCCTTAATAACTCCTGATGATTGGGTTGGGCCAACATCACGCGAGTGCTGATTAAGCGACCGATTTTCGTCCAACATCTGTAATTTGGAGATCGCCGCAAAGAATTAGCTTTTCTAATTGGTAACGTGAAATGGCAGCATGATTGTCTGTCTGTGGTTTGGTTAAATTACATGTTATTTGGTCCGGGCCGAAAGCCAAAAGCCGAATGTTGGCGCCTCGTTGGACATGGTCCTGGGACTCGTTGGTCATTATGTTATTGAGGGTCTGTCAAATCATGACTGGTGGACAGGGCCGGATTTTGTGGAGATTTATTTTTGGAATTATGTCTGTCTTTTGCGGTGAAGTGAAATAACAGAGTGAGTGTTATTTCCTCGTAATTATAATTATGCCAAAATTGACAAATGGTTCTTTGAGTTTGATTGTGGTTCTACACCAAGGTTCGAACACTATTCCGTCAGAGAGAGGAAATCATCGATATCGTTGTGGTACTGATAAATTAATGTGATGTGATCTAAATAGCCAATAATCACATTCGATTATTGGTGTGTGTGTCATACCCGCGATACAGGTAGATAGGTTAGCCTTATGGAAATGGTTTATTCTTCGTTCGTCCTGAAGTTTTGTCCAACATTCCTACAAGTTCTAAGTTCGTCCCAAATCAATATTGAAGTACTGCTTCGTCCCAAATTACAAGTACTTTCAAAGATAACTCAATGGTCATCATTAGACCCAACGAGGTGCTTTTCAAAAAGATCCATTGTAGATTGACGTAGGCACCTACCAACCCTTTACGAGCTCTCCTCCTATGGAAACTGTTTTAAAAAGTCTTGGTTATACGAGTAAACGAGATAAAAAGAGTCATAATTAGTTAGACCTAAAGGCTCGCTGAGCATACTGCTGGGATAAAATTAGGGCAGACCACAGTGACGGTAAATCTCAATTTTTTCTAGACAGTGAGCTAAATAAATATAAACATGAGGCATGATATGATGGTGTCTGTGACAGCATATAAATTAGCAAAAATCTTGACATTTCCGTGGTTGCCCGAATGCAGTTCGCAAATCATCCCATGGGAATTTAAGTACTACCTAATACCGGGATAAAAAGTATTATTCTATTCATTTCCTTAGACTCAGGGCATGGTTTAATCGATCGACAGATTTTCTTCAAATCTGTATACTGCTGTCCCACTGCTGGGCAAAGACCTCCCCCGCTCCTTTCCATCTCTCTCGGTGTTTAGCCTTCTGCCTTCTCTGGCCAATCAGTCAGGAACGAGTCCAACACGTCACGCCAGTGTTTCTCTTTCATTAACAAACATCTCAATATTATAAATCTAAACTCACATGCACTAAAATCTAAAGTAACAGAGTGGCTGCTCCATAAGGATTACACTTACACGGAGTCTTTACTGACCTATCTTGTATAATACACTCCCACACACACACACAGCTACACCCACACATACACTCACACCTACACACACACCACTCACACCTACACACACACCACTCACACACACAAACACACAACTTACAATTCTACTCTTGTTTAACATACAGTAGAATGACACAGTCCACTTGAGATACAAGTTTTTGTTGATCATTGACTGTAAACTACCTCTTATATAATACAGGTATTCCTTAGCTTAAGAGGTACAGTATTATTCTTGTACAGAATAAATGTATTTCTAAACCAAATATTAAGCTGTATTTCAAACTCTTTATGTTTTTTGGATAAATAAAGATTATTATTATCTTGGGTCTCCCTTGCTGACGACGACCGTCTTCAGTGTGTGACGATTCTGGCCCATCTGTCCTGATCTGTCCTGGTTACCTGTTTAGTCATTAAGATGCGAAATAGTGGCAGACACACCGACAGCTAGATAGAGTTCTGTCGCATAGTACTTAGGCCTGAATTCCTGTCACGCTGACGGTTGGTCGCGCACGATCGGTTGTGTACGTCAGCGAGAAAAACAGTAGCAAATACGCGCCGCTGACGTCAGCGTCGCTGTATGGTGCTATAATTACAGAACACAATGTATACTCGTATGCGCGACCGACGCACGCGACCGACGTGCTGCTAGCTAAGTATAGTAGTTATTTTTTTATGATGTCATCATTGAAACTATCAACATCTGCCTAGCCCTTTCCTTAACTATGTTGGGGTCGGCTTCCAGTCTAACCGGATGCATTTTACATGAAACGACTCCTTATCAGACCTCCACAACCCAGTGGTTGGTAACTGGGTAATATGATATCCCTTAGTAAGACTGGATGTCAGACTTTCGGCTTCTGACTACTCGTAACGACTGTCAAAGATCTACAAATGACAGCCGGGACCAAATGCTTAACGTGCTTTCCGAGGCATGGGGGAAACTCGTTAAGTAAATCATTTCATCACCATCATTTTAATAATTTTCTTTCTATTCATCGTTCAAACTATATCCCCCTAAATTCCAGTCTGTTTTCAATCGTCCGCCGTAATAATAAACAATTACATGATTAAGCCCAGCACTCGGTTAGCTAGAGCATTTTTATTGTACTCGTTCGTAATAACCCCGCTTATGTGGCTATTGGATCTAACCATAGTTACTGGTAAACATAGGTTAGATAAGTACCGGCCATGTTCTGATATTACAGGTATTAGTAGGAAATTCATCGCTGATGGGGTTTTTAGATCGATTGGCTAAGCTAGAAGCTTAGCTAAAAAATAAAATACTCTTACCTACTATTTTTAGCTTAGAAGCTCAATAGACTTGTTTCTAGGTCGTATTTTCTTGATGTTTTTATTCATAACTAAGACACTTAATTGCCGGTGTAATATGGCTTGAATCAATAATAAATATTGCTAGACATTACACACAGCGCCATCTAGTGCCACAATAAGCAACGAGGCTTGTGTCGTGGACACCAGATAGTTGATATACTACATAGATACTTATTGTTTGTAAATACATCCGGGAGCGCGGTCCTGGTTCCTAAAGCCCCACGACCCATATAAACATCCATGACTCGGAAACAATTATCATACTTAAATAACGAAACCTTTATAATCAATTTCATAATCTACAATGTGGACCTCCTACCTAACTCATTTTGTTAGCGATAATACAAATCTCGTTTATTTCAGAAAAATAGTGTACTGTTAAAGCAAATACCACATCAGAGTGGAAAACTAATGTACGCCGCGTAGGTATAATTAGGCAGTTCCTATTGATTTTCAGTAGTCCCATAGACCCATGTTCAATATTGTAAATGATTTAACTAATTCAATTTTGTAACAAGTAGTTAGGTACTGCTTATACTTAGCTCTTTCTCATTAACATCGTGTTACAAAATAAAAGATAACAAACACTATTCATTTAACAATAATCAACAACGGAAAAGTTCACCACCCACAACAGTCGTCCACCCATCACTCCACTCAACCATCCTAAAATCATTAACATCAAACAAAACACAAAAATAATTAAAAAGCTCTCATCCACTTATTTCTCTGCCTACCCACAAACAAAGCAAGTTCACTCACGCAAACCTGCAGTTGCAAAGTGCAAGCGGCCATGTTGGCGCGTGACGTCAGAGGGGCGGGGACTGCGTCGCCCCGCCCCCGGCGCCCGCCTCGCGCGAGTTTTTATAGCAACTTCATAACGAAAGTTTAAAGCGTGTTAAAGCGCTGTTTTTTTGTAAAAGTTTTTGATTTCACGATTTTTCGTTATTTTTGGGTTTATTGTTTGTTGTAATGGCGACAAAATATTTATGTCATGGTTAGAAAAAGTTCTGTACTTAATTTAAAGTTTTGTTAAAACTTTTGCGAACTTTTGGTAATTAAACTTTTTCATACATACGTATCTAATGATTTTCCTATTAAACTGAAAAAACAAGTATTAAAAAAAGTTCTTCCAATTACTTAGTTACCTCAACAAGGTGAAATAAATTAATGTAAGTATTATTTTGATCGATCGCTCCTATATTTAAGGTTACAGAGTATAAGACAACCAACTTGTCTACAATAATTCTGCATTACTAGTTTATTCAGCTAAACAAATACCTACCAAATCATCAAGCACGTCATCCCCACAATAATTCTACAAATCACCAACTCATTAACGTTAAAAAACTCGACTCACGGTTACCGACAGTTACCAAAAAGTCAGCGTAACCCAGCAGTTTGAGACGCATCAAACATGTCGGCAATAAGTCAGAGGGGCAAAAACTGTGGCGGCGAGATCAAAGCTGGCGGCTCGTTCAGACACCCGACGAAATGACTTGTTTCTCAGTTAGGTTAGTGTAAACACACCGCTACATCAAAAGCGCCGGTCGGGGTTAACGGGTGCTGAAGATGGTTTTTTTTTTCGATAGTGTCGAATTTCGTCGAAATTGATTTGCGAATGTTTGTTTGGTGAGCTGTAACTATTTGTTTGTTTAAATATTGACTACACGATAAAACGCATTTGCCAGCGATTTATAAAATACGTAACATTATTTTCAGAAATATTTTCGCATAAGAAAAAAAAAAAATATTTTACACAGGAATTGTGATAAGTATTAACATTTTCCTAATTTAGTTTTCTTTATATTTAGGAGTACAAAAACGCACTCAACTTTTCCACTGCCGCTAGTCTTTTTTACTGTCGAAAACCATTTCGAATTTTCGACAACAACCTTTCGATTCGATAGCACCCTTCTCCGGCCGTCCTATTTCCAGACGGAGGGGGCTCTAAAATTTTTTTACGGCTTCTTCCGTCAATTTGCCAGTAATACAATATTTATTCAACGCCGGAGGCCAGTTATTATTATAATGAGACGCCCAAAACTATCAATTAAGTGGCGCCTGCCGGTACCTCAAAGGCACGGGATGAATATATGGGCCTTTTGATGCGGTCAGTCTAAATGGTATGGTTTAATGTGGCTAATGATACAGTCTAGGTGAAGTAGGGACGGGATTTTTATCGATAAAGATGAAGTTTTTGGGTGTCGGTGAATATTTAGAATTCAGCAGTCCAGTTTATGGTTTTATTATATCTAAAGCCCAAAAATAAACCTTTAAGGAAAGTTAAGCTATACCTAGTGTGCTTTTTGCAAGATGTGAATAAATGTAAGGAAGTTGTCTTCCTTGATTTGTTTAACTTGAGTAAGTACGGCTAATAACAGTGCATTAGCATTTAAGAGCAAATAATAATATACGTCTATAAATATTTTGTTCTAAACGGTATCGATAATTTTATCGACCGACATCCATCACTATAACTCATATTCATAATTTATATTTAATTTTACACCATTTTACTGTGATTTTACGGTCCGTTTTAAGTGGTTCAAATGGCCATTTCCGGTGTTTTAGTGATTTGTAATGAAAAACGATCGTTTTTATGACCATCGATTTTGGATTATGGTTGCAAAATTATTTAATTATACACAATTTCAAAATGGGTTTGGGCGTAGTCGTAAAAAATACCCTTGATCTGTTTTGTTTTGATATTTTTATGACTTGTGGAGTAAAGCTAATAAAATTGTTTGAAACCTATGATGCCAAAGGAGAATCACAGCTGACTTATATAGTTCTATTATAGCTTAAGTAGTAAAAATGTTAATATTTAATCTATTTGTGTACAGCAGTAGGTACGACAAAACCTCGATCTATGAACCAAACTGCTAGCACTGAGACGAGCAACTTTCGAATTCTAAACTCCTACTGACTGCCGTGCTAATCCTACATTGATGTGATTAGTATTACAAGCAGAACAGTAGAACTAGGTGTCCGCTGATGCAGCCATGGGTATCAACATTAAAAATGTATTAAATTGACTAGGATTGACCTAAAATTACAGATAACCTTGTGTAGCACTGTAATTTTCATGTGAATTTCTGTGATTATGAAAAATAAAGAAATAACGTTTTATTCTACTTATTGTTTGATTTTTTTGCTGTCTGTGTGGAAATAAACAATATGGCGGATTTTTCTTATTGAAAATAGAGCTGTGGCACATACTTATTTTCGTGGCGAATTTACTTTGTGGCGAATGTAGTACAATAACCCGGTCAGCTCTGTCTACTCATCATCTGTCAAGTCTTTTCCCAACTATGTTGGGATCGGTTTCTTGTCTAACTGGATGCAGCTAGTATTTTAAATGGAGCGACTGAATATCCGATCTCCAAAACCCAGTAAATACTATGTTATGGAATTTCTGTCTAGGTACCTACTATACTTAATGTTACGTTATGTCAATGTTTGTTTGTTTAATTATTTTCAGACCACGTTTTTTTTTTTTTATTTTTTTTTATTACTTTTTATTTCTTGTATAATATACTGACAATTTTAGTTAACGTATGTATAATGTAATAATTAAGTTGATATTTTTAATGAACATTTGAATTTTATTAATTTTAAATAGTGAATTACTTTTATTTAATTAATTTAATAGGATATATAAGAATTTAAATTTTAATAATTTTATATAATGATAATGTTTGCATGCCGAATGGTGAAATATGGCAGAACTCTGATGAAAACCTACTACTACCTACTTATGTATAACCCATATTTGCAAATAAATGCTATTCTATTCTATTCTATTCTATTAATAGAAACAATAAAAATATATATAATAATATAATTTCATTATCTGCCTAATCTTTTCCTAAATTACGTTAGAGTCGGTTATTCAGTCTAATCGGATGCAACTGAAAATCAGTATTTTACATGTAGCGACTTTCTATATTACCTCCACAACTTAGTATCTGAGTAATTAATACCCCTTGGTAAGACTGGTTGTCAGACTTTCGTGCTTCTGACTACTCGTAATGTCTTTCAAAGATCTACAAGTTAACGTGTTTTCTGAAGGCTGACGGGCTGACGCAAGCACTGCTTAACCTTGGAGATCGACAAGTGCAGCAGTTATTATTTAGCCACGAGCTCCTCAAAATGAAGAAGAGATGTCTTTATTTGAATATTAATTTATAATCTAATAAGACTAGAATTAAATATTTGCAGTAAATGAACCACAGAATCACGACCCTCTCCCTGTCACAGACACGTGCATAGGCTGATTATGAAGGCTTGCAGTAGATTCTTACATATAGGGTGTAAAAAGATTCTTCACGAAGCCGTCAACCAAGCATGCTGTAGGTACATCAAACTTAGTAATTCTACGCAAAAATTTTTGCCGGGAAATGACTTTTTTTTTTTGGGAATCAATGTAACGTACTTAAAACACTGTGGTGATGGATGGATTGAATAGTACGGGAGTCGTGGAGGTGTTTAAAGCAAAAATCTTACATTAAAAACATGTAATAAAAAAAAACAGTGAAAAAGTTGGAACTTTGACCACCAATATCTCCGTAACTAGAAGGTTTCTGGTCTAGAATAGAAAAATCACCGCAATGACGGAAAGACCAAGAGCCTTGCAACTTCGTTAAGAGTCTTTTTACACCCTTTATTCTTTACTCATTTCATAATTACGATTTAATGTTACTTATGTACGTAAACATATAATTACATAACGTTCGCATTGCAATGTCCAAAACCGTTTGCGTGTTCTAATCACATAACTTGATGTTCGTGCACAACAATGTTGAACACATGCCCTTGATAACATTGATTAATGTTCTGTTGAAATGCTATTGTGTTAGCTGTACTGCGTTCAATTAATTATGAAGTATTGGTTGTTCGTGATTAGTTGGTTAAAAATAATGAGGGGTTTAATTGTTGGATGATGATCCTAGAGTATTTTATGGTCATCGCAGGTAAACAGGAGTTAAGTTTAAGTTTCAAAAAAGGGCTTAGCATGAGAAGTTTCCTTCATTATTGGTACAATCGATTATATTAATATGCCAGCAGTAACACTGTTGACAACTGAGTTATCCTGGCGTAAACATGTTTTTTATTACCAGTTACGTACATATGGTCGACTGAAACGCTTTAGGAAGCTTAGTTCTAAGTATAATTTATTGTATTTTGTAGTAAGTCGTGGGTTCGAACCCAGACAGGCGCATTACTTTGTGTAATTTATTTCATCACCACTGCTCTCAAAACGGTGGAGGAAAACATCGTGAGGAAACCGGCATGTCCAGAACCGAAAACTTCGAAGACATGTTACATCTACCAATCTGCACTGGGCCCGCGTGGTGGATTATAGCCCATTCCCTCTCATAGAGAGGAGGCCTGTGTCCCAGCAGTGGGAACATTAATAGGCTGATGATAATGATGATGTATTTTGTAGTGGAGACTGTGTAAATTATACTTAATTTGATCTATTTCTTTCTAATTGTACCTATGGAGGGCCAACCTTACACAGTAAAGAAAAAAAAAAAAAATTGTAATATAACAAGAAAAAAGTAAAATCGCATAGTCTACTGGTCGCATATTTTTCAGTTGCTTCAAAGAAGAAATCCAGTACTTCTGTTACAAAGAGTGCTTTTCATAACAGCTGGAAGTCCCAGCAGTAGGTCATATTTATATTCATCCAAATACCCCACGGACAGACGGCGCATCCGTGAGAGAGAAATTACACGAGCACTGGATCTTGGCAACCTTCAGATGTCTGGAGTGAGGAGAGGAAGGAACGGGATTTTAGTTAGTTAGTTGTGGTTCTGTAGCGAAAAAAGTAATTTGGATGTTGTTTTTGATAGAATATAGAACAGATAGAATATTACTGATATGAAATCATGCTAACTAATTCTAAGCGTTATTTGTCTATCTCAGACCGTAACCCTCGTAGTAGTTTGATTGAAATATTAATAATCAGCAATAATTTCATTAATACCGCTAATTTGTATGGAGTAGAGTACATGTCCTTATTTATTAAATAACAATGATTAAATTTACAATACAATAGTTGTTTCTAGCCAGATATAGCGGAAAAAATATTACCTTCTCAAAAAAACAATTATTTTAAAAATCGAACCGTTAACCCTCAAACTCTAACGGTGCCCAAACAGCGTACCGCTTCACAAAAATACCCGGTAATACCCGCGGAGATCAAAGTTGTGTACAATTAGGTTGCAACACGATACGCCTTCAAAGTGGCCTGTGGCGGGTGTCGGCGTTACTACTAATTTCTTTGGTCCGTCGTAACGTGTCAAACCCTTTTAATGGTAAGAACACGCGTCAGCCACCCGCGATGGTAGGGCTGACAGATACGATCTACTGGCTTTGTTGAGTGCTTTGATTTTTTAATTGGAATGAGATGGCTGCTAGCTAGTCTTCTTTATTAGATGGGTAGTTTTTCGTAATAAATAGCACAACACAACGCTGATCAGAGTTTAATCTGTAAAAGAGTGAACATGATGGAAATACTAAAATTGTATCTTTTATATTAGCTTGAATCTATTTATGTATGGTTTAAGTGTACAGAATAACCTTACATAAGAAATCTACAGTTTTTTCAATAGGTACCTAATTATTGTTTGTGATGTGTGCAACAGGCTACAGATATCGAGCACTGCTCTCGCTAAGGGCGAAATAGAAAAAATCTTAAAGCCCGCAGCCCCTTTTGATAAAATACTGCCAATACCAACCAAAATTTCAATACTCCTGCCTACTAATTAAATCTTATATCCGGCGAACCTGCAACCATAATTAATAATTCCGGGCCTCCCAAATTAATTTGACAGCGTCAACCGTCAACCCTGGCGGCGTGGACAAAGCTTGGCGCTAACTACGGCCGCCGTGAAACGGTCCTAATTGAAAAACGCCCGGCGATTACCCGCCACAATGCAACCGCTTGGTAGCCACGATGAGAATTTTAATTGCTCTCTCTTGGCCTTTTTATCTGGCGTTGTTGCGCATTTTTGATATAGCTTAGAATGTTATGAGTTGTCTAGGCGAAGAGAGACCGAGGAATTGTTTGTATTCGTTATTGTAAGTTTGCACATCACAGGAGCTGATGGAACCTACTGAAAGTGCCGAACTCATCGCCAAGTATTGGGCCATCAATTTGAATGGTCATCGACACGCTAAGAATATTATAGGTACCTAATTTTGCAAATGTAGAATTGTGATGAGGTAAAAATAATGTCAAAAGAAGACAACATTGCCTGTAAAGTAAAATTTGTAAACTGTAGCTTTTGAAGCGATAAATAATGCAGCATTAAATACACAGCCACTGAAAAAAATAAACATATTCCATCACTGATATGAAATTGCAACAATAAAAAATTAAAGGTATCTAATGAAACTATGTCCAACAATATCCGTGTACATTGTTGGGATGGCGGAACCTGTCGGAATTCGGGACTGGACACGCACTATTACTACATGTCCGATCGACGTTGTAGGATAGGGTTAAAATTTAACGTTAATAGTCCAATAAAAAATATTTTGAAATTTTTATTGATCATTCATTGGTTGGTCTGTTGAATTCAAGGGCAGGATAATTTATGTTAGACAGGTTGTTTTTTATTTCCTTACCTATTCCGGGAACCTTTGAAGCTGTTATTCTACAGTTATCGTCAATCTAATAATGAAAATTGCGGTTCTTTGGTTATTTATATATTAATAAAATCAGTAATACTAAAAAATATTCAGATTTACCCAGGAATGAAACTCAAATAAAAAAAAAATGTTAACATTAGGTATGTCCAGTATTTTCAAACTTTCACCCACATTATTTTTTTGATTACAATTGTAGTTTCTAAAATAGGTATAATTACAGTTGCATAAAGCCGTTTTCATCATAGGTAATTGAATGAAAAAGAACGCATTAAATTAATCGCAATAACTTAAAACACGGTACCGTACAAATTAACGTTACAAATATTTATAAATTGTACGCTACGTATTTTTTATTGGTAAACCAACAACAATTGCAATTAAAATTGAGCTGTAGAATGATAGTTTTAAGAACGGTTTTAAATTACAATTGTTAGTTGTAGTGTTATGAGGTAGCAGTCAAAAATGAATTGCATACAATGCCATTTTAATTGGCAAGTTCTCGATAGCTGCCAGCCATGGACTGCCGTTTTGGCATGCCACACGTGATGGCAAGAAATTGATTGCTAAGAATGTGGGGCTATTAAGCCTTGTTCTTCGCGACACTCCTTTTTAATTATTAATTTATATGACTGTTATTTCCACGTTGCCATTTTGAGTAATACTAAACGGAATACCTGGGTTTGCTCGTGCGTCGATTGTTTTTATTGTCTTTGGATAGCGCTGTGTGGTCTACAGACCACCCTGGGGCTTCTTTTGGCCATCGTAAGGTTGTAGAACTGACTTCAATTTCATTTGGGCAGATTGGTTGATTAGACCTTTTTATTATGACTACAGTTCCATACTTTGATGGTTGATTGGACCTTTTTGTTAAGACTAAAGTTCCATACAAACGTAGAACCTAGTCATGTTATTAACAACAATTTTTAGTTTCTTCTTAAAGAACCGGACAAAGTGAAATTCTACAGCGATAACGATAAAAACTCCAAATAAACATCGTTAATTAGATTTAAAAATTACCGGCCAGCTTATGTCAGTCCTATTGAAAGTGCGCTTTGAAAGCAATGAAGTCTCTTATAATTATACCTAAGTCTTCTGCAATGTCCATCCCGTCCCGTCCCGTCTGCCTTCAAAGCAAGAGTGAACAGGCATTTTCTGGGCACGCTCATTTCATCATAGACCTCATCCATCGCTTTCCATCAGGCGTGACCGAGGTCAAGAGCAGGCCCATATTGTAAAAAACAAATAAAAAATGTGTCTCAAATTTTGCTTAAGTGAAAACATTGTTACAAAAACATACACAAACGACTTGTTTCCCTATATTAGTGGATACCACCCGCTGACCGGCAGTGTTAATCTTGAATGACAACGTCCTGCAATTACAAATATTTGACGTCATAACAATTATAAACTTTAGCTACAAACTGTTAATTGTTATAGTTTCTGGTTATTGCATTCCTTTTTTGGTATTAAGTACAAGTTTCCGCTTGGGTATTGGTCTTTAAGAATAAAAATTTAAACTGCAAAAGATCTTGAGGGTTTGTAACCTTGTTATGACCCTCGGTTTCCAAGTCTTAACAAATCTTTAGCTAGTAACTCATTGACTGATCGAACGTCAACATTTCAACTGCTATCAAATGATTCATACAGAAAAACATCAACCAATTAGTTAAGTAGGTACCCACACATCAAACCTAATATCCGAACAATAAGTGACACCTAACTCAATGCCTAAGGCTCGATTTGTTGTTTTGTTCTGATCACTTCGCCCAACCCAGGATTTGAATGTTGAGCTTCATGCTGTATAGATACGGTTGTTATGTCATACATACCGACTGTTATCATTGTTTGTATGAAGGTGCCAGCTGAACGAACAACTCACCCTTAATGACATTAAAAGAGCAAATACAAAAATGATTATCATTTTAGGCGCAAACATAACTATGTTTGCATCACACAAACGACCTTTAAACCTATTATGAAGATGTCATATTTTTTACTAAAGTAATCGTTATTGACAGTGTATTGCCACCTTAAGGCCAGTTTTATAGATGTCACATGTTTTACCTACATACCCTTAATAGGCCATGGTAAAATGTTGCATGGTAATACTAAACGGCGGATAATTTTTATGGGTATAATTTTTACTTTATGTGTCAAGAGTATTTTGTAAAGTCATGTCTATCAACTATTTTAAGACAGAATTAGTATATATTAGTATAATATTATGATGAAAATATTCAGTTGATTCTGATAAGATAACTATACAGTGGTAAAATAACTCTAAAAACGGTTACTTCATGAAATGAATATTGATGAAACTTTACGATAAATTTAGGGTCAGGTATGCTGGAAGAGATTTCTTTAGAAATAAGCGTCATCTTTGTACCCATTTTTCGTTTCTTCTTCTTTTCCGTATTTAGTGTCAATTAATATATTTACTTATTTGTTAGTAGTAAGCCGTCACTTTGACAGGGCCGTACTTTTTGTTTAATTTCCAAACAAATGTATACCAGACCACTACATAATTAACATTGAAAAATACACTGTTACCTAAGCTAGTTTAAACCCTACATTAATTTATTTAGGGATCATAGTCGACCAACTCTTGCCTAGTTTAAAATAGAAGCAATTACAATTACTTTTCATAGTCCATCAAAAATTACTATTCACATAAGTTAAAGGCAGTTTCATGTATTAACCATAGTTGGCAACAAAAAGCGATAAAAGGCAAGTACTCATGAATAAGTTTCTTGCTCTTAAAGATAAAAAACAATTACACAATGTAATTGTTTTTCCTGTGCGACGTCTTAATAATAGACTTGAGTTATATGAATTATGATTCGGATTAATATGAATTGTAAAGTATGGGTATAATAGTGTCTGGTTCCATTATTTCAGTCGATTGCAGTTCACTGCTTGACATTTAAGTTTTTTTTATTTAGTCTCCTCTTTTTATACTTTTCAACTAACATTTCCAAATATTACCTTGTATTTGTTCGTCTTGAACACATACTAAATAAAATCACTAAACTGCCCGATGGCCTTGACAAGTGGCAACCGCAAATTCTATCAGGTTTTTATGTAGCAATCTTTTAGCAACCGATTTGCTTTTTCCATTATTATTCAAAAGAAAGCAAATTACCAAAAAAAAATTATAATTGTCATCAGCTAATTATGCTAGGGAACCTTTACCCATAATATTTTCTTTCAAAAAACTTTTATTTCCTTGTCAAAATTATCTCTTGTCTTCTTTTGCTGAAAAAGAATGCGTCTTCAGTAATTGTCTTTTGTAAAACTGATGCTACAATATTTCACACAGTAGCTAACTATCTCTAATAAACATCATAATTTATTCATCAATAAAGTTTCATATTCATCAAATGTTGTGCCCTAAAGGCTTTCAAGATAAAAATAAGCGACATTTCTGTGAGGTATCACTTTAGGCTACGAAGGAATAATTTAAATAACATTAATATTGATAGGGAGACGTGTATGATAAGTGATCGGTCGATGTGTATCAAAGAATATAATGGGTTCATTAAATTTTATAGTCAAAGGGCTCTGTAGCTTCAGACGTCTTTGTCACGTGTTGGCGACGGCCTCAGGTGAATTTACCTTTACTGCTTTTCTGATGTTTCCTATTTTTATGTTCACATTTATGCCATGTGAAAAATTACGTTGGACATAAACGATAATAATTAATCTGTAATATTAGTGAAATACCAGTAAAACTTACTCATTATTGGCACCCTTGTTTCATTCACTGCTGAGCATAGACCTCTTTATTTTTGTGCCTGCTTCCTAGGGCTGTGTGATTCTCAACCTTGCTCCGTGAAACCGTGCTCTTACTCGTGATTTGCTGAATGTCCCAACAGCTGCTGCTGGCCTGCAAACACGGTCTGCCAATACATCTAACTGTACAGAAACACATTCAACATAGAAAAGAAATTAACTAGCAAAAGTACCCAATTAAGACTGATGAATAATAGCTATAGAAAGTAATTCCTTTTTTACCCAGTTGTTAAAAAACATCTTCTTTGTACCTGACTAACTTTACAAAAGGTAGCCATAATGAATTGTATTCGCGCAGAAAATTACAAAGTACAAATTGATGCCATTATTAAAAGTCTATGAATAAACACTGACTTTTTAGTACAAGCCGTTTGTAACTGGCAACAAATTAGCATATAGAAAAGGACTTGAAGTAAACACGCTTGTCAGAAAAAGTTTAAACATAAGAGTTAACAATTTTCATCAACATATTGAAATGATCACAGTTTGTCAACTTAATGGGTGTACAGACAGACAAATTACTATCTGTCGGGGTAATATTTATCTCTGTCAGTAAATCAGCTTTTTGTGGAAGGGTATGGAGTTTCTGAGAGCTTCCAAGTTCGATGTGGAGTGGTCAGGTTTTTTGTTGTCTGTAATCAGAAAACAATTCGTATCTGTATGTAAAGTGACATGTAAAAAGAAGAAATAAAAAAACTTAAATTTAAACAAAGTTTCTGGAAAGACAGAAAGCTCAGATTATATAAAAAGACACCGTTATATAGGATACAAAAGAGAAAACAGCATCAATTCAGTAGAAAATAAGTAACTAATTAAAAATCCTGATTTTTTTTCAGCTAGACCTATTACTGTGGTAGTTATGTATTTTTAGTGCTGAATGAGAACCCTGTTCATTACCATCATCATTAGTAATAGCTTACAGTAGATCACTACTGAAATTATGTTCCTCCATTTACTTAGTTACAAATTTCCCCCTATTGGTCGAAAAAAATCTTCCCACCTTAAAAGTTAATTATGAATTAATAGTGGCTGGAAGTCACCTGTAAATATTTGTTTCCTAACGAGTTTTGCTTTGTACCTTTTAATCAATCCTATAATAAAATTGCGATCTTTACACAATGCTGTGCATTTTTTCCAACAACACTTACTACATAAACATTGACTTCTTCGGCAACATTAACTAGTTTACCATATAAATTTAACTCCACAAACTGATGAGAAAACAGCTGTAGTTTTTTGTAACCAAATTAAGATAAATACGTGTTGGTATTTATTCGTTGTATTATGAGCCTTTAATTATTCACGAGTAAATATTTTTTGACGCTTGCCTTAAACGGGTACTTGTCAACTAATTAAAGTGGTATTATAAGGAAAGACCTGTGTAAGTTGTCTGGGGATGTTGTTAAGGACTTTGTACATGATGCTTGACTTAAATTGTATGCGATTTAGTTTCCATTTTATAGCCTGATTGCTATCGGTCCAAAGATAGTTCCCTGGGTGACGCGTTTTCTCGGTTTTTTTTGTTGAAAGAATGCTTGCTTGCTCGAGTCATAGTGGACCATAATTAGAATTGGCAGTTATGGTTATTTTAGTATTTTACTCCCAGATTATGGATGTCGTGCATTCAAAGGCAAACAAAAACATATATAGGTACAACTGAGTTTCAAGCATGAGATAAAGTAAAAAGTCTCATTTACTACAGAAGACAGAATTTCTACAGGCGGAACGTTATGCAACGTAAGAGGCGCTTCAAAGAATCCATCAAACAAAAATGGAAAGCATAAGAACAGTGAAATAACAAAAATTCCTTTCACGGAAACTTAGAAATCATCATTCAACACACATACACACGTAAACTATGAGAAAATACTGACTTCACAGATATAAAGATCGATTATGCGGATGGTTGATGTGTTTCTGGCGTAAAAAACGTTCCAACAATCTCCCCTGGCATGTGTGAATAGGCCATTAATGAGTTCTAAATAACGAGACAAGTGGAATTTCCTTAGTCTTACAGATGGTGCTAATGAATATATCGTGTTGCGGGGTATGAAGAATATGAAGTTTCTTTAAAGAGTGAAAAAATTACGATCTTTTAATTAGGTTCGAGTTTTGTTACTGCAGCATAATTAAGTTGAACCTGCATGATGTATGCAAGTACGAATGAATATTCATATTTCTTGGATAATTTGACGCCATTTCTGAATATTAATTATTTATTAAGCCTTAAGTTTCTAGTTAAGTTTCTAGTTGTCACAGCAGGGTCTTATTAGTTCATCAAAGGGCAAACATTAACCATCGATGTTGTTAATCCTATCATCAGCCTTAACGAACTGCTTGATTTGTTCTTCAATCAGTGTCTCAGCTTTTATATTTTTGAATACAGCGTCTTTCATGACTCATCGTTTTCTTCATGTAACCCTTTTTATTATATCTCATCAACCCGTCTAGTTAATTTTTAAAACTCTTATTCACCACTACGCCCGCCACAACAACACGTTGTTTTCTTTTTATCACACACAACATAATACCGTTGAGAGATCGTTTTTATTCGATTCATAGAACCAGTAGCATATGGCAGTTTAAATTAATTAATTATTTATGTATTAAGCCATAATATACATCACACGCAATCATTAGTGTTCTTGATACAGAGAAAAACTTTATCCTGTTCATTTGCAGTTGTTGTGACAACTCTTTGAGTGCTAATTAGCCCAGAATATCTTGTAAGAATACAATTGAGTTTAATTGGAATTAAAGGGCTGTTGGGTGCAGACACCTGCATTAATTGGTTAACCCTCCCACTCATACAAATTCCTTAGAAGATATGGAGTTATCCATTAATGTAATCCTAAGTAGGATTAATAATAATAATTATAATAATAGTAGTTCACACACTTGCCTGGCATCGCAATTCCAGTCATCCTTAGAGTCCGGGTCCCTCTCACAGTTTTTAACAACAGGCGTGACCCACCTGCTCCATAAGTCAGGTAGTCCCGCGGAACCCAAAAATTATAGACCGATCACGTGTTTGTCGACGATCTACAAGCTTCTTACATCCATTCTGAGAGTGAAAATTAATACACACATTGACAAAAACTCCATCATGTCAGCCTCTCAGAATGGATGTAGGAATGGGTCCCGCGGTACTAAGGAGCTACTCCTCATCGACATGGCCATTAGCCAGCAGGTTCGTCGATCTCGCAGGGATCTGTCGACATGTTGGATAGATTATAAGAAGGCTTATGACTCGGTGCCACATACGTGGCTCATGAGGGTGCTGGAGTTGTACAAAGTAGATACAACTCTACGCACCTTTCTTGAGTCATGTATGGGGCAATGGAAGACTGTCCTTCGATATCCAGGATGTCGACGGATCCAGGGGAGCGATGAGCCTGTATGGATTAAGCGGGGAATATTCCAGGGCGACAGTCTGAGTCCACTTTGGTTCTGTTTAGCCCTGAATCCTCTAAGCACATTGCTGGAGAATTCAAGCCTAGGCTGCCGGTTGAGGAAGGATGGTCAGGTTATATCTCACCTGCTTTACATGGATGATCTGAAACTCTTTGCCCCCAACAAATTGCGACTGATGGAGCTACTGAAAGTAACTGAAACTTTTAGTAGCGCCATCAGGATGGAATTTGGTGTGGACAAATGTGCAGTCATGTATGTAAAGCGAGGGGAGATTGTGGAGTCCGAGGGACTTCAGCTCTCGGACTCCATACAGCTGAGATCTCTTTCCTCATCCGAAACCTATAGGTATTTGGGTATGTCGGAAGCGTTAGGCATTAATGTAACTGACATGAAGCAATCGTTGAGGGAGCGCTTCTTCGGTCGCCTCAAAAAGGAATTAAATAGCCTTCTTTCGGGCGGGAACAAGGTGCGCGCCTTCAATGGTTGGGTCATGCCGGTTTTAATGTACTCTTTCGGCATACTCAAATGGACTCAGACCGAACTCGACGCCCTGGATAGAAGAGTCCGTACACTGCTGACCGAAAGTCGGATGCATCACCCACGATCATCGGTTATGAGACTGTACATCCCGCGGAAGTGCGGAGGTCGAGGCTTTTTAAACGCGAAGACCCTCCACAACCGCGAGGTGTGCAGTCTCAGAGAATATTTTTTTAAAGCCGAGGTGGGTATGCATCGAGATGTGGTCGCAGTGGACAAGGGACTCACCCCACTGTCCATGGCTAAAAAGAACTGGCACAAACCTGAGGTACTTACCACCGATGACCGCAAGGAAGTATGGCAAGGCAAGGAGCTACACGGGCGCTTCTACCGGGCTCTTCATGGGCCCGATGTAGATTTTCTAGCGTCCGTGTCCTGGTTACGTTTCGGCGACCTCTTTGGGGAAACTGAAGGTTTTGTCTGTGCGATTATGGACGAAGTTATGTTGACGAACAACTACCGGAAATACCTCCACCACCCGGGTGAGTTCATCAGACATATTATTTCTGGTTGTTCTCGTCTGGCTAACGGCGAGTACTTGCACAGGCATAACCAAGTAGCCAGGATTATACACCAGCAACTTGCCTTGAAATATAAACTTGTGGAATCTGAGGTACCGTACTACAAGTATGTGCCCGACCCAGTTCTCGAAAAAGACCATGTCACGCTGTACTGGGATCGGTCCATCATTACTGATAGGACTATTGTCGCCAATAAGCCTGACATAGTGATGATGGACCGATCAGCGCGCCGCGTAATGATAATTGATGTTACCATTCCGCATGACGAGAACCTCGTGAAAGCTGAGAAAGAGAAACAAATAAAATATCTCGACTTGGCACACGAGGTTCGCAACATGTGGAATATGAACTCGGTTATCATTGTGCCGATTGTCGTGACGGCCAATGGCCTTATAGCCAAGAGCTTCGATGACCATCTATCGAAGCTCTCTTTAGGCGGTTGGATCAAGGGCCTGATTCAGAAGGCAGTACTCCTCGATACGGCTCGCATTGTGAGGAGGTTCCTGTCTCTGCAGCCGTAACCGCCAGTGGCTTGGACCCTGCTCCCGACACCGGCGAACTACTATTTTTTTATATTTTTAAGTGTTTTTTTTTGTATCGTTTTATTTTAAGAAATACTTAAAAATGTAATTAGATAAGGATATACATGAATAAACGGAATAATAATAAATCATTTATTTAAATTAAGAACGTTGTATTAAACATTTGGTGCAGTCACTCCTTCTACCAACCTTTCTGATGGACTAATCATCGACCCATGGCTGTATCTCGTTTAGCCAACATGAGAGCAAAATGGCATTGTCAAAAATCTAAGTCATCATTTTAGAGGTACCAGGAAGAATGGTGGAAAGTTATTCATCCTTCGTAAAAAAGAAAGGATCCTTCTACAGACTGTTTTGTAGTTTTTATGTGATGGTATAGATGGCGCCACATCATCATTACCAAAAAATGAAATTATTCTACAAATCTTCTTCTTTCTTCAAAGTTTATGGAACCTTGACATTAAGAACAGAACACCACACGGATACTCATGGGAATCCTGAATACGTACTTTTTGAACTGCAAAATATCCAGCAAAACAAATTAAGTAGAATACAGGAACCGAATAAATGGACTGTGTGAAGGATGATATGGCTAGAAAGGGAGGTGACTGCTGAGATGAGAGTAATAGAGAAGTATGGAAGAAGAAGATACATAGGATATGATGATGATGATTGATGATTGAGCACCACCCCCAGCCAGGAGCAAGCCTGACCCGGACAAGCCGGATACACCAGGAGGCACTTTTTTGTAAGGATAGACATGCTCTGGGATGGGAAAGGAAGCCCGACCAACCGCAGCCTGTCGGCCACAATCAGCCGACTATGCAGCCTAGAGCAAATAGAAGAAATAGGAATAGAAGAAGAGAAGAGATAGGAATAGTGGTAAAGACAGGTACAATCCATAGGAATGAGCATTGGTGTTTTTACCTTCGTTTGGTTAATCTCTTCTAACATTGGAAAATCATGTTCGTTTCTGATGGTTGCGATTCCATTCGTTTTTGACACGTCTTATTTAAACGTCTTGTTTCGTCTCGTCGTCAGTAGTATTTGTTTTACTGTCAGTTTCGCTGAGGTTATATATTTCCTTGGATGGCCGACTTGAATTTTTCTCTATCTGCTGCTAGCTAAATCCATTCTTCTTTACTTTAATTAAAATATTCCATGTCTTGTTGGAGTGACTCGTTCCATGTATATATTGATCTTCCTACTTTTAACCGTTTCGCCTTGTATCTAATAGCTGCGTGTAGGTAGTGAGGCTTTGGTCGTCAGAGGATGTGCCCGTAGTAGCATAGCCGTAGGCATTTAATTCTTTTGGTAATTGGAAGAAGAAGATATATAGGATATATAGATATATGGGATAAGGGGAGAATGATAGTGATGATGATGACTGGTACCGAATAAAAAGACAAACATGAATTGTCCTATAAACAGATAGATAGTTGTATGCCTGTCTACATCACTAACATCCCTATTAACAATTGTCTTCAATACCATACATTTCAGCACACCACAATGGTCAATTAAAGCCAGCTTCCACATTCTACATTATGGAAAGTTGCACGGCAATTAAACGACATTGAAGAGAGAAATACTGTCCTGTCAAGGTATGGTAATGATAATTATTATAATCGACGGTTTGACACGCCTAAGTAATTGCCTGTTGGTTTTAAACATACTAGCGTTTCACGCGGCTTCGTTTGAACCGAACGATTTAATTTATGGAGACCTGTTTCGAGTATTGCATATACAGAGTTGGCGGTGTTGCCGTTTGATTTGTGGTCTAATTTTACATATAATAGAGACTGACCATTGTATCATTATTTCTAGCAGTTATAGATAAATTATGGAGTCGGGCGTTGTTTTGTGGAATCCCATAAAGATCAAGTTGTTAATATTAAGGCTAAGGAAAAAAAAATACAGATAAAATGAAAAAAAAACGTAAATGTAACCTTACCTTATCAACATGACAGTTATCTGACATGTTTCCATGTCATCGAATTGTAATGCAATAAGGCATTTCCATTGACGTGATGTCATCTTACCTGACAGACATAAATTTGTTGAGACAGGCTATAAATCTAACTCGTCCATTGATATTAGATGAGCATAGTGGATCTTGAAAGCTAACGTTTGAATGATACAATTGTACATTTATGTCTAATCATAGGAACAAAGGCATGAGGTTCATGAGTATGTATTGGATATGATTTGAAGAGCGAAATCAGCGTAACTAATTAACTCGTATTTAATGCAAGTATGAGTTACTAAAAGTTGCGTTAGGATTTTAATAAAACTTACTTGGAAGTTTTGGTATTTCATTTCAATTTCATACAAACGATTTAAATGAAACCTAACGCTTCGCCTGTAACTTGAAGCTACATTATATACTAAGCCACACCGTTTACTTTACTTTACTTTTCCTAATTTCCCAAAAAATACGAATCTTTACAATGCAACAGAGGATCTAGGTTATGTGTTTCGCAAAACGGGATCGACATTAGTCCTTTGGTAGCTATTTCAATTCTATATAATTATATATTTTTTACTTAAACATCTTTCTTACCGCCAATAGAATTTCACTTTGTCTAGACGATCAACCAATATTCTCTTATCCTCTATTCTCTTCACTCTAGTCAACCACTATCAAATCATCATGCACTAATTCTCCCATCACAGTTCTACGATCAAGCGCATTGTACTTGCGCTGTCACTCGTAAATCTAACGCGTCACGTTGTAAATCTTGAACGTCGATTGCGCAAAAACGATGCGCGTTGATTTTACGATGAGAATAGTTTGTAGAACTTGTCGGTGGATATGCTGGATCGGTTCCGCGAAGCACACTGCTAACTGCTTGATTGTGAACAACCCAGAAGCTAATCTTTTTGGACTTAACATAGATCCTTAGATGACGGGTCTTGGAAAACATGTCTCAATTCGATGATTTGCCAGTAGAAACTCCAAAACACTGGTCTTACTGCTGAAGATGCATATTAGTCATACACAATCTCAGCTGATATGAAAAAAATAGAGGATACGATTGAAAAACATTTAAAAACGAAGATGACACAAGGCCTTTTTTGTAACGAATGATCAAGTTAACGTTAAAGTATTCAAGTAAAAATCTTTTTATGAAAGTTTAGAAGTATCAAATAGAACCTGACGCTCAGAGATCTATGTTGGACAAAATCCCCACCCGTATAAAACGTACACTAAAAACGAAAATTACGTACCATTCTGTGGACGGTAAGGCGGCGCGCACACTAGCATTCAATCGCAGATTTATTGCAGATCACGATAAAATTATAATCGTTATTTATCGCCGCGTCTCCAAGCGTGTACCTGCATTATTCATCCGATCGCTTGTTGCGATGTCTTGCAACGATTTACTATGCATTGTGGAGTATTTCAGCCGCGATTTTCACACGACATTTTAGTATGACGAAACGCAGTTTGTGCGCTGATTCTTAGTAGAGTTAAATGGTTATGGCGAGGTTTCGAATACATAGTTGTGTGATTATTTGTTTTGGTGTTGTACATGAGTGGATTTACATAGTTATTGGTGTGTTATGGGTTTTTGAGTTGGCAATTTGGAGGTATTTTGTGGTGGTCTTCAAATCGTTGTTGGAATACGTAAATGGCCTGGGTTAGAACCAACGTGCAACATGTATTTGAAAAAAATATATGTGGGATTATAGATTCTTCTGAGACAACGTGAATGCGATGCTTCCGAACAGACAAAATCCCTCTTCCTGGAGTTTCCGAAATGTCCTTATTCCTGCTCTTTAGAGGACATAAAAACCTCCACATAGCCACCTACTGGACCTATAATTTGACAAGAAATACCATCGATCTAAAAGAACAAAATTGATGTTGGTGGTTTGATAGCTTTAATATACAACTTTCAGTACGTTACAATGTATGCAACAACTTCCCTGGGACAAAAAAGCTTCAACAGCCTATACGGTTATTTTTTAAATTAAATATCGGTTGCAGTGAATAAGTGGCGAGTAATCAAGACGTCTGGACTGACAGACAGGTACGTGTTAGCGCTATCAGGAGCCCTGTAATGTACAGCAATTTGCACGCTCAACGAGCAAATATTTGCTCCTGTTAGGGAGTTGATTTTGTTTGCTTTAACTGTGAACTAGTTTAAAATGCAAACTTTATTGTAGAAATCGACACTTCTTGTCGCTTTCTGAGCAGTAGTGTTTTGTTCTGTAGATATTTACATCGATTTTCGAATATCATAAATAGGCAAACGGTGATACAGTTAAAAATCTGCTGCTAGCTAAAGACCCGTTCACAGCCTCAGGCGATGCAATTTGCGACACGGCTTCAAGCGACACGCGCGCACGCGTCAGTTATTTCCTTCCCATGACTACCGAGGAACCGCAAGTTGCGTCACAATGACACATGACATGTTCTAAAGATTTTTTTTCAGTTGTTTTCTTAGTATTTGCTGTCGCAAGGCACATGTCGGACAAAAGGTCGTGTCAAAAGGTAACTTTTGTCGAGTTTTTTTTTTAAGTCCATTTTCTATGTTCAGTGCGTGCAATAAATTCTTTAAATACAAAGTACTATAATCTCATAATACGCTAATCCTGGCCTGCTCTGACACCTAGCATTACATCAACATATTTCCTGTAGTTAAGTCATTATTACTGGTTCAGAAGATTAGCTGTCTGCTGACACCCTGTGTTTATTTTCCATTACTGTGTGAATGGCATGTGTCCAACTATGTAGATGATCGTTACGCTTCTTTATCATAACGGGACGAGCAGAAGTGTAAGGTACATGGTGGTATTCTCAGTACACTTGTCTAATGGTAAATCCCTGGAAAAATTGTGTCGGTCCATAAGCCAAACGGCTTATGGACCGACACAATTTTTCCAGGGATTTGGGTGGTCAATAGCTAGGTTCTACCCAGACACCCTATGTCCTAAATGTCACGGTTGGTTACATATGTTTTTTTTTTTTAGAATGAAATAAATACCCAAAATGTTCCTTTAATTCCAAATAACTTTTTCGTTTGTGGGTGTAATGGCACAAAATAAATTTTGTTGTACTCTTCAAAGTCGTTTAAATCTAAGTAAATCTTTGTTTGATAGAACTGGTTTCAATAAAATTTCTTACGAGCTACCAAAGTTATTTTGTTTTTTAAATGAATGTAATTTTACAACTTCTAAATTTATTATAAAAAAAACTAAAAGCCATTTTGAACTTAGCTTTATTTTAAAAAGTTCTTTAGTTGATACCCTTTCTAACGGTATGCTACAAGTCACAAAAACAATTAATTAAGTAGTCAAAATATTAGTTAGGAGAGTCAGGGTTAAGAAAAGACGTATTAAGGTTATTATGTTTTTATAAACTAAAGTTATAAATCTTGTTCAAATTTGATTCAAATTAACCCAATATTAATTTTGTGCCATTGTGCCACAAACGTAAAAATTATTTCGAATTAAAGGAAACATTTTGGGGATTTTTTTTAAATAAAAAATAAATAACATATGTAACCAACCGTGACATTTTTGACATAGTATGTATGGGTAGACCTAGCTAATGACCTCCGAAACCCCTGGAAAAATTGTGTCGGTCCATAAGCCAAACACCCTGTATACTTTGATCATACTTTTGCCACGATGGTGTTTTGTTTCGTCGCAAAACACATTTCGTGACAGACCCAGGCAAAGATGGCGATACGAACGTCTTCGACAGAATTCGAAGGAGGTTTTTGCTGTTTTTTTTGTTAGCATGTTTGAGTGTCCCACTGCTGGCAAAAGGCCTTCCCTTTATTGTTCTAAACCCCTCTGTCCTGTGAGATATTTGGCCATGTTCGCCCCGCAGACGAGATCAGATCGTCACACCAACTTCGATGCGATCTGTCGCGATGGCGATTTCCTCCGACAGGCGTCACTTTGCTGATACAATAAGAAATACCATTCTTTTGTAACTGCTTTTTCAAAGATTTTGTTTTGACCATAAGCTACCTCTATCCGAAGAGTGGATTCCTTACTCATTAGTGTGTTATAAATTATACAAATAAGCCCTGCAAACTGAAGAAATGAATTCAGCATTTATTCACATCAAGTCAATTTGTAGTTGCAGCCGGCTTCCTGAAAAGAAAAAAAGATGAATTCATAAAAGGTATACATTACATTTTAATCAAAAGAAACCTGCCTTATCATTGAAAAAACTTTTTCATGCCATACCATGCGTTCTTCGTTCACTTAGAATACCTATAACTGTACTTTATTAATTAAGGTTGACAAAGAAAAAATTTTGGTACGGAGAATAAACCCGAATTCTGTCACGGTTTTCATCAAACAAAAGAATGGGAGCTAATTGTCGAACTAATTAGCGAACACCTTGGGGCAATCCATCAAATGAATGAAAAAATCTGGAGCACCTTGGTAGATCATTAAGTGAGGCCTGTTTTTGTTCCTGACAGTGATAGGTATGTCGTTTTCGGGTCGCTTGGCTTGTGAAGTATGAAAGTAATGAGGTAGAAATAATTGAAGGTATCGAGCAGCTAAAGAGCTGTACTGGTGGATGTTTGGGCAAGGACAAAAGGGTTTGATATGGATCTTATCAACAACTACACGCGAGGAAGTTTGCAAAGAAAGAAAACAGATATGAAACGCTACACAAAATAGTTCGACATTGATCTGCATGTCATTTTGCAATATGAGGATACAATAATCATCGATATACGACTCGTAGAAAGAACAATATCGTAGTCGCTTAAGGTGGAAGCGCCAGGGTAGACCGCGAAATACTAATTTTCTTACGTTTTTTGCAATTCGCAGGTCAGTGTCAGGCTGTATGTTGAACAAAAATAATTTACGACCGTAACACGTATGTATTTACAGAATTATAATCATTAAAATCATTAATACAACCCTCTATTGACGGCACTTTCTCCTTAAATAATTGTTGAAACAACTCAGAATTTCGCAGTCCCCTACTAGCTATTGGCTTCTCCAAAGCTGCACCACAACACTCTGTCCACTATTTTCCGCGTCCAAGATATCTCAGCCACCTTCTCAAGTCCTCGGTTTAACTATCTGACTACGAAGTTAAAAAAATAACCTACACGCACGTCAATATAAACGACAAGAAAATAATACTTTAAAATACAGAATTCAATCTATTCGTGCATTATGCAGCGGTGACCCGATGTCTCGACGATTACATTATGCAACGCAAAAACTGCAAGACACTGTCTGGACCATCCATCATGAACAGCCGTTGAATCCGTGATGATCTCGTGGCTAAAGAAGTTGGCAGGGAAAATATGGTGTAAGAATTCTTGCTGTTAGTTCATGGTTGATTTGTTGAGGAAAATGAAGTTGGTAGTAGAATGGTAACAAGATGAATGTTGTGTTGAAGCTAATGTTAGGCTAATTAACCAATGGGAAATTAATCCTGTTAATTGTAATATTTAAACCTCATACAAAACCACATTAAAATAAACTAAAACAGTAGCTTTTCAGACAATAAAACGAAAATTATGACAATATCTGGAAAAATCTGATGCAAAAAACACTAACTTTAAGTAAGTGAGATTTAATATTACTAAAAACTAAGATGGCAAGTATCTTGTTTTTGAGTATTTTCATGGATATCTTGAAGCATAAGAACAACGTATTAAATATGAAGTTTTATTCAATGATGACACAAATATAAACAATATTTAATTTGATAGCATCATTGTCTCTGTGGGGGTTCCTTCTAAAAGTAAAATTAAGTTGTAAATATTTTAATTCACTTTCATTTGCGTTTAAAAAGTCAGAAAAACCTGTACCGTCATGTGGAGTAGTTATCTATGCCTATATTCAAACTGCTTTACTTCGTGGAGTTCAAGGCTTCTTCGCAAGACAGCATAAAATTCAGACTTAAGAAATACCATTTGGCTAGATGGGGTATCACCGACCCGTCCCATATAAAATGTCCTTTCTTGCCCATCCTGCACATCCAGTTACACCTTCCAGGATTTAAACGAAGCCAACGACAAAGCTTTGCAGGTGGCAACATACGGGTTGGGTATTATTTGAATCTATCGATACGCAAAGAAGAAGAAAAAAACGACGGAAGGAAACGATGGATGGATTGTGTGACGAATCATATGAAATAAAAAGGTGTACATGATTGCATGACGGTTGATAGGGGAGAATGGAAGAAAAATACGTGTTGCGCCGACCACAAGTAACATTATGAAGAATGCCAAAGTGCCAACACATAGCCCAGTTCTGGGCCTAATCAATATGTATTGCTATCGACACACTGAGCAGAAGAAGCATCAACAAGATGATTTCAATACTTTCTTACTTTTCCTTTCTTCGTACTTTACATCCAGTTTTTATAATAAACATTCAAGTATTTTATGTGTAAAATAATCCAAACTTCAAAACAATCTGTCATTAACTTTTTCTTCCTGAATCATAATCATCTTCAGCCTATTAATGTTCCCACTCCTGGGACACAGGCCTTCTCTCTATGAAAGGGAATGGGTTATAATCTACCACGCGGGCCCAGTGCGGATTGGTAGATGTCACATGTCTTCGAATTTTTGGTTTTAGGACATCCCGGTTTCCTCACGATGTTTCTTCCTGAATAAAAATCAAAATATATTTCCAAAAATCGTGCACCAACGAAGGTTACAGACAGTCACATACTTACTATGCACCGTGACCTGGACTCTTAAATTACCGAATTATGCTTATCCCAAGTTGCAGACAACTGCATATAATACAGTACCGACGCCATTTATCATGCATCTGTCCAGGAGACATCTATTCTGGTGTCAAATGAATTAAACATGCTCCATTCGATGCCGCTGTCTGTCAAGAGTATAATATTATCATTAATAAACCCCAAGGTTTTGCTCTTGGCTTTTAAATTTTGGAGCTCCTTTTTTTGGAGTTTTTTTAGAAACCTTGGTTTATTTTCCTGGTGACATATAAATAGTAAAGGTGGTATAGTTTTGTTATTGGGGTCAGTAGTGCTAAATAAAACAAAGTATTTGGGATGTGGCTGGGTACAAAACAAAAAAAAAATATATTAAAGAAAGCTCACGAGCTCATCAAAACGATAAGCCAGCGCTGTGTATAATGCATTATTTGGCTGGGACTGGTGATAAAGTTGTACAATCGAATGAATACCTTAAGAACATGCTTGGTTTTTGCAATGTGCGACAGTATTAGGTACAAATGGAAAAATTTACTCTATCGTCAGCAACCAAAGTAAAGTTTTATCGAACCGAAATCAAGTGAATCCGTATTCTAGAAAACGATTGCTTTTAGTTTTTCAGTAGAATCTAGAACCAAAATTTCATTATGTTTATCTTCGTTAAATAGCTTGATAGTTTTCCTTTACAATCTTTATTTCAGTTTAAATTCAGTTCATACATTCACTATTATCCAGCATCAGTTATGTATCAGCTAGGATGACGTTATTTACTTCATATGTATTGAACTTGTTGCCACGTCTTTAGCATATCAAATAGACTGCATCAGACTCTTGAATATAACATGTTCTTGATCACCGATCAATCTTAGTAGTAAACATTTTAGTTTGAACATTTTTTATGCTCATTTTCAATAAAATTTCCATAAGTTTCGGTGGTATTGGGCAGAAATTGAGCAAGCTGCCAGTGGAGCTATCAGACTGAGGGTTCCGCATTACCAAAACTTTCGCAGTTACACTTATTTTTATTTCTGGACGGGCTTTCTTCGCGTCTTATCTGAAGGAAGGCAATATATGAAGTCTACGAGCGTGCCTAGAAGAGGCCTATTCATCCATCCTAAGAAGCCTGACGGATTAAAGTTTAAGTCAAATAGTGAAGGAAGAACTTTATCAAGGCAGGGTAATACCGGCAGGCAGACACACAGCAGCAGAACAACAGGCAGGGGAACTTTGTTAAGGTAGAGGTAGGGTTTATTAAGGGAGTGGAGTAGGTGGTACTTTATAAAGGCTTTTCAACTGTGTAATTGCAGTCCAAGTTCATTTATCGACTAAGAAAATACACTTTTGAGGCAAACAGATAGAATGATCGACAGAAAATCAGCCACACTGGTGGCGTAGGCAAATATAGTCTCTATTTAGGTTTTTGGACAAGGAATCCTAAAAATATCTGTCTGGCACTCAGAGTCTGCATTATACATGACAGTGACGTTAAAGAGTGCAGCGTCTGGATCATTTGTCAAGTGCTGACATTAATGTTTCATATGTCTGAGTTTTTTGTTGACGGTATAATGTTCAATGCGGATTTTTTTTCTTCGTTTCTTCTAGATCAGTTATTGAATAAATGTTTGAATACAAAGTTCATTTAGTGCATTTTTAAACGTTATCATATAATTATTTAATTTTCAATAAACAGGTAACTCAAAAGACAAAACTATAACCATCGAGTAGACAACTAACAAAAATAGCTCTACATTTTAGAATAAGGTATGATGGAATACTCACAGTACTTTGTGTTTCTTATCTCCACAGCTGGAGTAAACTAGATCCATCTATGTTGCATTAACATGAACTATACGAAGCTCACCAGTCGTCATCGTCATCAATCATAATCAAGGCAATATCTCCCTCAAGCATTTCCATTGTACCGGTATAATGACGAGCAATATATTTTGACATTTACGATCCGATATGAAAAAAAAACGACTAAATAAAAACATAACAAGAAAACTTACCAGCAAAATAGATATCAAACATGCCATACACAGTTGTATGACATTTTTATATCTATTTTGCTGGTAAGTTTTGTTAAAAACCATAAAAAATACCCAATATCCCAAGAACTTGAACTTCACCTTACGTCATAAATTGCCGTGCAATAAAAAATGGCCGCATAAAATAACCATCGTCATAAACCGAGTACAGTTGTGACTCCATTTGTACTTCTTATGCCTTGTACTTTTATCTCAATCGGCTTACCAAAGCGGCTTGTGTCGATTACCGATAAAATAATGTTGGTTAATATCTTTGCACTTATGTGTATAATTTACAGGCGAGCGAATATTAATCGGGTTATCTTTTTTATCGAATGCAGTCGGTTTATTTCATTAGTGTTGAGAGTTGCAGATCCCTTTTCGGTTTACCTATTTCGAAATCTGCAATTCTAATTGGATTCAGTGAGTGTACTTCCTATCAATGGCAATCGCAACTGTGTGCTTCGTCAGTTTGAAAATAATGTATGTACAAGCTAACCGAAACTGTAAAATTTCCCAATCAACCTTGAATCTAATGCTTTAGCGATTAAGTTTTAATCTATTAAAGAACAGAGAGATTGTAGAAGCTTGATGTGCAGGCGTCTGTAATACGCAGAAGTTGTTTCGCGGGGCTACTTCTATAAGATTGTACATTCGGAGGCAATATTGATTTCGTCACTGGGTTTTATGGCAAGACCCACAACATCATTAATATGCAGAAACATCAACTAAAATATCAGCAGGAGCAGAGCAGTGGTAGGCTTGTGGCCCAATAGTAAAGTTCCGTCTTACGCGTCATATTTTATTTTATCAGCTATTTTAAAAACGGTTAAGGATAACACCATGTGGAAACCGGCAACCGGAACAGGCGTAAAAAAAAACGAAGACGTTGTGACGCCCACCAGATACAGTCACTTCTTGAAAATACTGGAATTCAGCTGCCTTCTGTTAGATTGGAAGCCGACCTAAACGAAAAGGCTAGGCTAGGGATGACTACGGTGACGTAGTGTGGTAGAATATGGCCCACTCTACTCAACATTGAGGAGGCCTGGAAATATTATAGGCTGATTATACATATATTTGCTTTAACATTATCTAAACTTTCAAGTTCCACAAGGATAATAGCCATTCAATTAAATGTAACATAGAAAAGCAACACTCATTAAATCCCACGGTCACTACACCACTTACAACAATTTTACGATCAATATGACTATAATTTTATTATATTAGCAAGTATCTTTAAACGTGTAACTTTATCTTAATCGGCTAGTAAAGTAGCTTGACTTAGTCGATGTAAGATAGTGTTTGCAGTAACATGAGTAAGGGCTGATAGCCTTTCTGTAAGCTATTGGACTAAGATGTCATCAGGTAAAGTATCAATTTTCAGATTTATTCAGTTCTGTTTTGTTTATAGTTGGGTTAGGAAGATACTTTGTCGGTTTGGGTTGTAAGTATGCTGCTGCCACTGTTCAATAGTCGTAGTTAATGTTAGTACCTAGCTATTGCATTCGTGAATTATTACAGGCTTAAATGAATCCTTGGTTCTATCACAGGACCAAAATGTCCTTACAGGTATTTTTTATCTTTACTACAGCACTTGTGTCATTTGGTGACTAATCTCCGCTATCTATACGCAAGTAGAAACCTGGTAATAATGAACTTGTAGAAAAGACGAGGAATCATCCGATCACATCACCAAGAATGACAGACAGTGCTGGAGGACTGAAATTACTACTGGTAGATAGAGTAATGATTCGTCCCTAGATTGTTTTGTAAGACTTATACAATACTTAAAGAAGCCACTCCTCTTGTCAATCGACACATAAACAAGATGAAATATGATCGTCAAAAGCAATCTTATAACATAAACTCATAATCACCGCTTTCTTAACATCCTGCCAACGCAGAGACCTCATGCCGTGCCCTATTCCACGCTTAGCAATTCCGTCACACATCTCACCAACTTTCGAACTGCAAAACCTGCTTAAAAAACCTTACGAAAGACTTCAGAAACACAACTAATGAGGCAAGAATATGAATAAGTTGAAAACTTATACAGAATATTAGTTGTTCGATTTTCTAATAATGGCAAGCGACGCCACGGGGTTTCTTTAGTGTGCCAGATGGTAGATAGGTATAATGTGATGGTATCGCGTTTGGGTTCAGTAGTTGATATTTGAAATTATGATGATGAAGAATTAAGATGTGGGGAATTGATAAATTATAATGCTTCAGACAGAGCTCCTACTTATTTACACACTTAAACCAAGTTCTATACGCTGTCGTGTTTAGCAGTCTTTATGGCCAAATAGAAACATAAACGGTGAACAGCTACTCTTGTTCTAGACCAAGAGTGTCATTTGGTCATTGGGTCCCGTTATGCGGATGGCCGTTTGAATAGAAGACTTACCAACTATTCAACAATTTCCGCGAGATGCGTCAAGCCAACGAGGTAGTCGTAGGACAAACATCGCGTGATGACAATAGATAAAACTATCCTCTACTACTATACTTATTGTATTCTGTGAATAACGCTGCTGATTACATAATTGTTAATTTTAAGTTTTATGTCTCTATGCTTTATTATGTAATTGTATGTTGTTCCAAATAAAATTAAATAAAAAATAAAAATACTCCGCAAGACAAAACGGTAATGAAAGAAGTCTGCGTAAAAGACGTTTATAGGCACTTATGACAATTATGATATACGGGTCATAAGGCAGCCCCGAAGTTCCCGCTTGTCCATTAACTACCTAGGTAACATGAACGTCTGAAGACCCAACGATCGTACGCTCGTAAATGTTTAATTTACGATTATTATACGACTTTAAAACGTTATTGAAGCTTAATTTTCGCGTTTTATTGTCGTTTCGTGCTTATTTAATAAATATTTTTATTTGTTATCGACAGTCGTAAACGGTAATTTGTTTTGTATTGAAATGGTTTACGGTTTGAATATGTAATGAGGTTATAAGACGTTTGGTAATGTCATCGGGAATTTCAGAAGGTCAACTTTTAAACCTTTAATAAAGACTCATTGGCTTATGGCATCATTGCTTTACCAGTACCCGTAATGTAGTCCTGAATCACCGGAGTGGTAGATGTGGCATTGTTCAAACCCTACCAGCTCCGTTTGGGCTAAAAATTATTTCATTTTCTATGATCTGGTATATTCTCGTCACTTGGGTGAGGCTACTGACTCTGGTAATCACATTAAACAACAAATAAAGAATTTTTAAAGCCAGACACGAAATTGAATTTTCTGAATAATATTTTGGCATCTCTAGGACTTAGGTGTTTGGTAAACATTCCAGTTCGAAGTAAACCCTCTGTGTTCATCTACACGATGTCCAAAACTTGATGGAATCACGACTCTCCTTGTTACGGCTAGTTACAAACAGCTTATATGAGTAAATACGTTTAGCCATGAGCTGTTGGCGATAAATATTTAATTTATAGCATTGGCTTTATAGCGTGATTGCTTTCCGTCAGCTGGCGAAGGGAAACTATGTCAGCTGTTGGCAAGTAAGTCAGTGCAGTGTGGGAACGAGTATACTTTATACTGACTAAGCTTCTTCGAAAGATTGGTCTTTGTCTTTGTTCAGTATTATCTAGCTCTCTAGCAAGTCAAGTGGTCGACTAGTGGCATTCGTAATTTTGAGGAAACTAAGCATGACCTATAACCAACAATTCAAAGATATGGATCAACCACCAAACCGCACTGGGCCCTCGTGGTGTATTGGGGGCCCACTCACTCTCAAAAAGAGAAGACGTTCCAGTTGTGGTGGTGAATCTGCAAGAGCTGGTAAAAGTCGTAGGAATGTACGAAAATGGTAAGCTCAGAACTGACACCTGTAGCAATATTTGCGAGAGCATTACACATGCTCTCGCAAATATTGCTACAGGTATGTATATCATTCAACGAAAAGACGTCTAGTGATAGAGCACTAGACGTGTTTTTGTTGAATGATATACATGTTAAGTCTATTAGAATCTATGACAATTCAAATGATACGTAAGTACAAAAATAAACCCAGAATGCAGCACGTAGGACAAAACATATTAATTACCAGATTAACTTTTAATATCAAACTAACGGGTAACAATTAAAATTTATATTACTCTCATTCATTAAGATTATATTGACAATAATTTGACTGGCCAAATACATTTCAAAAGGGCAGCAATCGGCTATGTTGTAAATTGTGTTGCCAGGTAAATTGGCATGAATTTATAAGCTCACTTGCCAGCTTAACATGATTGTATAATGCAAATAATAAGCCTGCTGCTGCTGCTACTCCTGCTGCTTGCAATAATTCTGCAGGAAATAGTAATTATTTATTCATTTTACTGGTTTATATTGTAATGTTTGTGTTTTCTATATGGGTTTTTACTTTTAATTCGCTGCTGGAGTTAGGAGTAGGTAGTATAGGTATTTGATATTGTACCTCGTTATAAATTTATTTATTTTTCTTTTTATTCTAGAACCTCGCTTAAATATTTGAAATAGCCTGACATTGACGGGAACCGGGTCGTGAGGGCCAGTCTACGCCGAGCTTCTGAACAGAATACTTCTCCACTAAAAAGTCTACGCCGAGCTTCTGAACAGAATACTTCTCCACTAAAAAGTCTATGCCGGGCCTCTGAACGAAATACATCTCTACTACAAAGTCTGCTGGTTTTCTAAAATCTCTGCTACGGTGGTCTACGTCTAAGTAAAGTGCCAGAGTGACGTCCTCCTGGATCCTCCTCTTCGTTTCTCCTCTTTGGCACTCTTTTGGTTTCTGCTAAAGCCGGCTTGAGTTGACTGCAGGCTACAACAGGCCCCTTTGCGAGCTCTACGACGGGAAGGCCTGACTTGAGGCCTTTCACCGAAGAAACTCCTGGACTCTGCATAACCAAGGACCTTCACCCCGGTTTCCCTGTTTAGTGTTGTGTTTTAGTTTAGTGTTCCCCATCCGGTAGGTAGGGCCTGATAGGTTCCTTAAGTTTAGTTATATTTTATTTTGTTTATTAAATTTCTGTTTACCTTTTAATTTTTTTTCTCTTAAACTACGCTTTCCTCCTATTAGGTAGGATAGTGCTAAATTGGACCTTACATTTATCAGGCTCCCCCTTCTAAATGAAACGTTACAATATTTGTTGCAGTCTTTAGATACTAAAAGTCATATTTTAAACCCGACATGCATCTGATTCCTTTGTGTATCTAAAATAACGAATTATTAAGCAATTTAACCAAACTTGGAATACTTTGAAATACTTAGAAGTTTAAAACTGCAAGACAATACAATGTAGAAAATGTCACCTGGACTCAATTTCGTTTCTGAATCACTATCGTCAATTATAATAATAGTTTCACGGTTATTTTCTCTCTATTTCATTTAACATTACTGATAAAATTAAAATTGTCTATATGCTCGTTTTAATAGGGTTGCTGGCAGAAATATAAATTTTCCGTGGAACGACTGTGTTTCCTTTTTGAAGGGTTCTTAATGACATGAGTTAGCCAATCAGTATGATTGACAAAAACGACTTTAGTCATCATCTGCCCCAAGTATATTGGGGTCAGCTTCCAGTCTAACCAGATGCAGCTGAATACCAGTATGACTTACAAAAATGACATAATGATATAAAAATAAAACATAACTCCGTAAACACAATCACAAACAATGACAAATCATCTACAAACGACACCGTATTACATAAATCAAACAACGTTATGGACCTTACATAATCACCCGAATCTACACTAAAATTTTAACATATCACCTTAATTGCAACTGACAGGAAATTAATTTCCTAGTGTGAAAGGTCGCTAGTATACATACATTCTATACGAATAGTGCAGTTCTAATATACATTCTAAATGAATAGTGCTGTGCCCTGTCACTCGATTATCGATTGTTTATCAAATATGCTAATATTGTAATAGTGTTTTAATGGGACAACCGGTTGGTGATTTAAATATTGATATTAATATATTCGTGCTGTCGCCGGTAGGTGTTGGGGGACGACTACGGTAAATGGAGTCGATGCGTTGGTTAGTATTTTGAGTTGTAAGTTTTTTATTTACATTTGACGATTTATAAACCTCAAAATAAAAGACTACCAAGTCTAATAATGCTTTCTATTATAATTTTAATGAGCAATCAATTGGATTATCACTTTCGCAGTTATCACTGACTTTATTTTTGAAAACAAAGTAATTTATTGTGTTTCGTTACAAGCTTAAATTAAATCAAATTCAATGTATTTTCATTCATAAACGTCAATGTTTGGATAATTTATGTATTAAAAACTAAAGTAGTTTTCTCAATGAAGTCTCTACGCCGTTGCCTGTCCCAACACTTGTCTTGTAAATAATGTCAGCGTGTAATTCGGTGTGTATATTAGAATTACGAAACGTGTCGATTTACGTGACACGTCTGTCTGTTTGATTGCTTGTTTGTCGACATTACGCAACTGGGTAAACGTCGCAACGCAAGTCGCTTTTAGAATGGCTAACATTTCATTTAGTTGTTAGGTTATGTCTGTGTTTATGATGCAATTAGCAAAACAGAAGTGACATTACAATATGATTGATATCTTTATTTCCTACTCTTCATTCTTGCCTCGTTTGTCATTATAACGCTCTGGTGGCGTAAAACACTTTAGGTATCTTTCACTCTTGTCTGATTACAAAGATCAATGGGAGAAACCTATGTTGTACAGAATTAGCATACTTAATTCTAATTCACTTCTGAACGATCTCTCTTTCTCAACCATCTGATATTATCTAAGAAGGAAATATTGTTTAGCAATACCAAGTAGATTGTATAAATTCACCATTTTGTTTTATTATGCCATAATTTTACTTTAACAACAATAAACATAATTTACTTCACTAAAACATTTCATAATCTCGTGTTGTAATCAAATAATACTTAGACACACACTAAATTAAAACCAATAAAATATACAAAAAAAAAGCAATTTTATGCGACATTTTTTTACAGCGCAATATTAATGTTAAAGGTTAACATTATAATTTAAAATGCAATTAAGGAGACGGGTGATAATAAATTTTATGAAAAAAGATAATGACACGCCATTATTTATTGATACAATTAATTCCACACTCTATTTTTTTTTGATAATTTTATTTATGGCTTATAAAAAACAACTTCTCTCTTAAGTTTAAGGAACCTTTCAATTCAGATCTTTTCACTTTTAGTAAGAGTGACAACACCCTAAGTGGTGTTGTTAAAAGGTCGATATGGCAACAAGGCTTTTGACTTATTGATTGTTCAATTTGTTGACAGGCTAAACCAATTACCCTTTTAATTTTTAATTACCCTTTTAACTTTTGCGTGCAATAATAACAGCTGATGTTAATAGGTATATTTTTAAATGTTTTCGAATTGGGTCTAAGAACTACAGAGCACTTGGCTGAACACGTTATGTCCCGCTTTGTATTTGTAACGATCAGAAAACCAACGGATGACCAGAAATAGATTGGTAGCAGATGTACACGAATTGTGAAAGTTTGAGGACCAAAATGTCATTCTGCAATTTTGTAGAATTTAATGACCACAATACATACGATTTTAACGACCTACTATAGATCTTTGCTGGATAATATAAATTTGCCTATCTTCTCTCAGTTGTGATAGCTATGTTTATTAGTTGAAACATAAATTTCTCATTTATCTGTTTATTTCTATGCTAATCTGATTCTTATCTCTATCTTGCAGCAGAAATTTATTTGACAGTGCTCGCCACCGTTAAAAGCTTGATATGTTCGGTTTAAAGGTCGAACATAAACTAAATGTTTAGTGTAGTTATTATGAGTTTAGATTTGATAGGTGCAATAAGATTTGATAATCAAGAGGGAATTTAGTAGACACGATGATAATATAGTTCAAACCGACGATGAACTAGAAAACATTTAAAATTAGGGAATTTTAAAGTCAAGGCGTCAAAAAATTTTTTTTTAATATTAAATATCGTATAGTTAGTAAAGTAAATGTGAAAGTCGGTGAGGATGGATGGATGTTTGTAACTCTTTCACGCAAAAACTACTAAACGGATTTGGATGAAACTTTGCACACAGTTACCTTTATTAATACATGGGATATTTTTTATCCCAGTAGTATGATCCCATGGGACAATTACGGAACTTCACGCGGGCGAAGCCGCGGACATAAGCTAGTTTGTTTACTAAATGAGGTATGTGCCCCAGCAGTGGGTGATTATGCTATGCTTATGGTATGTTTACGACAGCATCACATAATAATGTATCATACCGTTACCCCTATAATTACCCCCACACCCATAACATCAGAGCTAACATATAATTCTGTTTAACAGCACCTACACACACAAACACTTTATTAGGTGATTAAAATGACATCCGCAAAGGTCTGTACCGTGGAAACGCGATCCGCAATGCTAATGAATGTATAACGATTGCCGATTATCGTTGTGTCATCATCAGATGCGGTATCTATTTGCATTTTATTGATTGTAAAATTTTACGAGCATGTCGTGCTAAGGTGGTATCGACTCTCAAATTGATATTTTATCGATATACCACTCGGACAGCACTAAACGCGAGAGCGGCGAACTTTAAATAGAGAGTTTAATTTTTATAAAAGCTTGTAATTTTAATTTTTGATTTTATTAATTTAGGATTAGCTGTCTAGGGGACGCTGTAACTATTATTTAGGTAGAATTTATGATTTTTAATAAAACAATATGTTCGTCGAATTTCTTTTGGTGTTAAAGAAAAATATCGCGTTGGCATAAAGTTTTTATGACGAGAAGTTGGAGTGGCTGTAAATTATATTTAATAGACTAATTCAGGGACTTAGTAAGTCATAACAGTCAGACATTTTCTCTGAGACGGTTGTGTATGAATTGTAAAATTTTATGTATTTTTGCCTTTATAAGATGAAGATTACCAATACAATCAAAGATTCTGGGTGCTGTGCAAATGTTACTGGATTGTGATTATGTTGATTGGAATTAATAACAACATAACAATGTTATGACTCAAAAACAAGTGACTACTTCTCTTTAGTAATCTGTAAAGTAATTGCCTTTTCAGGAGATTATCTTGACTTAGATTTACGAAAAGCTGCCTACATTATACGTACGCCGTAGAAAACTTGAAATCAGCGTTCTGACCGATTTAGCCGTACGTTTAGGAAAGTGTCGTTAGAAGAGTTTGGTGTATGAATGTGAATGGCTGTAAAAGTAGCGGAAGACTAAGGACAGCGGTTTTCAAAGACAAATCCAAAGAACAAAGAGATTTAAGATGTTCTAAAAAGGTTATTACAAGAAATGTCAAAGGAATAAACTAAACCCCACGTCTCACACACATTACACTAGATCCAGAAGAGCGAGCCAGTTTATCTCGACAGTTTCTTTCTTGGTAGCAGATAACGACGTTGTTCGCGTTGTCTCATCTATCGGTAAGTATACCTACCTATTAAAATTTCTTCACAATTTTCCAAAAAAACGTTTTCCACCGCTCCAAACTAGCAATAACTTCAGCTCAAAAAGAATAATGACACCTGCAGCTACTAAAAAGCTGAAATTCCCAGCCGTTTTTCGTCACGTCAGTCCCGACGTCAGCGTGACAAATCCGCGGGCATTCGTCTAGTTGGCGGAGAGTGATCGCGGCAGCAGCCAGCGTGACACGCGCATTTATCACGCCACGCTACGTGTTAGTGAGGTATTGTCCCAGGTCTGGCACATTCAGAATATAGTGGGACGATTTTGGGACGAAGATGGCAACTTCATTATGGATTTAATTTTTGTAAAAAAAAAAGGCTGATTCATGCATGGAAATGTACTTATCTCCTTAACTTAACCTTCCCTTCCATCTGTTTGTATCGATGGGTCCAAAATGTATTGGCATGACCATTGAGACTTCTGCAATTTTCTATAAGATTTGGTAGTAAAAATCTAGACACTGTCCTATTATAAAATAAGCTTGTCCTCAGTTTTAGGAGCTGTTTTTTTGATACGTTAGCATCGAGAGTACTAGCTCGGGGGGGGGGGGGGGGGGCAGAAGGGCTCTCTCTGTTAACACGTTTACAAGTTAGATACTGGTGCCGATTCTCTTGTACACCGAACTCACCTAAACTAAAACTAAAATTTCTTATTTTTTGTTAGTTGGTTTTGATAAGTTATTCTGAAAACACGATAACTTAGATAAAGTTTTGACACATTTAAATTCGAGTTTGACAGTCACCAAGTTGAGTAAACCATAGACTAAGATTGCACTAGACCATAGACAACAGCTGAATGAAAGTGAACGAAAATGATCTGAATTGCAAAAAAAAGCCTGAGTAATGACACTAATGACTGCCTTTCAGTCAATATCTGACAGTGACATGTCAAGTATAGGTTTACTTTTTTTCTGGTGTGTTCGCTTTATTATCCTTGATGTTTGGAAAAGGTTTGTTCGTTTTAACTAGTAATAAGTTCCACTTAAATAAAAAAACGATTTTTCTCAAAATTGGAGGTCTGTTAAATATGTATTTTATAATTAGAACGAACAGTTCTTTTTTGCGATGTCTATACACATATTTTCCTGGTAAAAATTTTTGATTAATAAAAAAACTATTTTTGGCCATGTCCTTTGGATTGAATTTTTGTTTGCTTGAAACCTCAAACAAACAAAATATCAACCCAAATTTATAAATAATTAATCAATCAACCGATAGGTTTAAAAAAATAATAATAAACTAAACTCCTCTGCCATGGGCACTTTCTACGACCATACCCTGCTTTGAAATAAGAGCTGTCAAATCGTATGGATTTCTTCAATTGTTTTTGTTTATCGTTATTAATTGCCGCAATTATTGTAATAATGCCTTAATGTAGTGCGTTAAATTGTAAAAATAGGGGAGTTCATTAGTTTCCTAAGGAAAGCAAACTCAAAAAACAATGGGAGTCTGCCTTAAGCATTAAAAAAGTCAAGGAGTGTGTTTACCGCACGATTGTGGAGTGCATTTCATAGTATACAGGTGAGCAAACACAGTTACATCACAACTTTTATGCATTACTTACTAATTTGTGTCATTCTTGGTAAGTAAAAAAAAAGTTAACTTATGTGGTTTCATTATCATTTCAGAAGCCAAGTTTCATAAAAAGACAGCTGTACCATGGGTATTCTGTTTCACTGAAGCTAAACCAGAAAATCCAGCCGCCCTCGAACGACAGCATCGTTATGAGAAAAAAAGGCAGATAAAACCATTTCAGGAAAGTTTTGAAGTAGAACCGCAACCTTCAACCAGTAGTGTTACTTCCACATATACAACAGCAAACAGCATTAGCAATAGGTCTCGAAGAAGAAGTAAACACATTAAATAACAGTGAAGAAGCATGTGTACAGTGCACTTAAGTTTTTATCTAAAAGTATTCAAATTGACGAGTATGTCTACGGGTCTATTATCAGATATAAAGAGGATGATAAATACATAAAGTTTTAGACAGGTTTCGAATCCTATAAAAAAATTCTGTTAGTTTATAAGTGTAATGGCGTATTTAATTTTGGAGAGTGTATTATGAAGAATATTAAATAAATTCTGCCTTTTTACTGTTTTCAAATAGTCCCTAAAAATATTTTTATTTATAATTGCAGGTTCTAAATGATGTACATAAAAGTTAATTAAATGAGTTAACATTTCATTAAAATATGCATCATCTCGCCTTCATGTTCTTTCCTTAAAAGTGTAAATGACTAAATTACAGTATTGTTTGCGGGAGCAATATAGCTGTCCTTGTTTGCTTTACACTGGTCTCGTAAATAGGTGTAAATGCCATCGGAGGTAAAGCAGGCGGTCAAAAGATGGCGATATTCATATAAATGCAGTCGTTTACGCTGAGTGTTACTGCTGAAAACAAATAACAAAAAAAAAATATTCAGAAGCTTTTTAGAGTATACTGTGATCAGATGAAACAGTATTTTATTTATAATCACTGTTAGTATGGAGAGCTTTCTAAAAATTTGACCAACAAATGTAATCATGTAGGTACCTATGAAAATATTCTTGGATTGCCTGTCTGGTGATGGGAAGTGGAGAATACGCATTTATATCACTGAATGTATCACAGGGTGGACACAGGTATACGATGTCTTAACCGTTGCAGTCGGCACATAAGTTCTGGTTTCGATCATACGCTTCTAATCTATAAATTAAAACAAGATAATTAGCCAAAGAACACAAAAAAAAAAACAAACCTCAAACAGTTTTATTCTTTCTTGAAAGTTTCAAAAAAATAGTTATTTCTTAATAGACACAGAACCTGGAAGTGGCTTTGAGTATGAGAAGTGAATTTATCCACTTCTTTTCCAACTGATAATGTAGCAAGTGCAATAAATGTTCAGTTCAAAAATCCTTTGGTAAGTTTGCATGAATGCATTTTGTTTGTATCCTATTATAATAAAATAACACTAAATTTACCTTTCTGCCGAATCGAATCACATGTGCTTCCTTATTGAACTCAAAATCATCCAAACTTTTATGAAATACGAGAGAAATGTGCTTTGTAAATTTTAGTTCATGACAACTAATTTTATTCCACACCTTTTTAATCGCGATTAAAAATAGTCTGATTTAGTTTGACAATCTAAATTTTAGGTGAAAAACGTCAATTTCAGAATAGCAAAATTGCCATTTTCACCAAATTGAATAACATAATGCTGTCAAACTATAATCTGTTTAGGTTATGTCACTTTAATCAATTTCAGAATGGGAAACGTCGTTTGACAGGAACAAACTAAATTTTAGTGATTTTTAGTCTAGTTTAGAGATATTTGTGACAAGAGAATCGGCACCACTGTGGTAGTTATTAAGTTTGTTGTCGACTTTTGCTAGCAACAAACATGGTTTTCAAACAAAATAATGATAGATTGGGTTGATATTTTAGTTTTCTTTTCTTCCTATGTGAAAATTGTAATCAGCACGAGTGTTCGTGCAGATTGCAGCGCTCTTTAATTTTTCTGGCCCCCTATGACATGGGACTCATACGTAACCGGCGAAATGTGAGTACATCTCTGCCTTTCCCTTATGATGCTAGGTACTATTTTTGTCAAAATTAATGAGCTACATAGTAAACACCATAGATTCACATCAGTACCACTGACCACACCATTTTAACTACAAACACCACACTTTAAAAATAAACTCCCTTTACACGTTCAATCCCTATATTTATTGTAGAACCGCAACAGGGATTCAGTTTGGCGTCATCAAAGGGTGCAAGGGGTGCACAAACAAACAGAGCTAACCAAAAAACAAGCTTCAAACGTTTTAATACGGCACGCGTTTATTGCGGCTGAGTGTAGGAAGGATAGGTGGGAGGAGGTATTGTGGGATAGTCCACATTAAAGAAAGAATAATGGATATTTGCATTTTAAATGTGGGGGCGACAAGTAGGCCTTGTTTCAATGGTAGGTACTATTAAATTTTGGTGGTCATTTTTTTCCACTGCAGCGTCGGTACACAGCAACAGCGTACAGGATACTTTGACTTCTGCTTTTGAAGAACAGAGGGCAGGAAAGGAAGTGATGTATAATCTGCGATGCAGTTTCACATTATATTATACTTCCTACTGCTTAATAATCTTAGTATTTACCTATGAGATTATCTATACTTCAGAAAAAACAGCCAAAGTATGCATAAGGACTGATTTAACATATGCTCGCCCAGTTAGTGTTGCTATTGAATTAATGTCCACAAATGAAAACACACGATACAAGAGGATATCAATCACGAAAAAGGCCATTAAGTTAATAGAATAGTTTCATCGGATCTCTCCTGTTTCCCAGTTACTGTGACTAAAATTAATTATTGATGTCTCAACTATGTAGTATTTATGTTTGATTTAAATGTTTTAGGTGGCCTAACATCATTACCCACACACACTCTGCCAGTCAACTCCAAATATCCCAAAACAATTTTTCCCAACGCCACCCTACCTTATGAGAGAACGTATCGCAAGGTTCATTTTGTCGGGTTCTTGTGCCCGGGGGCGACACCGTCGTTTCCGGGGGAAGCCGACAGAGGGCGCTGGCAAACACGAGCTCCATTTCCGGCACGGAAGAGCGCCGCCGACGTCGCTTCCGGCCGCCGACTGATTGGGCCTTTATTAAAAACTGACACCTGAGGCTATCCACGGGTTTTTGTTTTTCGAATTTTTCTCTTTTTTACTAAGGGTTGGTTATGACAAGCGCTTTTTTAATGTTCCACGGTTGTAGTTGTCGCCGCTTTTTGGATTAAATTTTGGGTTAAACTGAGGGGTGGCTGAGATTGGATTCTGTTTGTTTGTTTTGTAGATTTTTTTTTTGCGACGATTTTCCTTGAAATTTTAATAAAAATCTGAAATGATTGATAAACATTCTGTTAAGGCTTTTAATATGATTTCTACCTTAAATGAAATTTTCTTGATCCGACAAAAATGACTTAATTTAGAGAGCTTGCCTATTTCTAAAAGTAGATTCAAGGAAACTTGTAGGATCTAGTATCTTATTTTATAGATCTTATTACGTCATCAGTAATAATTGTAGCTAATAAACAGATTTTCCCTGAAAACTCTGATACAACTTTAATCGTCGAATTTATTATCGCTGTAAATTGTACACTTTCTAGCTACGTAGCGACAAATAATCAGCGTGGCTGTGGAGCTGTTCCTCGGTGAAACGTATCACTTCGGCACAAATCCGACGTCTTGTTACATGCACACCGGATAAGCTGACTGCAATAGTTTTGTGTGATAGTCGATGATACCACAATTCAAAATTAGAAATATTGAATCGATTGTATAAAGTATCAGTGCTTAGTTTCCATACTCTTCGACAGGGTCCAAAATGATCTCATTATATTTATTTTAAATTTCCAACTAATAAACGATTGAGCATTGAATGGTGTTGTTACAGGGGTACGAACAACAGGGTGTAAAGTTCTTCATCCCTAAAAGAAATGGGAGGTTCCTCCGACTAGACGGGTGCTGTGTCTGGTGGGCTACAGCTGCCCGGCAGTTGTTATCGGATTTTTATAAATCGTCATTTGTCGCGGATAACTTTAATATCGCCATTTAAGAATTATTTTGATGTTAGTTTCTTCATTTGTACCATTTAAGGCGCTGCAGTATTTTTGTACTACATTGCTGCAGTGCCAATATACAAATTGAGCAATCTTTATAACCCAGAAAACAAAAACAGTCAAAAGAACAGGAACAGTATCCGTTTCACGCATTTCTTTATCTACAGCACCCTAAACCCTGCGAACGAAAGTTCACCTTATCCGTCGCCACACAACTCCACAGCGATAAATCGAAAACACACGAAATCTGAACAATAAATTGCAGACAATATTTTCAGCAACATCGTTCCCGTAAATATCGTTGAAACTATAACTGAGTTCTTCCGGAGTTAGGGGTGGCACGTAGTTGCCTTGTTTTTGGACATAAAAAAGAGTTTTTCACAAACATGGTGTTTAGTTTACTTTTCTTTTACGAATACGTTGTTTTCTTGTACGTTGGATTGAGATAAGGAATGAGTTTTTCAACAAAAAAAAATGCAATTCGTAATTTATTACATTGATGTTTTCAAAGACTAAAACATTGCTTGACTTTTGGTATTTGAATCACTTACTTCAAATAATATATATACCTCTCATTGAGAGGAGGCCGTGTCCCAGCAGTGGGAACATTATAGGCTGATGATGATGATGATGATGATGACTTCAAATAAATAAGTCATTTAAAAAATCAAAGTGTTTTTGCAAATGCAAGTTCTCCAAAATCCTTTAAAGTTGGAATACGATGTCCAATTTAAATGTTGTAGCCTTGCCTCAGACATAAGTTACTTACCTACTTGCCATTCAAACAAAATGTTATTATTGCCTAGAAATATCATTCTCTAACCAAATAATATCACTAAAATAAATACGACTCCTCTTCCCAAACTTGAACAGCCCTAAACGACTATGGAGTCGTAAAAACGTATTTTATTCGGAATGGTCAATGCAGTGGCTCCCCGGTGGCCAGTTACATGCCGTTCGAATGTGCTGCCCTCTATACGATCACTCTTTTTACGTGTCTCAACTAGTCACGGCCGACACGTAGGGAAGTACTTTAGGGTAGACATGTCAGCCTTTTTAGGATGTCTAGGGGTTTCAAGTTTGAAGTTTGTGCCTGTAGGTAAGTAGTTGTGATATTGTTTCTCATAAGAGTCTTTTAGACAAAGTACAGCCTTCTTGTTACTTATGTCTCTATACCTAGTTACTGTCAAAACGGATTTTTATTCTTTAAGAAGGAAATGAACTGAAGACTATACAGTAGGTTTAGTCAGTGGTTTTTCCTTTCTCATAACTTTTATTGAAAGACCTCCTTTGCTATATTGATATACTCCATTGATATAAGTCTCCCCAAGCGTCGCCAAATCGAGCAGTCTTACCTATGCTTTTCACAACATCCAACTAAATCCCGTGACCTTCACCAGGTCCTCGGGCCCCCTTGTGAGAGGTACGGCGTGCTTTCCTGTAAGGTCATCGAAGTTTGAAAAGTTAGTGTTGTCCACTGGAACTCACAAAAGTCAATACATGTCTTAATCATGTTTTTCAAAAACCTTTACTTTTCTATTCAATTCTGACTTCCTAAGGAGGACTGACTTCCTTTGAAGGATTCATACCATAAATCATAACAACAAAGCAAAATAATCATTGCGATTACAGCCAATGAAATGTTGTACGATTTCAATTGAAGACCTTTCTTGCATGTCACTTTAAGTGTCGATAAATACTCCACACGACTTTTGATCTCACAAATTGAGGTTGAACAGAATTTAAACCCATCACATGAAGACCTAGTACGAAAACGCGACGTGAACGCGATGGAAATTTGATAGATTCTTAAATCGAAAAAAGAAATATCCTATCCTAGTGTCGATGCTATATGAAGCAAAGACAATTACATTTTCTAATTGTTTGTTTTATGTTACGCCCCGTTTACGTCTTTAAGTGATGCGATTTGCAATGCAACTTGTTTCAAGCAACTCCCCCGTGACACTAGTTTCTTTCACATGAGTACTCTCGGGTCGCAAATAGCGTCGTGGTTCGTAGCATGCACTATACACCATTTCTTTCATGTGTTTTCTCCGTTGCAGTTGCTGTTGCATGTCGCTTGCCGCTGAAATCAGGGTTACATTTATTCCGCGCGTTCGTAATAGGCCCACAAAATTAAATACTCCGTCAAATAAGGTCACAGTCACAGTGACATCGACATCTTCAGTTTTATGATCTCCGTAAATGACTGTCTCCGAAACTGGCTAAGTTTAATCGATTTTGGAACTCTTATATGTTATTTCTGTAGTTTCAGTCCCTCTCTTAAGGTTCACAGTTTTATTGCTTTTATTTTTATCGTTTACTTGGGAATAAAATGAAATTCGTGTAAGAGCTTGTGTGTAATGGTTTTATGATTGTTTGGAAATATCTTTTGTTTTAATACAACATACTTCTTTGCAATGTTTTTGTTTTTATCGAGGTTTCAATCTTGTTGGACTTGTAAAGTTACCTCTTGCAGTAGCTAAATATAGTGTTGAAATTGTGAAGTGACAAAAATAACATTTCATTTTGGGTCTATTTGCAAATCAAATCAATTTTGAATAGGCACATATTGCATATTCATCTATCAATCACTTCCTCATCCAAACTGGTCTCTCCAACTTTCAGAATAGGGTTCAAAATTTATGAGTAAAAACATTTAGAAATTCTTCAGTACCCAGCCGTTAAATTGAAGTGCAAACAACATGTTTAGGTGTATTAATAAATTATCGGTCGGCGAGTTTATTTGCTCATACATTTTAGTGTACTTATGTTAATCAAAAAAGAAACTTAGCGTTAAGTTGTCGGTAAACACCGTGAGTGTGTATTTGCTTAGAATATGTACGCAGTATGTATTGATTAGGTTATTTGTAGGGATATTTTTCTTGGTTTCGGCTAACATTTTGGATGGAGTGCCAGCCCTAATATTAGCGTCTTGAAATAAGGTCTATCTAGAATATAGTCTTCTCGAACTATGTTAGGTTCGCCTTCCAGTCTAGCATGCAATTGAAAAACCACCCACCAATCTTTTACATGAAGCGGCTATCTATCTAAACTATCCAGTAAGTAGATTATACGATACTCTATGGCTGGGGTTTTTTAGACAATATTTAAAAAACAGACAGTGTTATTGATGCCCATAATTCTGATAAAATTTCTCACACACCACTAATGCACTGCACGCCTCACTGTTCTGAAGATTTCAAAATATCTATAGTCACCAGGTTATAAATAGCCATGTAAATTACTGCAAGCATTCATATCTCAGATGCCATTATTACTATGTATGTTAGTATGTTTATTAACAGGTTTCTAGGCTATTATAAATTATGAATCTTATAATGACTCATCTCGATCAGATTAACTCTCTCAAAGGATGGAGGAGGTGAGAAGCAGCTGACAGCAAGTTTTTGCTTTATTTCGCTCATCAATATGGATATTAATTAAGTACAGCATATCTGGTATATTGTAAACCAACTGGATATGTAGAACTTTGTGCATCAAGGAGTTAGATGCGTCATAAAATTCTAGAAGCTTCAACAAAATTAAGTTTGTTTGATCGAAGTCCTAAAAATACAGAAGGCAGTACACAAAACTTCACAAGAATTTCTATATTTACCTCCAAACTTCGGACAAAAGCAACAAAAATGGTAGCAGCAAACATGAAAAATTTAAACCCTTCCATAGAATTACAAAAGTGATTAGAGGAGCGGGATTAATAAATAAATATTTATTTCTCTTTGCCGACGTCAACCGACGTCGATCTTTAGCGTGGACACGTTAAAATCGCGTTTGCCTTCGCTTCACACACGTTCCCAGAAGGACTATCTGTCAATACGACATTCGAAATCGAATGTCAAATTAGTTGGACAAACCGTTCGGGTCCAGTCGGCTCGTTTCGTACGTCACGAAGCAAAAGGAGCAAAGGGGATTGGTCGACTTAGTATTAGCTCGCTAATGCGTATAGGACGACAAAGATACCGACGACACACAAACCTCGTATTTCGGTTCCGTGACATTTTTACTTGTATCAATATATTTTTACTATTTGTACATATTGGTATTTCTTGTATGAGACAGTTCGATAATTTATTGAGTAAATACGCGGTGTTCTTCAAATGGGGTATTGGAAAAATGTTTTAGTCAGTATTATCTTAACAGATTGTCTGTACTAATAAAGATAAAAACAAACTGAATTTCATGGTAATCCGGGAGTACTAAAATGGTATACTAACTTGTTATCTTTTCTTTTACGTTAGTTTTGTCGAGCTAACCAACAAAACAATTTGTTTTTAGTCACGCTAAGTTTCGGTGTTATCAAGATGAGGCTAATACTTAAAGCCATTGTAATAAAATGGTTTTATTATTAAAAGCGTTGGTGTAGAAAATGAAAAAGCAAACTAAATAAAGAATTTTGCAGAAGTAAGACAGCGGACACTACATTAGAATCCATGTGTTTGTGGATTCGTCTACAGGAAGATCAGTTAATATAAGTAGTCATCGCAATGAAAAGGATGTATGCGTAAATGGCATAGAAAAAAAACTTCCACAAGCTAAAGAGAAATTAACCACTTTTTGGTTAACTGTTAAACACTTTTCATTCATAAATGAGACAGTTATAATCCATAGTCTGTAAAGCAAACTCTAACAATCAGATACTCATATCAGCGAATAATTTTATCAATCTCAATCGAAATCCTTTGAAAAATAACAGCAAAAGCGGTCAGAAAATAAATCGGGATACTTGTCTCAAATAACACGATGAGAACCGGAGCCGGGTATCGGCAGGGTAGCCGGGTAGCGGGTAAATTGGATCGGCATCGTGGACTCGATCGCGGGGATTATCCGGCCATCGTTACGGAGCAACGTTAACGCTCGCCGCTTCTGATTGTCTCTTTACTCTATGTGCACTGTGGGGTAAAGTGACGCGGTTCGGGTCAAAATTGCTTTTAATGCAATTTTCGTGATAATTATAACTGATTAATTTACTACTATGTCTCTAAGTAGAGTTGCCTACTGCATAAAGTTCCAAGTCATAACTTTAACAACTAGATCTTGACTTTCTAAAGCATTTTCTTTCTTTTTTAAACGAAGCAATAAAAAATAAATTGAAAATGTGGAAAAAAATGTTGTTTAGTATTGTCGTAATAATAGAAAATCTCCACACAAGTCAACTCACGCTTTTACCGATGGGGTAGGCAGAAACTACAGAACGCCATCTGGTACGGAACCTTACATACTCCTTTTGTTTCATCCATGTTTATTCAAAGACACCAGTCGCGGGAAAAATAAAATATTGTTTTTTTTCCAAAATGCAAAATTTAAACCAACTATTTTCACAATCGTTTGTCCTCTGTGCAGTCCCCGCCCACAAGTTCAGCTGGCTATCGCAGATCTCCGCTCGTTTGTAACGACGTCTCGCACCCGACGTAACGACTCGATCCCGCTTTTTATTTCTTTGCCCACCTGGTTTTTGTTGAGTGCCCACTGTGCATTTCAGTGATGGCTATTTTTAGGCTAGTTTATTGATGTTTTCTGTTAAATTACTATGTAATTTGATTTTTAAAAGAGTCAGATTTCGTAAACTTTTTACGATCATTTCTTCTAACTTGTATAAGGTTTGTTGGTCAATTCCAAGTATCGAGCTTGTTTTTTAGACAAGTCATAGATACATTTACATTTAGCAAAACACGTAATTGTCCATAATGACGGAATTAACGTCACAACATTTTAGTCACACGACTTGCTAACGAATTACACTATCAATTCTATATTTGGGACACGCTAACCACCACAAATCACGATAAAAATTAAGTACATTTTAGCAAGAGTTTAAATCAACATACATAATATATACATATTACACATAGCATCCAGTTAGGTACAGGAGTCACCTAGAAACGTGCTAACAGACGGACAAACAGACCATCAAACATGATAACTGATGGTTGTCCGACTTGAGATGCTAATTATGAATGTAACTGCGTTTTAGCAGTTTGATTAACGAGGTTGGAGGCACGGTTAGAGTATTTTGATTGTGAATTATTGGAATTACATAGATGTAATTTGAATTCAAACAGACCAAAGAAGCATAATAATATGCATATCAATTTTATATGTTGAATACTCGAGGGGTTTGGCGCTGATAGTCGAAATAGGGGCTCTGCCTAGTTCGGCTACAGATGACTACACCACTTATACTGACCTAAATTAGCCTGTTAAACATTTTGTAAATTATGTCTAAGATTTGTTTAAATAAAGTTATTATTATTTAAAGTTTTTATTATTTATTATTATTATTATTTAATATTAAATAAAGTTTATTATATTAAGAAAATAATTGAAATCCAGACGTAGACGTACTTCATTAAAGGATGGACCTCCATCTAAAACATCAGAATTTGAACTGTGATATCAGGAAGTTGAAGCCACAAGACATTGTTATTTGATATCAGAATAACAATGACCGAAAAATTAATAAGAGAAATAGTAATCATAAGTTTAAAAAAAAAAAAAACAATAATAAATGCGAAAGTAATTCTGTCTAAGTAATACGTTTATGATACAGATGGGATTTCTATGGGACTTTCGATGGGACCTCCTCCAGAGAAGCCGCGGTAAAAGGCTAGTATGTTATATCACCAAACAATTGACAACGCATAGACGTCACAACCTACACTCAATTACGATTAATTTACCTCCTTACTTTGTCACAGCCAATGCTTCACACATTATCATCTCCGACCACACAAGAGAAATCCGAATTTCAAAAGCTCTCAACAAGTCTTGTAAATAACATACGGATGCTAATACCACAGAAATTGATATAACTATCGTTGGTATGAAACATCAAATAAAGAAGGCACGAGTGGAAGAATCTGAGTAATAACGATAATTGATTTGGCCAATTTTCGAAACGTATGTTTTATTTGAGCAAACAGAATGAAGAATGTAACATTTGTTGACATACTTAGTGGTTTGGGAAGTACTGTTTGGGTTGGTGAGGTAAAAACAGAAAAGAGTAATGGTGGGAATGATATTAACGGATTTGTAGCAAAGAAAACTTTGAAAGATGTTTAAGATTTAATGCACGAAGAACAAACTGCAATTGGTAATATTCTTAACGAACGGTGTCACCCAGTAACATTGTAGTGAAAAGGCAGATGATGACTATATTTCTTGACAATGGAGATAATAAATCTGGCGGAATAGTAACAGCATTACATAACGTCCTGCCTGTAATTCCAGGTTATGCAGAGGTATGCCATAAATAAACCCACAACTGACTAAAGTCAGTTCTGCTTATGTCCCATGTAACAAGGGCGAGTCTATTACCATCAAAAGGGCGCAATTCTTGATTCTATGCTGCTTTTAAGAAATTTCAGTAACAACAACCTTTCTCAAATAAAGAGCTAATATCATAAGTAACAAGTTAAACGTTATAAAGAGTCTTAGGAGACAATCTAATTGAGTAACTCGTTTCCACCCCGCTTCTGTTCTTACTAAGATTTACGTGGCTTTTAACTTGACGCTAGTTGAGATTATCAGTCCAAGGGCGCTCTCTCGTTGACCCTGGCTGAACTTAGCCAATAATTATACTTTATACAGCCCAGATTAACACCGTTCTAGGATTTATGTTGACTTGATGAAGTTTGAAGTTAGTCTGAGGAATAAGTTGTTTATAATATTCATGATCATATCTAAAATGTATGCAGTACTTAAGTGTTTTATAAAATGCCCGTAAAATTATAATGTATATAGTTTTTTTTATATCTACTTAGTCATAGAAGACAGACATCTCTTTTTTCGCTGAATATAGTTCTCTGATAAGAAAAACCGAGTTTTTTTTTCATCCTTTGATGTCAAAACAAATTCACAAATTACAAAAAAAAAATACGGCCGACACAGACGTACTAAATCTAAATACTGTCATCAATCACCCCTTACCGTTTCACTTATCCAAGCTGTCCACATGTAAGAGAAATTCGTTCACCGTTTACAAAACCCGAAAGAAATCAAGCGATCGATCAATTAAAGTAAAACAACTTATCATTCCAACCGAAAAAGAACCACGAATCCATTATACAAGGGCATTAACAAACAAATGTTCACACTTAACCTTTCTTTCTGGCTTGCGATATACATCTCTCGACGAAGCCTCATTATTACTGACCAGCAAAATTACTGAAACAGTCCCTTTCATTCTTGTACCCTCAACATAAGGATCAAAACCACCTGACTCGTAGGAAAATGGAACGTAGCCGGGGCTCTTAACACAAGGGGGGTATCTCAGGTGTCGTGGAAAACTTAATTTATGTTAAACTCGTCTGCGCCGCGATTATTTAACTGGCGGCGATGGAACGATAAGGAAGATTAATTGGGCTGGGCGTCGGATAAAAAATGCGAGGACAAGCAACCCGTGTGGTTCCGTCCGCCGAAATAACGATACGAACAAAGGCGGTTCTGGGAGGTTTATTTATGGAAACACGTCGGACAAGACGAAGACTCTCATTTAGGCTGCATAAACTGGGTAATGGGGACTACTTATTAGGGAGAAGACTTTTCAATAAGTTTCTTTTATGGGTTATCTTGATTACATTTACGTTATTCATGCTCATTTTTAAATATTAGTTTCTCATTTTGACAAAACTACTTGGAATGTTATGAGCATTCACTAACATAATCTAGCTACCTTGTTTTGCTTCTAGTCTAACCCAAGTCTTCTGCTGAATATCAGTATTTTATATGAAGTGACTACCTATTCTACTTCCGTAACCTAGTTACTAGGTAATAACATGATTTCTCTTCATAAGATTGCTTTCGGACTTCTCACTACCCACATCGAATGTCATAAATCTACAAAGACAGCCGAGATCAATGGTTAGTAATGAATCTTTAATAATTATTAAATTGTGTCATCAAAACAAACATCCAGGCACCTTTATCCATGACCTACAGCAATAACCAGTTCATTGATCTAGAATTACATCAACAGCTGATAAGTTAATTATAAGTATTCATAACAAAGCTTAATGATAAAAAATACATAATTATTTTCAACAATCCATCATTTAGTATTGATCTTACTGTCTATAAGAAGTGTAAATAAGTTGTGCATATATTTTAAATGTTAGTGGATCAAAGAACTTCTTAGATCTATTAGTTTTAACCCAAATTAATTAATGTATCTAAGAATAAATCCCAATTTCCTCAAAAATCATGTAAAACCTTCCGAATTAATAACAGATTCAATAAAATTAACCATGGATAGTTGTAGAAGAAGCAGCAGTTCTGACAATTTAGTTGATAGTGACTTTGAAGATGACTATGTGGTCAAATCTATTGGTGCATTTGGTGCGTGGCAAGCTACAGTTTGTACTATAGCAGCTGTAGTGAGAGTAGCAGCAATATGGAACATGCTTTCCATAATCTTCTTGACTCCCACAACAGAGTTTGTATGCATTAAGTTCGGAGATAATGCTACAGTCAAAGCAGAAAATTCAACTTGTTATAATAATTGTGTAGAGTATAAGTATTATGAAGAAGTGTTTGAAAATACTTTGATCTCGGAATTTGGACTGATTTGTGAAGATGCTTGGAAAGCTAGTTTTACTCAGTCAATGCTGATGTTTGGATTTTTGGTTGGAGTTTCACTGTTTGGCTGGATCTCTGACAGGTAAAACATATTTTTAATTTTTTCAAATTTTCATCTGTTCCATTGTAAGAGTCACAGAAATTATTATGTTTCAGATTTGGTCGACGAATTGGATTAATAATATCGTCAGCACTCAACATCATATTCATGTTAGCCGCACCATTTTCTCCAAGCTACTGGATATTCAATGGGATACGATTTTTCATAGGAATGGCCTCAGGTGGCACTATGATAATCAGCTTAGTATTTATTATAGAAATTGTTGGACCTCAGCATAGGGAAGCTGCAGGCAGTCTAGCAATCATTCCTGATGGACTAGCCCAAGCACTGCTATCAGTATTTGCCTACTTCTCTATTGATTGGAGAATGTACCTTTTGGAATATGCTGTGGCTTCAGTTTTTATTTACGCATTTATTGTATGCCTGCCTGAGTCACCTAGATGGTTGATGTCAAAAGGCAATGGAGAAAAAGCACTTGAGGTTATGACGAGAGCTGCCAAGAGGTGAGAAATAATGATTTTAGTCATTAAATCTATAGATTTTGTGGAACGTTTCAAAGTTGGTTTTGATTTTAGGAACAAATTAAACACTGCAACCATACGAGAGAATATTGCTATGGCATTGGATGAAATGATGGTCAATGATAAAGAAATACGTAAGTCGACATACATGGATCTATTCAGAACTAAACACATGGCGTTCAAGACGATATCTTCAATCTTAATTTGGTTGTCAGCTGGAGCTTGCTATTTTGGCATAAACCAATATATCACTTTTATTGGATCTAATGTTTTCATCACAGTGATATTATTGGGATCTATTCAGGTTAGTCCAGTTATTGATATGGATAAAAGAAACGAATCATTACCGAAGTATTGTAATTTTATATCAAACAAGAAGGCGTACTTGCTCATAATTTGTTTATTGCGTTCTTTTGTTTTCAGATCCCAACATGTCCTCTAGCAATGATGCTGAACCAAACCTTTGGAAGAAAAGTATCCACAATTGGAACTTTGACTATCATCGGCATCACAATGACCATCCTCATGTTTGTACCACCAGGCCACACAGGGTGCACCATTCTAGGCATCATAGGCTTCGCAGCCACTTGTACCACATTCGGCGTCCTGTGTGTCTATGTTTCCGAATTGTTTCCTACTCCATTGCGTACTATGGCTTACGGGTTGAGCTCAGCTGGTGCTAAAATAGGAGCAATGGTTGCACCATTCATAGCTACTATCGATCCTCATTGGATACCATCGTTGATATTTGCAGTTCTACCGTTCATTGCTTCAGTGTTTTGTGTTTTATTGCAAGAAACTAAAGGAAGGAAATTGCAGGATACTTTGTAAAATATATTATTATTGATGGTGTAAAGGTTTGGCCATAATTTGTCGGATTATAATGTTCGCGTGTAGACTTTATTACTGTCTGAGAAACTTCTTATAGCACTTCTATTAAGATTACTTCGTTCGTTTAAGAATATCACAAAGATTTATTTGACAAACATGATTTATTCGAAAACGTGACCAAAGCTTGTGATTTAGAAATAAATTGAACTTAACTATCACGAAAAGTTATCAGGATTTGTATAATAAATACATTCAATAACTTCAAGACATAATAGTTCAAGACGAAATATTTCAGAAATACCGTTTAGTACAATACAATATAGATGCAAAGAGAATGTAACGAGAGCACCATGAAAGCTAGTAACGAGCAACCTGAGACTTTATTCTAAAATTGTTTTAATGTAACATCATTACGTTAACATTATTAATAATTTGTTGTACAGTTCTAAACCAAATAATTCATCTTATCATCATCTGCCTAGCGTCTTCCTAACTACGTTGGCGTCGGTTAACAGTGTAACCGAATGCATCTGTAAACAAGTATTTTACGGGGACTGCCTATCTAACCTCTAAAACGCGGTAACTGGGTAAACAATAACCCTTGGTAAGACTGGTTGAGACAATCAGACTTTTGGGTTTCCGACTACTAAAAAAATCATCTTATATCGGTCGATTGAAGCTCCCAAACAATATCTGAGCTATTAAACTGGTTTGACCTTAATTTGGCAGTCATTGATACTTTTAATAAGTGAATTAGCTTCTATCTCAATATCAACAAACTTTCAAGTTTGTCATCTCGTATGTCATCAGGCTTGTGAATCTTCTGCTCTATTGTTTTCTTTATTCTGTGCTAAATGGACGTTGACACTCATATTTAAGATAAACTTGTCCGCCGCAAGGTTGCCTCGTAATTTGTGAATAGGTGATAATAATGCTGATAACATTGGATGCACTGAGCTGAATTGTGGACGTAAATAAATTGTTATGTACTTGATCGTGTATAGACGATTTACGATGCCGAACTTACATAAAGGACTGGTGATAATGTTATTATTAGGTATTATTTATGTCATTAGGGTATACCACTTGTTTGTAGTTCTAGAAGAGGTGTATTGTCAACAACAAAAAACGATGGTAATTGGACAAAAGTTTGAATTAGTGATCAGAAATTTGTATTACCTTTCATAATTACCAATTGTTGGATTAAATTTAATTTTGGAAATCCTTACATATTGGTTTTATTACCTACGATAAGTATTCATAAAAACGTAACATTACACCCGTTTTTCCTGACAGGTTAGGCAGGTAAAACTGCATAACCACCCAACTTTCCCATAAAATATGAACCTACCAACACCATAGAAGTGCCAGAGCCAACCATTAATAATGGCGTTAATAATTCAAGAAATTGCCATAATAGCGACAATTAGCCCCGGGCTGGCTTCTCCCATAAACTGATGGTGTTTGTGGTTTATGGCCCATAGACACGCGATGCGCCCGTAAGGATGCGCCTGGGCAATGTGGGCTTACAGTAATTAATTGTGGGAGATACCATATCGGGCTACGTTGCTATTTAATGTGGTGTTGCTGAAATTAGGGGGAGTTTGACTTGTGAGCTGTTGTGAGTGAAATATTGTTTTTTTTTTTGTTTTTTGTTACTGGACGAAGAACTAACTAACATGATAATTCATTCGTTACAGATATGTCGTGTTTTTGTTTGTGTTGATGCAATTCTGATCTTTAATTTAAAACTAACATCATGCATGTATAATTCCTGAACGGTTAGGCATAATTTCAAGTCCCGTGTAATAGAGGGCTGCTACTGAGAATTTTCTGATGGACAAACCCAATAACACTTTGTCTGACCTGGGAATCGAGACCTTCAGACCACTAGACTAATGAGGCAGCACTGCCATTTTTATCCAACAGTTATATTTGACATCACAGAAATTACATACACAAACAATTTATTAAACATCGTGAGGAAACCGGCATGTCCTGAACCAAAAATTCGAAGACATGTTGACATCTACCAACCCGCACTGGGCCTGCGTGGTTATATCCCACTCCTTCTCATAGAGAGGAGGCCTGTCCCAGCAGTGGGAACATTAAAGGCTGATTATGCTTATACAATTATTTGTAAAACAGGATACTTATGTCAGGTTTTAAAACTTCGCCATGTTTTTACAAAACATTTCAATAAACGTACACTGGTGACAAAAAAACGCGACATATTTCATATATGCAAAGAAGGATCGCCCGACATACGACAATAAACGACACGACTACGTAGCGTTATTGTAAATGCCGTTACTCGCATAAATTCTACTTTTGAAACGTCGAAATATTGATCGTGGGAATGTAGATTTGCGACAAAAACTACTAAGTCTTGCGATATAATGACAACTGCATAAAGTATGCTGATAAATGACTATGAATGGATGTACTTAGAATGGTGGGAGACGGTAAATAGGTTCAAAAAAAGAGTCAAATCACGATCAGTTACAAAAAATCCCTGGTGCCTAAAAGCTCCATAAGTTGTATCAATTAATTATCTAACTGAATCGGGAACTGTAATATATATTTTATTAATATCAATAATTTATTTGAAATAAACCAGCCAACCATTTATTTGCTAATAAAGATGTCGTGGCTAGATAATAGCAGCCGCTCGGGTCGATCTTCAGGTTAAGCCGCGCTTACCTAGGTTGGTCCGTGGATGAGTGACCACCCATTACCCGTGCCGTTTGTCTGGGCTGTCATTTGTAGATTTTTGACAAACATTTCAGGTAGTCAATGGCTCGAAAGTTTGACAACCAGTATTCCCCAGTATTAAGCGGGTTGTGGAGGTCAGATAGGCAGTCGCTCCAAATAAAATACTGGTATTCAGCCGCGTCCGCTGAGACTGGAGGCCGACCCAACATTTATGTAGCTATGAGGACAGGCTAGGCAGATGATGATATTTCCAAATAAACCATTTACCAGCACTTTTTACATCAAGTCTTTCAATCAGTCAGAAAGTTTCAGCTAGTTGCGTTTTCTGTCTCAAAGCATTCCTAGATACCAGGTGATACCTGGTATCTGGGAATGGGTGCGCCAAAATAATCGCAAGCTTGCAACCTCAGCATCATATCTCATCGAACAGATGAATAACGAGCGAGCTGCCAATTACACTAAAAAATGTCCATAGGCGCCAATTAAAATGATTTACATATCAATAAATCGACGCCATGTTGGTCGTTGTGAGTTTTTCTACGATATCGCGTAGCTCGCAGTGGGTCGCGGCAAGAATTATTTGTTGGCACGGACAATGGATTTTTTACCTTATTGTGTTGTGTATATTTGCTGCTTTTTTAAATAAAATTGAAAAGGGAGGGAAGGGGGGGTTTATTTCATTGAAGAATCGGATCAAGTTTAAGGCCTTGACAATAATGGCAATTGCTTTCAATGCAGTTTGTACTCTTACAGCTAAGTATTTTCAACACTAGCTATTGAAAAATCTATGTCAATTACATAGATTTTTCAATAGCTAATGTAATTTTTTTTTTCATAATCGTTGTATCTGGCAGAATGGTACATTCTCTTTACCACCTTGCTTGCTTTGCTTTGCTTTCTATGGGTATTAAACTTAATTATGAAGTAGATAAACTGTCACCTATTTTGTTGATTTCATCTTAATTTTCTTATTAAGCAGTGGTGTACAAACTTTGGTCAACGTTTTAAACAGAGGATACTTAAAAGCTGCAATTATAGAAGACTTGGCCAACTTATAAAAAAATCCAAAACAACTTCCGCATGCAACAAAACAATAGAATAAAAAAAAAAAACAAACATTACTGACGATGTCGCATGTGACAAGTCAAATTTGACCTAATGAGCGTCATTGTTGACAAAACATCGCATGTCAAAAAGCAATGTAAATCAACCGACAGCATGCATTTATCATAAATCACAAACGCCCCACAGTGAAGACTGTACCTCAGTTTCTACAGCATAAAGTTGAGATTCAATTGCAGAACATTCATGATTTACAATCTTCAAAGTACAGTCATCGAATAAAATTGTATAATTAAAGGCAATGTAGATAATATTATTGTGATGAGACAGGAACGATGTAATGAAAGAGATTATTGCTATTGCCATCTGTCTAATGATAATATTATACATATGAAAAAGTTAACCCTGAGTATATTATAAATGGCATCTAGTAATTTGGGTTTTATTATTTTTGATGAAGATTAAAGAGTATTCAACTCTTGTCAACTGATGGGCAATGCTAAAGGAAACAGTTTTTTAGGCCCTCTTAGATGTTGCATAATTATTATTCATATTTCACCAAAAAAAGTAACCATTTTATCTGCTTTAATTATAATAGTAATGGAATAGATTATAAAAAGAAATATAATTAAACTGTGAGCTTTTTAATGCTATTTTTAAAGGTTTACACTTAAATCGCATAGATGGTTTAAACAATCAACGTGGCATGGAACGTTGGAACGAATCCGCCTTTTAGTGGTTGACAGACAACTTCATTATTTTGACATTTACTCTTTCAGTTTATTTCGATTTTCGTGAAAGTGTTTCTGCGATTTTTTGCGCATATAATAAGTACTATTTTATGAAAATCGTCGTTGTGTCAATTGTGCAGTAAGATTTCAACGCATAGAATTATTTTCAGAGACTGCTACAGACATGCAGCAACTTGTATATGTGTGGATTCATTTTCGAATTTCTCATCATTCCGGTCAGACATGGCTTAGCTAATATTACCACCTAGAAATTATAAGGAAGAAATCTATATACGTTTCATTAATATTTGCTACAATTTATGTGGGTGGCCCATTCTCCAAACAAAAAAAAAATTGTCTCCTTTGTTTATCAGATATATAATCAGCAACATAATCCAGATGCATGTTGCATCTGGATTATGGAGTAATAAGAGCCAAAATAATCGTAATATAATCCAAGTGTTAAATTCATACAGTAATAAAACTATGAATCCACTAGTTTTTCCCTTTTCCAATGCAAGGAAACCAATAGTTAGTTCCACTACACAGAAATAAAAACGATCGAATAAAACGATCTAAATCAATACCTTTTTCCCTCAACTGTACAACATACTTACACATCCGACCAGTTTTATTGATACAACATTTAACACAAATCACTTGTTGATTGAACGTGCGTGCTTTACACTGCGTTGCAATTAATCGTGCGTCGCAACTTGTTTACACGACTTTGAGTGCACGCGAGTGTACGATACACTTTACGTTCGACGTTTGACGTTTTTATGTCGATAATGGGTGCGTTATAGTGGCTAGCAGTTTATTTTAATTAATACGCTATAAATCTTTTTTGTAATGGAATGGAAAAGTAATTTAGTGTAGGTGCTTGCTGCGTTGGAAGTTGTAAAACTTTTAAGGTACCTATAGGGTTTATTAGAGCCATTTGAAATTATCAAATTAATAGTAGCGCTTAGATGAGTTATTCATCAACTAGTCCCACATGCCTACGGCCCATTTGGGACGAGTTGATGCAAATCCCGTAACTTAGGTATTTGTTTGCAGGAACTCATTTCTAGTAATAATCTTAGAGACATTAGAGAAAAAGGTTTTATTTTTTGTTTAAGTATTTAATTTATAAATCTATTTTGAGATGGAATGGAACAATAATTCCGTGTAGATACATTTTCGATAGTGCATGTAGAGAAATTTCAAATAATTTACTTGATAGTGAATTGATTTAGTAGGATAAGTATTTTGTTGGTAAACATTTTGTGAAAGTATTTAATGAAATGACATAGGAAAAAAGATGGCAGAGCTAGTTCTGATTTTGGATTTCTGATTTTTAATTTTTTTCCACGCACACCTTGTAGGTAAGAACTAATACGTAGCCTACATAGCTTGGGTTTTATAAAAGAAATACACAAGAAAAATGGTTTCCTTTCTGCACTCTGTCGAAAGACTCAATCCAATCATATGATTGGATATACCTAACTCACAAATCACCCACATTATGTCCCAATACCGCCATAAATTAAAATTTATAGCCTTAATTTCGAAAAACACTTTATAAGTCGATTAATTATTCGTTGATTAAACACAGGCAGTCGTAAAAAGAATCGATATAATGACAATATCATTAACATACGGGATTCAAATGACATTATTAGTATTCAACATGTGTATGATAATGTCCAAACTTTGCATTGCCTCCTACGGCTAGTGGGTCTTGCGAGATGAATGGGAGTCTTGCTGAAAATTTAAAAAAAAAACATTACAAATAAACTTTTGTGTGTTTTCGTCTAGCCTTTCATTTAATTACATGCCTTTTTAGTTTTTAAGCTGGACATAAGCCTATCCCATGATGGGAGGAATTTGCCGTAATCTCCACGCTTGGCAGGCGGATTGGAGATCGCAGTGATGAAAGACTAACAGAAAACGCTGCTGCCCATTCTCTGGTCTACGGAGGCGCAAGGTGTTCTGCCTCAGACATTAGTCGCCTTATACGACACCCGTGAGTGTAATGGGTTGGTTCTATTCTACTCTGCCGGATGCCACACGGCTTAATGAATACAAAATGTATTATTTCTGCAAACTAACAAATACTCACTTACCCACATCCACCGTCCACGTCCCAATTCGAACAGCATAAAGTTAACATAAATAACTTTGGCGAAATCGATTGCTAATTAAAACCAAACATATTTTAACGACCGCGTCAATAAATTTATAACAATCATAATTTATTGGCAGTCAACTTTTTATGTCGGCTTTTGAATATTAATGGGACGTTATTTATTATCCGCTTAACGCTTGATATAACATGTTTTTTTATTAATATTTTAATCTTAAATATGGGTTTTATCGAGTTTTCATATTAGCCTTTGTTGGAGCGTGAGGTATCATATCCCACTGACGTTTTACCAACGTGTTTCCAGCGATTTTTGAACGTGCTTTCCGGGGTGTGAGAAGCGAGCATGCTAAGACGACGCCGCAAAGCGTCGAGTTCTCCACGATTTCACAATATTGTACGTCAACCAACAACAACCAACCACACTTACCAAGGGGTACCGTTTTACCCAGTTGTTAGAATGGGGAAGTCAGAAAGGCAGTCGCTCCATGTAAAATAGTGGTATTTACCGCCGAGCCTGACATAGTTGGAAAAGGCTAGGCAGATGATGCTTGTCTCGCTTTTTCTTGGACACCCAACTCAATCAATTGCTCTTGTTACGCAAACGTGACAAGACATGGAGCATACGCGGCGTACTCACTACGCACACGCAGCGAATGTGTTTAACAATCGCCTCGCTTGAAAGTGAAACATGCTTACAAATAGCCAATGTAATGTGATGTATGTAGCGATTAGGGACGGTCATGGAACGTTTATGAAACGTTTTGATCGATCAATTTTATTGTTAAAGGTGGAAGTTAATATTTTTTTTTTGGATAATGTCAAGAAACTATGTACCTAAATGGTTTAATGATTTATAGTATTAATCGTCTTTGACATTTTTGGGTTTATTCAAACTTGGTGGACGTAAAAACGTTATTAAGCTAGTAAAGCTGATGTTAATGATCGCATAACTCCAAGAAAGGTCTATGAATAAAAGTTCGACTTCGTTTTATGGTCAAAAAACTTGCCATTTTTTTTTAATGCTTTTGTTTTATGCTCTGTGTGAGGTATAGTGCCGTGTGGTATCCGGCAGAGTAGAATAGAACCAACACATTACACTCACGGGTGTCGTATAAGGCGACTAATGCCTGAGGCAGAACACCTTCCGCCTCCGTAGACCAGAGAATGGGCAGCAGCGTTTTCTGTTAGTCTTTCATCACTGCGATCTCCAATCCGCCTGCCAAGCGTGGAGATTACGGCAAATTCCTCCCATCATGGGAGAGGCTTATGTCCAGCAGTGGACGTTATGGGCTGTTGTAGTAGAGGGATAGTGAGCTTATAATCTACAGTCCGGTCGGTAGATGTCGCATGACTTCGAATGTTTGGTTATCGAACATGCTGGTTTCCTCACCGTGTTTTTCTTCATTGGTTTTAGAGCCTGGGTTTGAACTTCGAACCCACAACAGTCCGTTCGGCTATCTGTTACCACTGCCCACTGCTTCCAAGACTCAACTTCAAATATTACCTTTTTTAACTAATGGATTCTGTGACGAAATTTCTTCCACCTCAGTGATCCCCACTATAATTGCCGTCCATACCACATTTGTAAGATACTATCCGTCTTCCTGCCCCCAGATCAACATTGTATGTAAATACTTGTAGATCGTGTGATAACATTGATAGTATAACATGTTCTTAGTTACATGTTAATGTTGTTATCAAGTGTTTAAGCTATTCGTTGATTGTCGTTGTAAATGGTCTTTGTTTGATGATCTGATATATTGTGGAGATGGTGCGATGGTTGAAATTATTGAGGTTGGAGTGAGATGTGTTTATTTCGAAATTGATTTAAATGGCCATTTACAATTTAAATGGTCTGAAGTGTAAACTTTTTAGGGTTCCATACAAAAAATGAAAAAAATCGGAACCCTTAAATGATCACTCGTGCGTCTGTCGGCTGTACGTCTGTCACAGCCAATTTGCTCCGTATTTACTGGACCAAATCAGGTGAAATTTGGTAGGATGGTGTAATCTTATGACCCAAACACAGATGTGCAAAGTAAATAAGTAAAAAAAAATTTGCAAACCTTACTGTATTTATATCAAAATGAAAGGGGTCGTTATGAGGATCTCAAAAATATTTTTGTTAATATTGTAAAATAAATAATTTTGATTTTATTCATGAAAGAAGACGAAAATTGACCATCCCCCCCCCTGATCTCCGAAAATACTGAGCCTATAATTTTGAAGAAAATACAAAATATAAATCATTTCTTGTAGATTACAGGAAAACCTATAAGAATTCTATCAATTGATAATAAAGTGGTAAACTCAATATAAATAAGATGTTGGCATTGTACGGAACCCTCTCCACGCGGGTTCAACTCTCACTTGGCCGGTTAATTTAAAATAGTTTTAGAAGACTGAATTTTTAAAGGTCCGGAACAGGTATTCGTTTATTCATGACAGCTCAAGTTTGATATTAGAACGATGGAATTTTGTATACAGGCCAAATTATAATTTGGTCATCGTTGCAAACAAACATAGGAATATTTTTTAGTAAACTCTTTGAACTAAGTTACTTTGAAGTCTAACTTTTAATGGTATGTTTTAATGATCCAAGAGAGACCTACCCAGAATAGTCTGATTTATAGTCCCTGTAGACTGCAACAACATAATAAGTCAACAAAATATCCATTTCAGATTAATTAAACACACTCGTCACACATTACTTTCATTCCTACAATAAAATAGAAAACGGACAGAAAATTATGTAAATAAATAAACAAACAAATATCAATCGATATCATAATGACTACAACTGTTTTGATAATTAACATTTAAATGAGTGTTGTGTTATTGTGTAGTGATGCGCGATTCGATCCGATACTTTACACTTTTATAGTATCGATATAAATATAAGGATGCGGTACTACGATAAATTAGATCGATACAAACGAATACAGTAAATACTTGGATCGATACAAAAAATATCAGAAATAATGGATGGAGTCTTCGATCTTCAATTGCACGATTAGTAAATAAAAACAAAAGGCGAACTCAAAACATTTGCAAAAGAATTCCTAAACTTGAAATGTCACTTACTGGATATCTTCCTTGATTATTATGATATTATGATATTATTATGATCTCCCGATATTTCGACGCTTTTGTAAGCGCCATGATCGAGTGTTGACGTCGAAATATCGGGAGCTCATAATAATATCATAATAATCACGGAAGATATCCAGTAAGTGACATTTCAAGTTTAGGAATTCTTTTGCAAATGTTTTGAGTTCGCCTTTTGTTTTTATTTACTAATCGTGCAATTGAAGATCGAAGACTCCATCCATTATTTCTGATATTTTTTGTATCGATCCAAGTATTTACTGTATTCGTTTACGGTACGGTATCTACGATATTTGGAGACGGATCGAAGCCATTCGATACATAGTTGCGATCCGAAGATGCAAAGTATCGATACAAAAGCTAGTATTACACTACCCTAGTGTCGTGGCCATAATCAATGAATTATAATGTTGCAAACACTTTCGACTAACGAACTGAATAGCCATAATATAATCGCGTAATTTATTACCGTTTATAAAAGACGGTGATTTGATTAGGTATAATCACATTATTCGTATGGAATTTGCATATTATAATTATGCATATATGAATTAAGGAAAGAGGTGTGCTGTGTGAGAACGCTTTAAAAAGTGAATGATGTTATGCACTACCTACTTAAGTATAATAGAATGATAATTAATTAATTATGTATATAGGTACCTACTATCTAAGTAGGTATTTATTTAGGTAAACTTGTAATTATTTTGCAGGTGTTTAACCGGCATTAACTTGTAAACTATCGTAATCCGCTTTTGGCCAAGTCACATGCTTAAAGATCATCATTAAGGTAAGGTCCTTTCTTCTTTATCGTGTGGTTAGTGCCTAACCTGGTGTTAGAGTGTTTATGTCGCCCATGGGACTCTGAATTGTCTTGGCATGTCGTCGAGAAACATCTTTCAGGCTTGCTGGTTTCCTCACGATGTTTTTAAGGTAAGGTTATACGACACAATATGAAAATATCTCTCAACAACAGGTCCAACCAAATTCGTATTCCATATTATATTTTTCTCCTCTTCATTTAATTTTTCTTTCTTTCCGGCCTTCTCTCTACCTAACTGTATTTCCAACCAGTAAAGGAGCTTGGGCACAAACCTGTCAGAACTATAACCTCTCTATTTCAAATTCAACTCTTTGACCAAACATCCGGCAAGCATTAGGGTGTCACAACAGCATCGCAGATTTAACGCCCGTCTCCGGATGCGGGGCTCACAGAGATTACCTCTACGTGCATGACGAATAAGAGATGAGATGACTGTGTCAACACAAGTAGGTAGGCATCATGTAGGATGAGTTCGCGATTGTGTATTGTTTTAGTCTTTGACACACGAAAAAGGTAACATTACCCACCTGCTGACGCAAGACAGTGATGTTTTGGATGTGTTCAAACCAGTCATTAAAACTTTAATTTTTTTTAAGAAGCAATGAAGGGCTTGTTTATTAATTCAGATATTAAACTTTAAGCCTTTTTTTTTCGAAGCGATGATGACATCAATTTTAATTGAGGCTACTTACACCATCATTATAACTTCAACGAATGTCTATACTTTAATGTCCATGCTTCCGTTGTTGTCGGTGTACATTCTAGGTAGTCAGACCCATTTACCACCTTGCTGAATTTGTGGGTCTTAGTGTAATGTAACCAAAACATGAATTCAATTAGAACACGCAATAAGAAACAACAGAACCTTGAACCTAAATTAAAATTCAAGAAGCAATCAATCAGTCTTATCGCAGTTCTGACCTTCTGCATCAAAAAAATAACAATTAAAACCCTTTTAAATTTATTTGCAAAATTCACAATTACTCCCTCAACCACCAATACATACTTAACGTAATAAATAATTCACGAATGGCAACAGAACACCAAAACTGATAGACATTAAAATGAATCGTAAATAATAATGCCCCGCCAACAGGATAAAGTTAATGAAACAGCTTCATTTACGCCATTCTGTGGGCCGCTGTGTTTCCAACGCGTTTAATTGCAAATGAATTATGAATATTTACCGGTGTTATTTCGATGTAAGTGGTTAGTGCAAGGTAGAGGATTTAGCGATGCAATCTTCTAAAACAACAAACAACAACGGAAGCCTCTACGTACATTTATGTATATGTTTTGATGATATGATATATATATATATGATTAATAAAAAATTATAACATCGTTAAAAAGATACCAAAAAAAAATCATAGAACAGAAGCTCGGAGAAGGGAGGAATTCGTGAATAATTAATAACAGTCACTTATATCAATCTTCAGGTTAAGCTGCACTTGCCTAAGTCGGTCCGTGGATGGGGTATTACATACCGAGTTTCCCCCGAGCCTTAGAAAGCACGTTAAGCTGTTGGTCCTGGCTGTCATTTGCAGATCTTTGGCAGTCGTTACAGGTAGTCACTGGCCCAAAAGTCTGACAACCAGTCTTACCAAGGGGTAGCGTATTATCCAGTAGTTACTAGCTGGGTTGTGGAGATCAGCTAGGCAGTCACTCCATGTAAAATACTGGTATACAGCTACATCCGGTTAGACTGGAAGCTGACCTCAACATAATGTTGTTGGGAAAAGGCTAGCTAGACAGATGATGAGAAGCTCAGATAAATCAGTGTTGTCAACGTTTTTTATTTTTTGAAACCTTTTATTCTTAAAACCATCATGTATGATGGAAATCGTCGTCCATACCATATTTCATGCAAATAAAGAATCTTGAATCTTGAATCTTCGGAAATGTTCCTTTACATGTTCTGTAAGACCTTGCTTTTAACCAAAATTGACAATTCTAGGTCAGTCGGAAGTACACTATAGGTTTTGTGTCGAAAACCTATATGATAGTTCCCGTTGACCTAGAATCATGAAATTTGGCGGGAAGCAATGTCTTATAGCACATGTAAAGGAAAAAATCTGAAAACCGTAAATTAAAAAAATGTAAAGTTTATTAACAAAAATAAGCGATTTTACTATTACAAACTTATTATTTGCGGTTTGTGCTATAGCTGTTTCATGGGATCGAACAGCAAAGTTAAGTTTTTTTTTTAAAGTTTGTACGGCGCGAGTCCGGCTCGTCCATGGCCAGTTTTTTTAATCTATTTTTTTTACAAGTTCGCTTCATCTCTCATCTTGTATCCAAAGCAACAGTTGTTCCACTCACCTCAATACAGATACATTGATTCAGAGCGAGATTGTAAACGTCAATTAGCAACACTGATGTATGTATGTATTTACAAAAGAGATTTATTACCGAACAGTGCTCACTGATCTTCGACAATGATCAGCTGTTTTATATGCAAAGTCGCTGCTGGCTTATTTACTTTGTCAAGCTATGAATAGACTGGTCTTTTCCTTATGTTGGAGGTTCTAGTAGATCGTTGATCCTTTTATTTCTCATCTGGCGGGTTTATGGACTATGGTACATTGTCTCCTCACTGGACAAGACTGTCCTGTGTGGTGTCCGGGAGAATAGAACCATCCCCCTCATAACGTGGGTGTCGTCGAAAGTGACTAAGGCAGCTGCAAGAGTCTGTCTCCTCTGTATGGTATGATCACCACCTCCAGGCAAAGGTCAACTTGCCAACAGCTGGGGCTTGCCGGGCTGGGGACAAGTCTAGTCGCGAGTGTCCCTGCAAGGTTTATGTCCGTATAAGTAGAACTACTGCTGGACGAATGATTCACGCCATGAAACCTTGGCTGATTTCATCAAGCTGCTACCACATTTTGATAAAAAGCAAGGGTTATAACCCCCATAGTGTTATAACAGTATCTCAACACCACGGGTTTTATCCGAAGGATTGGGCAAAGGTCTACCTGCTACCTCTATGCTCTCTCTCTCTATCTCCTGGTCTATCGCCAAGTCTCTTGAAATATGGGGCGAGTCTTTGGACACGAATCTAGTCTTATAATAACCATGGTAACTATATCTCTGAAGGAGTTGTATCTAATTTGTTATTTTTTATTAAATATTATTATAATAAAATAACATAGCACGCGCTGTTTACTAATTTAACCAACATCACATACGTGTTAAAATCGTTTTCCAACTATTTGTTCTTTTCATTGAGTACAATATTGGCTTTTGGTTGATTTTAACAATTGCCTGCGAATACTTGAGTAAAAATATTTTTGTTAAGCAAATGTTATTGCGTGTATTTTTGGTTGAGCAAACTGATATTTTTGTCATTTCTTGTTATGTATATTTCTGGCAAGAGTAATATTTGGTTTCCTTATTATGAAATACTAGCGACTAGGACGCTTTGCACTTTCCGGAAAAAATATCGGTATTGGGGTTAATTGCAACAAAATCCATAAAGCGTTTAGAAGGACAGTGCGGTCACACTGATAAATATACCTACTTATATCATAGCTGGAAATTCTGACGTTAATCCCAAACATAAAAAAATACCTGTCAATTCCACAGCGAAGTTAATACAAAAGTCATGTTTCATCTTCTAATCTCTAATTACTAAAACTGCAATTATAAATCCATTATAAGGCACGGCATAAGTTCATTTATTACAGGCAACTGTATCTAAATCAATTATTACTGTCAATAATAGACAGCCATACACTGAGTATGTACAGTGGATCAAGCTATTTGCTATACAGGTAAAAATATTCATCATTCCATTAACATTAAAACGCTTTATTAAATAATGCTTGTAATCCTTGAAAGATTAGGCCAAGGTGTAAATTGGTCACGTTTGTCCAGTTATGTTTAAGTCCCATATAACAGGCAGCGAGCTTATTGTTATCAACCAAGCTGGGCTGAGCCGCTACTGAGTAATTCCTGATGGAAAAACCTGTTAACATCCGACCAGACCTGACATCTTGCTTGAAAAGCTAAAAAAAGCTGCACATGCAAAATCTCAAGAATCGAAATCATAAGAATTCTTAGTATGTGCTTCTATTTTTAACTTTTTGCAAACATAGATAAAACAATTGTCTTCTCTCATTCTACATACTCACAACATTGTCTATAAAGTAGTTACAAGCTTATACCAAGATGTTTGTTCGACTGTACCAATACAAAAAAAACCAGTACATTTTTTTTCTGAATGTTCGCACATACAATAACTCAAGAACTATGTAATTACATACCTACTAAAGTGTAATATGTATAATGATTTACACACGAACTGAATACCAGTGTAAAAAAGTGATAAAAACATGTTACTAGCCAACCTATCTTGAGACATAGTGGAATTTTGAACTACATTTGAAATGTATTGTGGATGTTATTTTACTTAGCAAGCAGCGCCATCCTGATGTGTCTAGTTATGTTGGTCAAGTAATATACCTGTAAAAAATTGCCTCCTGCGCAAGAGTGCGTGTCGTGTGTTTGATGAAACTGTTTGTTTGTTACTTTGTAAGAAGAATTATTATTAACCATGTGGTTGCGTTCGTTATTTTTTACTGTTCATGGTGTAATTTGTATGAGCCTTAAGTTAAGTTACTGACAGGGATGGATGATTGAATGGACTTAATTATTAGTAAATTAAAGTAGACTAAGAAATAGTGTTTTTTATCTATATATACAGAGGACCTAAGTAAGTCCAACGGTAACCTACTGTTAATGCCAAGATGGTGATTATAAGCTTTTTGTAATTTTCGGTAAAATAAATTCGGCATAATATTTGTTTTTAATTCAGCAATTCAGCTGCATTTTTCTAAATCAAATCAAATCATTTAATCGCATAGTATGTAGGTATTTGTACAATAAAGTTGTTAGAAAATATAGTGAGCCGGGTACATTCTGCCTGAGTTTTGGCATGCAAAATTTAACAAATAATGTCAGTATCAATAAATTATTAAGCACAAAGTATCAAATAATGTCAATAATATTAAATTGCTGGAATGTCAAACACATGATCAAAATAGAAAAATAAAACAAATAATATAATCACATAACGAATAACAGATTTCTGTATCAAAAAAGTATGAATAAGCATAACATGCATACTAAGAAATAGAAAAAAATATATATTAAGTAATTTATAAAACAAAAGGGTCATTCAAAAAATCACTTTTTGAATAATAACATTTCTGTACTTATCAAAAACACTTTAGTTTATTTTTAAATTCTTGAAGAGTGTATTTTTTTATGCCGCCTGGTAGTTTATTAAATAAAATTGGAGCCATACAGAAAACACTCTTCCTCATTAGTACTGTTTTATAACCACCGGTAATCAAGTGGTTTTTGTATTGACTTCTCACGGGACCTTTCTTGGTATCCGAAAACTTAGCAAATAATGCTTTATTATTTTATTTCAAAAATTGCCATTTCTAAAATTTGCCTTAAATAATAAGCAATATCAATAATTGGTTGGCATAAATTCATTCACTAAACTAATGTGTCATCGTGATGAATTATTATGGAAATGAAACCGAATGCTAAAACTAGTGCATTACAAAATTGCTTGTGAATTTTATTGTGCGCAGCACTGTGACTATTCTAGCAGTATAGTAGCAATGGGCTGTATTGGCGTCATGGTAATATTAATAAAAGTTTATATTATTGAAGAACAAAGATATTTGTTAGGGGTCTGCGTAGTATGTCTTTTACTTCCATACTTCTCTGTTCATTGTTTTCTTATTTTTGAAAACATAGCTGGTACAATTACTTATATTTTAGTGGTTTGCGTGCCTATTTAGTCATCACAGTCCCATATTTCAATAGGCTGAGTAGTAAGTTGGTCGTTGACTGTTCGATCGTCTGTGCTTCCTCTAAACGCGACTCCATGCACGAACTGTCACATTTTATTAGTAGATTTTACAACAAGTGCACAAAACGAACCATTTTTATCCGAGACTTTTAGCAGCCCGAGCCGAATGCGAGGGCTGATAGTATTGTCGAGGATAAAATGGTTTTGTGGACGAGTTATAAACTCTGCTTTTCACTTCTCATGCTCTGAAAGTGCTTGTTTGTGCAGGATATAGGCTGCACAAAATCGAATTTTGTGCACAAGGGCATTAACGTATCTACTCATAAATGTATCTATATTAAGGCAAAGAAAATGAGCCATACAGCCAAACGCAATAAGAAGTTCATAGATAGTAATTTGTTATTTTATAATATTTACTTTAATTTATTTGCCTTATGTGTTTTTTAAGACATAAAGGATATAAAAAAAAAATTCAAGTACCTACGGTAGGTTATTAAATTAATTTAAGAAAATTATTATTAAAAAAATAATTTAATAGTAGGCTGTATAGGTCTGCAGCCCAAGTCTAATATCAATGTCGTAAGATTTCAAAAAAATAAAGTGGCGGGAAACAGCTCTTGTTTTTCCGTGCGTTTATTAATTTCTTCAATTTATACTACTGTTTTATTTCCTCGCAATCGAAGTGAAAAGCAGAGTTTATAACTCGTCCACAAACCATTTTACAGTCGACATTACTATCAGCCCTCGCCTTCGGCTCGGGCTGCTAAAAATCTTGGATAAAAATGGTTCCGGGTTCGTTTAGTGCACTTGTTGTAAAATCTACTATTAATACTTGATAAGATACGTGGATGATCGTCGCAAGCGTGACTGCTGAGCATGAAAAAAAAAAAAAAAAACTCAAAGCATATAATTCAATTAGACCATTACGGCACTTTTGAATATCAAAAATACAAAAAAAAAACAAAGCTACAGTCCCAGACACAGGACATAATAACTTGAGAAAGTACTGTAGTTGCCCATTCCCTAGCGTAGATCTCTATGGAGAAGAACGGGCAAGAAACTCCATGGACACTCTTTTAAATCAAAATATTGTTACAAAATCTTGGTTACATCATTCATGTTGAGATTATAGATATATGTGAGAACGATGTAGAAAGACGTGAGGTCCTGGGTTCGATTCCCAGTTCAGGAAAAGTGTTATTAAGTTTTTCTATCAGGAATGTTTCAATAGCAGCCACGGATCAGCATAACTATTCAAAACGCTTCGATTTGATTTTTGATTCGGAAAGTCGTATGTCTATCTTGCTCGATTTCGTAATGTCAAAAAAAGATAGACATACGACGTTACGAATCGAAAATCGAATCGAAGCGTTGTGGATAAGGGACCTGGTCTGGATTTGTGCCCGGTTGATGTGATAGGCTTGCTCCCTATTACATCAACTTAAAACATAACTGTCATAACCCTTCGGGGATTACAGGCGTGATGTTATGTGTGTTGATAAGACACTCACTACGTCTTCCAACTTTTAATTATATATATTCCGCAACAGAGCAGACAAAAACAGACACTTCAGTTAGTTTCATCTCAAAATCAGTAGCCAATTCACAACATCCTCACTACAAAATTCTTGAGCACTAACTCCTTATAACCGCACATACGCTCGTACACTTAGCTGTATAATTATTATTTTGAGTTATTACGCTCGTTAAACCGTCTAGCAGCTGTTGCTATTATGACGTCACTATCATAACTTTTTATAAGATCATGACAACCGCACAGATAAAGACAAAAATTCCATTTTATGCAGAAGATGGAGATTGAATAAGTTGCGACAGCAAACAAATGCATGTTACAAAAATAAATAAATTTTTGGAAAGACACTGTCGACTCTGCTGATTTATTTTTTATTTTTGGTATCTTGCGGCTTATTCGTCAACTGGCGAGTTAGAAACTCGCGAGTGCGCGCGAGTTGGCACCTTCCGATTTATTAATTTTTTGTCGTCAACTCGCTCGCACGTTATAAAGTACAGTCAAATGAAAAAAAATTATGATGTTTGTTTTAATGTCAAGTCGTATAAAATATCTTATACATTTAAAGTGCGTACATTTTTTATACATTTTATAAGAAGTTTTTGTAGCCGACTGTACATCTGACGTATTAAATACGTCAGATTTTCAAGGTCGAGCGAGTTGACGACAAAAAAAAAGTCTGAAGGTGCCAACTCGTGCGCCGTCGCGAGTTTCTCACTCACCAGTTGACGATTATTCGCCCATCTTTTATACCGTCTTTTCAGTCATTTTGTCTTTTTCTGTAAAAAAAGATTGTCGTTTTTTTTTGGTATGGAACTTCTGCATATTTTTGCGCTGCCAGAACGAAAAAAGTAAATTGGTTTTCCAGTATAAAATTATATGGGTCAATAATGTAAAGGATATATTAATAAATTAAAGCGTGTAACTGTATAAGTGGACAGGAATTATATGACACAAATGTATGTCAGGTAGTTGATGGGGAGACAACTTATATTATGGCAAATGGAATCTATTGTGGTTTAACAAAACGTTTTTAAAATTGATGTTTTGTTGTTGTGTGTGTGTGTAATAACACTTTTGGGTAGTTCTGTAAAAATTGGAGAGCAGTTTTATTTATGAGCTGGTATTTTACAGATTTTTTCTCTCTTCTTGTATTTGCAATCAGCCCTAAGGCTATGATCAAAGGGGTTCTGTGTTGCTGTCATGCGGAGAAGCATCTACTCATCCGCTGCCCAGAGCTACTGCGGGTCTTCTAGCTCTAGGATATGATGACGTTTTAGTCGTCTCACATACTGATCCATGGTGAGTTGGCGAGCAAGTTCATTAGGGTGATGGATTACTACAACAGCCCATAACGTCCACTGCTGGACATAAGCCTCTTCCATGATAGGAGGTATTTGCCGTAATCTCCACGCTTGGCAGGCGGATTGGAGATCGCAGTGATGAAAGACTAACAGAAAACGCTGCTGCCCATTCTCTGGTCTACGGAGGCGCAAGGTGTTCTGCCTCAGACATTAGTGGCCTTATACGACACCCGTGAGTGTAATGGGTTGGTTCTATTCTACTCTGCCGGATACCACACGGCTTAATGTGACGCACGGTGATGGATTAACCGCTGAATAAATAAGTACCTACCGCCTATGAATGATTGCTGTTTAAAAAGTGGTAAGAATAGCGAATAAAAATTTAAATTAGTCAGTTGCAAAGCAAAATTGCATAACAACAAGCAATTTATATAATTCTCTATTACAAATATAGGTAACCATTACGTTTAACCGACATGTTATCAACATGTTTATAGTTTCACCATAAAAGGTATAACGCACACATATCTATCCAAGAACTCTAACTTTTTAAGTTAATTCATAATTGCTAAGCAAACACACATATTAAAAAAAAAAACAAATTGGTTCTGAATTGGTCTGGGCATAAAACTAAACTACTGTGTAATTCCTTGGCGATAAAAACTTGTAAGTCGGAAGAGGCCTTTTCTGAAGAGTGGCCGGTGAAGTTTTATGATTGAAAAATTATACTCAATACTCAATGCTTTTATTGCATTCCACATGTAGGTATTCTTATGTGGTAAACTTATAATTCATCATCATCATCATCATTTCAGCCGAAAGATGTCCACTGCTGGACATGGGCCTCCCCCAAAGGGGGGTTTTGCCATAATCGCCACGCTTGGCAGGCGGGTTGGCGATCGCAGTACGTTTGTTATAAAAGCACAGAGAACGCTGCTGCCCATTCTCTGGTAAGTCCCTTAGTCGCCTCTTACGACACCCACGGGAAGATATGGGATGGTGCTATTCTTTACGTCCGACACCATACAGAACTTATAATTAGATCTTAATGAAAAAAATGCAAATTATATAACAACATATAACTTTTCAAACTACTATATTATAACAATGATGTAGGTATTACAAACTGGCTGACAGCATATTAATAAGGTGGAACCCTTATAGCAAAATCTTTAAGGTAAATACACACATCAACACGGTCTAGGGATATTTTTAAAAAAGCGAATTACTATCAATGTGTTAATTATTTATATGACATGTATATATTTAAAAGATACGTTATTTAATATTCTACCATTTTTTAATAATGGTTAAGGTATAGATTAAAATTTCAGGATTTTATGGAAAAAAAATGAAGCATAGACGGAAACCGTATATGAATGAACTTTTAATTTGTGAGTAAAAACTGAAAAAAATAGAAAAATCATTTAATTTGTGTTTATAAACTTGAAGTTAGTAGTCTGAGAAAGCGCCCATGATGTTCATAACACATCGGCAACGATTCGGCATGCTCAGAACAAGGTTGTCAATGTCTTGCTGCGGAATATTGTCCCATGTCCTTCTGAGGTGCGCAAAAAGTTGATCTTCTGTAGCCAGATTTTCAGGAACTTCCTTCAGAGCTCTTCTTTGCAGCATATCCCACGCATGCTCAATGGGATTTAGATCTGGCGATTGAGCAGGCCAGTCTAAGGCCCTAACATTATGTGTATGTAACCAAGCTGCTACCGTTCTCGCCGTGTGTGCCCGGGCATTGTCGTGCATGAGCAGGAAATCTTGCCCCATTTGTGTTCTGTGGGGCAAGATTACGGGCCCCAGCACCTGTTGGACGTATCGTTCTGCCGTCATATTGCCCCGCACCCAAACGAGATCCGTCCGTCCTCCAAGACGAATTCCTGCCCAAACCATAATTGTTCCTCCTTGGTATGGGTGAACTTCCTGAGGGTTCTGGAGACGGCTCCATCGTCCAGGAACTCGCCAAACACGCGTCCTTCGTGAATCTGGATGGAAGCCGAACCTGGATTCATCCGTGAATAGCACATTGGACCATTGGTCACGGCCCCAGTCCACGTTGTTCCGAACCCATTCTAATCGTCGTCCACGATTGCCTCTCCGTAAAGGTGGGACCCGGAGTGGTCTACGAGAGCGTAGATTGCTTTCATGCAGTCGCCTTCTTACAGTTTGGTCACTCACAAGCACTTGGTGTTCCACTCGCAGCCTTTGGACCAATTGAGTCGCCGTTGCATTTGGTTGTGCTCGCGCAGTAATTTGCAAAAATCGGTCTTGTCTGGGGGTAGTGATGCGACTTGGCCCCCGGTGCCTCTCCGCTACTTCACCTGTGGCACGATAGCGTGTCCACAATCTTGAAATTACATTTTGATGGGTCCCTATGGCCTCAGCAACATTACGCTGAACACATCCAGCTTCCAGCATTCTTACAGCTCGTAACATCTCCGCCCTCATCAAATGTCGGCGTTGCATGGCTACAACACCTCAATTTTAACTTTATCTTTCGTTTAAAAATGAAAAAAAACTGTAACTAAACGTAATTCGTATTGTTTTCTAAATTTCGCACAAATGAAAATTCCCTCTCCTATACATCAAGACATTTTTATGCCACCGAAACAAAAGAATTTTCAAAAATTTGAATTTGGAATTAGTGTGAGATAAATCACGTAAGATCACGCATAGGGTAGGAGGCTAGCGGATGTACTTTCGTTGGCGCATGTGCATTCATCGACAATATTATAGGATATTAAGAATCCTGATTTTTGTTAAGATTTCAACATAATATCCTGCCACCAGCACATGACGCTATTGTGATAGAACTAACGTAGAAGAAAATAATTTCATTTCTATTTAAAATACGACTGTAGTTGTTGCATTTCAGCATGGCAATAGCAATCATTGACTCACCCATATTTTTTGTTATTCTTTATTTAATTCATTTTATTTTCACAAGTAACAAGGACTCATTAATACACATAAATTAAATACATAGCGCAAATGATACACTAAAACACACAGAATTATTTACAAAACGGAAATACATAAATCCTAATAACGACCTTAACGACATTTCACCCTCAACACTTTTAGCAATGAAAAATTCTGCATTGTCCATGGTTTTGGTTAGTGCAGAAACATTAGAGCGACCGCGAACCGCGACCGCGACCGCTATTGACATGCTAAAACGCAACATCTATAGCGTCAAGTAAAGGAATTCAGGAATGACGGAATCCTCACATCCACAAGACCACAAGTCATGTCCATACCGCCAGCTGTGTACCGTTACTCAAATGCACTTAATTTTTTTCATTCCGCAGTTCATAGGCTCACAAACATGGCTAAAGTATCGCCAATAAAAATACTACGAAATCCTGCGACGCTGGAGTTTCGTGGAGTATTCGACGGTATGTGTAATTGGTGCAAAAAGTATCAAACACTAGTGGGTAGTGCACATGTTAGGCGTTTCTATGTGCAAGTGGTGAGTGATGTGAATTTATTAGGTGTAGTGTTGTGTTTTCAGGATCTGCTTGCGGTTGGCGTTTAGAAAATAGTACGCACTACTTTTGTATTGGAGAATTTAGAAGACAGTAGTACATATTTTGGTATTGGTAGATGAAACAATTAAAATAGTCTCCGGCTGTAACTGTATTGAAAAAAATGTGTAGAGTGAGTCATATTCTATCCGGAGTAATGATGGCGAAAAAGTTAATAATGGATGAGAATGACATAAGAGCAACAGCATATGTATATTTTCAGGTAACTTTGGCCCATAGATATACAATATGTTACAGACTAACACACATATGATAGAATACAAAAATTGTGTCAGTAAATAGAACCTTAAAATTATGTTGTTAACACTTCACTTACTACACTACTACTCCACTGCTGGACATAAGCCCCTCCCATGATGGGAGGAATTTGCCGTAATCTCCACGCTTGGCAGGCGGATTGGAGATCGCAGTGATGCAAGACTAACAGAAAACGCTGCTGCCCATTCTCTGGTCTACGGAGGCGCAAGGTGTTCTGCCTCAGACATTAGTCGCCTTATACGACAACCGTGAGTGTAATGGGTTGGTTCTATTCTACTCTGCCGGATACCACACGGCTACTTCACTTAAGCATAAGCAATTACCACCTGTATAGGCCCTCACCTCTCGAAGATTTTAATTGTAACACTTCATTGTACTGATTCAGGACTACAGTGTAGGTCACTTTAAAACAGAAAATACTTCTGTCTTCTGTGGACTACAATAACCACATTTGGTTGATAGACCCGCAAATAATGTTGAATAAATAATGTCCATAAACATATTTAAATTAACTGCAATTTAATACACAATTCAAAAAACCGTATCCCCATTTCTACTAACAACTAATAACAGTTAACAGTAATACCTTATACAGAATGCTATGTCCGTCTATCTGTTAGTTACTACTAATACTACTGGTACAGACATTGCTTGCATGCCGGACGTATGTTGATGGTTGTAAATGCAGTATCGAGTACATATGTGCTATGCGATTGCTTTTGATTTGTATAAATGGATTTTAGACTCTAACTGCTGATCAGTTAGAGCCTAAAACCTGATGAGTCAAGAGGAGAAAAATGCCAGAAATAATTACTGTAATCGATACATTATTTTCTAAGTTATAAGTGACTATTGTTCAGAGATGGATGGCTCTTTGTAAAAAGATGTACTGAATTAGCCCGACAACATCATGTAGGACTGGAAGCTGATGTCAGTCATAATTTTCATGATGAAAGAGGTGCTGTTTTGAATATCATGATGTCATTGTTTCTGTGTTTAATAATGATGTAATCACTGAACATCTTTTGGCAAGGATGCATGTACTATGGACCAAAGTGGCATCTGACCGTAAGGACTATTCCTCGCTTGCATCTCGTCAACTTATAGTTAGGGTATACAGGGTGTAAACAACCTCATCACGAAGCCGTCAACCAAGCATTCTGTACATCAAACTGCAAAAATGCTGCTTTACGCAAAAATTATTGCTGGGAAACGACTATTTTTTTTGGGGTGGAAAATTATGTTTTATTTTTTTGATCTCAGTGCGTTACAACGCACTCAAAACATTGTGCTGATGGATGGATTGAATAGTACGGGGGTCGTGGAGGTGTTTAAAAATCTTACATTGAAAACTTGTATTTAAAAAAAAACATCAAAAAGTTGCAACTTTGACCCCCAATATCTCCGTAACTAGAAAACCGTACAAAAAAGTGATCGCAACGACGCGACGAGGAGAATAAGTACCTTTCAGCTTCGTTAAGAGGTTTTTTACACCCTTTATAGAAAAGTGTCAAATGTAAGTGAAGTCACTAAACAGGCTATTGCATGTTTGCCTGTAATTTCATCATGAGTTCAAAGCTGTAACTCAATGAGTAGATTGAGCTAAGTACAAAATTATTGACAAAAAATTGTATCGACGTTTTGCTATATTTTCCCACACGTTTATATCGAACACGACTCATTTTCTACTTACCGCAAGTCAATTTTTTCTATAAATTGAAACATTTTACTACTTTTCTCAGCATATTATGGCATGGTCTTAGTTTTTATGTAATCCCCCTGGTAGCAACTTATCATGCTTCTGGTTTCCATCGACTGTAATGGTGTGAACTACGTTGTCAAGTAGTTTAGTATAAAATGAGATTTTACTAAGAAAATTATGGGAAAAAATATCAGATAAATTGATTGAGCTACTGTATTGCTTTGCATCTACTGTTAAACTTTAGAAGCGTTCATAGTTTTCAGTGTTTTTTTTTAATTTTATTTCCAACAAAAAACCTTTAATCTTATTAAATAAAACTTCAGCTTTTTTCAGGTCTGCCGCGAGCAGCAGTATTTCAGCGTATCCAAGGAAACATGAAGGTGACTACTTTTCGCAAATTATTTCACCACCACTGACTGGAGACACTAATGGAGACCTGGGACTGCTGGAGAGTGTTAGCTGTATTTACCAATGGTAAGTCCATTAATTTACGGCTATTTTCAAAAACTTACTGTTCGGTTTCGGTAGGTTGTTATCTCTGTCTGTTTGATATTATAGGGAATTAAATAAAACCTTCATCACGCATCATAGACTAGCTACCTCTGCCGTAATTATGACTTGTCATTTGTAAAATATTTTTTAATATTATTTAATATTATTTGGAGTTATGAGTTACTCTTTCTCTTTCACATCCTTCTGATCCCAACAATTAGTGACCCCGACGTGATTTTTGAACACGCAACCTTCTGATGTCATATTTTGCTTACAGACGGACGTCACAGAAAATTTTTCTTTGATTTTTCTATGAATCAAGTGACAGATAGGTGACACGGATAGGATATTTCAAGCTAACTTTGTTTATAGAAACACAGATAGCTGCAAGACGTGGCATATTAACTAACAGTTATACGTAAATAAGTTATAGAAAACGGGCCTTTTTTTTTTTTTTTTTTTTTTTTCGGATGGGAAATCGTCAAATGGCTTCTCCCGCTCTGGGCGGAGCAGGAGGGAGTGTCAGACTTCTACTGACTAAAACCCATCCATGTTCCTTCATCGCCCTTTGTGTTCCGGGGCCACGGTATCTCTTTCGAACAGTTCCGCAACCCCGGCAGGCATCGGTCCTTGCAGCAAAAGGAAGGGGTCCTTTTGCTGACTCTCTTTGAGGCGCGCGTGGAACACGAACGCGCCGTCGACACGGCCTGTCGTCATGAGACGGACGGACGGCGAGCTAGCCCATAGCCCACCATCCACAGGCACGGGCCTGTGGATGGTGGGCTATGGGCTAGCTCGCCGTCATTCATGTACTCTCCTTGTTGATTAACGCCCGTTTTCTACGGAGAAAACGGGCGTTAATCAACAAGGAGAGTACATGAATTTTCTTAACACAAACCCCAGATTTAGAATTGGTTACAACAAATTTTGGAAGTCATAATCTATGCTAATATTATAAAGAGGAAGGATTTGATTTTTTTTTTGTTTGTGTGTTTGTTACGATTCAACTCTAAAACTACTCGACCGAATTTAAAAAATAATCATTGGATAGCTACCTTAGCAGCGAGTAACATAGGCTATATTTTATCCCCTTAATCCCACGGGAACGGTAACTACGCGTTTGATACCGCGTGACGTCCGCTAGTTGGTGAATAAAATGCAGCTGGTATTTTACACATATTTAAAGTTTTATAGCATAAAATAAAATACATTTAAAGCCAAATAAATTAAAAACAAACCTGCTACTTACCATTTTAAAATACGCAATTTCATTCGCACTTAACATAAAAAAATCCTTTAAATTCGAGGTCGTGTACAGTCTCTCTCAGCTACCAAATTACACTATTAACGCACTTAAAGTACATTAAAAATAATGCACACCGACTCAACATTATCTTATCTATCGAGATATCGTAAAAAATCGATTTAATCGATTCGAAATCGGGATCGGCGATTTTATATCGAATTTATAGAACGAATACGATACTGGTGTTAAAAACATGTTATGTGAATTTTACACTTAATGCATTGTCGTAAAATTTTAAATACCGCCGTTAAATATATTGCTTGTATTTTTGTGCAAATTAACGTTATTTTTTCCGACGCCGACTATTTAATTCTGTTAAACGAGTAATATAGAATATATAAGTTATTTTTGCATATAAAATGGCTTGAAGTCGCAGTTGTATATCTGAATTTATTATGTTCATTTACTTTGTATTGAAAAGTGATTTCATTTACGGATTTGTGGCATTTCAAATGAAAAATTTAAGTGTACATGTTTCCTATTGGTTGTAATTATATTGTTTTGATTACTCTGAAAACCAGATTCTGTTACGAAAATCAAAACAAAAATAAAGTTGCGAATTGCTGCCAACTGCTGGCTTGGTTGGCTGATTTATCAACAGCTAATCGGGCTTGGGCTTTATTTTGAATGTTTCATAATTTTCTTTCCAGAAACCGGATGTCAGTTGATGTTTCACAATTTAACATACTTAATAAATTGTGCTTTTAAGCCAGTAGTCTATTAACTAGTCCCATTAAAATATTATAAGGTCATTAACAAATACCGGTAGTCGTAATGGCGTAAGTGTAACACTGTTCCTGCATATTCCCATAAAGCCATGTAAATATAAAAATAATTAACTAAAATAATCATTATTTTACACATTTAATTTAAATATTTTCGTAATATAATGTTAAGTAATTTGATTATGTTAATTTTTATCGTGTCCTACAAAATCTTAATTACATTTATTATTTCAATTTTGTTGAATCAAATGGTTATGATATAATGTTGTCTGCTGGTCATAATTAAATCTAATTATATACCTAAATGTGGTAAAAAATATTCAATTGTACGTAATAAAGCAATAATTTCTTTCTTCGTTGTGGATTATTTAAATAAAAGACTTTGCGAAAATAATAAAATAAAATAAAAATGTTTGCGACATTACATTATCAAGACTATCAAAACCTGTATCCCGTTGTATGGCTAATATTTACACTATAGGTAAATACTACATACACTACACTAAATTATTCAAATCCATCCAGTCAAATACAGGCCTGAAGTAATCCCAAAAAAATACAACCCACAATATAAGAGACTAAATTAAACAAAAAAGAATAAAATAAAAAATCCCATCACTCGACACAAACTGGACGTAAACAAAGTAATTGATTTCCATTTCTAAGATTACTTATCGCTAAGTTTTTATTGGCCGGGCAGATCGTAAATTAGCCGTTTATCGCTTTATTCGCCACTCATTAAGGTTTTATATTAGAATTATGCGTTATTAATTTTAGAAAACGGCAGTTAAATTTATGATCCGCCTCGGGTGTTGCTGTTTTATGTTTCTTATTTCTGTCATAGATAAATGCTGCAGACTGTACTAACCAGTATGTATGTGATTTAATTTTTTAATTGGTTTCGTTTTTTATTAATTTGTCACGGTTGTGATTTTAGGAGGTGTTAGTAATTAAATAGCTGTTTGTTACTTCCTCTAAAATAATATTAGTGTTAAAATATTTTGCAATTTCGGTTTTACTGAAAGGATTAACGGTGTATCTGAAAAAAAAGAAACACACCTCTTTCATTAAGCTAATTCGAATAATTTTATGTTTTTCTGTAATGTACATAAAATAAGCTTAAAAACCTTTTCATATTATGAGCAACAACTTTTTATGAGAAGTTCTATTTAAGTTTATAATCATCTAGTAACAGTTTAAGCCTCTCAGAGGTACAAGATTACTGTAGAAATAAAAACTTAAACCAGGCGTCGCATCTACCCCACCTAATCTCTGTCCCTAGAAACGGGTCTTATAACATGTGATTTAAGACGGGTGTCAATTGCCAATGTATTAATACTTACGATTCATATGTAAATGTATGTACTTAGCTCTCTGACACGAATACAGTAGTTTACATTATGGCGGGATGATTGCATCATGGCGACGTTTCTGTTTAAAGTATTTATTTAATCATTGGATTTTTGATGTTTTTGCTGAGAGTTGCTTGTGTTTCCCAGCAATTTCCGAAACATTAGCACAGATGTTCTATTTCGTAATCATTGTACTCCTCACCTCCTTGCTTCGAAAAGCACTTTCTACCGTTTGACAGTCATTACGGAAAGCCAGAAGCCCTAACGTCTGACTCCCAGCCTTACCAAGGCAAATCATGTTATTGAGAGACTTGATAGGATATTATGTTTAAAATACTAATATTCAACTGCATCCGGTTAGAGAGGAAACCGACCACAACATATTATGAAGTTGGGAAAAACCTAGGCTTAAAATTAATAAAACAAAACGAGGAGATCTGAATCAACTACCATTCACTCAACACTTCATCTGGTGTTGAGTGAATGGTAGTTGATTCAGATCTCCTCGTTTTCAAGAAGTACTTGCCACTGACTCCAGCAAAATCATAACGATGAAGATATGACTTTAATAATAGGTTATTATACACTAATAATAAGACTTCCTACTACCGTCATACTAAAGTAATCAGAACTGACTGCCAATACCAGGACCAGAGTAATCAGATCTGACAGCCGCGTAGTCGATACCAGTTGTAGATTTCATAGTGATAAATAAGACAGTTAATATACTAAACACAGGACAATAAACAATAACAAAAGATTGTTTAAACTATTAACACAGCTACACAATAAAAATACCCATAGCACCTGTCATCACAAACATATTGAACAAACAAACATGCAGTGGGAATCACAATAAACAGTGGAAATACATTAATTTTCCACAGAAGACTCGTAAAAATGCAACGGTAATCTTACGCCCTGTTCACGACCTCCGACGAAACGATTTGCATCAAACAACACTTGCACGTGTCACCTGATTCCTTCACCCGCATACCGCCACCCGCGTCCCGTCTTGGTGACTCGTAGCTTGCTCTATAAGTCTATGCAATTTATTTTTATATTTTTTTCTAAGTCGAAACTCTCTGTCTCTCTCTTTTTCAACCTATTGTAACGTTACAATTTCCTGGATAGGATCCACAAAACTGTAAGGTCACTCTGAGCACTCACCTACCTAACTTTCAGTCTGGAGGGGAGCACTATTAAAAGAAATAGACAAGGGGACGAGTTATAAGAATTTATTAACAAAGATCCTAACCTAAAAGCTGGAGCTACTTAAATCACTAATGCCAGTGAAGCTGGCGGAAAATACTGAAGATGAACGCAGAATGGAATAAATAACTGAAGAACGTCCGTCTTCAGACTTTGGAGGAGGACCGAGGAACCATCAACTCTCAGGCCGTAGAGAAGGGCCGAGGGCATCCGTCTTCAGACGGTGGTGGACGGCCGAGGACCGTCAATCCTCAGGCCGTAAGAGGAGGGCCGAGGACATCTGTCTTCCGACCGTGGAGGAGGGCCGAGGAGCATCAAATCTTGATCATCAGGCTTGTGCAGCTCAAGCATCAAGGTTTCCAGGTGTTCTAGGTGAGGGTGCGGCACGGAGAGAGGCCGACTTAAAACTCAAGAATAAGGGGAACTGCCCTTTAAATATACTTTTATGGAGCTTCTCAGAGGTGTTCCTGCTCTCAGCTCCGAACGTAGACTGACCATTTCACCACCAGGCTCCTGTCAACTCCAGATAATTTACATTTTAAAATTAGAAAATGATTAAAAAGAAAATCGAATGAGGTCGATGTGATTTACCTATACAACCTACAACTAGCTCCAGCAATAAATTAAAAATAAAACTAGGGTTGCCACTAACTGACATCACAAAAGTAAACAAAGATTTAATAAAGATAAAAACTTAAATAACATGAATTACAAGGTAAAAAGGCCAAAGGACGAATGCTTAAATTTTCAGGTTAATAATATCCAAAAATGTAAGTAAAAAAACATATAAAAGACATACACATTACACTATGTCCACCCAATGCTGAGTGTAGGGCTCTTCCAAATTTCTCCACTTTTAACGGTTTTATATCATGGCTTTCCAGTTTCTTCCGGTCACTTTAATGAGATCGTTTGTTCACCTAGTTGGTTGTCTTCTCACATTCCTCAGTCCCGCCTGTGCCAAAACTAGGGCCGTCCAAAAGCGCGTTGGGTTGACGATATCGTCAAAGTCACGAAAAATATATTAATGAGGGACGCAAAGAACCACAAAACCGAGAAGTTTGGCGGAACAAACGGGAGGCCGATATCCAACAGTGGGTGTTTCTAGGCTGAAATGATGAAGATGATTTTTCAGTCGCAGCACGCGTTTTACTTGATCGTCCATCTCGTGGCCAAGCAGATAATTGGGCCAGTCTGTGGAGCTCCAACGTAATGAGTTCCGTATAGCTCGTTTCTTTTAATTTTGTTGGTCGAGCTAAATGCTTGTAATTATAATTCATAGCATTCATTGTGATTGTGCTTTTGTGTTCTTGTTTGTTTCAGGGTCTTAAATATTTGCTTGGTGAATGAAATTGTCTAGTAATTTACGAATTGTTACAACACAGCAATTACAATGATGTACTGTTATTTCTCGAAGTGACGATGTTTTTCTGTATCTTCTTTTACTGCATCTCCGTTAACTGGAAGTTGGCCATCAACTCCGAATTTTAATCTTTCTTATTTGCAAAATGAAACAGCTTAGTAGCACTTGTGACTCCCGGTTCATTCCCAATCATTCTCAACCAAGACTTTTCTTTGGTGTACAAGTCTGTGTCGGGTTTTCTTTTGACCATAATAGTTGATCAATTTAATTTGTTTGCAACTACTTATTTGATAAATTACATTACCAAAACAAGATAATTGTAAACCTTCCTACATTTACGTTAGTAAAATATTTCACAGTTTCTTACTGAACCCTAAAAATTAAGCCATAAAACGGATGCGTGGGCGCAACCGCGCTCGATCATTATTTATGAAGACATTTAATGGTAAATTAATGAAATATGTTTATTGTATGTTTTCTACGAGTTTCACTAATGGTTATTATCACGATGTTTTGACACCTACTTATGATAATTTTTAGGAAAATATTTGTATGGGTTTTATAGTTTAAGATATTTCGGCGCTATGTCAACAATTAAGATTCAAAACAAATACTTTCAAAAGAATCATCAATATTGACGAAAATCAAGTTTTTGCCATACTTGTCCGCTACCAGGTCTAGGTTGGAACCGCGACTGCTGATCATGAGTGTGGTGTTCGATTCCCAGGTCGGGAAAAGTGTTTTTCCGTCTGGAATTGTGTGGATGAGTTTGTTTGCGGTTGATATCAACAGGCTCGCCCCCCCCCCCATCACAAAACTTAAACATAGGTAAGTGACGAAATTTGGGTGCACTATTTGGTACACCTCAGTATAAGCTTCCAGAGATTACAGTTGTGATGTTATGTTACGTTACGTTACCTACTATGATACTAATAATTTAGTGTAATAAAAATAATGGAATGCATCCCTAGTCAGAGCCCCAAGGAGTGAGCCATAATCTACCACGCTGGAATTTCATTCACTGACATTCATTCAGCCATAATGAGCGAAATATAAAAAAATGGTAATGAATTTAAGAAGAAGAAGCACGCCAATGTAAAATGACGCCTGAAGTAACTCGATGCATGCCATCTGTATCCGTGTTTTATGCAATTCGCATTGATATCATAATTTAATCGAATCACTCGTCTCGATACAAACCATCGGTTTATTCATGAATCGAAGTAATATTTTTTTTAAATTCATTTACTTGCAAAGATGTTCTGTGTGTTTGCATATTACAATCATAGTAGCTACAGATAATATCATAGAAAATAATAATTCTGTTTTTCTTCATATGAAAAACATAAATTATTTAAAAAAAAAAAAACAAGAAAAAAGTAATGAAGAAGTAAAATTACCATTTAGTGCCGAATTTCGCAATGTTCTTATAGACAATAAATCAATCCACGCAAGGAGTTCTATACTTGCGCAAACGCATGTCATGTTGACCCAACTAAAAAAGTAAACAAGTTCGAACTACATTTTTTCGCCCATTTTTTCTTTCCTCCACAATATTTGCCAAGCAAAACCTGGTGCAGAAGCTAGTAATTAACTGTTTTACACACAAGTTGTGCATGCAACCATCAATTATACAGTCTGTTGTTTTTTTTGGCATCAATTATACAGGCTGTTGTTTTTTTGCCATCCGATTTGTTTTTCGTTCGATAATGTCTGAAGGAATTATGCCGAGTACGTCGTACCGAAGTGATTAGTGATGGTATCATGCACAGGCATACACACAATTTACATTAAGATTTTATTGTTGTGAAATTAAAATACGAAGGAGTAATTAAGGTTTTTGAACACGAATTTATTAACTAATTTAAAACGAATGGTGAATTTTGAATGTTTTTAATGGTTCAGAAAAATGTGTTTGGGATTTTGGAAAATAATAATTAGACACTTTCTTCTTGGTTTTCACCTTTACTTTTTATGATCACGGTAGTAAACTCGTTTCTTATTAATCATTTAGACAAAAGTAATCGGAATCAAATGTAGTTTAGTCCCTGTTGTTGTCGTGTTTTTGTCTTATAAAACTGTTATTTTATATGAAACGCCTAAGTTTTTACTAGGTCGCCTTTCCATCGTTTTGCTACCTACTTTTCCTTTATTTAGTCTCTGAATAAATCTTTTCTGTTTGCACAATCAAATACTATACAATATTAATACCCAATCTAACTGCGGCAAATTCTAGCCTTCTCTCACTGTACAATTATGACTTGTTAACCCATAACGTTTATATAGCTTCTAACTAGACAGCGTAAAACCTTTGGTTTCAAACCTTCAGCGGTTCGGCCATAGTAAATATAAGTAGGTACAGTATTTCAACTAGGAACAATAGCCCGGAATCGGCACACACCTGAAGAGTTTACCTACTCCAATTCTAAGTATGCTTTAGGTAACAGATTACTTGTTATTAAGTCAGGGTTGTCGCATTTAAACAAGTGGTCACGTTTTATGTGTGCAGTGTAACACAGCAAACTGTTTAGTTGACAACCATAACATTTCTTCTCTTTTCAGTCTTCTTCTCGAATTGATATCTCGGTGCGATAGTACGTAGCGACTTGGACTGCTCTTTAATTTGTCTTGGAAGATGCAAGTTGTTGTACAAGACGGACAGGAGAGAAAGTAGGAATGTAGGAGGTATACTAAAATTTACCTGCTGATAAAAATAAGAGGATAGTAACGGATAGTGGATGGTCTGAGCTTAAAGTTGTTTTTGAGTATATTCAGGAATATCCTTTGTCTTGTCGGGAGAACTAGGTCCTTAACTCAAACTTCAGAGGCTACATAGTTGGTTCACTGCTAACATGTATACTGTGCTTCGGCCGTCTCTAATTATGCCACAATAAAATCAAATGTAAAATGGCTGTTAATTGGTGTAATATAGTCTTATAGCCTTGTTATCGGTAGAGGGTTTGAATTAGCCTAATGGTACACTCCGCTCTGCACCTGCCTTACTTGATTTATTTTATGAGTTAGTGTGTGTGGGTTTTGACAGCTTCGTTTTGATTTTATAGGTTGTTTGTTAAATACCTATATGTTTGCAAAGATTGCTTTATTTGTTTTATGTACACATTCCCGTTTTATTTAATTGCGATATAGGAGACCAGTAAAATCATTCATCTTTTTTTTGAAAATATCTGATAACCTATTTGTTACCGATCAGTTTTTCAAGCGACTATAGGTTGTTAATATTTTTTTGGATTTTTTTAACAAATTTTGATAGCAGTGTCCATTTACCTACACAGTGATCATTTTGCAGTGAAGTCATATGTACGTAGGTATTTTATTGTATTTGAGCAATATGCATGGCTAAACCTTTAACACTTTCCGTAGGTACTTACAAATTACAGATAAAAATCTCAAAAAAACCAAAACTGCATGAAAATTCTTATTTAAAAGGAACAAACTCAAGTTACCTAAGCTGAATAAACCGCCCAAAAACTGTTATTTATGTTCGGTTGTTATACGAATGATGAATAGCCATCGTATACTTCTTTTTAAGAATACCACTTTACCGACACACTTGGTACAGAGCAAAACCACCTATATGGTAAAGAGAGTAAAGTTCATAACAACTACATGGAATAATATGGTAAGTTGTTTCAAAAGCCTTTGTGAATGTTTTTATGAGTCTGAAGGCGTGTAATAGTAATTAATTACGTATGAAGAAATATCAGAGAGTTGTTAATTAATTGTCGGAGAGGAGGTGTCAGAATAGACGTGGCATCACTCGCTGTTTATCTTTATAAACAGAAGTACAAATCACTGTGATTATACTTAGACATGCATTGTTTTGTGGTGCAAGGGGCATTGGTGGTTCGTTCATGCTTGATGGTTTCAAGCTATATAAGTTAGGGGAATGTCTAAATCCCACTGAAGACATTATCCGGCTTAGTAACTGTTCCCAACTCTCAAAAATATTTTCAGAAGGTACTATTAGACTAGGTACTGTTTCTTCACATATCTCGGGACCATGGAGTCCCTGACCTTTCAAAGGTGCACCAGGGCCCAAAAACAATTCGCAGTAGAGGCTCATTAAACAATATAAAAAATATTACAAGAACCCTCAAACAATATTTTATTACGAAATTGTATTCGGTATGTAATACAACTAGGTGAGTTGTATTGCGATATACCTATTACCAATAACAAAAAACAATTTTACAACGTGCCAATCAATCTCGGCGCTAATATGTTGAGAACCACAGACAATATAATTGACGTTTTAACTTTTTTTTTGTTTATCACGCAATAAATATCTACAGTTTTGTATAATGTTAATTAATAATATTGACTTTTATAGCTATTCTCAGAAAATAAAATATATTTTTACGATCCACCTAAAATCGAATTGATACAACATTTTTGGTTTTATACGCAAATTAACCAATCGTATAATTTAGTATCGGAATTCGATATGTATCGATGTCGAATATATAATAAAATATAATAAAACATAACCTATATTGGTCGTATTTTCCCATATCCATTTCATATTGGCAATAATTACGGGTTATTTTGATTTTTATGTAATTAATGATGACTGGTGTTGCTTTCGGAGAAAACCAATGGTTGCTTGGTCCGAGTTTTTGCTATACTTACGTACATTTTTGTAAGACAAACTAACTTTGTCCAACTCTGACACAGGTCATCTTATGTGCTTCCTCACACACTGTCAATTGCTATGAAAAAGCACTTGGGCACTTATTACTAAAATAAATATAGAAAAAATAGAGGAATTCCTTAACGTTTTTTTTTCTGTTTGAAGTTTTTGTTATTGACTATTCCTACTCTCTAAAGCTGCTCCAAACTCGAATTAATTAATCACCGCATTTCACATTATTAAAAATAAATAAATCACAGACGTAACGTTATCTTATCCACTTTATTGTTTTAAAAACACCCTATTTCCCTAAAAAACACCGGAAAACTGAAACCCTTTGAAAAAAAAAAGCTTCTGAACTTTTAACCTAAAAAAAATAAACGACTATATTAAATCATCATCAAAAAAGTTTTAACACAAATAAAACAAACTACAGGAAGCTATCAAAACTTCCTTCCTCCCGCTACACAATTTATAACGTGTTTTGTCAAAACATAATGGCATATCACGAAATTTGGCAGCGTGACAACCCTGAATTATAATTTTTATTGCTGTGACTGAGTCATAGTCCGTAGAATAAAAATAAAAAGCTGGTCTTTCGACCCATAAAATAAATTATCACCCTAAATTTGCCCAGATTTATAGCCAAGCGAACGTTTGAATGTGATCGCTAAATTATTATAGAAAAATACATTATGAAGAAAAAAGTTGTGACGGCAATAAAAATGTCAGTGAGAGGAAATGTTTTCTTTTAAATAAATTATTTATGAGTGTGTTAATATTTTTGCGTTGATGAAAGGTTTCCAGAAATATTAAAATGGTGATGGTTTTCTTAGGAAACATCTACCTATAATGAAATGAACCGGACGATGCTTATTTATGATGATGATGTAGGTATCATCATCGTTACTATGATGACTTCATTTTCAGCCGAACTAAGATACACTGATCAATTCTTGATAGAGGATGTAATTTTAAGAATTCATCATGCAACTTAATTTCTTCTTATGAAAATAGAATAGCTTCCGCCAGCGGCTTCGCCTGATTAAATTCAGATTTTTACACATTTTCTTAAAAAAATAAAATCTACGTCTTAATTATTTAATGTATAAGGTATAAAACTGTTATTATATTATGTTACTGTTATTACGTATATTTTTTTTAATCCGGTACTTAGTTTTTCTTGAGTTGGATACCCGGGTCGGGAAAAGTGATATTGGGTTTTTCCATCAGGAATTTCTCAGTAGCAGCTACGGAGTCTGGATTTGTGCCAGGTTGATGGTTATAGGCTCGCCCTTTATTACATGGGGCTGAAACATAACTGGCGAAATGTTGGTGCAAAATTAGGTTAACCTCTGCCCATCCCTCTGGGATTATAGGCGTGATGTTGTTATGTAGTTTTTGCGTGAGAGAGTAACAAATCTCCACTCATCAATCCTTACAAACTTTCGCGTTTATTAAGATATAAGATTTCCTCTCCCGTTCACATATTTATATTCCCACCCATTAATTCCCTTTAAGTTTTAACGTTTCCGCATGGTATAAATAACCAGATTTACATATTAATAATTTAGTATCGTAAGAATGTAATTTATTGTCCTGGAATTAATATTAATTTTTATTTATATGACATTTCGTAGATGACGGAAGTCAAACAAGCTACAAATTACTACAAACTGCTTTATATGATCAAATTGTAGTACAGTTCTGAATTTGTACAGGTCGAATCAATTTTACTACTCAGTAATCATTTTCACAGTAATTTTTGCTGAAGGGTTATTTGGAGGTAAGTTAATCTGAACTACGTCTGGAAATGGACACAATTAATTTATATGTGGAGAATCAATCTACACAAAAAAGGTCTTCTACGGGGTCTAGAAGCAAAGAAAGTAAGCTCTGAAGGTTAATAACGGGATGAAACTTTGTATTAGCACATTGTGTTAGTTTCTTGTAGTTCTTTTTCAGAAGGCCAAACTAAAGCAAACTGTAGGAATAGAAGCATTCACCACCTCACAATTTCGTTAAATCCCAGAAACATCTGCCTCCGGGACATGGTCTTAAGTGGCCTGTTTCGAAAGTACTAAACCTATTGCGCACTCATGAAGGCCGCTGTAAACACATTTTGACGAAATGGGGAATTAAAGATCCTTCCGAGACAGTGTGAATGCGGTGCTCCCGACCAGACGATGTCCCACTTGCTGGAGTGTCTGAAGTGTCCCAACACCTGCACTTTAGAGGACCTAAAATACGCTACAGACGCCGCGTTTAATATGGCCACATATTGGACCTTGAAATTTAAATTTGGGAAATTCAATCAAGCACACGGTTTGTGCAACAAAAACTCAACTTATCGGCTGTACTATTAATTACGTTTTCTAATCCTCTAGCGAAATAAGATCCAAATAACTCAGCACGATGAAATACTACTACGCTTATAATGATTAAACCTTAATTGGAAGTGCTTACAATATAAGTAATTCAAACCAGAGTTATAAAAAACTAACTTTTATTAAGTATATTAGTTGCCGGTATAAAAATAATTAAAACCACTTTATCATTATTATCCCCGGGTACAATCAAGCAATTCTATTCGGTATTACATCAAAAGTAAGCTATCTGTTAATTAATACGATGTCCAATTAAAACGAAGATTAATGTGATAAAAAACGGCTACTTGTAACTTCTGATACCCGATTAAGTTATAAATTGTGACCGAAAACAGGCGTCCCAATTATTAGGCCACTACTGACAGTGGCAATATTTGTGGCAATGATTAAGTGGGGTCGGTATGTAGATGTGGCAGTGGTAACACTTTGTATGTCAAAAGAATTAAAATTGTTGTGAAGCGTTGCGGTGAGAAATATTATTTTTACGTGAAATAATGTACAAGACTATTCAGAGAGTATCAGGGATCATACCAGAAAAGGGTAAAAAACCTTTCCTTGCGGTCGGGTAAAAAGGTCTTAAACTTTACAACGTGGTATTAAAAATTTCATGCTACTGCGTTTTGGAAATTCACTCGTGAAATAAATATTAAAATCTTCAATTTTTAATTTTGATGCAACATGGGCTTTTGACAAGAAGAGATATCTTGCAGTGAAACCAGACCGTTATTAACTAAAACTTTTAAGAAACCAATCTACCACAAGGTGATCGTGTATTTGTTTATTTATTTATTATAGGTCTACCAACAATAGCTCACACTGGATGCAGCGACATAATTTAATTCATTCTTAAAATTAAATTAGAGCGCAACAATTACTTATAGGTAAACACAACATGCACAAAATAAAATTGTTAAACATAAAAATAAAAAAAATATAAAATTAAGAACAATGGTAAAATTGACACAATGAAATAATAACTGACTGTGATTAGGGATTGCTTGGTTAACGATTAAGGATAGCTTTTTGTTTAGCAAGAGAGTCAAAGTGGAGATCATTAACATACATACCCTAACACTCACCACACCTCATCCACCCACACACGCACGCACACACACTTGCAAAAACATCAAACCTTAAATTTTTCGTACTAAAAAATATTGCTTTTTTATTTTTTATTATTTATATTATCAAGACACATAGTAACATTACGATTGACAAAATATGCGTTCCAGAAAACCACAGAGGCTACAAATAGTCTTTAGTTGTATCTTAATTTACCTATCGTTTTTCTATTTCCTTTGTAATTAGTTAGTTCAGATAAAGCTAACATGTTAGTTACCTTTACTTGGGAAGAGACTGAACCCCACGACACAGGGTATCCCAGTGTGGACTCCAGGGAATTTGTAAAAATCTAGTCCTTAGGGATCATTGTTTTTTTGTTACTAGCTTTTTAATATTGTACCTTGTTATGCGAACTGCGAACTGTAATAAATAAAATTATACAAAATGTAACATATCCGAGATGGAATGCAAAAAATAAAAAACATCACTGTAGCCATTTACTGCCTTACACATTCTTGCAACAGGCGAATTTGATCCTAAAACCGTTCTTCTAAATGGCGTACAAAGAGATGTGATGGCACTACGCGGGATTCTAGATTCTAAATCTACAATTAAGCAGCGATAGCCTAGTGGCGTGATCGTCGGACTGCCAAGTCATAGGTCTCAAGTTCGAACCCAAGGCACGCACCTCTCTGTCAGCAGAAAAGGAAGGGGTCCGCAAGGACCGATGCCTGCCGGGGTTGCGGGACTGTTCGAAAGAGATACCGTGGCCCCGGAACACAAAGGGCGATGAAGGAACATGGATGGGTTTTAGTCAGTAAATGTCTGACACTCCCTCCTGCTCCGCCCAGAGCGGGAGGAGTCATTTGATGAATTCCCATCCGAAAAAAAAAAAAAAAAAAGGCACGCACCTCTGATTTTTCGAATTATCACTTTCTTCGGTGAAGGAAAACATCGTGAGGAAACCAGCATGCCTGAGACAAATTTCTCGACGGCATGTTAAGCCAAGTCAGAGGCCCATGGGTGGCATAAAAACTCCGACACCAGGTTACGCACTAACCACACGATAAAGAAAGAAGAAGAATCTACAATTCAACAAAATAGCACAAAGATTTTCCCATTCGGCAGCTCCAGTAACATTTCCACAGCTAAGCTCTGTCATATCTGCAATATTTAAAATATTAATCTCAGCGGTAATATTTCATCGTGTAGTGGCGTAACACCTGCAAGCGGCGTACGTGGCTGATTTATTGAACCGTTTGTTTCCCCCCACTAGTCATCCCCCTACCAACCCTAACGGTATCATCCTGCTCACTGCTGTCATCCTCGAAGCGAATCTACGTTCGCAATGAAGTTTCCAAAATTGTGAGCGAATAATATGAGTTTTTGAAAAAAAAACAAAAATGTTTAGTTAACTAAACTTTTACATAACATTTATAATCTCACATAGAGGCCTCCTTTTTAGTTTGAAATACCTGTGCTAGGAGACCCCGCTCTTCTAAAACTAGAAACAATAATAATGTAGGAAAATAAATCAAGAGAAATTCAGCTACTGGATCATTAATATTAGATTGAGGTATTTTTGTTATTTTTCCAAAAAGTTATGATTTAGTTTGCGCTATAACTTAAATGACTGTAATAGGTACTAGTCATTCAAAAATAAACCTTATATACACTCATTTAATGTTGGTATTTGTCTATGTGGAGCCAACATTAATTAGAAACAAATATATGACCAGATATTTTACGAAATTCACCTCTGTGACATGTGATATGACGCTTGAATTTTTAATGAACTGTGTGATACATTTTTTTTCCTCTCATTTGTTTTTATTGTCAATCGAGTGATGGAGTACATCGTGTCTTGTCCATTTATAGTTATTTTACGTCTGATAGCTGCAGTTCATCAGCAACTTTATTGCCATGAAAATAAATATCACTATAATTTTGACAGGCTTGCTAGTGATAGCAACCTTGCAACAAACTCATAATAAATCACTGTGATTTTGTTAGAGATGCAAGGGTGGAGGTTTAATTAATCTGAAAAAACTGTATAATGTTATGGGAAGCTTTAAAATTTTGATGTTCTGTGTGAATTTCAGTTGGTTTTTTTTTGCTTTTAATGTTTTTTACCCGACTACGGTGAAGCCGAAGAATGGGTTATGATTTTAGCAGTCTATGTATGTATGATTGTATTTAAATTTGTTCCCCCGTAGCCCTTAGTTTAGGGGCCTTTCATCTGATTTTGATGAATAAGGTGTCAGTCGATTCGTTATTATAGCCCGAGTAACATAGGCTACATTTTAACCGACTTCAACAATAAGAGGTGATTTTACCTTGTAAACTCCAAATTTAAATAGAGTGTGTTTTTTTATGATCGCATCGTGTCAAGTATTCCTGTAAAAATATTAGCGCCGTGCGACGGTAACTGAATTGAAAACCTTTTTGTAGTGCAACATGCTTTGCATAACTGTCGAATATATTTTTGGTAGCGTGATTTTGAAATTCATAAAATTGAGTGGACCACGTGATTTTCAATTTGATTGATTTTATTGTAAGTTTATTCTGTTTGATTTCATATTTATTTGTATACTGAAAATGAACTGGGAAATATTAAAAACTAGGACATAAAAAATAATACTGTTTCCAATGTTTTTTACAAAGCTTCACGTTTGTTATGCTATATGGGAACTTAACACGCTCATATTTTGCTAATTATGTCCAGTGCCATAGGGGGTGAGCCTATTGCCATCAACCGAGCACTGATCTAGATTCCGAGCTGGTACTGAGAAATTCCTAGTAGAAAGACCAAATAAGTGTGCTTTATCACCCTTTTGTTCGTACTTTATTTGTTTCTTCTTCTCCTTCAAATTACAATTTTACAAGCATAACTTACAATGAACTTGTTGGTGTGTTCAACCTTTACGGCATTAATTCAATACCGCTTAAGCCCAATCAGGTGCCAGGACGTTGTATGGGCGGCATCCATACAATAAGCACAGCAAGGTGTTTCGGCACTTCTTACGATCACGTACAATCGTAAAACAGAACTTTATAGCTTCTCAGTACTGAATTAAAATGTAATTGAAGTTTTATGACTTCAAAAGTAGATGTAAATAATTGTCATCGAGCCATCTTGGGTAAATTTTCAATGAATTGCGAAACAGCTTATCTATAATAACAATTGTATAGATCCATACAGAAACATCATACATATAACTTACTAGTTGTGAAACATATACGAGCTTTGATGTAATATTCTATATGTTTCTTGTAAGTAAGATAACATCAAATCCATTTAAGATATAACATCGCTTCGAAAATCTTAAGATTTCACAGAACATTATGTTTGAATTTAGTACACCACGCAACAGAATGCATAACAATAAATTATAACACAAATAATCTTCACTCATATTGTCTGCCTATTAACATAATAAAATGTTTAGCACCACTGAAATTTACGCACACAAACATAACTGAAAGTAAACTTAACCGACTTTGAGATAGAGCTTGGTTTTGATTGGTCAATGTTTCGTTTCGCAACCGCATCTCCAGGGGCCCATAACTTTAGGTCGCGTGCGCCGGCGGCGTATTATTTTTAAATTATTAACGCTGTAATGGAATAATTCCGATATGCTAATGCTGCAACGAACGGGCACTGATCACGAGATCGCCACAGGATACGATTAACAGTAGGGCAAATATTCAATTTACGTTGAATTCTGTTTGCGGTATTCTGTGATGCAAATGATTGAGAATGTGTTTGTTTATTTTGAAAAGGTTTTGCTAAATGAATTATTTATGAAAGTAATTTGCTCGTACAGTTGTACCATATTATTCAAAGCTATGCTTCACTGAATTTTAGCCTCAGGACAAAATATTGCAGGGCACGCCGATAGTGGCGATAAGTCCCCTCTTTGAGGAGTGGCTTGAGAGACGCCACGGCGTCCTCACCTTCCGCCTGACGCAGGTCCTCACCGGACACGGTGTTTTCGGGAGGTTCCTGCACCGAATCCGGCAGGAAAAAACACCCGGGTGTTTCCGCTGCGAGGATCGACCGGAGGACACGGTGGAGCACACGGTGGAGGTGTGCCCCGCGTGGGTGGAGCACCGCCGTGTCCTCGAAGTGGCGATTGGCGGCGGCGACCTCTCGCGTCCGGCCCTGGTGCAAGCCATGGTCCGGAGCGAGACGAAATGGGACGCCGTTACCTCCTTCTGCGAAGCAGTAATGCTAGAGAAGCAGGTGGCGGAACGTGAGAGGGAGAGAACCTCACAGCGTCCCGGCCGCCGCGGGAGACGTCCCGGGCGTCGGGGGCCACCATGTGGCCCCCGGCCACCGTAGGCGCGGGCCTGTGGCCGGTGGGCTATGGGCTAGCTCGCCGTCCGTCCATCCAATGACGACAGGCCGTGGCGACGGCGCGTTCGTGTTCCACGCGCGCTTCAAAGAGAGTCAGCAAAAAGGAAGGGGTCCGCAAGGACCGATGCCTGCCGGGGTTGCAGGACTGTTCGAAAGAGATACCGTGGCCCCGGAACACTAAGGGCGATGAAGGAACATGGATGGGTTTAAGTCAGTAAAAGTCTGACACTCCCTCCTGCTCCGCCCAGAGCGGGAGAAGTCATTTGATGATAGCCCAACCGAGAAAAAAAAGGACAAAATATTGCAAGCGTTAATTTAAATAGACGCAGTAGATCATAAAATAACAGTCAATGAAATCTCACTGGCAGTTAACATTAAACAATATGGCGCAATTTGCGATTTGCGAGTTGACATCATAAATTTTAATGGCGATGACAGAGGTTAGAAGGTCGCAGCGACCAAATGACTTGACAATTTATCTGTTAAGTTTATGAATACCAAATGAATAAGGTCGAACGAGTTACCAAATAAATTGCTTTGGATTTACGAGTAGCTAATGGTCGTAACCTATTAAAGTTTCAAAGACCACCAGTGTTGAGAATGTGAATAAAACCCATAATCCAAATATAAAAATATATAAAATATATAAGAAATAACTATGTATTAACAGAACTAAGTTCATTAACATGGAACCAGCTGCCCGATGAAACACACTTGATGACCTGGGCAAAATGAACTGCGATAACGATGGCGGAAGAGTTCAAAATGTATTAAATTCACATGAGCTACCAAAAAGCTTATGTCAATCAATCGAGTTAATATTTATTTTATAAATGCAAAACGCTTTGAAAGATCTTCTATTGAGAACAGATATCAGCTATTTAGCGGGTCTAGGCATTTAATTTTTTAAATATTTTATTATTCGTTTAACATTGTAACAAACAACTTTGAAACATACCAACACAAACCATCGCAGATTAAACAGCGGTATGCCAGACACGGCAATTTGGTGCCACAACACCCTTTGCTTAGTTTTGAGTTCAATCTTCTAACTCGTGATAGGTTTTCTTTGTCAAACTGTATACATACAACTATTACCCCAACTTAACCCACTGCTCCGTGCTCACTACATCCAAGCCGTTAGAACTACCTCCCCAGCTAATTGCTAGTGCTTGCAATTTGTTCGCTTGTCCAGTTTGTTGTGTGTCGAGTTTCTTTACCGGTAATGGATTGGTGGGCTGCGGCCTATCTCTACACTTCATTTGGGTGAGCTATCTGATTTAGTGATAAGAGGAAGGTAAATAGATTGGTGTGAATTGGGATTTGTGTTGGGGAACGGTAGTCTTACGGTTTTCTCAGTTGTGTGGTTTAAGAATTTAGGAAAATGATAATGATGTAGGTTAATAATGTTAATTTTTTGTTATTGGCATACAAATTGAAATGTCGAAAAGTTACCGCTTAGATAATCGTGGGTCGTACGTAGCTTTGCGAGCTTTGCTGTCTACCCAACACATTTCCACCAAATGAGCTATTTTTGTATACCATCATAAGATTTATCACAATTTAAATTCGCAGAACGAATGGTCGATGGCGCCGAAAAGTTCTGGAGTGGCGACCGCGAATTAGAAGTCGTTGCCTCCCACTAGGTGGACCGACGACTTGGTAAATGTTGCAGAAAGGATGCGAGACGTACGGGACCGGTTAATGTGACGACACTTGGGGGAGGCCTATGTCCAGCAGTGGACGTCTTTCGACTGAAAAGATGATGATGATGACGAAATAATGAAACTTGACTTTTTCCTAAGTACCTTCTGTTTTATCTAGCAAATACGAGTCGGTATCTTAGAAACAGACACAGGAGTGTCCCAATAAAGACTTTATCAAAAGCTTTAAAAGCTTCTTAGTAAAACGACTAGTTTTACTCAACACTCTGGAGCAATTTGGACGATAGTTATTGCCTAATTGCAGCAATAGCGTGTTAATTTAGATAGCAATAAAGCCAATCCCACTTCTGTAGAGTAGTAAGATAAATCATTTTTACCAATTAATGGAAACTAAGCGAGTAATTTATTTATAGTTTCTTCGACACTTTATCTTTGTGGATATACCCGTGGCGCAGTTGTTGAATATGTCCTAAGTTCGATTACCAAAGAGTGTTATTTAAATAAGTTAAGAGCAAAATAACAGTTCAATTATTTTTAGCTGAATTTGACCACATCATCACATGAGAGTGTCGGGAGTTGACAAATAACGAAGCATGGTTAGTTTTCACCACAATGTGGTTGCCAAGTTCATCTTTTATACAAGACTTTGTGTAGTATACTACCACTTTTAAACACGACTACTTCGGGGTTTAAAAGGTAAAATCGATATCGCGCGGTATTGTTAAAGTCGGTTAAAATGTTGCTTATGTTACCCGTACTTCCGTGCAAGTACGTAGGAATCGATTCGATAAATCTGACAGTCATTCTCTACAAAATGAGTTTATCTACGTACTTGCACTGCTTATTCTTCAAAATCGAATGAATGGTTTAGGCGCTTCGGAGGAACATACGTAAATACATACATACATAAACTGCCAAAATCATTACCCTTCCTTTTGGCTTCGCCGTAGTCGGGTAAATCATGACCGACCCGAGACTATTACAGACCGTATGGCGTTAATATTTCATCTTGTAAGTTCTATGTCAGATAATCTTGCCATCCTTAATCTGCAAGTGTGAGGCACATCTCTGCTTACCCCCAGGCTACACTGGCGTGACAGTGTGACGTAATTTATAACAGTTACAAGCCGCGCGTGCGCAAGATCCCGAGATAGCAAATAACTATGATTTATTTATCCACAATTTATTATAACTTCCTTCACTTACGAAATAACTATGTATTACCACGGTTGTTAACTTTTACGGGGTCGGCAGATAACGCGGTTTTAATGTTGTAATGAACAATACAGTTATTTGTTTGGTAGTTAGTTTTATGTCTCAATTTATTGTGCGTGTGTAGGAGGGTAACATTGTTTTTTTTTTTTAAACTATTACCTGTAATGTGTGGTTGAAAATGATGCAGGTACAGGATGGATACTATTGAGAAAGTCTGAATAGTGGGCACATCACACAGATTGATGCCAGGAAATCCATTCCTCTTACGGAATCTGGAATTTACGTTTATTTGAAGACCTTTGTGCATCTAACTGAGATATTTCACTATGGAGGCTCTCGTTATAGTTGCGTAAGTTATAGTACCAATGTTAAATTAAAAAAAAATAACCTAGCGGTTAATTAATGAATATTGTCATAATAAAAAAAATGTTTATTACATTCACAAAAAAAAAAAATAGTTCTACATTCATAGTTCCACTCCCAAAAATCTGCATACAAATGTTGAGTAATTATTTAACAACATACCTGTCGGAAGTTACATTTCAACACACAATCCTCGTTACATAAACACTGTTTTTAATTAACAAAAAGAACTGCCGTAATAATGGTTATTGTCGGGCTTAATGAATGCAAATGACTGTTGTAATAATATTATCTTCCAAAACGAGGTAATGTTTGCTATCAGTAGTTTTGGCATTATTCTTTATGTTCGTTAGTACCGGATTGTTAAGTATAAAAGTGTTATAATTCTTCTAAAATGTGTTCGTAACTGTACTTTCTATTGTGTAGGATCTCATACCGAATATTTTTTATTGTATGACCGAGTAATTTTTTCAGATTAAAAAATTAATCAAACTAAGATATAACATTATTACGTCCGTTTCCTTATTTCTTTTAAAATCTCTATTATTTCGCGGACAATAATGGGGTTAATGCGTTTTATACCTAAACTAAATATTAACATTACCTACTGTAACGTTTAAATGTTTTTGTCTCAAAACTAACTTATGTGTAATAGTGTTCAGAATGATGTCCTACAAAAACACATTTCATTAAAGGTTCTGGTTTACACAATTTTGTCAAACCTCAGACCCATAACGTCCACTGCTGGACATAAGCCTCTCCCATGATGGGAGGAATTTGCCGTAATCTCCACGCTTGGCAGGCGGATTGGAGATCGCAGTGATGAAAGACTAACAGAAAACGCTGCTGCCCATTATCTGGTCTACGGAGGCGCAAGGTGTTCTGCTCAGACATTAGTCGCCTTATACGACACTCGTGAGTGTAATGGGTTGGTTCTATTCTACTCTGCCGGATACCACACGGCTATCGTAAGTATAACCTCGAAAATATAGACACGGAACAACCACAATCAACGTATAACATTATTATTGGCCAGAAGGTTTTAGGTTCATTCATAACAATAAATCAAGAGTGAAAACTGGGCCCTAGAGCTGATTTAAGTGATTATTAATTTAGATAATTGTAATTATAAATAGCGGTCCAGGAAGATTTGTCTAGACTATATGATTGTGATCTTCGGCCGTCAGGAAATTAATTATTTTTAGAGTTATGGTATTGTTATACGCTACTACATCGAGTTTTGTTTCAAGAGAGGATTATTATAGCAAAGGGATAACACAATAAATCATAAATAAGTAAAGCAAGTACACGATAATTCGTAGCAATGGGATAATCATGGCTATGAAAAAGGAGAACAAGGAAACTCTTTCTCAAAAGGAAATATATCCAAGATTCGTTACTCTACACAAAAGCCTGACAAGCACAGCAACACCTACACACCAATATCTCCAATGCACTCACAAGCCAAAGATAAAAATGGAAAGAGATCATCAAAAAGTTTAATGGAAGATGATCGTCAAAAAGATAAGTCAGACACAAAACTACGCAAAACAAAGAGCAAAAGACAGAAGAAATAGTTGACGGCATGCAAGATGACACTGGAATGCATTCTATCAAAAATTTTATTTAATAAACTCAAAATCTCGTATCGTAACAATCTTTTAGCTTTTCAATTAATCCCAATGACACATAAGTACGTCTTGAATTTTAAACGTCACATTATCGTCCATTAAAAATACCTCCAAACACAGAACAGTCCAACATTTCAAAAGTGGTATTATCATCTCTTAGTTTATTCCGTCTCAGTGGCATCTCGTGAAAGGCGTCGTGAAAGATTTATAATTTAATTAGCTGCTGTAAATAGACGCCGGCGGTTAACTGTCTGTTGAAGTGGCGGTGATCTTTGTGGCAGATGGGACGGTAGGTAGAATGTAGATGGTTTTTGTTTCTGCTATTCTTTCGGAATGGTAAAGATTTAATGAATATCTTGTACCATCGAGCTTAAGAACGAAAGGCAGTAAATAGCAGTAGCAGCTTAATTCAAATTCAAATTCAAAAACTTTAATTCGAGCGGAGGCTCATATAGGGTTAGTAACATATTCCTTAAAAACTAAGTGTTAGAAAACAACACGATACGGTGGCACATGTAACTGACAGCGGCGAACCACATAAGGAGAGTCCACTCTGCCAGCAATAATTCTCAGAACCCTGTTAGGGCTGACCATGACGCGAGCCACCATTGATGCTGCGCGCTTCTGCATTATTGCGTAAACACAATCTATACGCGCCGCCGCAAACATCCCTGCCGTACTGCAACGCCATGGCAACCCCATCAGTTTCCGGAACGCATTATTGAATTGAACACGAAGGGCCCGACGAAGATGAAGACGCTTAACTAGTAGCCAAATTCTTGGCTGAATCATTTTAGATAGCCATAGACACTCTTAGAAGAAGGATAGCAGCTCCTAGTCGAATAAAGCTTGGTAAACATACTTCGAAAGATATAAATTCATACTTTACGATTACGTTACGTTTAGGGTCATCATAACTGATTGCAGATTACGTATCATTACTCACGTCCAGTCATACAAAATGACACAAGCACACACAATAACTTATGCCTATCGTAATAAATCATTCACCACTATAACTTTATGCACAGATGACTAATATAACCATTCATTCATAAATCATATTTTCTTCACAACTTCTGTCATTAGGATATTGGTATTCTCCTCAGGTAGGACTTAAATAAGTCTCTGGGTTGAATTAGAGTCACTTTATTGTTTTTAAAAGTGCCTAGCCTACTTTGGTCTGAACCGGACACAACACATGTTGCTATTGTTGATAGCAACATTGTTGACAAATGTATTAAACATCCCTATTTTTATCGAAGCTTTCAATTTTTTCCTGATCTAGTGATGTTGTCGTCATTCTTAATCGTATCTTTTTCTCCCATTTTTTTTATATTTTTTTTCGGATATGAAATCATCAAATTACTTCTCCCGCTCTGGGCGGAGCAGGAGGGAGTGTCAGACTTTTACTGACTAAAACCCATCCATGTTCCTTCATCGCCCTTTGTGTTCCGGGGCCACGGTATCTCTTTCGAACAGTCCCGCAACCCCGGATCTTTTTCTCCCTTAAGCCGTTTCTCCATGATAATTTTCATTCTTAAAGAAAGTCATTGAAGGCATGTCGGCTTTTCGCCCATTTTCTTTTTTCAATAACTGACTGACTTCTTCTTTTTCTTTTTGTGTCTATGGCTTAAATTCTGTCCATCGAGTACGTACCGTACCTGAACAACTCTGTCGTCAGGGCAGGACAGAAGATATTCTTATGACGAGGCTGCACAGTCACACTGCGTTTGAGTTGGGTTAATGACACCTCATCTGGTCAGAATAACCTGATTCAAATAGTTTCTTAGGAGCAATGTCATGTCTGTAAGTCCCTACTCTTTGTCACCCTACAAACTTTTATTGCTCAAAATTCTTCCATTAAAATGCAAGTGGCGGTCATTTAATAAAGTACAATTATGAATCGTAAAATCGTTCCCGTAGTTGCTTTTATGAGTGGTCGCTTGTTATCGCCTCCATCTTGATTTACGATGCGCGGGAGTGGCGTGTTGCATCCGGTGGATGCGGCATGTTTGATGTCTGTACTTCTCTATTGATTTTTAGCGATTGGATTGAATTGTAATGCGTGGTAGGCGGTGTGTTATTTGGTTGGTGACGTGTCCAATTTGAAAAGATGTGTGACATGCCGGTTCATGTTAAATATTGTGCATTCTTATATGTCACCATTGATTAAATTACTATGAGTGATGGTGACAGCAGCATGTTTGTGCAGAGGAGGATGCCCACTGAAGACATTCACCATAAATCCGACGAAAACAAGCTAACCAAGGATCTTAAGGAATATAATTCAAGTATAATCTACGTCATAAGTAAAAAAGGCTACTGAAACCATCATCACCGTACCCAAACTGATATCACCAACTGGTATTTACAAACGTTCTTACAAAAAAAAAAAGTGACATGTTCCACCAACCGCATCCGCGCTCCAGTAGCCATCTTGCGACACGACACGACACTCACACGATAGTCTTGTCACGATAACATACCCGACACATCAGCTTCTTGCTGCCAAAGTACCGACTTCAAGACAAGTATAATCAGGGTTGTCAGTTTTGTTAATTGCTACTGCTTGCCTGTAGTTATTGTGTGTAGCTTGCTGGGTGAAGATTTATGAAATGATGGCGGGTAATGGGCCATGATGGGTAATGGTGGTTGGAGATTTTGGTATGAACATAGTAGAGGTATTGTGGTTTGCTTCGTTCTTTGTGGTGTCTTGTTTGACTATTTGGATGAGATGTGGCAATCAGTGAGATGGTGGCATCAGCAAATGGTGTTTAGTGTCAAAAGTCCATCTATTTTCTTTATATCAACTGCTTCTGATTCATCTTTTATGCATGAGGATAAAATAAAAGATTCACTGGATCAGGTCCAATTAGTTTTAAATAAATTGCCTTTTTTATGTATGAGCATTTATTCAAACATGTATTTTAATGTATTCTGTCTGAACAGAGATGTACTACTTTTTAATTTAAAAAGTGATTCAGCAAACATGTTTTCTTTTAAAAAGAACTTGTTATTTAAATTCCTACATTTCTATCTGTCAACACAGCCTAAAAAACGGCTACCGAAAATATAAATATTACGCACAAGTACAACACTAAACATCTACTTTATGTACGCCCCAAATGTGTTCCTAGTGATGCTCATAAATATCGATAAAATATGGTTATATCGATACTAAATCACTTGCAGTTTATAATAAGACGGAGAAACTTCCTCCATTTTCGTAGTGATGGATGTTGTGTTTCATATCTTGGTCTTCATAATGTTAAACGTGTGTTATGGGGTTTTACAGTGTAAGTGATGGTGAATGATGGGAGGTCGTGACGTCACGTTATAGGAGTTATTGATAGTGTTTTATGGGCAATATTTTATTGCTTATACATCCACTGAATGTTGCGTTATTGTTGGATATATCGTAAGTCAAGTCATGTCATTATAGCTCGGGGTTACGTTTGATGTTTTGCTGTGGACAACGACTTAGTGTTTTTAAATCGCCAACATTCAATGAGCTAGCGTGGTGATAAATGATCACACCTTTAGCTGAGTCTTCATTACACAGTCATAGGAAAAACTGCATGGTAACACAAGAATGGGATCAGCAAGGAAATGGCAAGGTGCAATCACTCAGAATGTTTATGTCTAGATTCAAAGTGCGAGTAAACCAGACTGCGGTAATGCAAAAATGTTAATAGAACTGACTGCTTCATTGATCTAGTGGTCATGCGCATAAACGCTGAGCGAGAGGTCCTGAGTTAGATTCTGGTCAGGCAATTCGTTGTTAGGTTTTTCCTTTTTGTTTTTTTTAGTTATAGCGCGTTGTCTAAAGTTTGTGCTTTGTCTATTAAAAGGGACTTTAACGTAGCTGCCCTAATGTCGGTGTTACTTAATTCACCTCTGTCTAATCTTAGGAAGAATACAGGCGTCATGTTGTACGTTATTAGAAGAAGCTTTTGTCCTAATTAAAATCAAAATATCCGACTCAATTACATTTCTTATCTTACTAATTATAGATGCGAAAGTTTGTGATGTGTTTTTGGATGTTTGTTACACTTTCACGCAAAAATTACTAAAAGGATTTGGACGAAATTTAGCACACAGATAGTTTATAACCTGGATTAACATTTAGGATACTTTTTATCCCGGTACTACGATCCAGTGGGACCGTACCGAATACCATGCGGGCGAAGCCGCGGGCATAAGTTCTACGTAAAGCATTGCCGGCATTGTTTCATTTATGCCCAAACTATTTATTAGCTGTCAGCCTATTTAGTAGTCAAAAGTCATAAATAATTCCAACGATGTTATTAGTCCACTGTATCTAGAAATAGTCGATCAAGATCTAAATCATAGGAATATTCATTATCATCGTATCACGGAAGTAAACGCCATTCAAATTAATACATGCGACGCATTTTAATTGGTTCATTTGTATGACAGTGATGGATTTGCTTTTTGTATGGTCGGGATCGAGATGTAGGCAAATGATATATGTGACAATATTTAGCATATAGATATGTTACTATACCTTTATGCATGTGTCTCGAAGAGTAACATTGGTTTGGCTAAAACAGAGGTGACAACTTAGTTGAGGACTAATAGAGAAGTATGAAAGTATACGTCATGCTGCGTTGACTTTTAAAGAAACTAAATAAGGATAAGAGAATGATGTTTCAAATTAGTATTTTTCTCTCTGAAGCATGTGACAAAAAATAGCCTCACCATAATACAATATTAAAGATTAAAATGAAATTAAAGATGACCACTTATTTAAACCACTGTGTGTATACTGTCACTCTCGAAATATCTTTCAAGATTATCCATTATTCTGAGCTCGCAATCAAGGCGATTGCAACAGCGTAGAAATATCGGGAGCCCAGAATAAAGGATAATAAGAATAAGTATAATTTATTGAATCATCGTTACAATCATTTTCTTAACCTAACTTAGCAATATGACAAAATCGTAACAAGTAAGATTTTAACATACATATTTAGAAAACAGAGGTCCCCAAACTAGGCTGCGCTTGTATCTTGGGGGCCGGAGTTGCGTTTACTTAAAATTAAAACACACATAATTTGTGATACATGCGAGGTAAGTAGGTAAATGGGAAATACCTTTTAACAAAAATAAAATGAGATTACAATAATAAAAAAAGAATAAAAATAATTCTAATGTCGTGTGAGAGTTGTGATGTGTTTGTGTGTGTGTGTGTGTGTGTGTGTGAGTGTGAGTGTGCATGCGTGTGTGTTGAGTGTGCATGCGTGTGTGTGCATGTGTGTGTGTGGATTATTTTATGGTTTATAGTTTAATTAACTTAAAATCTTTTCTGTCTCTTTATATGTCAGTTGGGCACACCATTTTATTTGCAAGAAAATAAAATTGTTTTTTTTGCAAGAAAATTTACTCATGTCTTTAATGTCGCAGCTGACTGACACAGAGCAAGGTAAATTGTGCGTAGAATTTCAATAGGTGTGCAGTCACGTAATTTTTTCATAACGTATATAGCTTCCTAACGCGACCAGAGAGCAGGTTTGTATGTGATTTGAATGTGAGGTTTTCGTCTAATGTCATGCCAAGGTTTGAAATTTGATTGTGATCTTTAAATCATGAACTGTCCACCCGACCGATTCGGTCGGGACGCCATTGTTTAACTATTAACTACTTCGTGGACAGATCAAGGGATAACTAAGCCGGTACAGGGTGTAAGCAGTGATGTCTGGTAACTGCAGCAAGTATGGTATTTAATTATAAGATGACGTGGAGGTCGAGAAACTATTGTTTTGAAGAATGTAATGAACTTAGTTTTTTTTTATATTCAGAGTCAGGATATTTGCGTCGAGGGCTTCAGAAACAGTTAGTAGTCATAATCACGGAAGATATCCCGTAAGTGACAGTGTGACAAGTTTAATTATTAACCGTGAAAGATTAAAACAGTGTTTGACCACTTATTTCTTGGTAAACTTATCCAACTAAAATTAAGAACTACAAGAGTTATTCTACGTTTTCACAGAAGAATTGGCATTAAATAAGCTTTATTGGAAAAAGTAACAAGGCTAATTCTGATTGATGATAATGGTTTTCTATTCTACTCTTCCCATTACTTAAACGTCACTGTCGTAGGCTAGACTAAAGATAAACTACGTATATACATGGCTAAAAACTCAACACAATATTTTAGCCGTTGTCGATTATAATCTGACAGGTCCAGCGTAAATCGAACTAATAACAAGTAATTATGAAAACGATTTTAGTAATTAACAACTATTTCATAATTCATCTAATTAATTAGGCATGATAATCTAGACACTAACATGCGTCCAGTGCTGATCAAATATTCAGCATTAATTTTAGGCTTTGAATATTAAATCGAATATTGTATCAATTGACGACCCGAATGGCGCAGCGGTAGTGAAGCTGCCTTACGTTCGTTGGGTCCCGGGTTCGAATCCTGGTAGGAGCAAATGTTTGTGTGATGAGCATGGACATTTGTTTCCGAGTCATGGATGTTTATATGTATAATAAGTATGTATTTACATACAAAAAGTATCTATGTAGTATATCAACTATCTGGTGTCCACGACACAAGCCTCGTTGCTTAGTGTGGCGCTAGATGGTGCTGTGTGTAATGTCCAGCGATTATTATATTATTATTATTAAATTGTCATGATTTTGTTATCTGCTCTGGATTAGTTTGTTGCAATTCAACAATCGCACATAATCATAACACCTTGTTCCAACATAATTATACACTTATTAGAGTACAGAAAAAAATAACGAAAAAAAAACATAAGAAAAAGAGAAAGAAGAAAGATTTCAGGATTTGAGTTAATGTTTTTTTTTAAATTAAATCAACAACCTATAAGTCCACAGAAGAACAGATTTTAATTGTTTTCACAATTACGGTTTAAGCCGCAACAAAATCTCACGATCCATAACTAACTGAAAGAATTCGTGTAATCTTAATAAATAATCAGTTTTCACACTCTAGACTTTGTTTCTCAAGCTAGCTCTGAGTCATCATAATTATCCTCACTTTAGTCACACTACTTAGCACTAAACAACCGACACTTTTACCGGTAAACATACCGCTAATTGCAGTTTCCGCTTCTCACATAATTATTACATTCACTACCTCGAAATTATTACGTAAAAATGTACCAAATAAATCTTTGACATGTCACCTTAAGTGGGACAAGTCCGGGCGACACACATGTGTTGTGCAATAATTTATCGATAAAATTAATTAATTTTATCGACTGTTACCGTTTTTTGTTTTCACATTAACGTAATGGAATAACCAACAGGTATTGTGTGATAATGGTTACATTTTTTAAATTTCTGGTGAAGGTATTGAATTCGTTAAAAAAGTTGAAGAGATTTTTTAAATGTTTGTGTTGGTGGTTGAGAAGAATTTTATATTGTTGTGTGGTCTGAGCGTGAGATGAGTCAGTTTTTATTTTAACAGGAATACTGTAAACCGTGACGTGAATAAATATAATATGCAATTGCTCATGCTGGTATAAACATGTTTTATATTGACATTTATGGCACTCAACATCCTACTGTTGCTTATAGCCTTCTTAGGAGCCAATTTCCTGTTTCCATTGCCAATAATTTTAACAAGGAAGCAACATTCTTGTTTTCTATACATAACAATCACTCACTCTTACCACCCCTTCGGTCAACACGTCTTATATCTTACCTGACTATGTGTCCACCATAGAGCTGAGCAATTCCCAGCCAACCAGGGTATCAACTGAACCTCTTTTTTACACAAACGGACATTTTCTTGTATTTTTGGCATTCTACAAATAAAATAAGCAGTTGATATCACCATAAACCCACTAGATAACATCAACTAAGTAGATTGCGTTTCCAACAGTTATTTGAACCGATAGACCACGCATTTTATCTACGATTACGATCCAGTATTTTACAACAAGAATTACAACAGTATCTTTGTCTTATTCACCTAATCAAGTTGTCCTCAATCCAATCTAACTCTATCTTAACTTGTGAAGCTTAGTCTGAGGATAACGGGTGTCGACATAAAGTTACAGATTTATCCCTCTGTAATAGTTGTAAAGTTCACCGATATATGACTGGAAAACCGTTGTCAAATTGGTCTCATTTGGTGCCAAGGTTTGGAGTTAATAGTCTAGATTTCTTCTAAGACATCTTATTAATGGTTTATTTAGGAATAGGAGTTGTAGGCAGATGTTGTGAATTTAATAGACGAGGGAAATACTTTATTGAGTGGTTAGGAACTGCCTTATTGGCGGCAAAATGGGCTGTTTCGTAATTATTAGAAACATCATCAGATTTTAACTGAATTCGCAAACTTTATTTCATTCCAGTGAAAAGAAAGAAAAGTTTTAAAACAAACTTTTCTAATTTGGAATGATAACTTACTTAGATCGTATGTATGTACAGACATACGATCTTCATATATGGCATAATCAGTATATTATGTTCTCACTGCTGCAGCTGGGACAACAGACACGACAACACACACACACGCATTGACAATTTTTGTGAGAGAGAGTAATACACAAAGCTGTCTACCAAGTACGGATAATTGTTGGTCGTAGACATAATGATTTCTCTAAAATACTTCGCTTCGCCGTTTTGAGCGCAGTGGTGATGAAAAAATCTACATAAATTGCGTATTTATGTCCAAACCTTCACATGTATTTTTCTTTTTATTGCTTCTAGGAATAAGAGATAATTTGATCTACAGCTAGTAGGAAATAAAAGTAATAGCAGTATGTCAATCAACTAATACTATGTCTATACAAATTACGTCAGTCATCAGCAAACTATACATGTATAATTAAAATAAATTAGCACCCTCTAATACTAGTTCATAATTATTCTTCACACATGACTAGACTAATTACCTTGGCGGCCATTAACCATGTACCATACACTGGCATGTCAATATAATTTAGTTTATCAATATTTAGTATCAATATTACGACAACGAGCCAATTTGCTGCTATTTAAGCGAATCGAGTTTACGTGTTCGACGTGTCATTGGGCCGTTTACCTTAAATTTGTATGTTTAGTGATGTGTGTAACATGTCGATAAAAAATGGGTAAAGTTTTTGGCACAGTTTTTTTAAGAAAATCTGTCTTACAATTCTTGAACACGGAAGTAAGGTCTGATTTACAATGTTAAAAGCGTATCGGCAAAACAATTTATCTCGGCGTCTCGTCGTCTTATCAACACTCAAGAAACGACACTTAAACAGCTTCCTACCTGGGAAACTAAATCACAAGTCACATCTTCACTTTACCAAACGATAAAAGATATTGACGTACTCAAAATACAAGTTAAGCCTTATCTCAACGGCGCCACTAATTACAAATGAAAATCGCTTCCCGCCATTCCCTGTCACAGATAACCGCACGTCGTAATTCCCATAATCTATGCTCACTTGCTATCTTAATTACACCAAGCCGCCGAAGGAATACATTTTTAATTGAGCTACCTTATCTTGCCGATTACATGACAAATGCATCTTGTCCGCCACTATTTTAATTTAGATGTTTTATCGACAGTTTTTCGATGTGCTGCTGACGGCACTAGCGTAAAGGTCCGCTCACATTAGCACGCTACGCTCGTTTTAGGCACGAACTGTTTGACATTTTGCGTTGTTAACGCGACTGTGTGCACCTTTCAAATGTTAATATGTAGGTACATAAACAACATGGGTAACAATTATAGTAGGTATATTTATTTTAAAGTTTGTCCAGAAAATGTAATTTTGCAGGAAATGAACACGCCTGTGAAACAATTTCCGCCTGATACTCGTACCATCCTAGCAGGCCTTTTTCTTTCAATACAAAAAAGATCAAAGCATTGATCATCATTACGCTTACTCATTGCTTATTGGCTCTACGCACAGCCATGTATCTTTTTCAATAGCCCTTTATTTTCCAATCAAATATCTCATTTATTTTTATCTACGTTATTTACGTACCGAATAAATCTAATCTTTCATAAATGTCGCTACTCTGAACAAATAACAATTTACAATGACGTGAGGCATACACACTGGACTCATTGATATATGATGTTTTATGAAATGCTTTTATTCTTCGCTGCCGTAATCAATCTAAATCATTAGAATGGGCCGTTAAAGTCATTTTAAAGCATTAATGATACGATTACGCTCTTTGTAGGAGCATTACGTAAATCATTGTGAGAAACGGGGCGCACAAAAAGAGCAATTAGTGTTGTGCCAACGTCGATAGTTTAGCGGATGTCGATAGCATTCCGCGCGGTGCTACATGACTGCACACTGAAATGCAGCAAACTTTAAATCACCTATTATTTAAACGATTTTAGACTTTATACCAAAGGGTTTAAAGCTTGTTTAATATGTGGTCTGCGTTTGTCGCTGCACAGAGACGTGAGTTCGATTAAAAAATGTGATTTGTGGCTGCCACTCCGCACGTGTTTTATTTTGCGAGTTATGTTCCTGACAGGCTCGTCATGAGGCCAAGATAAAAAAGACGCTGAACGTTAGAGCTTTAAAACGCTTGAAATTATTTCGCGTTTGAAATGTTTTAAAACATTTTAAAATTACGAAGCAGCAGACGTAGGTATAATCTTTTAACAAAAAAATCAATTTGCATTGAATCGAAAAAGTATTGCATTATTTCCCAAAACTACTTACTAATGTTTTGTTAGCGGTGTTAGAAAAATAAACGGTTTTCAATGTATCAAAAACAAAACTATTATCTTCAAAGAAAACGGTGAAGCTCTTTGGTGATTGCGATTGTCAGTCTACGTGCGTCTAGTCAACCATCATTCACACCTGTCAGTCAGGCCTTTGAACGGCACAGACAGGCGGAGACGGGCCGCAACGACTAGTCGACGGCGATTTGTATGGCGCGAGTAAATCACTTTTGAAGTAATTTATGTCTGAGCGCTGTTAGTGATGCACAACGTCGGGGTTGCTTGTCGATGTTCTCGTTTAAATTCTGTGTTTACTTGAATTTCAAATAAAACGTTTGTATCGGACAGAAAGCAATGGTAACAAGAATTGATTCAATTACGATGCAGTAAATAAACCTGTGGTTGAAATACCTTTCACACACACCACACCTTAAAAACACAAGAAAATGCATTGTACTAACATTTCAATATCGATTCTCGCCACGACACAAACGTTAGACAGCTTTTGTGTTGACAAAAAGCACAAAAAAAAAACAAAAAACGGCCGAATAATCAGTTCGTCTATTAATCATACAGGGGCTGTCACATGTGACAGCTGACGTATGGTGACAAGGCCCGACAACCGACGTATGTGACAAGTGACGTGACGTTCTTTGATGTGTCAGCCGCGGCGCTAATGAGCGAAGACTCAAAGGCCAATTGCAACGGTTTTCTTTGAACCGACGATTGATGTGGTGTGATTATTAACTTTAATGTCCTACTGTTAAGAGGACGGCAGACTGTGTTTTATGGAAGTGTTTGAAATGTGAGGGATATTTTTATGACGGAAATGCATTTTTGAGAATTAGAGAACGTGTCTACTAAAAAACGAATTCTAAGATGCTGATGGCTGATTTGTAGATCAAAATGAAAATAAATTGTAATAAAACAAAAAGTTTTTTAATAAAACTTGTGAATGGTATGACGTAAACGATTGTTTATACATACATCTTTTAAGTACATTGCTATTCTTGCATATGAAAAAAAAATACGGTCCATTTGTTTGTTTTCAAAAACTCTAAACATTTGTAGTATAAATGCATCTAGCTCTAAATGCACTATGATGATATGTTTATCACCAGTAACATCGTTTTCGTCTATGTCTATCGTGAGTTATGCTTATAATACTACAAACATCGGAGATGATTCAGTAGGTGTTATCTTCAAATTTATTGGATTCATTCAACTCTTGCTTTCCATTTTTATCATTAATCCCGAGTGCTGCAAATATTTCATATATTGGTTCAAATTTTTATCTGCAGTTTGCAGTATTTTTTCAAGAGAAACCTAATGTAACGATAATGCTTGGCCGATAGATACCACTTTGTATACTTTTCTATGACTTTGAGTGATGGCAATGAGGTCATAATAATTATCATCTTGTATAGACTTTAACCATATAAGTTTGGATTAGCTTTAAGTATATATAGATGCAGCTGAATACCAATATTTTGCATGGAGAGACAGGCAGTCTCTCCTCTCAGTCTCGGCAGTCTCTCTCTCTACCTGTCTCATTTCGAATCAAGTTTCTGCTGCCATTCCAAGATACGACTGTTTACAGGTAAGAGACTACGAGTACATATATCTCCAATTCAGATTCAGAAACTTAGCTACAAATCACACTTAGCTGCCGCCAGTCGGCACTTCGCGAATAATTAGCTAACTAACACACGCACGTAGGGATGCGTGAATCATAGTAGGACTAAGTTTGTTGCCTCCTCGCACCATCGTCGCAAACTGTACTGCCTAGGAACAGTTTCATCAGATTTGATGAGAGCTATGAGCTAATAATCATGTTAAAGCCGAGTAATTGAAATGATTAAGTAATTGAATTGTATTTCTGTCTTGAAACTTAAGGTTGTAATGAATCATCTAAGGCTTAGTTAGTGATTGCTGAAGAGGGTGTTGAAGTTGATAAAATCAAGAGGAAATCATTTTGTGCTGATGTAAAAACTACTTCAACGCCATCGAAAATTTTGGTCTTGATGTCGTTATGATCAGCTTAACTTCATCGGAGAGTGAAGCGAAAGGCCATTTCTATCGGACTTATTATTTATGTCTGTGGGTGTTAGTTACCATCATCATGACAGTAGAAAGTCTTTCATGCTGAACATTAGCATAATAATATTAAGCATCCAACAAACGTCTCCACGTCGACAGATCCTGTGCTTGCCGCATCTAGCTGATTTCACGTCATCAGTTCCTAACGTTCCACCTCAAAATAGCAAATACATACTTTGTTTAGAATAACAGAAGTTCTTGGAGTAGTTCCATTGTTTATTGGCATTATTCTGCCTTGTTATAATGATTCTGTGGTTTCAATCAAATACTAAGTTTATTTTTCTTTATTTTTTTGCGGCAAAATGAAAAGCTGCAAGGTTGAAACAATTATTTTCTCTCCATCAAGTGTGCAGTCTTCATTTAGTTCTACAGTGTTGTGCAGTCGTTTGGGCAGCAGTAAATCACGCGGGCCGCAGCAGTTGTTGTACGCTGTTCGTTTTGTACATAACTTGGCATTAAACGATACAGAAGATCCACTTTATACAATACTAGATGTCAGTGTCATACATTGATTCTACAACAAAAGAAAATTTTATTAACGAAATGCAACTGCGGCTGAATTGATTTGAAACTGTTAATTTTAGACGAATTGTATTTTTTTGTGGGTTCAAATATTATGTTTTCAGCAATAAACCTTCTGTAAATCTATTTTGTTCTTGTAAGTTGTTCGTTTTGTACGTATAATTGATGGGTGCGCGTGCACATGATATGTGTGACGTTTGCAGGCCGCGAGCGATAGATGGCGCTATTACAAATTTTAAAGCTGAAGCGGATTTGCCCTGGAATTATTGCAGCGAGTCTTGATTTAATTTAATGAACCTGGAAGTCAATAAAATAGACAGAAAGCGACGTGTTATTTCATCTTAATGAGGACGTTTTAGGTGTTTGATGATTAAGTGTGAGTTTATAGTTCAGCTATATAATGGGCAGATACATAGAGATGTAAATAGGTTTGAATTAAACTTAAATGTTTTAGATAATAAGTAAATAATACAGTTTACAGTTAGAAATTTTTTAAAAGTTAATTAATTTAAAAAATAAAGTTAGTTAATTTAAGTTAACGTATTATATTGAGTTTACCACTTTATTTTCAATTGATAGAATACTTATAGTCAGATTCCTGTAATTTACAAGCAATGAACTAAATTTTTGTTAGTTTTTTTACAGTTAGAAATTTTTCAAAAGTTAATTAATTTAAAAAATAAAGTTAGTTAATTTAAGTTAACGTATTATATTGAGTTTACCACTTTATTTTCAATTGATAGAATTCTTATAGTCAGATTCCTGTAATTTACAAGCAATGAACTAAATTTTGATTTTTTTTCTTAATTTTAGGCTCATTAGTTTCGGAGATCAAGGGGGGGCGGGGGGCATGGTCAATTTTCGTTTTCTTTCATGATAAAATCAAAACTGTTTATTTTACAATATTTACAAATTACTAATATACAAATATTTGAGATCCTTATAACGAGCCCTTTCATTTGATATATGATATTTGATATATACAGTAAGATTTGAAAAACTTTTATTTAAATTTCCCAATGTGTCCCCCTTATTTAAAAAAAAATAATTATTTACTTTGCATATCTGTGTTTCGGGATTACACCATCCTACCAAATTTCACTTGAGTTGGTCCAGTAGGTTCGGAGAAAACTGGCTGTGACAGACGGACGGACAGACAGACGGAACCCTCTTCACGCGAGTTCAAATCGCACTTCACCGGTTTTTTTTTACACCATCAGAAAGTAGAGCTTTCAACGAACGAAAAGCCTACCGACTTTTTAAAAACAGCAGATATCTTGACGTGAGAATTTTCGATTGAAAATTAGGGTGCTTTATATAAAGTCAAAATAAGGTGAAAAAAATAACAATTTTATATCAAAAAAATTACAGTGTATTTGGAACATAAAAAGGTAAGTTTCCACCAAATTTCGTGAAAGAAAAAAATTGTTTTGTAAAAGATAAAAATAAAAAACTTGGTTATTTGAATTTTTCCATACATTTTGAGGTTATGTGAAAAAAGTGTGAATACAAAAGTTGAAGATCTTTATTACCTACAACTTTGTAATTAATTTTTTTTTCATAGGACTTGTAGTTTAAAACCCCCCCTCCCCTCCAACTTCCCGAACTCAGATCGCCCGTAATTTATTTTTCCTATCATTTTTGTTATATTCTCTTTCTCTTGCAATGGGTTTCATCCAACTATGAATTTTTTCGTTTTTAAAAATTATCTGTACTGGTCTATAATGCGTTTAGCGTGGTCCTTAAACTGCTGTTTCTTACAAAAGCAATACCTGCACGGTCAAAATGTATGGAACAGATACTCCCGGTATAGTGATTTAGGGATTAATAGCAAGCAAAAACTATTCAACAGCCTTTAACCCGAATACTTTCACTCCAATCAGCATGTTTATCACGATATAAATCTCCAACAAGACATACACCTTTTACAAAAGCAAGGACATCAAAAAACCGGGCACCCCACAATCAGTATTCGTCTGAGCTGGCAATAAAATTAATATGTGCATACGGCGAAGCGCGAACTCCATTTGCAGTTAAACAAACGGCCGACCGACGCCATTTTGCATTGTTTTTTTAAGGTTCCGTAATTGAAAAGGGTGAACGTTGTAGTTTATGTGGTTTGAAATATAGGCTTCGCAGAGGAAATTAGCGTTTTTGGTATTATGGTTTCTAGTGGGTTCTTTTATTAAGACGAGTAAAAAGATTGTTCTTGTGTTGTGTTCGGTTAATTTCTGGTCTGAGACTAGTGTCTATTTTCTTTGCACTATTCACATTTTCAGAAAGAATAACGAAAGGGATAACTTAAGTTTTATTGACAATCTGTGAGGCTTTAGAGTAATTTTTAGCTTCTATTTCTTGTACATTTTTATCATCGCGGTGTACAGTAGTGTATCTCCCTATTCTATAAACTTATACGGAACATTTCACTCAAAAACTGAACTCACGATCGATGTTTTTATTTCTGCATTGTTTCTTATACTCATCTGATTTATGCGGAGTCACGTAAACGTCGCATAATGCCTTCGGGGTTGAGAGCACATCGTCTGCACCTTTACGTCCTATTTCGGCGACATTCTAATTCGGAGGTGACAACTTTGAAGTATTGGCGGGCATATATTTTATGTTGTCATGCCGTAAATTTGATTCAAAGAGTCACTTTGGAAGTGGCTTTTTTATTGAAAGTACGTGTTGGGCCACGATCTTGATTTATATGCAGTTTGAGTGTGATGGTCTTTAGTCATCATTTGAAAATGAGCGAATGTTGAGTAGAATATTCTTTACCATAGTAAGTAACTTGGGCCGAAAAGTTCTGGAGTGACTACCACATACCTAAAAGAAGGCACAGCGTTGGAAAGACAAAAATATGGTAGTCTGATGACCTGATGAAGACCCCAGAAGTCCCGTGAATGAACACCAGCCTGCGTAGCATGACCACCGTAGAAACGAAAGAGAATCGACAAACCTTTTGTACATCTGTCATTGAATCGACGTAGATGTGTAAGATGTATATTTGCAATTGTGAATAGGGTTACCAGGGCCTAAAATCGGAAATCCGGTCTTGGAAGATGAAAAGTCCTGATTTTCGACAAAAAAGTTCGGTCTAGCCTAAAGTTTACCTACGATCAAACAAAAAACTGAAATTTTTATTCAAAGTTAAAAAAAAAACAATAAATTATGTTCAGTAATCAAAAGCTAAACGTAGAAGTGTTAATTCTATTTTTTATTACTAGAAATAGTTTTTAAAATTTGGTTTTCACCGCAAAAATTTGATTGAAGAATTGCTCACAACTTTATTCTTTCCAGTCTTCGTAACTACGATTTCTCTAATGGATCTATCAGATATCCACTGATAGTCTGTTTCTTCTTTCGTCCGGCATGAGTCGAAAAATCCGGTCTGGCACAAAATCCGGGCGAAGTCCGGTATTGACATTAAAAATCCGATCAAGATCGGATTTATATAACCCTACTTGTGAACATCTTTTTGCAGATATGAGCTCATGTTTGAGACTATAAAACAATTTCTTTTTCCCAATCTTCTTTTCAATATTTAGTTTGCACTTCTTTATAACAGGACGGATGACACTTGGAACGGATAAGTTCTTGAGAGGAGATCATAAATCAGCAAATACTCAGTGTGGACTCCCTAGACAGGTGTTGATGCAATCTAAATTAAAACTACCTAGAACAATGAAATGGATGGCATTGGCGCAACTTGGGAGCTGCATACCGATAAGAAGACTTGGGGTGGATCAAAAATGATCGATGGACGGAAAAAACTACGATAATTCTTCCAATTTACAACCAACTAACTAGCAGCTGTAACATACCCTTCACATAAAACAATTACGATAGAACTACCTCTAATGTCATTACAGTAATAAATCAACTTGTCAATTAGCGTCACCAATGACAGTTTTTTAAATGCCCATAATTTATTCTGTACACAAATAGCCATTTATAATGGGCTACCGAATTGACGGACAAAACGCCTTGTAATAAATTAAGTCTAATTATTTCTCGCCCTGGATGTATGGGGTAATGGTTACATATTCCCCTATAAGGTCCCTTGTTTATCAGATAACGACCGACTATTATGTTGATGTGCTCTTGGTATTCACGGGTTTTTCTAGGGGATTAGGCTTTAATGCGATACGGGTGGTTAGGGATACTGACGACCCGAATGGTGCAGCGGTAGTGAGGCTGCCTTACGTTCTTAGGGTCCCGGGTTCGAATCCTGGTCGGAGCAAATGTTTGTGTGATGAGCATGGGCATTTGCATGGATGTTTATATGTATATTAAGTATGTATTTACAAACAAAAAAGTATCTATGTAGTATATCAACTATCTGGTGTCCACGACACAAGCCTCGTTGCTTAGTGTGGCACTGGATGGCGCTGTGTGTAATGTCCAGCGATATTTAAATTTATTTATTTATTTATTTATACTGGGTACTCTCAGATTTTTAGAGAGCAGTGGTGGCCCAGTGGTGGCGGCCCCGACTTACGAACAGTGAGTCGTGGGTTGGAACCCAGACAGGCGCATTACTTTGTGTAATTTATTTCATCACCATTGCTCTCAAAACGGTGAAGGAAAAAAAAGATCGTGAAGAAACCGGCATGTCCAAGAACCAAAAAATTCTAAGACGATGTTACAACATGTCTTCGAATTTTTTGAATATAGGACATGCCGGTTTCTTCACGATCTTTTTTTTCCTTCACCGTTTTCCGTCCGCACTGGGCCCGCGTGGTGAACAGTCCATTCCCTCTCATAGAGAGGAGGCCTGTATCCCAGCAGTGGGAACTTTAATAGGCTGATGATGATGATGATCCACCACAACATTTAATCGTATTCTAGGCGAAAGCTAACTTCACTTTGCATAAGTAAGTTACCTAGTGTCAATAACACAAGTACAGCCCACCTCGTAAAATAAAAGGAGCATGAAGTTAAAGTATGCCTCCGCCTCGTAAACATACGTCGTTTATAAAGTAATGGCCCCTGTCCTACTCGTCACTGTCGGTTAATTTCTCCATAAAAAGGCGCCTATCGTAGATTTCTTCATAATTTTCAACCACGTTAATTTATATAATTATACAATTATAATTAGTCGCTCAGACAACGAGTGTCGGCAAAATTATCTTTAGGTTACGTTATGGCAAACTGCATAACGGTAATTTCTGTTAAATTATTAATTAATAAAATAATGATAGCCTTAATTGACCTTATCGTAACTTTAGTTTGCTTTTCATTTTAATTTTCACGAGCTTTAGTTACCTTCTTAATTTTTTTCGATTTTAAGATCTTTTTTGCAACCATTTTGTTGCTATCATGCACTGTTTGAGCCAATTAAGTAAAAGTTAGTAATCTTGTTAAAACAGAGGTGATTTGTTTCACTTTAAATACTAATTTTCCATTTAAAACATTTGGCATGCACTGTTATAATTTATTTTTTTGCAATAAGTTTCAAAGTTAGTTTTAACCATCTTGTATTGTCTCAATTGACATGCAGAGGTCCCATACCAAGTCTTCCACTTTTCATCATGTGTGGTAATCTCAAGCAAAATATCCCGAACATTCATCTTGTTCCACCAGCAACAAGTACGCTCCAAATACGTCACGGCTGCCTTGTAACATATGCTCAGTATGTTCCCGACTTTCCCCTCATAATTGTCTTGAACCTTGATACCGAAATGTCTGCTTGCATTATTAAGCTAAGCTGTATAAATTAACGCCAGCTTGTTTCTCTAGCTAATAGCTTAATTTCCCCTTATAAAATGTACAGTTGAATTTTATAATAATAATACGCTATTTTTTTACAGAAAACTGTTTAGTTTAATTGGTTGGCTTACCTTCTTATTGAAACGTTGTAAGTTAAAGTGATAATTTCTTCGGTAGCTTGATTAATGGTAGAAGGTTTTATAGAGTATTTTGTGAATGTAAATTGGACTTGGTAGTATGGAAGTTAATATGTTAAATTGTCCATAAAAACATAAGTTTTTTTATGACTGTATGTATGTTTACATGTAATAGGCATATTAAGACATGTAAAAAGCTTTTATAAGTAGGTATTCATGGCCTATTTAAGACTAAATAAGGTCCTTTAAGACTCTATTACTCTCTACAAAAAGTAACGATAAAAATCTTTACATGAAATAACTAAGATTAGAAAAGTCATTGCTGTAGGTAGATACGTACCTAGTTATTAAAATAACATAATAGATGAGAAGTTACATAAAGTATACATATGTATAAAGATAAACTAATGATTTTGCTTTAAAAAACCTGCAGGATGTTATCAATTATTTCTTAATTACTTGAGTGTAAAATAAATTACTAGTTAATTGAATTGTAATTTTTTTTTATAACAATATCAGCTAAATTAAGTCATAATGTTTTGATTTAACAATAGAATATAGAAACTATTCATATTAATAGTACAATACTACAAAAGCGAAAGTCTGTATGTCTGTCTATCAGCTACCCTTTAACGCTTTAACAGCCAAACGGATTTGGATAAAATTCAGCTAGACTATGACTTAGGTTATGGTTATATCTGGTCCTGTTACGTATTGATTATTTTTATACCAGTAGCACGTTCGAGTGGAGAAAAAGCAGAAGCAACCACGTGCAAAATGTAGTTGCTCATAAAATATTGTAGTAGACCATAAATCTCCATAGATGATAAAATGGAATCGTTAGTGCGATTACCTAAATTTATTCGCAATAACCACAAGATACATCAACTAACAATAAAACCATGGCACAAACATTTCTCGTTACTAAATAAAGGCTAAATTTACGACAGGATTCTTGCAATGTTTTATAACTCGTTTTTATTACACTTAATAACGTTGTAATTAAAGTTTTATTACTATACTGTTCTAAGCTATTCCGAGTTTACCTAGTTATTAAAGACGTTTATTATTTTTCTAGGTTTATTATTAAATATTCCAATAATAATGTAAAAAAAAAACATTTTAAAATACAAATTTAAAAGTCGTTTTCTTAAAAATTTACCTACCTATTATTTCTTTTTTTTTTTTTGAATAATGTTTTCAATTACATCCTAACGTCGCGGATATAAAGTGTGTTTTTTTTAGAAATGATATAAAATATCCGTGTTTCTTTTACTTTGATTATTATGTTTTCGCTAGTAACGTACTACTCATTTGCTGAATAATTATTAATTAATGATGCCTAATGATGAGGTTGGTCAATAGCTAAATTATGATAATTAAGATACGCCATAAAAATGCATTTTAAACTTCAAATCAATAATAAAAAAGGTCGGAATCAACTAGCCCTTCTATTCGAGTAGGAATGATACAAAATTATAGACAGACTTGCCTATTAGTGTGAAGTGGCAGTATTAATAAAAGTACAAGCAAAGTGTGGAAAATTACTACGTAGTGGTGAATCAAGAATTCATCGTGAAATGAAGCCATTACAGCGCATTATAGGGGGGCAAGTGTTGTGAGCTGCATATAAAGTTGTCTATTGAAAAGTTGAACTTTAGATCACATACAAAAAGACGTCGTAAAATGAAGTCATTATAACACTAATTATCTGGTATTTTACTGGTATTAGCCATTGTTAGTAACTGTACCACTTACTTATCAACAAGAAGCATTTTCGTCGTGCGTCGTCAGTGCACTCGGCCGATAGGTATAATTTCATTCATTATTTCTATACAAAATCAACGGGGCGGGGCTAGAGAGCGTTTCTATATTGCAAGTGCAAGCAAAAATTAGCTTAGTGGCGATCAGGCGGGAGTGTCCTCGATAGTACATTGCTGGACATGGGCCTCCCACAAGTGTCGGACAGACAAAATTACAATTACGATATTAACATGTTAAGGTCTATTTAAAAGTAAACCTTTTTACTTCACTCCTAAACATTCAATAATAAATGTGAAGCTTCAGTGCAAGACTTTTCAACAATGTTAAAGACACGTTACATAATTAATAGGGCACAAAATTATGGCACGATTGACATTTGACAAGCCAATAAAGTTTCACGATTATTAGGCCGTAATTTCGAGAGCACAAATACGGCACTGGATGGTTATGATGGACTATCAAATATCGAATTTGCATATTAGTATTAGGAGTTGATAATTACGAAACGTCATGGGCATGCAAAATGTCAGTCGTTAGATGATATTTTGAGGCATATTAATAGATTTGCCTTTGCGGACACTATTAAAACTCCCGTGGATAATTTTATCGTGTTGGAACAATGGTTTGCAGAAGAGCTTTTTAATTTCCGAAATTTATTTTTTTGTCTTAAATCGCACAATCGAGTTAGTGGTATCATAAGTAACTGAGGGAAATTAAGAAATAATGGCTATATGAGTACGGGGAGATTGGAGAAACAATCAATAGACTGTGTAAAATGATAAATATGGCTAGAAAGGGGATGTCTAATAAAATGTGATTACTGACATGACGCACGGTTACAAGTACGGAAGAAGAACGCAAGTCATGCTGACCGTAAATGAAATTGGGATAAGAGCAGGAAAATATGTAGGTGATGTTGACCAATTTTACTGACTTAGGTACTCCAGATTTCTCTATTGTTGCGACAGGTAACTAATAGGTACATATTATCTGTTAAGCACAGGTCATGCTACTGATATAAGAGAAGAGAAAAAGAACACAAAAAGACCTTATCCTATCGACCCCTTACAACAATAAAACCGTGAGCTAACCAGCTGCCTAATTAACGAATATAACACGCCAGACATACGATAAACGTGAAACAGTAGTTTGTGCGCCAATAAACTCAGTGCCCTTAATTTTATGCCGTAAACTAATAATTATAACTAGCAATATGTTACGCGGTATCAAACCATACATTTATGTAGGGTTGCCGGATATATGGAACGGGCATAAAGAATTGTAAATTATTTGCTTATTTTTATTTTTATTACGAAACTAGCTGATGCCCGCGGCTTTGAGCGCCCGCAAATTAAATACTAAAACCTTCCTCTTGAATCACTCTATCTATTAAAAAAACCCGCATCAAAATCGGTTGCGTAGTTTTAAAGATCTAAGCATACATAGGGACAGACAGACGCGGGCGACTTTGTTTTATTATGTGAATGATAGTGATAGTGATCATAGTGATTGTGATAGTGATCAGCCTGCTCTTGACCTCGATCACGCCTCATGGAAAGCGATGAGTGAGGTCTATGATGGAACGAGCGTGCCCAGGTATCTTCTCATAAGAGGTGTTCTCATGAGAAAATACCATAAAGTAGGACTAGGAAGTTATAGTATCTAATAATATGGTAGCATTTATTAGGTTTAGGTAAATTCCCAGTGGAACTTTTGTATTTTTGATAGGTACATGAGTGTCTGAAAGAAAAACTTCAGACTATTGCATGATTTTAAGCACATTTATCAAGCTTCCGCCCTCGCTAATGGGTTTTTTTCTGACTACGGGGTGTGCTATTCAGATATACCTTGATTATTGATGACAATTTTTGACTTTAATATGTGTTTGTTTAAGTTGTCGAGCGTATGGCACTCGTGGACTGCAGCTGAAAATTAGCGTCAGGTGGTATACCTTGTGTTGCCATCTGGGCTTATGCTGAGCTGCGTCCCTTTTGGCATTATTAGTTTTGTTTGTTTATTTATTTTGTGAAATTTTGTTAATGTTTTTAATGCCAAATACTCACAATTTTCTTTCTTTTTCTCATTCTTTAAAGGCATTAAAATAACTTCACTTTGGATTTTGAAGGAAATTGATAAACGGCCATTAGAAAAAAAAACCTCAGCTCAACGAACGAATTTTTTAAACTGTTAATATGAATTGGATTAAGTCTATTACCCAAATACTCCGTACGCGAAAACGAATAGAGAAAATAAGATACAAATCTTGCCTATTCAATACCTCGAATTTCGGACTTCACTTTGTTCTTCAGTTGTTCAAAAGTAGTTCACGTTACTTAATGCTTAATTGACAGCCCTGTCCCCACGAAGTATATTAAACTTTATATCAAAGTTCCTGCCGCCGGCGTTTTTATATTGCCCCACACTTGTCGCTACACGGTGATTGCTCTCAATTTATTGAGCTTTAATTTACAGCGGTTGTAATCTTAGCTTTATATTGTTCTTGTTTGTGCTTTTAATTATCTGGGAATGAAGAAGCGAAGTGTAATGTTAATGAATGAGTAAACCTGGTTTATTTCTTGGATTTAGTCTCTAATTTGTTGGGTTGATTTTATTGTCTTAATCACCCTTGTTACTGTCTTACATTCTGAATCTCCCCTTGATGCATTTCCGCCAAAAGTAATTTTTGTTAATGTGGAACTGCCGTAGATTCTAATAGTAAATTTAATCATTCCGTGGATGAGGACCTCGTAGCTAAATACTAACAGACGCCTGGGTGGATCTTTAGGTTAAGCCGTTGTGAAGTTTTGTAGAGTGGATGTGAAAAGGAAACAGCCAGTTCTTGTAAGGAGATGTATTCTCACCATCAATATGTAAGATCGGAGCACGAAGGACACGCCACAATAGTGGCGATAAGTCCCCTATTTGAGGGCTTGAGAGACGCCACGGCGTCCTCACCTTCCGCCTGTAGCAGGTCCTCACCGGACACGGTTGTTTCGGGAGGTTCCTGCACCGAATCGAGCGGGAGAAAACGCCCGGGTGTTTCCACTGCGAGGATCGACCGGAGGACACGGTGGAGCACACGGTGGAGTTGTGCCCCGCGTGGACGGAGCACCGCCGTATCCTCGAAGCGGCGATTGGCGGCGGCACCCTCTCGCGTCCGGCCCTGGTGCAAGCCATGGTCCGGAGCGAGACGGAATGGGACGCCTTCACCTCCTTCTGCAAAACAGTAATGTAGAAGGAGGTGGCGGAACGTGACAGGGAGAGAACCTCACAAGGTCCCGGCCGCCGCGGGAGACGCCCGCGGCGTCGGGGGCCACCACGTGGCCCCCGGCCACAGTAGGCGCGGGCCTGTGGACGGTGGGCTATGGGCTAGCTCTCCGCCCGTCCGTCTCATGACGACAGGCCGTGTCGACGGCGCGTTCGTTTTCCACGCGCGCCTCAAAGAGAGTCAGCAAAAAGGAAGGGGGGGCAAGGACCGATGCCTGCTAGGGTTGGGGGACTGTTCGAAAGAGATACCGTGACCCCGGAACACAAAGGGCGATAAAGGAACATGGATGGGTTTTAGTCAGTAAAAGTCTGACACTCCCTCCTGCTCCGCCCAGAGCGGGAGAAGTCATTTGATGATTTCCCATCCGAAAAAAAAAAAAAGTGTCGGAGCTCGAGGCGATCCGGAGTGGTGTCCTATCGCGGATCCGGCTTGGGAGGAAGTGAAACAGACCCGAATTAAATTTGGCGACCAAAACGGACACGCTAGTGTTGTTCGCGATGTTACCAATTTTGTTTGTTGTTCATAATGTTGTAACATAATTACTATTAATCGTAGGGATTCCAACAGCCGTGCTTGCCTAGGTTGGTATGTATCTTGTATATTTTTTTTTAACATTAAGTTGTTTGTTTGTGTAGGTATTGTGTTATTTTTTTAATTGCAAATATTGAAATGTCTATGTAGGTTAGAACGCACTATCGCTATAGGTATAACCTGTGAATAAATAAATATTGATTTTAACTCTCAAGCTAAGTCGGCCAACCCGGTGGACCACCAATATTGTATCTTCCAACGAGTCACCGCCACCAATCACACCACACCTCATTCGGGAAACGCAGACCCATGTACTTAATGACATTAATAAATGTTTTAATCCATGTCCACTATAATTTAATAACCTCAGCAGACCACTCGGGGCTCAATAATTATTAATTATTCTTTCAATCTGACAACGGTGAATGTTTCATCATGATAAATTGGAGGCCTCTGCCAATTGCCTTTTATTAGATGTCGTAAAGATATTTATGGTTGTTAAGAACCTAACGTTAGACAAATATTTAGGTTCACCAAAGGAAAGGTCAATTGAAATGCTTTGAGGTTAATTTACGAGGCTCCTATAATTCGAAGAATAAGGTTTAATTGTGTTTATTGGCGGGATTGTCCGTAATTGGTATTCAGAGTTCTATACCTAGGCAGCTCAGCCATCAAGTGTGCCTGGTTAGTTATAGTTAGTGCTCTGGCCCGTGTCATATTGCTAAAAAAAAACATTAACATATCTACTTTTAATAATGCTCTATGAGACATAGCTCAACATATAATTTTCAACAGCCAAGAGGGCTAGCGAAAGTGACATTTTTTCAGCGATTAATGGTGCGTCTTCCTATCTTCAATTAATTCTGATTTCTATCAAAAAGAAACACACCTTAAACGTTTCCGCGGCGGATCATCAAAGAAGAATTCTACTTTCATCGCTACATTCATCCTAAATCGAAATGATTTCCTAACGAACGAAGATTAATGTCCTGGCGAGCTTTCTACGTCATTTATCGATTTTAAAGCAGTAAATCTTTGGTAATTACAGGCCACTAGTGGCCTCTGGGAAGTAATTTCATGACCTATTATGTTACTTTAGACGACGTTATAACTATAATTACGTTGTAATCTACTTTTTATTGTTGAGAGAGGATGATTATTCTCTCATCGTTCGAATCACATACTGCAATCATTAGTGTGATAGTATAAAATCTGCATCCCTAGACGGAATGACTTACAATAAGCGAGAAAAAAAAAGAAAATTGTATGGAACTGTAAAACGTCTTTGTAAACACAAAGCTTTTAATAATTGTCAAGGCAATGAGCGAAGCTGCAACGAGTTTTCTTTTTAATTTTTTTAACATATTGGTGATTCGTAGATCACAATTTCAAAAAGAACTAATATTTCCAGGTCAGAAATATATTTAAATTGAGGAGTGATTGGTAAACTAAAGATACGCAGTATTTAGGTATGGATGGATAGACACTATCAATTATTTAATAAACATCATTATGAACAATCACAGCGTCTATTTAAATTACCAAGAATACGTGTATTAATAACATCTATTAATTAGACGGCAATAAACGCCATCTTAAACATAAAAACGTTGAAATATTGCCGTCAATAAATACAGACATTAATAATACTTGAACGAGTAATTATTTAAACATAAACCTCATCTAGAGAATCGTTCTAAAGTCGTAAAACAGAATCGATTAAAAATAAAAATTTTGAATTTCAAAATGGAACATCACTAAAATTCAAATTCCTGATGTATTTACAGAAAAAAATTAGAAAAGTGATTAAAAAATGAAACGTCATAACATAATACACGGCGATCTATTCACGAAGAATCGTAACTCGAATCGATTCATGGGATATTTACAATCTGTCGGTATCGGTATCGATGATCGGTATCGGTATGGGTATTTTTCTCGAGATTTATAGAGTCTATTCGAGTACAAATGTGATGTAATTGGTGGCGGCGCGTTGAGTAATTACTTGATTATGTGCGTCCTATTACGTGTGCAGTGGATAGGCAGACGTAATTAACTGTTAAATCGACTTTGGGATAAGAGAATCGAGTATATCTTCGGCTGTTTTATAGATAATCGTGATTAGTTTTAATAGAGATTTATATTGCGTACGCTGTTGAGTTGTTTGGACGTCGTCGTAGTCGTTGCTAAGATAACACAAGGTTGATTCACTTATGATAACTTTCTACTACATGGTAGTTTTTTTATAAATTGAAACTCATTACAAGAGACCGGATTATATGCAAATGCATACTTGCATATGCATTTACATTATTGTGGTGTTTTTTGAAGATAATGCATATTTTAGCTTTAATTGGGATATCTTGCATATTTGGTCATGTTTCCTTTAATTTTATCTGCTCCTAACCGGAAAAATGCAAAAAAGCACCTAAATTCAAGCAGTGCCCATTGAAGTTAGTAATTATTGGTTTCAAGTTATAATCAAAATATTTGAATTTAATAGAAGGCTCAATCGTACTACAAATAATACAAATAATTAGGAATCGAATTCGTTTTTCAAAAATCTAGTCGAAAATGCAGTACAAGTAAATTAAATTTAAAAAAAAAATCGTAGCAGGTAATTATTTTAAATTTATGTTGCAGATTTTTGCACTTTTTTTTACATATTTTGAGCATTTAAGGTGCATATTTAAATGCATATTTCGTCGATTTTATGTTGCATTAATCCGGTCTCTACTCATTATCTTGAAATTCGCCGTATAAAAATAAATCCTTTACTTGCCTTCACAACAGCAAGATCGTAGATTGCTGTATGACATTTAGAAGATCGCAAATAAGACCTAGTCTAGGCGCTGAACTAGGCGAGTTGAGACTCGCCTAGTTCAGCGCCTAGACCAGATCTTATTTATATATATACCAGTAAAGAATTTCACAAAAGGGAGGAGGCATTAGCCCTCTCTTTTAATGCTGGCTATGACTTGCCTTTTCAGGATACGGACCAGAACCTACTAACTGTTTCCATAAATAAGAACAGTACAAAGAAAATTCATGCTGCATACTTGGATAAATTACATTACGTTTGCCGTACAAGTAATCATTTCAGTACCAATTGTATAATAATTATGATATTTACACACAGTATAGAGTATATGTATAAAATAATTTATACTGTGTGACCTTCGTATGAAGGTGTTACGATGGAAGCAAAAGCTTTAATGGCATTTTTATGGCAGCCAGTTTTTGCATGATAAAATAATAAAATCATTGACAGATACATACTAAATGAACCGGTAAGAAAAAAAGACATATTATTACTAATCTGAAATTAGGAACTAAAAGTAAAATGTTTGATTGATTAACAACAAAAAATTATATTAGGTAAGTATAGACTTGAGTTCAATAACAAATAAATTAATGATCACTAATAAAAACACTTACATTGGTATGATGTAATGATGAGTCTATTTCCCACTTATTTTAATTTTAATTTATTATATTTCTTTGTACAAGTTTCGTTTTTTTTTGTGTCGTACATTTATATGGACATAGTTGATCAATATGAATAGATCAAGGAACTACCTATTTTCAATAATTTAGTAAAATAAACAATAATTCTATTAATGGAAAATATTACAAAACTAAACCGGCAGTTAATACTGATCTACGTATTAGTTTTAATTTGTAACAGCTGTTTTTCCACTTTAAGAAGTCAAAGTCAAGAATTCTATTCGTATTTAATAACAAATGAATAAGACGAAAATTTCCAATTACTGGAAATATTTTTACCATTTCAAAATCATCAAGATCACACGTATCCATCACACATAAAAACACAAGCATACGAGATGACACTGGTCCCCAGTTTCAAACTCTAACCGCAAGGCATCATCACAGAAATTATATGTGTTCTGTTAATACCTTCTGAGGTACAATCATGTTTCATTATAATCGTGATTAGTGTTCGGCTGAACCCTAGCATTATATGTGGTTAGTGCACATTATGCGCAAGAGTGGCTGGGGCTCAATTTTGTGTATCTCGCTGGCTGTGCCGTGGGGTTAGCAGAGATTTGAGTGGGGTGCGGAAACTTGAAATATTGTGAATGATTTCTAGAACATAGAGAAAAGTCTTAGGTTTATGCCAAATACTATTCAATCATCATCTGCCTAGCCTTTTCTCAACTACGTTACAGTCGGCTTCCACTTTAATACGATACGCTTTGGTAATATTGGTTGTCAGACTTTTGAGCCACTACCGTTAACGACTGTCAAAGAACTACAAATGACACCCGGGACTAGTGGCTTAACTTGCTTTCCGAGTCACGGAGGAAACTCGGTATGTAATGTGTGGTCACCCATCCACGGACCAACGGCTTAATCTGAAAATCGACCCGAGCGGTTGTTATGAGCTCCTCCTAACAATTTTAATGAACAATAAAGTATTATGTTATCTAAAAGAAAAGTCGTGAGCAACAATAACTAAACACAAACCCGTTAATGGCGTACAAGAAGTTGCTAAATAATAAATGAACATGTTCCAGTAACCTTTGATTACAGAGTATGGTTAGGTTCAGACCAAATTACAGAGTCGGCAGTAATATAATATTAAAGCTTAAGCAATATTAGCAGGTAAGCTTGAATTCATGGAAACTGTACGAAGCTCGGAGCGTCAGCCTTATTGGATAGGTTAAGATAATGATATAGGTTCATTTTAATTACTTTATTCGTAAATTGTTGATCTAATCTTTTACTCTGGACGCTCTTAGTGTGCACGTCTTTCTACATCGTTCTCACGTATATGTATAATCACAAAATTAAAGATGTAACCAAGATTTTGTAACAATATTTTGATTTTAAAAGAGTGTCCATGGAGTTTCTTGCCCGTTCTTCTCCATAGAGATCTACGCTAGGGAATGGGCAACTACAGTACTTTCTCAAGTCATTATGCCTTGTGACTGGGACTGTAGCTTTGATTTTCTTTTTTGTATTTTTGACATTCAAAAGTGCCGTAATGGTCTAATTGAAATAAATGCTTTGAGTTTTGAGTTTTTTTGAGTTCCTTTTGTGAAACCAGATAATATAGCCATTTATGAGATGGCTCAGCAAAATACTAACTTGCTGCACGTGACTAGTTGAAGAAGAATGCAGAGCAGAAAAACTAAAAAGTGAAGAGGTTCTGGTGACCGATATTCATAGCCTAGCGTTAACGTTGGTCGTAAATATCAGTCGTCTACAAATAGTCGGGGGGAGTTTGCATACGAGCTTCACGACGCGATCCCACCAACTACCTCCCTTTCACTACCAGATATTATACTGCAAGGTACCATCGGCACTTTGTTGGTATCCCAAGTAGTCATACTCAGCGCTCAGATTATATTTATGTGCACGGTCAAAGTGTACAATTCTCTGCCAGCATTTATGTTCCATTCCACCTATATATAATCTTCAGCCTTCAAAGTAAGAGAGAACATGTTTTAATAACATATTTGATTCTGGGTTTGCTAAGAAGTGGTACTAGGCTAGCGAAATCAACTACAATTGAAGCTGTCTCAGTTAGTAAACTGAACTTAAAAAAATGTGATATCATTTTGTTGAATAATAATAACGATCCGAAGGGCAACCAATTAATTTTTAATATTACTACCCTTTGATTTGATCCCCTATCAGATCAATAAATTAGAAATCCCCTGAGTCAATAAAGTACGCAGGGTCCTTGATTCAAAGAGACCAACAAAGGTGATGAAATACAATTTGAGTTGTGCCAATACATCCATACCCCCTGCATAGATTTAATCCTTGAAAGCAAACAAGAATAAACACAGAACCACAGAAATATCGATAGACCCCTTTCGAGCGCACTCAATAAGACTGTCTGCAAACATTTATTCAAACGACTCCATTGTTTTGTCAAAACAAAACGAATGCAAAGCGACTCCATCGGAACAGAAGAATTTAATGACTTGCCGAATTCAAGTCTATTCTAAATATTTGATGGAGTTTTTGTCTGAAATCAAAATATTTATTTTTCTTCGTTTTTAATGGAGTGTAAATTGCATCCGTGTGTTTACCATACATTTTAATAATTGCTTTGTTTCTGTGAACGTCGATTTTTATTTGTAAGGTGAGATCACCTGTGATTGGCTTTTGTTTGTTTTTCGTTGGTTGGGTAAATTAATATTTTGATTGGTTTGATTGATTTTATAGAATGATTGGCAAACGTTTAAAAAAGAAAATAATAAAAACTAACAGCGGATTTAAAGTTGTAGGTCAAGGAAGCAATTCCTTTCCTTTTGTAAAAAATAATAGAAGTACTAAAAGGGTAATATTACAACATGCCTGATTTAATATTAAGTAAAACGAGGTGTAGAAAGTTTAATAAATTAATATAAATACCAGTAGCGAAAGAAGTAACAGGAAAGGTTGAACAAGCACAAATCCGCAATCATTTACGTTATGAACGTCAAAAACAAATTAAGAGGATTAATTAAAAAATAATAGGTACTCATAACATAATTCAAAAGCCGAGTAATGGTTGTCTCACCCTAAATTTAGAGAAAGCTGTAATATATGGACGAAAGTATACATTTAATTTAACGATAGAAATCAAAAGATGAAGTCATTATGTATATTAAATTGGTACGAGAATCAATTCTGCCGTTACGAGTTATTTAGCTAGACTTTAGAATTAGTTTTGAAAATTCAAATGGACAATCTAGAACATTTTATTGTTTGTTTATTCGGAATTACCAAAATATGCAAAATGAAACTTGAATGCATTTCCATGTGTTGATTTCGAGTTGAATATTCGATGTTATTTTGGGTATTTTCAAATTAATCTAGGACAACATGATATAAATGATTTGTGAAATAATCTGGACTTAGTCTAAAATCGAAAATACATTGAAAAACAATCTTAGTAAATCAAACAGGATTTAATAAAAATATTGCGTCTCAAGAACAAACCGAAAGTGTTCTCACACTTCAGTGAAAAATTAACACATAATTGTAAAACCCAACTCATTTGCTTCACAAATATTATTACTAGCCACTTCACAAAAACTCATACATTTATTAAGTTAATCAACTCCACAAAGTCATGACTCGAATAAAAAAACAACAAAGTCGTCCTCACTTTGATATTTATTTTATTCGAACGCGGATTTTATGCGAAATACCGTGAATCACTGAAAAATTTACTGAATTATTCGTTTCATAATTCAGCTTAAACTCTTCAAAGGGATGTCGAATGATACAAACAAGTGAATCGTCTGTCAGGAGTGTCCGTCCTTTTTTTTCTTTTTTTTTTTTTCTTATCAATTTGCAGTCTGTGCTGGAGTTTTTTTTTTGATTGCAGTGCTTTTTTGCAGAGGTAAAATTTTTATAAAAACTGTAAGCGAAGCGGAATTAAAATATGGTTTTTAAATAAACTGTTATGTACCACTGTGTTGTGTATATATGTGTGTATTTGATGCATCGTGCCAACAAAAGGACGCAAGGTTTATCAATAGAGGACTAACAGGACTCAAAGGAGGTTGAGATTTAAAAAAAGCTGAGTTAGTAGCAAGAATTTACTGATTGGTACCTACGTACGATCAGTAAATTACTTCAATTAATGAATAAGTCGTCTCGTGAAAAAGTCGACTGATAGAAGGTAAGGAGGTAAAGTTGACAGCATAACAATAACTGTGACTCCCATGTCCGTCAAAACAAAACCAATAACGAATACCGCTAAGCATAATATGACACGAATGAATTAAACTACAGGAATGATTGCAATATTATGTAAGACAAAAAATTAGTTAATAGCGGGTTAGCGGGTGGTAATAGCAACTAACGAAAATAGCTTTGAAGTAAAATTTCTTGGTGGCTTGAAAGCAAACTTTTCAAAAATAAAACCGATTTTCTGCTCGAATAAATTGCAAAATAATAAAAAAACCAACATCATAAATATCCATAACATAATATTGCTCATCATTTTCAAAGCATGAAACATCTACTACCTACTCAGAATTACCGTCCAGATGGAAACATAGTAAATTACCATCGAAATCAGTTCCACGTCAAGCATTTCCTTGATAATTTCATCAGATAGTTTTAATTCCGTGAATTTATTATAAAGATGAACAGTTTTGATGATTTGTAAATAAGCGAGAATAAACTATTACCCGACTTTACATTTATAGTGAACATAACAGTGTTTCTTTGATGTCACTTTTTTCGTTGCAATAAATTTTTCAACGTAACATAAAGAGAGCTCCACGCGTTATTAGACATGAAAATCGTTTTGGGACACACGGGTGGTAAAGTTTGGGATACATGACCAATTATTTAGAGTATATTAACAAACAGCAAACAAATATGTTACCTAAACATGCCTGTAAACGTTTTTTTAGTTGTTAAAGAAAACGATGACATACATAGTAAATTATAATAAAATACTACTGCACATGAACAGATAACAACTGTCATAATAATTCTACTACAACAGAAAGAAAACTAGGAACCCAACAGTAAAAACAATACTCTTCCAAGAAGTTAGACCATAAATCCAAGTCCAGTTAGACAAACATTTCGCTTAATAAAACAAAGCATAAACTTCATGCAGACAACAATTTGTCATGAAATTCACGATGCGTTTGAAGTCGGTTCGCTGTCCGGTGAGTCCGTGAGTCTATATGGCTTCACACGTCGCCTCTTCAAGTATAAATCTGCCTTTACAACTGCATAAATTTGTCGATGGAGAGATTTTCGTATCCGGTCCGACTATATTCGCCCCGCATCCTGTTTGCTGGGTAACAACGATTTTCTAGGAAACTCCGGCATCGATAAATAAAAGAGAACTCTATTTCGATCGTAAAAAGTCAATACTATCAATTGAAGTTTCACGATTCGAATGATCGATATTGGAGTTGCTTTCGAGTGTATCGCAATGCCTTTGAGGATTGATGCTCTGTGTTTGATGGGCTGAATTTGCATTTGAGTATCTGTTCGAAATGAGTTTTGTGGTTAAGCGCTCAAATATGCTGGTGTTGAGTATTAATGAGATCGTTTTGGGTTCTAGACTAGTAGCTAATATGAGTATCAACTCAAAATATTATATTCGAGAGCTTTCATATTTATTAGATTATACAGAAACTTAATTACATTATCTTAAAGCTTCATTTTAGATATGATCACCAGCTTATTTTTGGTCTTAATAAGGTTGTCTTAACTTAATTCCTACCACAAACTAATAGTTAGTTGTTATGAATTTCTCCAATATTTTTTTAGAGACACAAACAACATCACTGTCTCTTCAAATATCATCCAGATTTAATCCGAACTAATAACTTCATAAACCCCACACATCATACATCAACCAAGACATCTTATTTTGACACATCATTCAAAGAAACTCCCGAGTCATTATCGTGGCACCGAACTTTGCTTGCAAGCGCTAATCGCATTAGAGCTGACAGTGATCGGTTCGACATGGAGGGTAGGACAGAGGTGGAAACTGATCCTATTATAGTTAGAAGAGGTGGGAATGCATGTGGAGAAGATGGATGAGGGTTAGTAAGGAGAACTAGGGTAGAAAAGATATGAATAAAAGCTGAGCATGATGATTTGATGATGATAGAAGACGAATTTCGATAGAGACATTGAAAACGCAAGACCCACCTACTTCTAGTCAAAGCACAAGACTAAGCCAGCGACACAGTTGATGTTATTAGAAACTCAGACTTTGTAAAATGTTCGCTTTGGTTATTATTATGTAGCTTATAATCATACCGTTCAGTTCACCTCTGATTTTGACCACATACATCATCAGATTAAGCTGTAGCAGCTCATCCATTTTGCTTTTCATTGACCTTAAATTCAGCTACATCACCGCCACACTTTCTTAATAACCTTTTAAATAAAACATCAGCCTTACCACCTCCAAATTTCCTCGATCTTTCACCTTGACGTCATAGACATTTTTTGATTAACGACGCGTCCCGGGTCAGATCTCCATTGTGCCCCTTTGAAATTCCGACACTCATTTATCAAGCTTACTGTTCGTTCTGAAAATTAATGCGCTGGTACAATTTATAGACTCTTGATGTAGAACATGACTTTCATATTAATATTTGTGGATATATCAATCACCTTGGAGTAATATAAAGTTTTATGGGGCAAGTATTTGATTAAGACTTGGCAAACGATTTGATTGCCTGTTTGCTTTTCGTGTGCACGCATAATTATCATAGCTTTGTAAATCTATTGCGCAGTTGACAAATATTTATAGATATTAAGTAATTCCCTAATATTTTGATAGTAACAGTGAGAATCGTTCGTATTTCATGCCCAGAAAGTGTTGAATGGAATTGTTTGAATGTGATTGGCTATCAGAATAGATTTAGACCAAAAGCTACGAATGGACTGTGTATAAGATGATATGGCTCAAAACGGAGTGACTACTAAGATGATGACTAAGTATGAAGGAAGAAGACAAGCAGCGAAGCCACAAATAAATTGGTATAAGGACAAAATATGATGAAGGTGATGATAAAGACAGAAATTTCCACCGAATTTAAACCAAAAAACAACAAATGACAAACAACTGATACAACTTCCGCGTAAGCACCTGATAATGTTTGTCATTAACAATACAATCTTGCTCACATACGATTAAGGCAATTGCAACCTTTAATGTGGTTATTAAGGTAAATTATAGTTGTTGTCGCCCTGCTATTACTCATGCACTAGACTCATGACTTTTGACCTCAGTTCATTATTAACAGGTAGATTAAACTGACAGTAATGACCGTTTGTTTTTGGGGTGTCAATTATGTTTATAAATAAATAAATATCGCTGGACATTAACACACAGCGCCATCTAGTGCCACACTAAGCAACGAGGCTTGTGTCGTGGACACCAGATAGTTGATATACTACATAGATACTTTTTTGTTTGTAAATACATACTTATTATACATATAAACATCTACGACTCGGAAACAAATGTCCATGCTCATCACACAAACATTTGCTCCCACCGGGATTCGAACCCGAGACCCTTAGAACGTAAAGCAGCCTCACTACTGCTACGCCATTCGGGTCGTTTGATGGAGTTATTTTTTTTTCGTGTAGGGGTTAATGAACTATAAAGTGGTGGTGTTCGTTCACGGTCTAGTGCATTTCTAGTTTTATGTGATGAGACTGCTGTTTGAACTTAACGAGTTTTAATGACCTCAGATGTCTGTTTTGGGTAATTTTAGAGTACTCACAGCTTTTCCAATTGATTTTTTATTCGATAACATAAAAAAACAATTGGAAAAGCCTGTTTCACTAAATCCTGAAAAGTCATAGTTATACTTGATATTATTTGGCAGAACTCTTGAACACTTTTTTTGTCTCTTTCTAAATTATCTTTTGCTAAAGTAGGACAAGTAAGTGAAGCTAAAGTCCCGTGTTGCTTTGGGTTGGCGTTGCCATTCTTTTCTCTCTCTTTGTCTTCTGCCATTCTTCACTGACATGGCCAATACCTCATCTAATACAAAATTACATTACAAACCCACTCTAAATGTTCTCCATCTCAAAATCGCTTCTCCCACAGCCTTGAGTTGATAACTTGAAGCTACCATGAATGTTCTGCGGTGTCGAGCGAAATTTACGCGAACACTGATTTTGACGTATCGCCTTATGGGGTGGTTTTCGTGAAAAATGATTTACCGGTGCCAGGGAGAACTCTGTTCTTGATTTTTTTTTAAAGATTTGTAAATGCAATAGCAATTATTAAAGATTATTTTCACTAGAGCTATTTAAATGGGACCAATAGTTTTTTCTCGTGTTCTGAATTTTAGATTGATTTATATGAAATCTGAATAAAACTTTTTAATTGCAGATTTCTAATAAACTATAATTAATGAATTAGTTCATTAACGATTTATTAATAGTTATAATTCATTGGATTTTACCTCACGTCATTATATTATTACCATTTATCCATTAATCATCTGTTGCATCCTAATCAGCATTTATGATTACTTTGCCTAAAGCTAACACAAATTATAAATCATATTTTTTCGTTACACGTCTACCAAAAAGGACATATAATATATTGCTTTCAGTATCTTTAGAATCTCCATCAATTTCCTTCTAATACCTGCGACAATAATTGCTTCCACAGTCTTGGCGTGTTTGCAAACCACACATCGAAACGTCTACCGTGCTTCGAACTAAAGTCTATCAGAACATGCGTCCATTCATTACTGCTCGACTCCCAAGGCACGAGAAACATCGAAGGCAGGTCAGGCCTGAATTAATCAACTCACGCTTGCTCCGTGTCACTTGACAACCGCCTGTCCAGACCAACGACACAACCACAAAGTTGATAGAAACCTTGATGCTACAGATATAAGGGTGGTTTTCCATTGGTATTTAAGCCAGTATCTGGTTGTTGTCAATGTGTCCTGTCACGGAAATGTTGGGTAGCATGTTAGTAAACAATTGTATGAGACAGTTCCGCTTGATTGATATGGTGTACGTATATGGAAATTTGTTTATCGTTCTAGTGAAAAATCTGGATTAATGGTCAAGCAATGTTGATTTCTTTCAAGCAAACTTAAGTTTAGAATGCTTATGAATGAAAAGAAAAAGAAATTTTTAATGCATACCACATAAGGTTCAACAAACTTTTAATTTATGATGGAGCTTTTGAATTAACCAGGACTAAATGAAGCTTTCAGCAAATTAATCATGATCAATTCCTATTAAACGTACAACAAAAATCTAATAACCACCTTAGCCATTAAAGTAATCAACCCGCAATGACAACGCTAAAACTCACCCCCGAAGTGTTCGCATTACGGGCCCGTCTCAAAATAACCAAACAGTATTAATCATACTCCCTCCTACCCCCACTCCTAGCGTACACGATAATGATATATGCGATATTTGATGATAAACAATCAGGGTCATTTATTATCTGTCCGTTATTTGACAGGCGGTAGGCAGATGTCATTTGTCATTTTCCACGATCCGTGGGTCCCTTCGTTACGCCGCCGCCGCCTCCGACAGTGGTTAGCTACCAACAGATATAGTTCAACCCCGACAAGCGAAAATTTCATCTAAAACAACGCCACTAAGGTCGGATTTAGACTGAAAAAAAAATCAATCTTGATTGTTTTCAGCATGAACGATTATGATAGATGAAAGAGTTAGCGCACACACAAAGCCGATGAAATTGTATCGACTGTTGAACTTTAGGTTCATGTGGATAAGGTCGATTTTTCTAAAAACAATAAAGGAGTAGTCCCTGCCTCAGAGAAACGTGTTATTGAAGATGAAACAGTAATGGATGGGGATACGGAATGCGTGAACGCTGTCGGAGATGTATTGTTATCTGCCTTGTTTATCGCTATACAAAGATCGTTTCTTTAAATAATTACCTTTTAAAAAGTATATCCTTTCCGTGCTACTGGTAATATATTCATTATATCTGACATCTTACAAAGCGCCATTGAAATAAATAAAAATATTTTATAGCCGGACAGAGATCTCGATAGGATCGTTGCTTTAAGAAGACATATTTGGAATTTTGACTGAATCATTAACGTCTGAATCATTAAGGATCGTTTTAATTTGTTGTCGAAAACATTCTGTGGTTTTATGGCTTGCTCCTCGACCCACGCTTGCGGTAACCATTCTCGCGTAAATACCAATTAAGATTTTAAACATAGTGTTAATGGTGGCGTAAAATGTTTTGACAAGACTTGGGAGATTCAGTGGCCAATAACTCAGACAGTTTCGTAATGCGAAATGCTTGTTGAACATTTTTTTAAGGCAAATGTATGTGAATAAATTTAGGGTCGTTCCCACGGGATGTCACGTCGTCTACGGATGTGTCTAGTAAATCAAATGTTTAATTTCCACAGTGAAACAACGAGCATTGTGCGGTTCACCCCTTTTTAAAAGGATGTTCGCCCGTTCATGTGTTTGGTCTTTCCGTTTTATACGTTGCGGCGAAAATTTTTATTACCCTTGCTTAACTGAAATTTATCGTCCAACTTTTTGAATTTATAAGTAGATTCTTTTTGGTTTTTGCTGCAAGTCATTTATTTTTAAAGACGACTGTCTACCTACTGTTATCCGTCTGCGTTATATCGTTTCCCAATACACATAATAATCGCATTATCATTTTGCACATCCCAATCTTTACAAAACTCTAATTTATATTTACAACGTCATCAAAGCAGACATCCAAATCAAATCCATTATTTGCATTACTAAAAAATCTATTGAGTAAAGCGGCCTCTTCCGTATCGCCAATCCTAGCCCTTAATTCCCAAAACGGGTGCGCTCTTTTAAAATATTCAATAGGATGTACTGTGGATGCTGCTTCGCTGTCAAACGCATTACTTACTTCATTACTCTCACCTTGACGTGCCTGTTAATCTTTCATTGTGTTTGGATAAAAAGAACCTTAAACGTGTTTTGTATTGAATTTTTTTAAAGCTTTCCTTTTAATGGTATTGTGTGAGTTGCGCGTTTGTATTGATGGGGAAGACGATCCTTTTGTTACGCTTGGCTTGGTAATAAGTAAATGGTAGATAATGAAATAGTTAATCGCATTCAAAGCTGATCAAAGATTTTATAGTAATATACTAGGGCTCGCTGAAGGTAAATAAAAATGACTGGTTGTAATAGTAACTGATAAGCTGGTTGTTATAAAGTTTACAAGTGAATTGAAAAATACTGATAAAAAAGAAAATCCTTAAAAAAAAACATGAAAACATGCGCATAAAATAAGCTTCTAACAATGCCGACCCATCAATTGAGATCTATCAAAAGTAACCAATACAAAAACTCTAGAAATGGAAACTAAAATCCACAAAAACAATAGTCTAGCTGATCCTTGTCTCTCTAGCATCAGAGGTAATCTAGTTCAACAAATATAGCGAAGGGCTCCAAACGCGAGCAATTTTTCGAAAGCACCTGACAGTGTCGATCCATCGTACAGAGGCTGTATAAAAACGTCAGCCAGTGCCGACACTGACTATGATCAAGTATGTCTGTTTTCTACTAGGGTTAGCCGGAGAATTTTAATGACTGCTTATAATAATCTAGAAAGTGGTAGGACAAATATTGGTGAAAGATGATTAGTGTGAGTTTATACAATTCCGAGAGTTATAGTACCTAATTTATTCGATCATGTTAATGTTCGAGTATATTTTTAAAATTCACTTTTCACATTAATAACTAATTATCTAACTGAAATTAAAACATTTTAATTTACTAAAGTAATTTCGCAAAACGATAAATAACGCAACATCATTAACATCATCTATAAAAACAGAACTTTACAACTGAATATTAACAAAATTTCTCAAAATCCAAATGATAAATGCATCAAATAAATTATAATGAAATGAAATTTAAATAATGGCTGTTGATTCTTTAATAGGATGGAAACGTGTAATTAATTAACAGTGTCGCTAACAAATTTTGTCTCCAGTCGACAGTCGGACAAAAACGGGGCATAATTTATGTGTGTAGCAGCCCTGTTTCCCCCCTCCGCCTCGCCCCCCTTCCTCGCCGGCAGGTTGAAAGAGTCACGGAGCGTGATTGATGACGGGCCCTCCACGCCCACGCGCCCTAACAACCGCCTAGAACTGACAAACTATCGCATTGTTGGCCGCAGGAAATCATAAGGCGATTGACTTCGAATTTATTGCCTTGTTGGTACCATGCGTTTAGTTACGACCGCTGAACGTGAGGGACGGCCAGATCATAATCTTGATTAACACGATGATTACTCGTATTTTAAAATAAACATTAATTAAATACATGATTTATCGAACTTGGCCAACTTCGAAAGTTCTCAATTACATCGAGTAAGATTTAGTAGACACGGTGCTCAAATCTGCTCTAAGGCTTCCAAATTCTGTACCGACACCCTAATAGAAAACAGTGCGATGACGAGCATGTTTTGTGTCAAATCATCGCATAATGAAAAATATGAATTCGTCGTGGGTCCCGACCGCATTAATCTCAGCTTGTCCACATGAAATTCGTTTCTAGACATTTAAATACAAAGGTCGATAGAGTGATAAATTATGAATGAAATAACAATTCAGATTTCAATAGCATCAGTTCGTGTTTGGAGTTGAACAACAAAAAGCGCTTGTGTGTACAACAATAGAACTATAAATATGGGTTTCTGTTGCGTTGTGCTTTAAGCTCGGTTCGCCTTCCGCTCGATACGGCTCAACGAAGTTTTTATCTTCATTGTTATCGAGAAATATATTAATTGCCATTGCTGGCTTAGCCGGTACAACCCTGAGTGAAATTTCACCGAGAGCAATAATTTATGCATTTGAAGCGGACTCAGGCATGCCGCCAGGCAGCGATAGACCACTCCGTGTTATATCTCTAAATGCATCTGACACAGTTAATCCATATAAAGTTATTATTGCCTCGCCTTTCAACCGACTTAATTGGCCGCTACTGGCTAGTGTAAACTCATGTGTTAACGATAAAGTAACTGAATAAATTGTGGTTTTAAATACTGTTCACGTTCGTTGCTCACGAATGCGAATTGCACGCCCGCTTGTTTTTATTGCCCTCGTGTTTACCTAAACGATTTTTCCTTCGCAACGCTCGTAAATATGGAATACAAAGGACGCACGTTCTTTATGCGATCTTGATAATATTGTTCTTGGTTCCTCGAGTTGAAATTTTAATTTGTCAGAAAATTTTAAGCCAAGTTTAATCTTCTTACGTCGGGGTGCCGTCCGATGTCCCGAATTAGCCCGCCGAGGCGTGTAGGCCATAGATTAAGTCGGATCTCGCCGAGACCGTTGCCAACGACTCAATAAGCCGCTCTACATTTTTACGGCCCCTATATCCGTTTCGCTGCGTAAATACACTTAATGACCGACATTTCGTGAACGCTTTTATTGTGAAGTTTTTATTATCGAGAAAATCATTTGTTTAGTCTACGTACGGTTATTGCGAGGCAGCTCAGTGCGTTTCGGGGTTTATTAGGGTTACTTTATTACCCTTTTATACTCCGTCTGTAATACAGAAACATAGCCTGCGAGCTTTAAAACGTCTGGTCGGCCGGATGGTGATAATTAAATTTGATTCTGATCTGCGAATATGATTACATGTTCCGTTATTACGTTGCAGTGTCTAAAGCCTTTTTTTACTCCCAAAAAGAGTTACGACCGAATCATGAATGTTGATCGCTGATTATTTTCTTAATGGTTCTCGATTAGAATTTTGTATCGGTTGCGTAGTTAGAAACATCTAACGAGCGATATCGCCGATCTAAACGCGTGAAACTAAATCTGTGTAATTTAAACCCATGGAATTTCCGTCCAATACACAAATTAATGTATTCGAGCAAAAAGTCAACACCGTAATCATGCCGGCCATAAAGCAGTGTCAGAGCACCATAATAATTTAGAAACAGTCTATTAAGTGAATCTTTATGATAATGTCGGAACAGAAGTCGCGGCCGCGAACGGGCTGCCTGTTATTTTGATACATTATCATATTTAAACAATTCAGATGATAATAGACACGTCGGGCGAAACCCTTTGGTAATATAAATGGTTGTATTATTATTTATTTATGGCTTTCCTTCCTCTGGGCCGGGGGCGATGTGGCATATTTCATTGAGCGAAAAAATGCTTGGAAGTCGTGAGTTTATACTGGCTCGGATCCGGTTTGAGTACCTGAAACGACTGACTATAAGCTTGTTGCCGCAATAATAAAGATTTATGCGACATTCGGCGGTAGCGTGTTTTGTTCTGTTACGAGCCGATTCGCTTTCTGAAAGATCAATAGCGCTCTTTATTGTATACGGTGAATTATCGTCATCGACGGTTCTTTTAGCTTCGACTATAAATTCTTTGGCCGCATTCGATATCTTATTATCGCCTCTTACATCTTCACCGTCTTTACGATTGGCGTTTTGTTTCACTTCAATAGCGTTAAGTTCATGTTTTACGATTGTTATTTCTTAATAGTTCGTGTCTTTATCTTTTATTTGTTTTTGATTGCGAAACTGGTAGAGGTGATTTGGATAATCTTCGCCTTGAAAGTTGTTGTCAAAATTTGCATAATTGTTTTACGATTGTGTTGCTTTTTGTGATTATATTTAATTGTCTTTTGTGTGTCGGCCGTCTATTAAATATTTCTCTTTTATTTGTTTTGGTTTCATAAACAACAGCTCTACTTTTTTTAATAACACAATCATTATCAAGCATAACCATATCCTCAATCAAATCATAATAATTCTTAGAAAAACCTACATCATACTCCACACATAGAAACAAACAATTAGATTTGCATGCAACTACCAACAATTACTCGCAATAAAAGTATCATCAGCATTGTAAACGCGTAGCCTATCATTCCCAAGTAGACTAGCGCTCACTGTAATTTTTTCAAGTAATCTCATTATTACGTACTACTCCACGGTGATTACCCACTTGATTTATGGCACATGCAATTTGCATCAGACTCGATGCTATAGCTTTTTGCTCCGAAGCCGATGATTATCGTTCGTATCGTGTCGGTCTTAATGATAGTTATTTCATGACCCGCCAAGCTCGCTCGGGGACGTTTCATTAAAACTCTTTACGAACATTATTTCGACGAATGTGTCTGATTATTTCCTTTGGTCGGTATTTTGTAATGTCTTGTTTGGTTTTTGTGTAATATACGTTTGCCTTTTTATTTATTAGGTGTAGTAGCTTTCTTACTTGGGAGGGTAAGCTATGCTTGACAAGTTTGGTTGACCAATAACCAACTGCTCCCCCAACCCTTTACCTCACAACGTCATAACGGACCGTCTGTCATTTGACAGTCGTTGCAGTAGTCAGAAGCTTCAAAGTCTAAGAATCACGCTGATCAAGGGGTACCGTATGACTCAGACATTCAGTTGTGGAAGTCAGACAGGTAGTCGCTCCAAGTAAAATACAAATACTGGTTCGGCCTCATCCCGATACACTGGAAGGCGACTTCAACACAGTTTGGAAAAGGGCAGAACGATGATGATAAACAGATAGACTATATAACAAGATCTTAAAAATGATGAGTAGCTTTTCTACTTCTTTGCCCCTACCGCGATATGTGATTTAAGAACTTTATTATTCCTCATCAGGAATTAACAATAATTCACTTACTGAGAAACTAAATTTAAATACCTACAATGGTGTCGATGCTGTTGTGCACAAACTAAACTTAATTTAGGCTATTGCTATCTTTTTCTCTGTAATAAATCGAGAAAGAGACGGACGTAATTTAGAGCTGTCAAATTTAGTTGGAACTTATATTTCCATACAAATGAAGGGTGCACGTAAAAACATGTCGACTAAAAACACGATGAAGCGCAAGGCATAAACTAGTTTGACATCTTTATCTTAGTTTATCTTTATCTGACTTTTAGTAAAATATAGCAATAACCTAAATTAAGTTTAGTTTGTGCACAACAGAATCGACACCATTGTCTACGAGCGTACAGAATCTACGTTCATTGTAAAAAATAATAATGGGGGTAAGCGTAATAGCTAATCACCAACCAAGCAAACACAGATCTAAACTAAAAGTAAGTACTTAGTTGTACTAGATGTGGCAATACATGGCAACAAAGTTTTTATTTTTATTTGCTCATTATGTATGATATCAGCATTTTTTTAAAACACTTTTAGCTTCTTTTATAACCATCGGTATTTTATTGTAGACCATCAACAAGTGAACCATTGGTGTAATGCATCGGACCACGTGACAGTAGCGTGTTTGTGAGACAGCGTACTACCCGTTTATATTACGAGAAGACACGTCAGCAATGACAATCTGTTTCCCTCCTTACATCCAACTTGCAATGGATATGTTGCACTTACGTTTTTCCTTTTCTTCGTTTAAGACGGAGACGTGACACGGCATTTTCGTGTGCTAGTGCACATGTTGACTTGCTAAGACATATTGTCTTAAAAGGGGTAAGTGGTAGTGAAGTGATGAAATGAAAACGCGATTATGACTTCCTTCCATTGTTTGTTCTTATTTCTTGTAATGTGTTGGTTAACGCATGTTATGTTATGTGTGTCAAGATTGATCAAAGGTACACATATCTTTTTATTGGAAATATTTAAGGAAATAGTGTTGGTCCAATATCGAAATTATCAAACCTATTCTTTTTCTTGTTGCTAACACGACAGTATTTAAAATTATGTTAGCGTAAAACTTCTCTGCTTTCACGGTGTAGTTAGAAGCAGCGTGAAGAACATTGTGATTGCATGTTTTGGGGCACCGAATGCAGAAAAGGAGGTGAAACAAAGCAGAATAGTTACACGTATATTGGAATTATATCATATGCTATTGAAAAGTTTACAATGATGCCAGTACTATTGAAACCCGGTTGTAGAAATACGTAAACGATGCCATTTATCTAGGCCCGCAGATCTAAAATTTCCACAAGTCCAGCTATAATCCCAGAAACATAATTTTCTCCCATTGTCCTGCAACGTGTTACAGAACACGTGTTAGCGACGAGCGTGACAACTCCGGTGCGTGCACATAGATAATATCGTACATAAAACAAAATGGCGCGACGCTAAATTTATGAATCGGCTGGAGCTGCTTTCCACACAAAAGTTGTTTATTACAAGCTAGGGTTGCTAGCTTTTTTTGTTTTATTTGTTAAGGGTTTGAAGGGTTAAAAGAAGACTGATTGTAAGACTTTCGGGCCTCTGACTGCCCGTAAAGATTGGCTAAGATATTACACAAGTGACAGCCGAGACTCATAGCTTACAGGCTACTTTATCCATCTTAAGAAAATTCTGATGTAGAGGCAACAAAGACGGACTGCAAAATCCTATAAAACTGTTAGTAGGTAGGTAAGCTAGTACGTAATAATTATAATTATTACCAAATTTTGTATTTCTGTCTTATTTTATCATTACTTTTTGTCTTTTTATAATATTCATGTACGTTATTGTTATTTAAAATACTGTGTCTACACTGTATCTTTAACATAAGTAATATGTGTAAACGTCTTGTATTGTACATTAGCCTATTTGTACGTTGTAATATTTACTGTAACATATATTGTGCAATTGTTTGTTTTCCCTAAATAAATAAATAAACCAAAGGAACCACTATAATTGCTTTGATTTTGAACGCGGTATGCCATTTCAGCTCGATGCAATTTTAGCCATAAGTTTATTGGTACTCGCCAACAGCGGACATCATAATTTACTTTTATATTATTAGAGCAGCTTTAATGGCGTTATGAATTATATGGAAAAAAAGTACCCCATAGCGACAGCGGTCCATTTAATCGTTATTATTTATATCGTTTACCGATACAATCGATTTAAATCGACTAAACGCAACATGGATATAAAATCTTCATCGCTCAGGGATGATTAATTGATATTTCTGTAATTTTGTTCGTGATCTTTGAAAAATTTGAATGTGTTATCGTGACTAGTTGTAACGATTTTTATCGATTGATATTCAAGTTATATCGATCAATCATAACTAAATATAATTAATGATAACTGTCATGTGTTAAGCTTTGTATCGATCATCGTAAGATTGTTGGGAGCATTAATTTCTGTTCGGACGTGATTTGTGTTTAATTTATTTATAAGATGTGTTCGGTTGTTGATTTATCAATGTATCCCACCGACGGAGTGTGGGTTGGTGTTCCTGCAGGGTGGGCAGAGTATTAGGTTACACACTAACAAATTGCGTTTTATTCAAATCGTGTTTTATGAAACATTGTTGTTTTTCTATTTTCTTAAGAATCTGATGAACTTGACAGTGAATAAAATAATAAATATGGATTAAAAGCATTTAAAACACACGAACTACTACAAAAAGAAGGCGAAACAGTAAAGAAAACAAGAACTCATCAGGTAATCATTAAAAGCTTTTAATATCAGCTTCTATATAATTATACCTTTATCATTCTTATATCTGTGAACTTTATTAATTTGATTGTCAAAAGCAGTAGCGTCCGAAATCTCTCTCAATATAACAAGAAACACAACGAGTGAATATTCTTTTCCCAATATATCTGACGTCAGATTAATAAAGATAAAATATCATTATCCTTCTTATACTCCATCGAGGTAAGCTTCTGTGTAGTTTCTTAATCGAATGACAGTAATCATGATAAATCATGCATACATGCACGACACACATGATGCTTTGTAGGTTGTTGGTATTGATAAACAAATTGGATCGTAAGAGTGTCTTATTTAGAAAATATTTGGTAAAAGTAGTCTTAGCTGTGGCGGACGTGGGTGTATTTTGCCCAGACTCCAGATTTTGCTACAGCAGTACCTTTACACAAAACCATTTATAGGACAACAATTAATCAAAATTCCTTTGATGAAAGAAAATCAATTCCTCAGATCATCCAATAAATTAAAAACTGAATATCAAAACTAAGATGAAAATTGGTAGAATATTAGATTGAAAATGCATGTAATATTTACAAAACATAAAGCACTATTTTTCAGCTTCATCTGCTAAGACTAGAAGCTCTTCTAGTCTTAGCAGATGAAGCTGAAAAATAGTGCTTTATGTTTTGTAAATATTACATGCATTTTCAATCTTAACCTTTAACCTTTAACATACAACATAGTTACTTAACCTTTTCCGGAACAGTTTGGATCAGCTGATCCCAACTGTTCCGGAAAAGGTTAAGTAACTATGTTTGGAAAACGCTAGCTAGACATACTGGAGTGGGAAACAATCAGATTAAGTAATGATATCACCTGTGTTAAACTTAAGACCATTAAAACACTACACAACCTAAGCAAACCCACGCTAAATTCTCTCATATGGTGGGTGTCATCACTATGTTAATCTTAACAGCAATATCTTAAATAAATTATCCACAATCTATTCAACTTAATATGAAAGCTTTCTAATCGCTCGTTTCATCTCATTAAGACATAGTTATAACCTTATCTTCTGGCAATATATCTTCGCCAGATAATTATAAATCTCCAATAAAAGACAAGTATAAATATATTAATATATTGATAATGTCGTCATCATCGTTTAGGGAAAATGTTGTTTTGTCTATCTGCTTTGAATAATTGATGATTGATTATGATCTGGAATTTTGCAATGACAATATAATTATATTTTTTTTGATAGTTTCCTTGTATTTTTATACTTATCTTTAGCATCTTTTTATATCAAATACACTACTGATATTGAATGATGTACTACATACTTATTTTCATTGTTTTTGTCATTTTACAAAAACCCAAATTACAAAAAAAAACCTGTTTTGTACTTTTCAGCATTAGAATTTTACTCAGATTATTAAATTAATTTAAAAAATATATATTAAATATTTTACATAGATTTATAAAAATGAAATCCTATTCATTTTACAAATGACATAATCTACATACAATTAGCATATTTTTTTAAATTAACACTCCAAAGATAATTTAGAATAAATCCTATCAACATTAATTAAAATTCGATATTTAAATAAAATAAAACATGTCAAACAAATTACTCTATTTGCATTTGATTAAGAACACATTAATAATGAAGAGAAGCTCATTATAAATGACAATTAAACTAGCGCTCTGCTAGTGACTAAGAGTGACTTATTTTTTGGAAATCTTTGCAAAGATTGAAAAATTATGTGCTTTGTCAACCTACTCTTGTTTCGCAGAAGATGCATTGGCATGACAATCAAAATATTGTTATTTCCGTGCTATATCTAAGTAAGAAAGTATTACCTAATGTTGAGATTTAACACTTAAACCTTCCTAAGAGTTTTCTTCTTCCATACTTCTATAGTACAGAATCGATAAACCATTTTATTTTAATTATGTCTGTGTAACATAGACATATAGGCAGATCAGTAAAGACCAATAAAACATTGCGATCCCTATCATTTAGTATGAAAACCGAACAAATATCAAATACACCCCACGACTACGTTCAACCCTACCGCCGTCGGCGAGACATTAATACAAGTTGAAATATGGTCCACTAAAGACTATATAACGTAAAATTTACAATTCATAAAACAGAATGATATATGCGGTGGAGGATGGCTTGTACTGAAGTTTAAAGGGCTTAGTTAACGCCGACTATTTCAGTGTTGATAAACTTACTGCATTACTGAGAGGTTATTTCGCTTTGGAGATTTTAGAATTTGGAGATCTATATTGAGTTGGTTCTGTTCGTGAAAAATGTTCTTAAGAATTGAAATTTTCAGAACACTGTTTGGTTACATAAAATAGAAGATTATGAAATGAAAAGAGACCAAGCAGTAACAGAAATACATAAGGCTGAAGAAGAAGACGTATATTATATAAACCATTGGATGGATTGTAATAACTGACAATACTACACTTGCCAATAATTACCAATCGATTTGATGAACACAATATTTTGATTTTGTGTACAGTAGGAAGCCTCAAACATCATAGGTCCGCCGGTGGCCTGTGTTGCTCTATGTATCATCCAGGCAGATTAAAGTCCTTGAACTACTAAAAAAATGTCCAAGAAATGCCAACAAACAAAGTAAGAGAAAACACAACTTTTGCAAAAGACACACGTACAAACAAAAACTGGCATTTAATCAACAAACCAGACACAAGTCTAACATACAAAGTTGACAGACACGATCTTTTAATCTAGATTGAAACGGCGACATCTAATGAAATGCAGCGCCGTCTAAAATCAAGGAAAACTAACGACACGACACGCTGTACCGCGACAGACGACATTGGAGGCGTTCTTACACCTGCATCCGATGTGAGTAGTACTGACTGCAAACAAGGACGCGAAGAAGAAAATATTTTTTTTACTAGAATAAATTATTTTGCATTGGATTTACCAAGAGGAATCGTATTACCCAGTAACTACTCCCATCTACAAATTGTTATTGGGTTTTTAGTCTGGATTGGTGTCAATAGGCTTGCCCCCCGTTACATGGAACTTAAAGATAAATGTGGATGTTCTATTACCTACGGTCGAACAAGCTATTTGGTTTACAGTTTAAAGCACAAATTACATTGTAAAATGTAAACCAAATAGCTTGTTCGACCGTACATACGGATTACAGGCGTGATGTTATGATGTTTCAGTCTTGCTAAAGGGTACCGTGTTGCTTAGGAACTGGGTACGGTTAAGTAACCGTACCTGACCTCATCAACCCAGGATGGGATGTTTGATGTACAGAACGCTTGGTTGACGGCTTCGTGATGAGGTTGTTTACACCCTGTATGTAGCGAGGCCTATAAAACCAGATAAAATAATTGCTTTTACGATCACTGAACAGAGTCTTTTATTTTAAGCTGTTAAACACCGCCATAAAACTATATTACTTGGCAATTTTATGGGCCTTTCTACACTTGATTTTTCTTAAACAGTTCTACAAAAGATAGCTGCTTCATTACTACAGTAAAACCAGAAAATTGATTAGCAATTTTAGCCTTTCTTACCTTATTGGTCGTTGTTACAGTTATAAGTTCAACCACATAATTATTTCAATGTAATTACCGTTCCTTGTTTGGTACGTGGCGTGAAAATATGTGTTGTATACGTATGTAATCATTTCTATGTGGCGTCGACATGGGAATGTAAAAAGCTGAGCTGAGCATTAGATAAGATGATGGACTAGTAAGTATTTAAAGACTATAGATTATTACACGCTTCTTTCGCATATCTTCCATCGCCATTATTGTTTAATGGTTTTGCTGTTGTTGCTTGAAGAAAACTTTTCTCTAAAATATGTGGTACTTGGTAATGGTATGTGGTAATTGGTGTCACATTAGCATGTGACACCAATTTTGACATTATAAAACAAGACATGAAAGAAAAAACTTACACTATCACTTACGGGATATCTTTCGTGATTATCCATTATTCTGACCTCCCGATGTTTCGACGCTGTTGCAAGCGCCATGATCGTGAGATGACTCTGATTCTGAACATAAAAAAGGATCTGAAAATGTCCGAAGCTCTTTTAATTTTGTTTCGTTTACTCATTTTCTGGTACTGCTGTCTCTAGAACAGCCCTCAAGATCGGCGTCGGAAAACATATAATAGGCATTCGAGTTTTTCTTTCAATATAATTATCATAAAACAAATACTCCAAAAGAAAAACTAGACATCAAAAAACCACAAAACAAAAGGAATCCACACACTTGCTCAATAATGTTGACAGCACTGCTGTCTGTACAGGTGGGTGGTGGCGGGGTGAGGGTCGCGGGCGCGGGAGGGGCTCGGAAGTAATAAATCAGGTGGTAACGTCGACGCAGCACGCCATCACTCATACTGCTGACAACCGTTCGGTCACGTCATACAACGGTACCTGGGTAGGGTTGGCAAGTGGAGTGTTTTAATGTTAATCTGATTATGTGGTGGAGAAACTTAAGATGTGCGAATTTAGTAATTTTCGACTCTTAGTACGTATGTGGCATCTCCCCAAAGACTGCGGGTCATCTTCCATCGTGCATCGTTTCTCTTGTCACCCGCGCAATTGATGACCTTTTGAATACGCAGCTGAATTTTGGAAAAACATAATAAAACGTTTTGCCATCGATACGCTAAGAAGAACAAAACACTCAGATTACACTAACAAATATGCGGTTCCTAACAAATACAATAATTGAAAATACTAGCTTATCTTGCAAAAATGGTCAAGGATCATTAAAATCCGCGTTTATTCACTAGGATGTTGCTGGTTCGACGAGTCCTCTGAACCCTTAGCAAACAAAAAAGTTAAAGAAATCGTTATTTAACCACGCATAATTAAATCAGAAAACCAGAAAAATCCATACAGAAATTCAAATAAAACCACTTGAAGAGCTGCCAACCCTAACGCTGTAACTAGTGTGAATCATGAACTCAAAAAAGGAGTGGACTCGCCTTTGATAGGACAGCCGACGACACGACTTGTCTGTACATTCATGTTTAATTAGTTGGCTTGAAGAAATGATACATAAACATCAGGTACTAATTGGTGAGGTAGCCATGGGATGATGGTAATGGTGTTCGGGACTGGAGTAGATTTCTGGCAGAGACTTAGCTTTGTAGAATAGTGCTTTGTTTCACTGTTGTGAATATGAGAATCATCATTTGCCTAGCCTTTTCCCAACAATGTTGGGGTCGGCTTCCAGTCTAACCGGATGCAGCTTAATACCAGTATTTTACATGGAGCGAATGCCTATCTGACTTCCACAACCCAGTTAGTACTGGGTAATACGATACCCCTTGGTAAAGTCTTACCAAGGGGTATCGTATCGTATTACCCAAAAACTAATCCCATCGTATATTGGGATTATCGTCGTCATCGTCGATAATCCCAATCGGGGCCTAAAAAGTCTGACAACCAGTCTCATGTCAGACTTTTGGGCCACTGACTACCTGTAACGACTGTCGAAGATCTACCAATGACAGCCAAGACCAACCGCTTAACGACGCACAAAGAAAACTCGGTATGTAATGGGTGGTCACCCATCCACAGACCAACCTAGCCAAGCACGGATTAACCTAAAGATCGACCCGAGTGGCTGTTATTATTTAGCCACGAAAACCTCAAATTAACCGCTCAAAAAGATATCGAGAGTAAGAAACTGACATGTTGTTAGAACCAATAATTCGAAGACATGTCACTTCCACTAATGTGATGGATCACGGCCCACTCCCGCTCTCAGAAAATAGGCTTGTGTCCCAGCGCTGAAAATGTTTTATGCTGATTATGCCTAACTGAAAAAGTCAGTCAGTCAATGACGTTGGTAGCAGAGCTACAGTCCAGGGTATGATGAACGTACCAATAGTACTGCGTATTAAGGGCCTATACCCCTCAAATGGCTTAGCATGGTCCTCCGTTACGCCTAAAATACTGCAACATTAATTTTGAAATAAATATATGGTAAAGTTGAGGATTAATGCTAAGTAATATGTGTGACGAAAACACGATTCCATATACTTTTCTTGATGGAAAAAAAATCCAAAGTTACCTCCAAATCGAACAATAAACCGCTGGTATTCAAAAAGTACTCCAAATTAAATCATGAAACTTTGCATATTAACTGAACTAACTATAAAGCAGGTCTTATGTGTTTTACTTTTTTAGTCCAATCAACAGATATTTTGTAAATCGCAAAAAAACACTCATTTCGCACTATTCGGCCGCAGTGACTGAAGTAACAACCGCTTTGTTGTGCAAGCTGATTAGAACTTTGTTCTAGCAGAATTTCAAACGAAGTTTGAACCACCACAAATAGAGTTGCTAATTTTAGGGTTAGAAGGGCTTTAAGTAAACGTTAAGTCTTGGGTTCTCGCTAGGGATGAAATGCGTTAAAGAGATGATAGGTTCTACCGAGAAACATAGGATAATCAGCATTTTACGGTAGGTTAGGTAAGCCCTAAAACCTTTTACGCAAAACCTTTGAACAATTGATCAATCTCATATATAATACGTGCAGGCAAGCATTGCAGTGCTTTTTCTACAAGCGCGACTGTATGAAGTTTGGACTCTGTTTATTTACTCTTGTGGTATCCATGTCTAGATAACTTTCTGAATTGATACTGTACTAGGAGAAAGAATGTGCAGTAGAAATTCTTGCTCAGCTGATCTTATTACCTTTTGGAGTGAGGACCTAAACATGTACGACTTATACGAGGGGTTTTTATTTGAATTTTCTTGGTGTAATGCTTGAGGATGAGAAAATGTGGGAATTTATTTTCATCCTAATAGACCAAGGCTTCCAAACCTTTTTTGTAACACGAGTACCTACGTCGAGGAAAACGGAACAAGTGTTCGCAAAGCAAGAGGGCAACAAGGAATCGTATGATCCAAAACGGCTCCAATGTCAAGAGATGGAAGTCATCTTTCATGGCCGAATCGGCCTTAATTTCTAGAAAATCTTTGTGAACTTTTCTGGTCATGGGGAAGTCCTGTAATAAACCAATGACTTTCTCTGATCTAGCTTTAGAGATATATGTACAATAATCTTTGACTGAAAAATTACAGGATCTGGAATCTAATGCAGACTTGGGCAATTTTTAACTTACATGTCTTCAACTGAATTAACAATGAGGCTCAAAAATGTAATTATCATTTACTTTATTCAGATCACCACAAGGCCCTTCAGGTACCTAAATACCCAAGTAAAAGCAAACATCAAAAAGAAAGAGCAAACAAAAATATGAACGTCCTAAAATACAATAACCCTAATTTTTGTCACACCGTCAGTCCACGTCACGAGATCACGTGACGGCGTGACGGCGTGTCACGGCAACACGTCGCGTGACACGTTAAATTATTTATCCGTCCGCGGACCAACTAATTGGTCACATTAATAACTAGGGATGTACTCTTTTATTTTTCGTGGCAATAATGATCTTGTTTATTGGGTAGCTATGTACAGAGTGCTGTTTTTTTCGACAGTTGATACCTGGTTTTGCTGTTTTTTTAAACAATGACAATTTGGAGTCAAATCCTGAAAATGTCTACCTGCCTTCTTTGGTATGATCCAAAGTTCGTGAAGAATAAACGAAAAAAATTAAACGAGAGTCTACAGTTATGTTTTTGTGAGTCTTGGCAAGAAAATGTAATGCAGGCAGTAAAAAGGTGTCTTCTCAATAATTTGCAAACGAAGACAAGTACTGCTTGAACATGTTTACCATAAATAAAAAAAAATACATATTGAACTGATTAGGTGAATTTAAAACTAGGTTGATAATATAGTTGCAGTAATTGGGACAGTTATTTCGGCATGCTTAATGCAAATTGATACAAAAGTATAAATAAATATGAATTGTGGGCAATAAATTTTTATTATGATGTAGGTTTTACCTCGTTTATTAAGTAACCTTGGCTTTTAATCCGAGGTCCTTAGTCATAATTATTTTAAGTGTTAACTTTATATTGCTACAATAAATCTTTAATTATGAAAATAAAGTTTATGTCTTAACCTCCATTTTAATTACAGGTGCGATGAACAATAAAAATAATTTATATTTAAAACAATAAAATAATTTATTTGTTTTATAAGTCAACTGTCATTGTGAGAATGCAAAAAAATAATCGAATGCGACTCCCACACTAGACCCAAATGTTTATTTAAATGTCGTAAGCATGATTCAACTCTATAATAAAATAATTATGTTTCATGTTATACCTATTGTTGTTAAGAAACGATTCTTTTCGAGACGGAATTATACTACAACGGCTTTAAAACTCTATCAATCAGCCTAATATCAGTGGATAGCGGTTTTTAAACATTTATTTGAAATATTATATTATTATTTTTTTGGATTGCCACGTAAACTCATAAACTTTTCTTTTCTCTTACTTGAAACCTTTATCTCTATCAAACAACGTGCGTATTGTGAATGTTTTGCCAGCGCCAAGCGCACAGTAATGGCGTTCCAAAGTACGTTGCAATATGAACATTCATAGCAAGAATGGTGGCGCTCAGGCGTTGCTGATCCAGCTACGTGTGCGTAGAACCTAATTCAACAACAGATACAAGTATGTAATTAAGATAATATATGTAACAGAATAATGACATACAAGCACGTTACACCAATAATAAAATCTATTCTAATTAAGTCGGATAGATTTTTTCACCAGTCTCCGCCAATTATGGACAATCACAGCCAATAAATTAAAATAGCAATTACATTGGATGTGTTCGTGTATTAATTTAGGTATGAAGACATGCTATCTATTACTAATTATGACACGCAAGTTGTAACAATTCGGGGAAACATGAATTTTGTTAGAAAATGTAATTATCGTGTCTGAGCTTGTTACTGCAAGTTTGAAATATTGTTGAAACTGACAGACGATATGTTTTTGATGATATAGTTGGATAGTTATCTTCTGCAAGGAGAAAGCATTTAATAGATCAAGAAGAAACAGAACTCTGATGGCCTCATTGATCTGGAAGTAAGCAAGCGCGACTGCTAAACATGGACTTGATTCCAGGGGCGTTGTTGCTGGGTATTTCTATCGTGATTTTCTTATTAGCTGTCCCCGGTCTAGATTTGTTGATGGTTGTTGGGAATCACGCCTGTAATTCTCGAACGATTAGGCATAGCTGCCCCTAATACTACATGACAATTCGCCTGTTATGCTAAAGTTCTGCGTTATAAGGGGCGAGCCTATTGCCATCAACCGGGCAAATATCCAGGCTCCGAAGTTGAAAATAAAATCTTCTAACAATCTATCCTACCAATATTATAATCTTCAGAAGTGATGATCTGATTGCAAAAATTCTGTCATTAATGTGAAGCTACATTATCCCTGAGTATCATAGGCTCATAAGGGGACGTTCCCGTAGGACCGTAAGGCGAGTAAAGCCGCGGGCATGCTAGTATCCAATAATACTCTACACATTGGCGCCAATGTTGGCCCAACTAAGGCCTCGCCATGACAGTTGACAAGCTTGACACTTATGACAGATTGCGGCCGAGCGCAGATTATGTCACGTCACAAATGAGATGATAAAAAGTTAATCCGTCTCGTGTGTGGAGGGCTCATCGTGTTGTGAACGCTAATTAACTGATTACAAAGGTGGAGCTTTAGGCCGTCTACACGATATCCGACGGATGTTGACGTAATGTTTTGTTTTAATTGGTGTTGCATTTAAAATGCGAATGTAATTTTAATTTCGTTCTCAGAATTTTGGATTGTGAGAATGTAAGGTTTTAAAGTGACCTAAATTGTAATATCAAATTGTGTTCAATTTAACTTTTAGAGTCAGAATAAATTATGAAGTAGTTATCACAGTTCAATCACTACTTTGACGTGACGGCACGGTTGGCATAGTGGCTGAGTGATTGGCTGGTGCGCTGCGTGTCGTAGGTTCGATCCCCGCACGGAATAAATATTTGTATCAGAATCAGATCTTTATTTGCTTAGAATGTAGGTACAGGTATAAGATGTTGTACATAAATTAATGAGATCGGCTACAGTCTACCTTACGGCATGCAAATTATTACATAATTAAATTAAAATATTAATAAAAACAAAACAATGTCAACAAAACAAAACAGAAATTAAAGTCAAGTCAATTAATAATATTATGGTCAGGTGCTTGGTCAAATTTGCTATTAAAAACAATCATAATCTGGATAAATTCATGTCATTTAAAAAGTCTTTCACAGAGTAGTAACATTTGTCTAAAAGTAGTGCCACCTTAGTGTTTGTTACCTTAGGTTTAAAAACGTTTATTAGAACAGCCCTTAAAACCATGGGGTATTTTATTATAAATGACAGGACCCATTGTCATAATACTTTTCCTTAACAGTGCTGTTTTGTAATTACCCAAATGTAGCAAGCTCTTGTATTGGGATCTCAATTGTATGACCTACAGATACTGGTTCCGGCTCTGGCTGTTTGTGTGTGTAACTTTAAATGTTTATAAACGCAACCGCGATACAGGAGAAACTACTTGTGTGGGGCAACGTTTTTGTTTTTTTAAAGACTTTATCAGAAATAAAAAACTACCAGTTATTTTACAAAATAATCGGCCATGCACATTAACCGCAATTCCATTGACAGTGGAACACCTAACTCATAGATATTTTGAACTAGATCAGTCTACAAATGTCATCACAAAACACCCTCATCATTTAACCACCGACAAGAGACTGACAATAAAAACCTAAATCATCAAAGCTACCTAACACAAAACTACAAAAGGTCAACCCAAAAAAGCGTCCCGTAAAAGCGATAATAATCCACCGTTCGTTTCCAGTTTCACGGATTACACTGTCATTCGAGTACGAAAAAGGAAAAAAAATGAGAAAAAATCCTATTGGAAGCCGCCGCATCGCGGTAGGCGCAGTCATGCGTCATGATTCTGACAGCTTGACGTCAGTCTCCAGCTAGCTTGACAAGCCGCCTGACAGGCCACGGTGCCACGCTAACGCTCCAGCGGATTATGTAGCTTGATGGATTAATTTGAGTACAGTCTGTATTCACTTTGGTGCTCAGATCGTAATCAAAATATAATGAGGTAACCCTATAGTTTTAATGTTGAGTCGTGGGAGGTTATGTTTCTAAATGAGTGTTAAGAAGGTATAATTTCTAACTGTTCGTGTAATGTAATTGATAGGCTGTATAATATTGTTTATGTTAATACCTTTAGTTGCCAGTAAAGGCCACTTTATCACTTGTACACAGAAGGAAACATTCTGACCACCACGCTTGTACTGCTTTCAATTTCAGACAGTTTAAGATTTCCTCAAGATATTTTATTACACCTCGTCTTCGAATGAATAAAAAGATAATAATTTACTATGAATTACGTGTACTGTTTACTGTTTTTAATGAGGTTCTGTTGAATAAAATGAGGTAAATTTTATCAAAAGTAGCTGTAATTCTAGTTTAATGCACGGTAGGCGCTTCTGAAACATAGCTGCAGGAATGTGAGTGTACTATAGGTCTTATTCCTCTGGCTTGCACATCTGGCTTCGGCATCAAGTACTTACTTGGATACTTACGGCCGTAGGTGCAGTACCAAGGTCACTAGGCTGAGGGTGCTGACCAGGAATGCGCTTCTGCTGCATGCTGGTGGTCAGGAATACCCGTTTGAAGCTGGCTGACTGTATGATTCACTGCTCGAAAGCTTGAGGAAGTGATCTTGATGATGATGACGTCTTATTGCTCGAAGGCTGCACTGACGTCCATCACGTCAGGGACACCAATTTGGGGGTATGAAAGAACAAGGTGTAATGCTCTTCATCCCCTTTGGAAAAGGGAGGATCCTCCAACAAGACGGGTTTTGTGTCTGGTGGGCGACTGCCCAACAATTGTTGTCGGGTTCTTGTATATAGTCATAGTCATTCATGTATATAGTCAACTTTACTTGCGCGATGTAGGAATTTGAGGCGTTTCGCTTGTTAGTTCATCATTTAAGTCATAGATGGAGCTGTAGTACTTTTTGTAGTGCCGCTACACTATAATATATTTTACTAACTATCACTTACCCATTTCTGAAGCAGTAGTTAAGTTCCACCTACATACATAATTACTAACAGTTTATACAAACTAATTGACAAGTCGATAGCCCTTAAACCACATATTAAAGGTTCCTAACTTATTCCGGCTGCCATTACAGAATTAGCAGTATCAAACATAATTTAACATAATTATGTGCTTATAAGTAATGAACAATTTTGCCTAATATCCTCTTATAGGCCCGCGTGTTACTAAACAGACAGCGAATTCCTATCATGTTTTATGCGGCGTGTATTGAGCCATTTCCTATCATTAGCTTATCGGTATATCTATCTACATAATAAAATGGTAATGTTTTTAATAACTTCCTCATCAAAAAATCGTAATCTTACCTAGACCTTTTAGTATATATCCAGATTTGATACGAATCACAATTAGCATGGCATGCTTTATCAATTTTAACAAACACTATGTAAGCACAGAAATATCCGTGATGAAGCTGGAACAAGAACGTGGAGCTTGACAAGCAAAGAGAGGCCTGTACGCACCAGTGGGTGAAGTCGGGCTGTGGATGATGGTGATAATATGCATGTGTCTTCGAAAAGACAATATCCTGGATGAGGCTGGAACAAGAACGTGGAGCTTGACAAGCAAAGAGAGGCCTGTACGCATCAGTGGGTGAAGTCGGGCTGTGGATGATGGTGATAATATGCATGTGTCTTCGAAAAGACAATATCCTGGATGAGGCTGGAACAAGAACGTGGAGCGTGACAAGCAAAGAGAGGCCTGCACACACCAGTGGGTGAAGTCGGGCTGTGGATGATGGTGATAATATGCATGTCTTCGAAAAGACAATATCCTGGATGAGGCTGGAACAAGAACGTGGAGCTTGACAAGCAAAGAGAGGCCTGTACACACCAGTGGGTGAAGTCGGGCTGTGGATGATGGTGATAATGTGCATGTGTCTTCGCAAAGACAATATCCTGGATGAGGTTGGAACAACAACGTGGAGCTTGACAAGCAAAAAGAGGCCTGTACGCACCAGTGGGTGAAGTCGGGCTGTGAATGATGGTGATAATGTGCATGTGTCTTCGCAAAGACAGTGAAACTCTAAAGTGTTATGTTGAAGACCAATACAAGATTGAGCTGCTGATATAAGGATGCACAATAGAAGTCTTGATAGGCACTGTATCTGAAATTGTTGTCTTATGTGTTATGTTATGGATTATTAAACGTATTTTCTTTATGAAATAGATATTAGTATGTATTGTAAACAAGACAAATTCCCTCAAACGATATTGTTGAGTCTGATCCAGTACCTTGGTTGAGGAGGCCAGATAGGGAAGGTTGTTCCAAGTAAAATATTCGTATTCAGCTGCAACAAGTTACACGTTTTAGTTATGTAGATAATAATGATGAACTGGAACTGACGTATCACAAACTAAAACAAAGGATTAACAATGACTTCCTAAATCTTATTCCATCAAAAATGACAACACTTATCTCTCTATCAGTGCTATTAACCCATCAGAGTAATCAACTTCAATTACTGCACTATCCGATCAGTTCTACGGCACTAACATAAATACTCGCAAGTGTCGTAACTGATTAATTTAGAGTCGACGGCTTATGAAATTCGCCAATTAATGCTCAAAGCGTTCGCATTAACAGCCAGCTTGATTACCCCTGATTTATGGCTACGTTACAACACTATTATAATGACTGCGAAAGAAATTACAACCAATTAATTATAGAATTGTAATTATTTTTTATCGTGTAATTAGAGGTATTGATCGGTTAATTATTTTTTGTGTTTGAATGTAGGTTGCAGTTACGGAAATGGTAGATTGAATGGCAGATTTAGATTGTGTTGGCATAGTAGGATAAATTAAAATATCATTTTTAGAGTTCCGTACCCGAAGGGTAATCAACGGGACCTTACTAAGCCTTCGCTGTCCGTATCTTATGACCCGTTATAGGTAGACAGTTGAAATCACATAATGCGTATTTCTGTTGCCGCTATAACAATTATCATAAATTAAAAATTAAAGGGGGCTCCCCTACTACGATGGTACGGAACCCTTCATGCGCAAGTCCGACTCGCGGCTCCGACTTGACCGGTTTTTTGGTTGGCTATTAAGAGGTTTGCTTATACGAGTATAAGGATTGTACAAAAGCATTGCTATGTAATTTCGCGTGCTATTAAGACTATCTGGAGCAGACATTAATATACAGAAGCAAATAATTACCATCGTTAAAAAAACATCTATTCTCATTTACTAAGAATAAAAGACAAACAAAACATGTCCCACATTTCAGACACAGACATTAGTCTAAAAATTAGCTTCTATTTGTATTCATTATTACATGTCATTAGCATACAAAATTGCTATTGCCATTAACAATCCACAAAACACACTGTAACGGTCCTTTTGCCCACGCAAAACATCACAATAATTCATGTCTAACAAAATGTTCAGTTACCCGCCACAATAAACCTTTTGTGCCTACAATGAGCTACAAAAGTTTCCAATTTCGCATCAAGCGTTTAATTTTTAAACTCCAATTTTATGCTTGTCTGTTCATAATGATGGAGACTGATTGTTATAACTTGTCTGGCATGAATGCACACGTAATAAAGCAGGTAATGGTTTAATTTATCAAATGTTTCAAGATTTAAATTATTTTTATTTATTTATTTATTTATTAAGACTTAATGCCTTGGGCATTTTCTACCAGTCTACCTTAGGGTGATGCAGAGATAATACACAGTACGTGCAATAACAGAAAAAAAAGAATAGAAAATATTTATACATTTATAACTAAAACATTTAAGAATAAATACATAAATACATACAAAATCTCTTATTTTTCATTTATTTTTTTGCGTGAAATATGAGTTCATTAAAACGTGAATAAAGGGATACTACCTTTTCAGCGGTTATGATGATTAAACAAGTCATTAATTCATTATGTTTTCGATTGTCAGTCTGTCAATGATATCCGTCACACCTTTGGATGAGTTACAAGATTTTCTTTTGATCTCAGTCGTTACTTCAATTCACGGTTATGTTTTGCAAGCGACGCGACGTTGAGATGTTAACTACCTATATGCTTGAGTAAACAGGATAAGACATCATGGACGATTTCGTTGTACGAATCCCACTTATTGAATTTCTGCAAAATGTGTTTACGCTTCTACCGACTACTGGATCTGTTTGTCAACCTTAGATGTTTCCAAGTATGTCTCCTGTTTTGACGTAACTCTTGATTTTTTTTTTATTTTTTTATTTTAGCGGTAGTAAACTGGCGGCCTTACGTTCTTAGGGTCCCAGGTTCGAATCCCGGTTGGAGCAAATGTTAGTGTGATGAGCATGGACATTTGTTTCCGAGTCATGGATGTTTATATGTATAAAAAGTATGTATTTACAAACAAAAAGTATCTATGTAGTATATCAACTATCTGGTGTCCACAACACAAGCCTCGTTGCTTAGTGTGGCACTAGATGGCGCTGTGTTAATGTCCAACGATTTTTTTTTTTTTTTCTTTCTTAACAAAAACTACAATCTCATCGTCTGCCTAGCTTTTTCCCAACTACGTTGAGGTCGGCTTCCAGTCTAACCGGATGCAGCTGAATACCAGCCTATCTGACCTCCACAACCCAGTTAGTAATGGGTAATACGATACCTTGGTAAGACTGGTTGTCAGACATTTTGGGCCATTGACTACCTGTAACTGTAACGACTGTCAAAGATCTTCAAATGACATCCGGTACCGGGACCAACAGCTTAACGTGCTTTCCGAGGCACGTAGGAAACTCGGTATATAAGGGTGGTCACCCATCCAAAGACCAACCTAGGCAAGACGGCTTATCCTAAAGATCGACCCGAGCGGCTGTTCTTTAAAAACTACCATCTTTTCAATTAAAATGTTTTAATTTTTTGTTTTATTCTGTTCCCTCTTTGTTTACAATAAAAAAAATTACTTCAAAGAAACATTCACATCGGCCACTCAACTACCGATATTCTGAATCGATTGTTACCGTGACTATCGCAACAAATTGGTTGACACTCCGAGACGTGCGGCGGTGCCTTTATCGATAGCTAACTAGTGTAAATCGATTCTGATGCATCGATACCGAGACGAATCGAATACATCGCACTGTTGCCGTGCTGTGATATTGAGACTTTTTTATTTCCTTTTAGGCATTATGTTTTCCGTTATGTTGACTGTTATTGATCATACTGTTGAAGTTGAACCAATCTATAATTTACAGCCTTGTGGATTAAGAGGTCACGCGATCGATTCACAGCTGTGGCAAAGTATAGTATTATAGAGGTTTTCTTTTAAAGATTTCGCAGTAGCATCCCGAAGTCTATATTTTGTGACCGATTGATAGCAATAGACTGGTTCAAACTCAAACCGATCACACGAAATGTGAATGTTCACCTCTGTCTTCAGTGAACACAGGCTTGAATTTAAGTCTATATAAATTACTTTCTTGATTTTTTCATAAATAATCTGATCCACTATGGCTGCATGACTCGACCTCACAAGCTGTAGCACTCTAAACGCATTTCAATAAAACTTTGTTTGTTGTAATTCCATACGAAGTAAATGGGCAAAAAATATTATTCACATACCCGGTAGCTTTCAAAATATCAAACTATATCCTAAAATAATAAATATTGTAGACTAACCAACGTAAACATTCGTTTTTGGCACTATCCTATATAAACATTTGAGGAACACGAAAGTCGAAACCTTAAAACATTTAATTATATGAAGGATTGTGTTAAAAGAAAATAGTTTAAACAAATAAATAGGCATTAACAATATGCTTTACGAGTATTTAAATAAATTGAAACCTAGACAATGGGTCAGGTCTCACAACCAAAGACTCATAAACAAAAATTGATCAAATCATAGAAAACCTAAATAAACGGGACAGTTTATTTAGTTCATATTCAATCTCATATAAAAATCTAACTATCATGCGGCCTAGAATCTAAACTTCTTGCTGCTACTAAGAAGTGCCTGATTGAGAACCTCCTGCACTTATCACCTGTGAATGAGCCTGCGAATTTAACCCAGAACTTCATCAGCTGTGCTTACGACCACAAGAATAACAAGGCAACCGAGTTAGTAATGAGGTGTAAAGTATCTACGCACAGGTGTAAGCAACTCATGTACCACTAATGTATAAGAAAGTGGTATCAATGAATAATGGATGCAGCCAGACTGCACTGGAATCCAGCCTGGTTTTTAGATGAATCTATTTTTTGATCCAACTGGTGGTTACTATACGCCACGCCAGTTGGATCACAAAATAGATTTATCTGGCGTTTCGACGAGTGAACACGCAAAATATTGAATATTCTAGTGTTATTTGAAAGATGACTTAACGCAAAAATAATCGTTAATAAAAAAATATTATTAATACCTACCAACTCTTTAAAATGGTAATGAAAAATGCTGTATATCAAACAAGATCTAATTTTATCTACTCAACAACGCTTTCCATACAATTATGTTAGTAATTTACTACTAGTCTACACTACAGACAGTTTTATATGACCGCTCACACTTTATTACACTATGGAGCTTAATATTCCGCCATAATTTTACCTTAGTACACCTATTATCATACCATCTGAATAATTGAATTAATTTCGATAAAACGTTTCATACATTGTAATAATTGCCCTTCAGACTGTCTCGATACCCGTCCACCTTTACAAGTCTACTTTATATCTCTCTATACTCAAACATTCTCCGCAAACTATCAATTTACAATATTTTCGTATGCATACATACGAGCATATAAAATTTTACGACACCGTTTTGAAAGTACAATCTAGGCGTTGAAGTTTAAAAATTCATAAGCGTGGGCACTGAAAGGATCTAAATTGTCTTATTTACATTTTAATACGCGCTAAAATAGCGTTCGTTGAGTAGTTAATATATTCAAGTCATTAATTCTAATGAGATAATCAGTAGTCTTGTCGACTGGATGGCCAACTGACCCCTGTTTGTAACGAGATGAGCATCTACGCGTAGGTGTCGACAGGGTGTAGTAAAAAGGTGGTTTGGGCTGCTGAGCGTAACGAGTTTTTAGTTATGCTTATGAGAACCGGTAGCTCTAAGTCTAATTGTTTACTTTGGTTCTTCTACTGAATGTAAAACGTCATCCGGAGTTGAATGTGGTGATTTGTTTACAAAAGGCCTCATAAGTTAAGCTAACAAAGTAGTAGTATCTGACAGACCACCCGCTGATTTACTGACCGAATTTCTGAAGCGGAGGTAAGAAAACATTAATAATAAGACCAAATCATAACATAACACACAAAAGAGAAATAACACCAAATGATAAAAGATGATACAGCTGAAAAGAAAATAAAGAAATTGGAACACATGTTTCCAAATAATGATTGATTCCAAATAATAATGATAGTTGATTCTGCAACATCCATAATCCCCAACAGACTTACAAGAATTCAATGAAACTGGCTTGAAATATATCTATCTATACATAGTTATTTAAACACAGCTACCGTCTGTCTTTGTGTACAGAAGCCAAGAGCGGCTCCCTGGCAATTATGGATGAAAGCAAAATATAAAGAGTCAATACTTGCTTGTCATCCGACACTGGGATTCTAAAAGCAAATAAAGGTATTTTTTTTCTGGAGATCCTTGCAAGAAGAGAGATGATTTTACAAATTAATGCCTTACCTTTAGTTTGGCAAATATTTCAAACAGAAGCGAAGATTCTGAAAACAGTGCTCAGAATTTGAAAGAACTGCTGTTTTAATTTCTGAGATTGAGGATATGACTGTTTGATGTAATACTAAGTACATTAATTGTCTTTTTAATCTTCTTGCAAGCTTTAATCTCAAATCTCTCATGTTTCCGGAATGTAAAGGAGTTTGGACGTTAATATATGGGTCGTATCGATCATCCCGTTTCCTCCAGTTTTAATTTTTACAAGATCATTCGTTGCGGTTAGCTATCAAGATTTATTATTTTTTATACTATACCAAATGAATCGCCACATAAATCTCAACATCATAAACGTTCAGTAAAATATATTGCGCTATTTTGAATGTGAAAACAGTTTTATTTCTCAATTCCGTCTTTTCATTCCTTTCTGTTTCTTCGTCGTAAATTTTACGGCCGACACTGTACATGCGTTCACATAAATTCGCGGCTGATTTCCGATCGAGAAAATTAAAACGCATTCAGCCAAAGACAAGAAATATGCGAATTAACATTAAATGCGCGTGAAATGACAGGCGAAACATAAAATTTTCTCCTTTTAAAATGCGGCTTTAGAGACCGTTCTCACCTTGAGCAAGTTCACTTTATTGAGCGACTCGATTAAAGTGTGGCGAATCGGGCTGTTAAACTACTGACGTGATTGACGATAGCAATGACTTATGGAATATTTTCTATCCTTTCAACAATGAACTTTAAGGTTAAAAAATAGAATTCAAATTACTGAAGTACACCAAGCTGTGTAAGGTCTTTTCAAATTTGTGGCTGTCGTGCCGCTTGGGTGAGCATTTTGTACGTTGATTGGCATTTTGCCGCGCGAAAAGCAACACCTTTGCGGCCATGACATGTCGTCTGATTGATTGTATAATTAATTTTGTTTTAAATTCAAAACGCCAAGAGATACGTGTCAGCTGTATGAGCTGTCAATTAATTTGACAGTTCTTGATGAAGGTAACCCATAACGAGGTGTTTTGTAAGCTCCGCTTTTTTGTGGTTAGTCATTAAAACTAGTTGTCTTGCTTTTAAAGGATAATAAGTTGACAGGTATAAAGTGCAAATTATTATTTTAGTATTTTTTGTTTGTGCCTAATTTGTTATGTAACGAAATAATAAAAATGTTCGAAGATTTGTGTGCCCCTAATAAATCGTTTGATAAAATTGTTTTCCGTTAGTCGAATGACGCAACGATATTCGGTATAATATTTTTAGCTACGATATTTTATTCGGAAACTAGTTTTTTGGGTTCCTTATTCACAAGTCAACATTCTGAACAAAGTAGAATCAACTTTGCGAAAATACTTTTTGCGCTTTTCTTTACGATTCGCTACAAAAAAACCATCATGTCACGTAATACAGACAGATTAAGTTTCAAGCCTTTTTTACCAGCTTTAAAAACGACCTTAAAAACAGCAATATCCACATCCAAACAGCGTCTCACTTCCACAAATATTCCTTGGCTAAAGAAACAAAGGCTGCATGACGAATGGTTCTTGCCCGCCATACATCATCCCGGCCGCGATTGCCACTAATGATGAATAATTAGCACCGTTTGTCTCACCACACTCCCTTTGTGTAGCCACAATGGTTCCTCTGACGTCTACCAGTTATTGTGAAACGGTGACATAAATATCTTATCTCTGTTGCACTGGTTTTGGAGGAATTTCATCTAGTGCGTTAAATATGTCACTAATCATATCATTATTATCCTCTTTTTCTATAGAACGACCGATTTCACAATCAAAACTGAACAGTCAACATCTATCAGCGTCATCATTGTTACGGAATCTTGACATTGACAGTTCTTAAACGCGGTTTAGATAGTTATGCTGATCACGTTCAGTTTCATCAGTGGAATTCACCCTCAGTCCTTCATTATCATCATCTCCTTCTGAAAGTGTCTCGAGAGATGGTTAAGGTGTTAAATCAGGTGGATTAACAACATCAACAAGACCACGGATAACGTCACTCAGTGAAATCTGGTTTCGCTCTCGTAGGCTATCGCTTAGCAAGTTGTCGCTACTTAGCCTTAAGTTCAGCGGTAATTTATTGCTTGCGGTTTCAAGACAAGTACATAAATCTTTCGAGTTCGACTTTACTGCGAAAAGAAATAGAGTGGTTACATAGTCGGTTTTAAAATAATTTCTGTGGATTTAGTTGGTGTTATTGGATCATGAATAATTATAGTTTTACTTTTTTCTCTTTATGGGTCTGCCTAAGTTACATAACATAGGGTTATTATGCTGCGCTCTATTGCATTTAACTTATTCAATCCATAAATGCCATGACTCGTATACGTATATCTCTATCTCTAAACCCACAAACGCAATCCCAACATTTCATTTCCCTTCAAATCGGCAACAATATCCATCCATCTCTGGTTACATTTCAAACGAATCGTAAATATACTTTATAATCCATTCAAAGCCAATGGAGTCGAAACGTCGGCAACAAACACGAAGCGGTTTCACAATCAATCGTCGACAATAAACGCTGTTCACCTCAGCAGCGCATAAAAGTGCTATTCATTACCATCCATCAACTATGACGAACGGCCACTGAATGCCTTGTGGACTTTTGGTGTAAGTTATGAGACTTATGAGCAATTCACTCAGCTGTGAGCAATTAATGCTCTGAGAGGAATATTTTATAAGTGGTCCACATTTCTGACAGTCTTCACATCTTTTAGCTTGTTTTAAAAAACTTGAAGCTGTGTTATGGTTTTGAAATGCCGGTGAACTGGGGCTTTTATGTCTCAAAAAACGGCAACGCAACAGAAATTTGCCACTTCCTACCAGATCAGCGAGGACAAACTGCTTGCCTATCTGAAACAAAAAAAAACATATATGAATCAATTCACAATGTGATTCTTGTTATTATATCTTGTCCACGACGAAGCTATTTATGTCTATGGCGACGTTAATTGATAAATAGATAACGTGTCTGTCAAAACATAATTAATGATAAAGATTAAGGAGTATTTTCTAGATATATTATTATAATCTGTTTACACATTATGGTTGGGAATACCGAGATTAATTTTAACATTATCACGTAGATCTTTGTCATTAATTAGTGATGTTTTATATCGTAATCTCTATCAGAATGATTATCCTTGGAGTTATTTTGATTAATGTAACGGATAGATCTCTTGTCGTAAGTTTGAAATAGCTAATTCACCTTGATCAAGTGTCAATGCTCATGTCTTCTCTGTATCAGTAGAACCCTTTTTTCTGGAGTGAGACAGTCATCTTCTTCGTCGTATCCAGGTTTCCTCTAGATTAGCTTTCATCAGATTTCTACCACTTCAACGGCGTTATCAGTGGCTCCAGGTCCCGTGGTGCCGGATTACACTTGGAGTTGCTCGAATATCAAGACAGTACATGGGACAGTGTTTGTAAGAATCTGTAGTCACACTCTGCTTACTCTGAATTCTCTATCGGACGAAGTGGGCTGTTAAGGCATTATACTCATATTTCACGCCACCCGCTACAACTCGTCGCGTGCACCTGTTCGCCTCTCATTTTTCCACTCCCTTCAGATCTAGCCTCAGATTGTTTATCTACACAATACCTCCGACAATTTGTCTTCGCCATTTCTAAATATGCCTCATTGTCTTTGAGTAATTTTGTTAATAAATTCTACCAGTCAAAACCCTCAAGCGTTTCTTGAGCAATTTTCTTTTGTTTATCGAATACTCTGAGACGGAATGATTTATGTGCGCCTGTTCTTTTTATATCAACATCTAGACTTTGACGTGTATTAATTAATAAATCTCTTTAAATTATTGCGCTGTTTTAATGCAAATAAATATTATGCGTGTATAAAGAATTGATGATTTATTACGTTTTATATCTGGATGTTTTTGCTGTGTTAAAAATCATTCCTTTTATTTTATGTAGATTTTAATCTGACAGATGATTGGATCGATCACGCTTTCGGATCCTTTTAGTTCTTTTTTATTATTTCGGTGATTAAGACTTAGAGCAGTACTTTTTTCATTATGTTTTTTATTATTATCGTCAGGATAATAAATTAATTTTGCACGTGTCTTTAACATTGAATTACCTACTATGCTATACATGATTTAATTAGTTAAGGAGATTTATGTGTGTGTGTGATTATTGTAATTGCTCATTTATTAATCAATACCAAAAATGAAATGCTACTTTAACCGCAAGAATGTCAACCAATATTCTGTTATTAAACATTTATTGTCATTTAGTGTCTCTCTAATTTATGTAAAAATCATATTTAAGAAACTCAACTCTTTATCATTAGTTATACAATACAAAACAAAATTAGTATACTACAGCTTCTAAATTATACATTTATCATATTTTTAATATTCTATCGACGTAATCCCAGGGATTCTTGACATGGTCAAAGATTAAGACGAGCTTTAAAAGTCATATCATATAAAATTATCATATAAAATTTATTAATTTATAATATGAGAACGGTCACGCTAAGTAGGAACTAATAAACTTAGCATAAATTATGTAAACTAATATTACTAACAATAAAATCTACACATATTTGGAAATGTTTATTGATATGTGGAAACTATTCTGTGATGTTTATCTGTTTGGGACATATGCTTTGGAAATCAGATGTTAATCTACTTCAGTCATGTGATGTTGAGGTTTAAATTAAAATTATATAAGTTCTTAATTTTGTAAAAGTTAAAGAGTCAGTTTCGTTAGGAAAAATGTAACGTTTGAATAACGTGTTTAGATTCTTAGATTGATCATTTCATGGACATGAATAGTTTGATGGAAATCGATACAAAATCATCTCGTCTTCTCGTCATGTCGTCTCGTCTTTGATTGTTCTTCAGACATTATTATAAGCATAAAATTGTAATTTTTGTAATGTTGTTGTGTTGAACATAAACTCGATAAAGTTAAAGTAATGAATGTACAAGCTACAATACCTAATAAAGCTTGCAATATAAAACCACTCAAAGACCCTGCCGGATTCATAACAGCAAGATAATTTATTACAAGCCAAATTCTCAACCATTATAAGAACGTCCGAAATTAATTTCATGGAAAGACGCCCATCTCTTTCATTACAGATAACTAAAAAACTGACCATAAAATATTATAAGTGATTGCCACCACTCAATGACACAGCATACTCACAAACAACTTATAATCAACACGATGACTATAGAAATCTTCTTACACGAAAGTAATGAGACTACCGATTATGATTAACACCGAATAGGGGCCCATAATGAATAAGTAGATGATATTCAAGATCTGGCCCAAGACCGGCGCCGCAGTAAATGTTGATGGACAAAATTAATTTATAGATCGGAGCAAGCAAAAATATACTGTAGCTCAAGGTAATAAAGATTTTGAAGAAGGTATCGATAAGTTTGTTGGTGTGTAAGCGAAGCCGACAGCCGTCAATCAGACGGTAAAAACCGGTAGCCGTCGAGTCAGACATTACGGGCTAGCAAATGGCGTGGAGTGGTTATTACGTCGGTATATTATTTCCGTAATGCGACGTGATTTAGAGATAGTGATTGATTCTGTACGGCTCGCATTTGATTGCTTCCGTTGTCAGTGACAGTTATTCAAGAATTAGATTTGTATGACAGATTTAGTAAGGTCAAGATATGAATATTTAATCGAGTATAATATTCGCATAACACGACATGAGAACGTAATAGAAACACGAGAGCTATAAAACAATCTTAATGTTATTATTATTATGACACGCAATTATAAGCTTGCAAAATCCAAGATCAACTACGTCGATGATATTAAGCCAAATAAAAATAAAGAAAAAGATGAAGACAGGGTTAAAAATGATGATACAACAGAAACAGTAGCTGACACCACTCTCTACACGGCGGTAGGCGAACATTTTTATCCCGACGCAACCAGCGACTTGACAGCACGAGGATTATACAACGCACCGCAAGAACAAAAAGTTCCCAAATAAATTACTGTAGAGGGCAAACAAAAAACATCTTGAAGATAGAATAATAATAACATAGATAGGCTTTGATATTATGAAAATAATACAAAAGGATCAAGATCAAATTTGAGCGGTGTAAGCATTGGATACGGGGCTTATACTTAGCTCCTTGTTAGACAGTAATGGACGAAGATTATTATCTTCTAGCTTTATATCTTTACAAGTAAAAATAATATACGGATAATCAACAAAGATATCAAACGAATAACGTACAGATAAAATTAGTTAACAATCTGTACTTAATATAGTTTACTAGCCTTGCCAACGGCGTCAGGCGGCACAGTTGAACTTTGATTGTAATCGGAGACTCAATTGAAAAGATTCCAATTGACATTTACTGATAGAGAAGCCATCAATTAGAACTGATTCTGATTACAATCGACATCTGATGGTTGGGTTGTAACATGTGAGTCGGCTCCAAAACATTTAATATCCTCATTGGGATCAAAAACCCATTTTTTCCCTGAGAACCTAAATCATCAAAACATATTTCATCACAAATCAATTAGTTTCAATAAAGTGTTGGCTGCACAATAAGTGATTAATGCACACTGACATGGAAGGTCGGAACTTAGCCGCCTCGTGATTTATAACAATTTGTTTTTATTTAATAATGCTCGTTGGTTCAATGTCGAAATTTACATTTTTATTATTGATTGCGATGTTTATTTATGTGCCATATAAGAATGGCGCAAAAAATCTGACAGGAGTGTTTGTCTCATAAGTATTGTTGTTAAATCTTATGTAAATATGATTTTGGTCTGAAGGATACTCGGATTGCAGTGTCTGCCATACTTGTCGGTTAGAAAAATGATTAAGACTGATAGCTTTATTTTGATTCTTTTCGTTGTTTTAACTACGACTGATGAAATATTATTCTGACAGGAAATGCTAAGAACAACAATAACATCAATATTTTCTTACTTCGTATTGATCTCATCTCCCCTTCTTTGGGTTGTCGATTCACCAAGATGGAGAAGCGCGATCCACACCTCACTTGCCGATCTCACTTCTATCGCATTATAATATTATTACAAAGTTTCTTATACGACCTAATAGCCTTGAACAAGAAATGAAAAGGGCCAGACATAGTGAAATAATGGATAAACCCTGAATAGAGCTTATAAATCTACGTCCATATTTGACGTATCACGTCTTATAGATCAAACATGAATGAATTACTATTACTAGGGTTCCGATCGCATCCTTGGAATACAATAAGCTGTCAATATCTTAATTTTGGCTATGTAGATTTTAGAGAGTTTTTGACAGTGTTGTTTTTCATTGCAATTTTCATTTGAGCTTAGATAATGATGCGTTTACTATAAACACAAGATTTTCTGTCACGATATTTTTATATCACTATCGTATGCTTATCTCTCCTAATTATTTCTCCATGTGCTGTCAAATCATAGTCTTATAAGTTTTGTTTGATTGAGTCTTTGTTAGTTTTACAGTCCATATTTACTTTTATCGTTGTAGAGCCCCAATACCTTCAATAAAGCACCAGTAATTCAGCAGCCATCAACATCCTCTGGAACCTAAATCTTTTTACCGAATGGAACAAACCATAAAACATTTTAAATCAAAAGAAATCCCAAGAACAAAGTACTAGAGTCTAGAATCCATTGTTGTGCAGATCTCGTGTCTCAAGCATATCAAGTATCATTTGAATTCTGGTCTGAATCTGTTCAGATAGTCAATTGATATCTGACAAACGTCCATGCAAAAGGGAAAAAGAAACCTTAAAGCTCTAGTTAAAAGTTTAGATTTATTTAATAGACTTTTCGTTCAAACTTGGTACGGAGACTTACAGATTTAAAAAAATGGTATAATTGTCTGTTTGTTTGAAATACTGCTTTGTTGATGAGGTTAGATTATTCAAGATGAATTGATTGGCTTAGGGGATATTTATGTTCAAATCTTTTTTCATGAAAAAAACCTGAAGGCTTATTTTTATCAAAAGCTTTGCATACGTTTTAGTGAAAGACGTTTTTTTACAGAAACTATGTAAATTAAGTTTTGCAGATATTAAATAAAAAATAATAATTAAAAATCTTTATAATGGTTGCATTATGGTGTGAGAATTTATTAAAAAAACTACAATAAATAAACAATTAAATAATATTTTTTTTCAGCGTTGTCCTCGTTTTTTAAATTTAGATGTAGTTATTTATGTAAATAAATTAAATTTTTAACATAAATAACGTATTTTTCATTACTTTAGTTTTAATTATTATAATAATGTTAATTATATTCATAAATTAACATTTTAATTGCATCCATTAGTGAATTTATTTTAATATGGTTTTGCAACAAACGTTCTTAAATTATTATTGCTTCCTTTTTACGATGTTACTTAAAAACTGTTAATTTAATGTTTTAATTCTTATTTCTTACTAACGAAAAACCAAAAAAATAACAATTCCGATACCGGGAATCGAACCCGAGCCTCCTGGGTGAGAGCCAGGTATCCTAGCCACTAGACCATATCGGATGATGAAAGAAACGTTGAAAATACTACTCTGAATCTTCAGCACGGGATATTTTTAGGTACTGTCTGCAGCTTATTATAAAACGGAAACATCTTTCACCAGTCTTTTAGGTTGCTACGTTGCACCGTGGGCAAATACTTGAGAAAAATAAATAAATACGCGTCAACTTATATTAAACCTTCTGTTTTTTCGGCGTTAGTTATTGAAACAGTTGCTTTTTATACAGTTTCAGTGCTTAATAATTTTTCATTTTCATTCTTCTCATTTGAGAAAATATGTCTATGTCAAACACTATAATGAGCCGACAAATCAGAATTTCAAAAATCACAGTCCAACAAAAACCGAAATAGAATTTATTTGAATAAAATCGATGTTCCGAATTCAAACCCGAACTGCCATTCCACTTTGTTAATACGCGACTTATTATATGGTAAACAGTGCCATTAGCATGTCTCGCTGCACTGCATACCTGTCGCCGACGGCTGTCGATCAACGTCACTCAATCGCGTCGCTGCCGACTTCAGCCGACGACGCCCGACATTTGCCGACATCCCACGATCTACTATCCCGATGTTATCCCTTCGGAGCTTTGTCTGTCCTTAAACGGCAGCTGCATTCAATAGCTTTTGTTGATGAGAGACAATAACTTCGTTTTTTCTCAAAGAAACCCGATGTAAAAGGTATTAATTATCATAAATGTAAGGGTTTGTGATGTAAATAGTTTCAAAGGTAATATTAGATGCGGACGTGCATTGGTCAAATAATGAAACTTGTTTTTAATAATAGACGTTTATATTTTTTCCAGGGGTGGAATAATTTGAGCCACTGTGTTGCGGTGTACAATTTTCTTGTACAAATAGTGGTTATATTATTTAAAGTTACAAAGAAAACAGTAGCCAAGTTTTTATAGGTTATAAGTAATTACGTCTGTAACTTATAATTAAGGGCATAATATGTACGTAATTTACTTAATCAAAGTGGATACATTGTTTCAGCGCTGTCATAATTATCATTAATTATAATACGAATACATGTTTATGTATTTGTAGTTATTATAGGCAATTATTACAAAAAACAAAACAGTGGATTCGCACGAAAACACCACATCGTGCTGAATTTATTATTATAAACCGTTACATTAATCTTTGTTAAACATAATCCTGCAGTCGGGAAAAAAAACATAAATCAAGTGTGCAATCAAATCTAATTAATATTTACAGTATTTAATGAATTAATTTTAGGATATGAATCTTTTACACAATGTCAAGGTTTAAAATAAGTGGCAGTCTTTCTTCGTAATTTTCATTCTGGCAAGATTTTATGATTACTCAAAAATTAAGTACCTACTTCATACTTATCATGTATAACGTTTGAGTCCAATCAAATATTTGTGTACAAATATAATAGGCTTTTGTCCTAAAAAATCTAATTAGTCCGTCAGTTAGATTTTCATAAAATATTTGACACGTATTTTTTCTTTTGTTACGTAGACCAAAATTGACGAAGATACGACGCTTTTAAAATTCTCAATATGTCACGCCGTGGTATAATTTTTAGTGCGTTGTGACGTCACGAGCCCGAACTCTCAAATTTTGATGCGTTTTATCTTTGTCAATATTCATTGATTTACAAAAACAAAAAATACGTGTCCATTATTTTCCAATACTCTAACTGACGGACTAAATAGATTTGCAATTTATTGATGGTGGAAACTAGCCTATTATGCATTGCACACTACTCACTCAACCTGTAATTCACATAACATAACATCACGGCTGTAATTCCCGAAGGGTTAGGCAGATGAGTACCTAATATTACACAAACATTTCGCCAGTTATGTTGAAGTCCCATGTAATAGGGGCGAGCCTATTGCCATTAACCGGACTCAAGCCAGTTTCCGTGGCTGTTAGTGAGAAATTCCTGATAGAATAATCGAATAACACTTTGCCCGACAGCGAAATCGAATCCAGGACCACATGCCCAGCTACAATCGCACTTGCAACCACTAGACCACTAGATCATTCATTTAATTAATAACCATAAATCTATCATCATTATCTAATCTTAGCCATGTGAATTAGCAAGTTAAACGGTACTTTGATTAAAAAACCGTGTATACATCAACTGCCTATGCAAACCAGGTCTAAAATAAATTAATCACGAACAACTCATTAATAAATCAACTGTCAATTAATTCACCAATTTAACATAAAAAAGCTTCTAAATGATTACATTATTGTCACGAAAACATGTGGGTAGTATGAGAGGCCTTGTCATGAAGCTGTTCACGATTTGTCATGTTTGAAGGCATTGTCACGCCTCTGCCCTTTGTGTGACGTGACATTTGACAATGTGATTGACACGCTATTAAATAGCGCCGTGGAGTGGGTAAATATGGAACTGCGTAGTTTGACAGCTGATGCTATGGTATTTAAAGTTATTTTCTTTCAGATCTGTAATTGGATATTTAGGATATCATGTTACCCAATAACTGAGCTGTGGAAATGTGTAGATCAGGGGCCTAAACTTGCCGCTACATCAGAATCATAATACGAATTAAAGTACAATACGTAAAATGATCACAAAGTGACAATTCATAATATTTTTTGCGTCTGTGACCATTTTCAGAATTTTCTAATCATGATTCTGTATAAAGCAGCCATTTTAGGCCCTCAAATAGACAAATAGCTCATTGTAGGTAAATATTTGTATTCAGATGGAAAAGCTAGACGGATAGGTTAATAGATCTGTGTGTGGACGGACAATCAAATTTGGTTTGGTTTGTTCGACATTGGTTTCGAATCTGTTGTGCACGAACTAAACTTAATTTAGGCTATTGCTATCATTTACTAAAAGGCAGTGCGAAAAAAGGACGGCTATAGCTATGAACTAAGTTAGAGATGTCAAACTAGTCACTCTTCTCTTAGGTTTTAGCAATTCATTTACAGGGAATTTCACTATTGCTAGCTTAAGTAAAGGTGATTTTTTGGCAATAGCTAATAATCCATTCGAATAAGAGAGCTTTATAGTGAACAGTGGATTTTTTTAAAGTCAAAACACAATGCAGTGGATAAGTAACTAAGACGAAAAAAATGGAAACAATAAAGAGAAAACATTGAAAACTTATTATGAAAGATTAACTAACGTTCAGGACTGTTTTTAAACCACTGTAACGTCAGAAAAAAAACGCATAGAATAATAAACAACGCAACACTATTCATTTTTCAACACAACATCAAAATATGCATTGTAAAAACTGGTACAGGCACCAACAAAATCGTTTAGCAATTCACACGTGCACACTGTGCCACAAGCTAAAAAAACTTGGCCAAAAAAATATTAAATTTATTCTGTTGCCGTGTGCGATCGCGTATATCAAGTGTTTGAGTCGCACAGTACGGCAACATAGGGTTGTGTTGCCAGAATTCTGTTTGACATTTGACGGCTGTCATAACACTGTCACACACACGTCGGATTTCGATTTTATCGAGTATTATAGAGCATTGAATGTTATTCTATGATTACCATTAAGTACACAGTTTATTGTATTGCCTTTTTTGTGTAGGGTGAGTAAATTAGGTTGCTGTTCCAGTTTTGGGTTTTTTTTTTCTATTATTGTGTTAGAAGTAATCTCCGATCAGGATCTCTTTTTAAAATTGTAGACATTATTTTTTTAACACGAAAAAAATTATTCGTTCAATTTAAAAATAAACAAATAAACTGAATTAGGTTTTCTCCAAACTTTAGGGAAATAAGAAATCTAACGTGAAGCAAGTATATGATGTATTTAAATTTTACACTTTTAGGACTTATTAAAATACTATAATACTAAGTACTACAAACATTGTATTCTTTGTTGATTATCACACTACACCTTAATGTAGTGCTATTTAGTTTATCTATAATTTTATCTTTGAATTCTTCCACCTTCCTTCTCAAAAAACATAATCACAACAAAAACGTATCATAATAATCACGACCATTAATCATTCAGCATGGTTAAAAAACAGTCAGATGTTATCAAAATAAATCTTTTCGCGGTACAAACCGCATCTAATTCGGTAACCCTGTCGCCTGTGACATATTTGTATGCAACACATATCGTTGCAGCGTACGCGAATTTATGTTCTATGCTTTTGTTTCTACGAAGCACTGTGTTGGTCGCAGTGGGTGGCCTATTGTCAGGTGTTGGCTTTATGTCGCGGTGTATGACAGACAATTGATTTCTGTTATTAGTTATGGGATATTTATGTGAGTCGGGAGTCATTTTATTGGTTTTACGAAGTTGGACAATTTTATCAAAATTAATGTGGAAATCTCTTCCCTCCCTATTCTCTTCGATTTACTTTTTTAACCTCAAGGTTGGTATTAAGGAAAGTAAAATTACTACGCTTAGAGGCTTCAGTGATAAAATAGACTTAAATAGTTTCTAAAGCAAACAGGATGTATTTACTTAACGTGAAGTAAATTAATTCGTAGGAAGTCAAGATGAATATCTTTGTACCTGTGATATTATCAACGAAATGAATAGCTACTTAACATATTAACGAAGTCCTACAGTAACTCTATCAAAGAATATTCCGAGAACATTCACAATATACGCACAGACGGTGAAGGAACTAGTTAAACTGCATTATACACGTAATCTGGCACGTCAAAGGGACATTCAGGAATTAAGTTTAGCGAGAACCGCACATTGTGTTGTCGAATAGACTCTGTATTCAATTACGACGTGAATTAAACCCACGGCGTCGGGGCGCACTCCAGCTAATCTCCCAACCAACAATAGCCCGATTTATACTAAACCCCATTGTCACCGCAAACAAAGATCTTGTCAATTATAATCTCCACGAAATCTTTCATCGCCGAGCCGTCAAACGGTAGCGCACGGTGAGCCAACTGCCATGGAACGCTGGCCAAAAAAACTTTTTAATAAATTATTTGCAAAACTTGTTTGGAACCCTTCTCAAAGGGCGGTGAGGAAGCGAAACCGATTGCTCGTGACGTGACGGCCTTTGTGACCGTCGAGTATTATGTTGTCAAAATACACGGGGATTTTGTTATTATTTTTGTGTTTGCGAGCACACTTAGCACCCTTTTGTGTTGCGCAGACCTTCTGAGAAGAGGGGATGTGTGAGCTATAAACCGCGCGTCGCGTCGTAACTCCAATCTTTCCATGAAAGAGGTCCATGTGAATGGAATAGTAATAACACATCGGTTAAGCAGTCCACGAAAACAATGCGTAATCTCTTATTATCTCGCAGCGCTTAGAGAATGATGATACGAAATACGAAAGCGTGCTTGAAAAAAGGGCTGGGAAATCACATTTTGTATGTTCACCGACGTGCCCTTAAAAAGTTAATAACATTTTTGTGTACGAAGACGTCGGATCGAGTTACGCGATCGGTGCCAACTGTAACTGCCAAATTACACCATCACAACACATGAGCACGCGTGGCTGAGCCCGCTTTTTGTCACGTCACACGTATGGGAGTCTCCTTGATATTTATTCAAATTATTATTCCTCGTCGCCCTCTTGTTATGTTCCGAATGAATTTTTCATGCACACGTCGCCCCGAGCCTCGGTAATTTCACTTTGAGTTTGCTCCACGCCAACGAAAATGAGTTTATTTATGTTGATATTTTTTTTCCAACACGTCTACGGTTTAATGACATTGGGCGCTGCGCCGCAGCCTTCGAGATATTGGACGTGTAAATATTTAAGTACAAAAATTTGTTCATAAAACACATTGCCTTGCCTTGCTATATTGCCTTCAGCAGATTTTTACGAGTTTGTATGCTTTTGTTTCAGGAAGTTAAGGAAGATTTTAGGAAGTTAAACATTAATATTAATGTTGCAATAGGATTATCATACGTTTCCTGTTCTGCCATTTTTTTAAGAAAAAATGTTTGTGGTAAGGATAATATTATTGTAAATGAGGCATTAAAATATATTGTTATCCAGCCGTTTAGCTAAATTATTAACATTTAAACATCACGTGCTGTCATCTAAAACGGAGAAGGTACTACCTCCTGAAACTTTGACTGATTTATTTACACAAAAATAGGTGGTAGGTATATGCAATTGGTAATTAATTCACTTCTGAAATAGCAAATATGAAGTTTAAAACCTCTTTAAAATGTACTCATAGGTTGCCATCTCTTTTCGAAGCATGAAGAGCTCTAGGTACCGTTACCTATCTAGTATCTAACTAATTCCTGACATGTGAAACAAATAAAATAAAATGCTATAAATCCTGTCAATTTACACAAGACCAAGGTTCAAGAAGACAAACTCATCAACGTTATCAGACGGAACAAAGCCACCGCAGTCGTTGTTACCTACAATATTTTCTAATCCAACTGCAGCCTGCCTAGCCTCTAATTCCTCTGCTATCCCACTGTTTGCTGGGCCTTGATGATACGCTGATCCATCATTAATCATCCTGCCAAAAGTACTTTCATATGCCACGTCATGCCACAACTCCACTTATCATCATCTAACTTGGAGAATGTTTCTTCTACCATAAATCTGATTATTTTGTTTTGTTCGTTTTCCATTGCTCTGTTTTTATCATTCTTATTTTCATCGCTATCTTCAAAACTCTCAGTGGGAGTTACGACGAAATGTTCAACGGCAAACAACAATTTGTCTAGGTCTCCGGCAATGGATTCACAGCAATAAATTTCGACGAGCCTGTTGACACCCGACACATAATATTTGCTAACATTATTTCACGACAAACAGAGTTGTCACTAAACAAATTTGTGGTGTTTTACTTCGATAGCGTTGTTTAATTTAATTATATGCGGTGCGATTAAATTATTTATTTAAAGCTAATGGAGTTCGGTTATTTGTTTAACTTGATAGCGCTCGTGTTTGTCTTTGATAAGAGGAATTTTATTTGGAACAGAAATAAGGAACAAGTTTACAATTCTTCCGTGTTTTCGTACTTGAAATTTTGTAATTTCCGAATTAATTATGAGTCGTGGTCATTACATGAATATAAACAATTAATGATCAGTCATTACGCCGACTACTTCATTCCAAAAAGTATTTATCACGATGTGAAACTTCAATAAGCTCTCACATAATTTACACAACATATTACAGAGATTTCTTAATATTTTATGTGAGAAAGCGAATAATATAAATTACATGTAATTTGTTTGATGAACTAATGATGATGAGGAGTATTATAATGTACTAAATTTTCGATGGTAATTTATCTCACTCTATGAAATATAATGTTTGCTCAAAAATGTACATAACTTATAGTAGCATTACAATTTATTTTTACTGCATGTCGATAGTCACGTGTGAGTGTGAAACCGCCATCTAAAGCTAGTAACACATTTAACACATAAACCTGTCACGCTGCAAGAGCATTACAGAGGCGACCATTTTTTAGAACCCATTCGTTATTATTAGCGTTGGTCGTAATGTCTGTCATTTTAGTGTTACCGTCTATCTGAGACCTCCCATAAACCACCCCCTTAATCTAAATATCGCTCTTTTATCTGTCTTTAACAATTTCGTAAACTCTCACTAAACCGTAGCTGGAATATAAATTACATCGATACCATATCGCATTTGCCTTTGCTCAAATATCCTGCCGTTTTATTCCCAACCTTATCCTCCGTTTCATAAAGGCTATCTGGGTGTTTCTGGAGAGTAAATGGAAATTTGTAAAACTGGTAGAATACATCGTCTCAAATTGCCCCCTGCCAATAAAAAAGGGGAATGAACCACAGGGCTGAATTTTGTTTATCGCTATCTTTATGGTGGGCACAGTTTATTTATACTGTAGTCATGCGTGTACGACATGTAATATAATACGTTTTGGAATAAACGAAGAGTTAAAGGCCAGTTATATTCGGGTATTGATGTGTGAGGTTCAAGTCTTACTTTCTTGGAATAGAATAGATTATCGTCTCTGAGAACTGGGTCCCTATTTGCTAAAATAATCTCATAATGCTTTCATGAGTTGACGTTTTGAAATGCTGTCAGAAATAACGATTGTCATGGTAATAACATTGTTCAATTTTGTTATTTCTATTAAATTATTTACAGATACATATCAATACAATTCCATTTGATTCTCCTGGGAGTTTTTACCTGTTTACTTTTCTATGTAGATAGTAAATCGGTACCCATTGTTATCACATTTTGATAAAAAAGTAGAATTCATAAACACGAATGTTCTTATTAAGAGATTTGCTTAATTAATATGAAAAGTAAGAACTGCTTGTTGGTCTATTTGCAATCTTAAGCCATAGAAATATCCTGATTGAATAATCCGAATTGTTAGATCGAAATTAGATAAAATCCTTTCTTCCATTTCAAGTAGGTATAGCCCATTGTTTTAATCGCTGAGACAACCGATTAAGTTTTGTCATCCTTCGAAACAGATAAGATTCACATTTAATCCGAGCTCAATTTTCCTTCCAAATAACAAGGATTAGATAAGAAAACAGTAGGACAAAGAATCTGGATTAACACAGACTCATTTTACTTATCTAGGAATATAGATTATGAATTAACGTTTAACAGTTAATTTAGCAGATATAGTTTCTTCAAAACTTTGGGGCCGTTCGTGAGATCATCTTTGTTTCTTAAAACTTCTGGATTCATGAAGACCAAGATTTCTAAAGATTCATTCCATAAGTCTCGGATTAACTGAGTAATAGTTTCCAGTTTTACTGAGAATCTAAATTCATTACATTAAAAGTTCAGTTATTTCGAAAATAAAGTTACTAATAACATTATTTTTAACCATATCAACATAAACAACCCTTTCAACGTCACTACAATTTAGTTTTTTGTCACCCTTTCCTTATGTTTTTCAAGTAATATAACTTTTATTACGAAAATCGTGAACTTCATCGCGGGCTAACAAAGTTTGTTGTGCGCTTGAGATATGCATTTTATCGTCTAGTTCTTTAGAAATAACATTTTATTGTTAGATTGTTGGTAGCAAATATAAGTTTGTCAATGCATTTCTCGGAAAGGTTAAAAGTAGTTATTTATTATGCGCATACGGTCCGTTCGGTCGTGTTTACATATTTTAATGTTTTGTTACGCGTCCGCTACTGGTGTTCCTGTTATAATAGTGAAATATTTATTCAGTAAACGATTTTGTTTTATATTTTATCGGCCTGTGAGGTCCTCTGTGTGCTTTGGATTTTATGTTTTCAACATTTATCAAGTCGGTGTTTAAGTAAATTCTTTTTAAATACACCCGAGACTGTATCAGGAATATCAGGATTCCCACTTGAAACAACTGTGATTTACCATATTCTGCACATTTTGTTTCATATTTACTTACTTATGACTAGCCTACTTAGTGGAAAGATCAAAACGAAGAATGTTCTACACTTTTTACCTGTCACTAAATAACTGTCATCATACAAATACTCACTTTCTCCAACAAAGCTAAATAATTACCTAAATTGGCAAAAAGAAAATAACCTTGAAACAAAAATTGGCAACAATTAAGCCATTCCGTTCATTCTTGAAGACCATAAACCAGTGGGTTTACCGTAGCGCCAGGCGAGCAGGACAAAATTGCTAACAGCCGAAATCTTACAATACGTAATCATTATACCTACCGTAGTTAAAGCATTGTCTTGTCGCTGTTTGAGATTCACCGACTTTGTTAAGGCTCCGAAGTCAGCGATTGAAACTGAAGTTGAAATGTTAGGTAAGGTTAGGACTTTGAACATTAGAATTTTATGTTTGCATAGAGATTGCTTGGAGGTTCATTTAACGTAAATTTTACATGTTTTTGATGGAAAAGTAAATTAGGTAACGTCAAAAGTCACACTCGTTTTGATAATTAAGTAAACTATGTGTGAACAGATTTAATTTATAACGTAAATATGTCATTTCCATTTATAATATCATAATCTTTATGTCAAATAGTAACAGATGCTGCATAATAAAGATCATGCCGCTATCTCAAACAAACAATACTTTATTTAATGTAGACTAAAAAATATCCTTCAACGTTATAATTAGGAATATGATTTGATGTTTATGATGATATTTTCTCTCAGAGCGTCATAAAATAGAAAATCTTATTATCTGCACGTGATAAAATATTTATAATCATTTTAATTGCCATGCAGTGGGGTCTTATCTTAAAAAAAGACAGTGAAAATCATACAACTAGAGCGTGAAAAACAGGAAAGTTGACAACCAACGTAGTCCTCCACATCACTGTCATCCGAGAACGTACCCAGAAGACTGGCAGCATTGCCACGTTGAATGGCATTGCTAATTCTTAATTCAATAAATTAAGTCGAACTGTGGTTGATGATGAAAATGAAGCAGTAGAAGATGATATTGAAGGAAGCTCAAAATTAATGTCATCGAAGCATAAACAGGCCTCTAATGGGGTAGATGACACACCAATCAATTGAGATACTTATTAAGAGCTGTCAAAACGCGGTTCTCTCATAGATTTTGTATAGCAATAGCCAACTGTGACGTCATTGTTCAATGTCGTTTCAGCTCAATGACTCAACTATTTATTGATTTCAAAGCAACTAAAATTCGAATTTGGCAATTAATTGAAAATAAATCGGGTTTTTAGGCCCAAAATAAAGTGTTTTTTTTTAGAGATTGGTGTCTTGGAATTATTGTATTACGGTGTCATCTACCAATAGGGCAGATAGGGTACTTGCAAAACGAGAAGAAATATAGACCATAGAAAATGAAAAACATAAACTTTACACAAAAATCGCTCCCGCCAGCCCAGAGCTCCTTCCCCGCTACTTTAACACCCCTACTTAACAAGTGTTACAAGGCGACTGGCGATGGCGCACAACGAAATTATTTACAACGCGCGGCGTTTCACAAAAGCTTGCCTGTTTATTGCCACCATAAATACTAATACAACTCGGCGAAAATTTATTTTACCTCACCTTTTATTTATAACTATAGTGCAGTGGCCCGGTTTTTCCTTGCGCCAGTTTTTTTTTTAATTCTGTAATCAAGGATCTGTTACTTAACAATGAATGTATGAATGGGTGGGTTGTTGTTGACGTGTCATAATATTGTGACTGTTTTTTCGTCGTCGGGTTCTTTTGCTTCTTTTTTTTTCGTGACAGTTCTGGAAGCCTTTGCACTGAAGAAATTACGTCTATGTATATTTGTGTCTGCTTGTATACCTGCAAGCAAACTTCATCTTTCTTAGATTGTTAAACTTACATGCATAATTCTGTACTTTCTGTGTTCTGCTGTGAATAATAGTCCTGTACTAAATTGTTATTAGACTACAAGAAACACGAAACGTGTTCTTCTAGTCAGTTCTAACAAATGACTCACCTACATTAGCACCAATCCTTCAGCTGTACTGTTTTCCATTAAGATAACATTCAACTTTATGATCTCTATATCAGTCTCACAACATTTCCCAATCTAAATATCTAGATTAGCAACAAATCTGAAGGTGTCGAAGATAATTATTGTAAATAACATTGATTTATATCTGTACCATTCTCAAGAAAATCGATGCCTTTAGCATTTGTCTGCATTTAGTCATTGTTTACTATCTGATACTCTAAACTAGAATGTAGGTAACCAGTCGAAGTTTATTGTTCAGATAAAGGCAAAAGCAGACGTTTGAAATCTTTATCTTTAGTTCGTTTTAATGCACAGATAAGCATTTACTGCGGCAATAAATATCGCAATTAGGGGTTGGAGAACGAATTGTTTTATGAGCGCCATAGTTCTTAACGACTTGCCGGTGGGAGGTCCCGGCTTGTATTTGGCGTAAAATTTGGTGTATTACTGCATTTACATAACAAATAATAGAGGAATAGAAGAAGTATCTGCCGCTGTTTATTGTTTCAGGCGTTTTGTAGTAACCGACAATCTTGGAAATCTTAAAAAAAAGGAACACTACAACACAACGAAGCAAATTCTAGAATAATAATTGTTTGTAGAATACTAAATATGTATAATCTATAAGATTTCTCTACTACAATCCTCTCTTAAGATACAATGATCCACATACCAACCCGTTCAAACCCAGTTATCTCTCAACGACCCAAACTGAAATCTAATTCCCATCTGGCCCACCTCCCATCACATCATCAACATACACAATACCAAATTATCCACGTCCCTTACAATAATTTAAAAGCACTCTAGTGTATATCGATGACTCATTAACAGGTTCGTGATCATAACAGAACATCAAAGAGATTGAAACCGAAGCAAGTCGGTGTGGGACCCGTCAAGCTTTTTACACCGTTTGTAAACAGCAATTTGGTACTGACGGTTCGAGCGGCAACGCTTTGATCTCGCCGCATCCGCTGCGCACAATGACTGTCTATCTGGGGGCACAGTCGGTTATTTCACAGTAGAACAAGTTTTAGAATACTTTGTTAGTTAAGCGGATTTATGTGCAATTTAATTTTTGTATGTTTCAGGGTTGGCCAGATGTATTTGATTATGAGGAAGGACATTGGTTTTTCTATTCTGATGTAAATTATTTGGAACAGTTCTAATAAATTCAGGTATTACCAGCTCGTCTTCATTATTCAACGTTATTTGGCAAGTCTTTATAAGCTTTTTGATAAACTTCTTTATAACAATAGTAATGAAACTTATTTCCCTCATAATCATAAATTTAAGCTATATACTTTGACTCACTACACAATTTCATCATGCAAGTAAAATCCTTACCATAAAATATATTATTTATCATATTTTTTATGCTTTATTATCATATTTACACTTTTAATAAAAGTTTAACTTACAAGCGTATGATAACCTATTTAAGTACTTTCATGGTTTATACTATAAAGTAATAAAAAACTGTCACATGATTGATAAAAACCTTAAAATTGATGACGTAATTTGTTGTATTACGCGTAATTACGCGATCAATCAAGATTTTTTCGTAATCAGTCGTGCAAAACATTTTGATTGACAGTGACTAGTTTCTGAGCAATCAACTTATAAAGAAAATGATAGTGGTAACATTCTGCAAAGTCACCTTAATACCTACAATGTGTTCAAATTATCGTAGCTATAGAGAATTTGATTCAATTGAAGATAATAACTATAGAAGAATTCTTATAACAATTTTATTTGTACGATTTACTTTGTATATTGGTAATGTATTTAAATCCTGATCAATTACAGACTCCCGTGCATATTTCTCTCAATAAGTTCCTACATCTTACACTGTAAAATAAATTAACTATAAACTACTTGTTATTTGTTGCAGATCAACTCAGATATAGTAAATTATTGCAACCTGAAACGTGTATAGTTTGTAAAAAACTATTAAACCAAAAGATTCTGATTTTTTACATTTATAATTTTCCCTCAAAAGTTCAAAATGGGGTGAAAATGTGCTCCAAGCCGTTTGTAACTTCTTTTCCTCTTAAATCATAAGATTCATATCAAAAGTCAGTCTCTAGTTACAAAATCAAGAGAGGAACCAAGTTGAAGTTCTTTCTTCTCACGCTGTACTATGTTCGATTCTTGGCTAGTTAACCGAACTTTTCCCGTCATGCTTGAACCTCTGTCGTCATAATTGTGGCTGTTTACACTCCGTTGGATTTCCACGTAGCTATAATTGGGCCAGGAAATTGTTTTCAAAATCTCTTTAGTGGCTGATCGTGCGTTCAATGTTTTCTGTTCACGTTTTATTTGAAATTTTACAATGGTTGTTTGACGATTTGTGGTACGTTATGTTGAAAGATTTTTCCCAGTGAATTCCTTTGTGATGCGATTTTGTTTTCTTGTGCTTCTTCAACATAATGGTCTATTACATGCCAATGTGTGTCTGAATACAAAACGTCTGGATGCCCGTTTAAATTTTAAAAGGGGGATGAGGTACCTACTATTATACTTTAACTTCATTTTTACACATGTCGATTTTGTATTTAAGTACAAAATCACACAATCTCACAAGAAAAAAAAAACGCATTTTATTGAAAATGTTGTACACATTATTAAGATATGTCAAAATATAATTCTTCGGCGTTACCTAAGCTCGTCTTACTCTTACGCCGTCTCTACACGTGCCAAGACTGCGAGACAGCTAAGCCTAGCCGTAACTTGTTCTCATACAACTCTCCTAAACAAACACTCAAACGGCCGCGTGCCGTGCCTAATTTATAGAACAACATCGGCCGACACCGGCCCGATCTCGCAATAAACATGTTTTTTGTTTCGCATGTCCGCGCACTGTCAAATATATTACAGCCCGCCGGTTATTTACGACCTCTGTCGCCCGCCCATACGTTATACTTAGTATCTTTGTTTGGACACAATAAGCAATATTTCTAAAGGGCCCCGCCGACGTCTCTCGCAGCTGTTGATATGGGTTCCCAAATTGACATATTTAATTTGATCGCAACGGAGGGTCCGAACTCGCCCGCTTGACAGGTTTTAGTGTCGGATTAACATTAACGTTATGGACTTAGCGATGTCGATAAACTGAAATATCGCCTTTTGTTACGCTCAATGTTTATCGATTTACATGTAAACGGCTAAAGTTAACGCGTGTTGACACATCAAACGGTTTCACGGAAAGCCCCCGTCTCGGGGAACAGATCAATTTTCCCTTTTGAACCGGCTCCGATGCATCCCAGAACAAAGCGGGCTCGTAAAAGAGTAAGTAGTTTTGAATGTGTCAGCAGTAAAGTGCGATGACGCCGGCGAAAGAATGAAGCTGCGCCGTCGTCGGGGGCGTAATAAAAGTGGCGTGAAACAAAAAGCTGAGCTGTGAGCAGCGCGCTGGTGCGGGCGCTCGGCTCAGGTACGGCCGCGCTCGCGGCGGCGCGGCGGCTCAAAGCGCGCCCGTCATGGGTGGCGAGCCACCAACACCATCGCACGTCTCAATCCGCACCCGGCTGCCGACCATACCGCCTTTCCTTTTTCCCCTACCGCAATGCAGCTATGTGTCGTTTCCGCTTTATTTTTTATGGCCGAGCGCTGCAGCGGTGAGACATAGCGCTCTCCCTCTAATGTTGACTTGAGATATTGCTGTCCCTGTCTGGCGCGGTGCGGGGTGAGGGGGCCGCGGCTCGTCGGCGGCTGGTGGGGTCCGGTCTCTCAGAGTTGACTCGACCGCCGCCACTAACGCACGCGTTCCTCCCTTGTTTCCGCGTACCGGTGGCAAAGAGTAGATATTGCCAGAAGCGTTTCGTGACCGCACTGTGAAGTTTACAAGTGATCGTAAAAGTTATCTCCCAAATGGTGGTGCTTGAAGACGGTGGAATGATGACTACTAACCCTAACCAATATTTACAACCTGATTATTTGACTCCTCTTCCGTCCTCTGTAAGTATAAATATATTTTTTTAACTTTAATTTTATAAAATATACAAAAATATTTTGTTTTCTTGTCTTTAATATTTTTAAATCTAAATAATTTTCTTTTCAATGGTACTTATTTCCGATTTCTATTGTTGCAGTTGGATTCGAAGAAAAGCCCGCTTGCGCTTTTAGCGCAAACTTGCAGCCAAATCGGTGTTGACTCAGCGCCCAGCAAGCCGCTGCTGCCACCTCTAGATAAGAAGAAAGTGAATAGTGTTAACAGTGATACAATGAGTCGTTCGTCTCCCACTAATACCGTGATCAAAGCCGACAAGCCGCGCTCCACGCCGGAACACAACAAACATTTGGCATTCAAGCCATATGAAACAAATGTTGTTACTAAGAAACCTGAAGAAAGGCCTTCGTCTAAAGCTAGCTCGGACAGCTCTGATGACAAGAAATCTGGAAAAAGCACGCCCGGACGCAAATCCACGCCGCCGTCAGCAGAAAATGGCAAGAGCAGCCCTGCACCTAAATCTTCCCCCGCTGGTTCTTCCGGAACTAGCCCAATTATCCGTTCCGGATTGGAAGTTTTGGGACACGGCAAAGATCATCTAGGAGCTTTCAAGAATATGCCTGGTTTATCCGGATTCAATCCTCTAGCCAGTCTCTGCTGCCCGCCGGGAATGGAACAACACGCTAACCCGGCGTTTAGACCACCTTATGCGGGTGCTCCGTTTAGTGCTCATCACGCTGCAATGTTGGCGGCTGCCGCTGGATTCCCCGGATCTTCTCCAAACCCATACCTTGGGTATGCGAGAGTGAAGACACCCGCCGGCGGTGAAACTCTCGTGCCAGTGTGCAAGGACCCCTACTGCACTGGATGCCAATTCTCAGTTAACAACCACCACCTGCTTATGAGCAATGGCTCATGCCCCGCTGGTTGCACACAATGCGAACACCAAAAGTACAACCTTGCGATGGCTATGGCCCTCTCCCAGCAAGGGGCTGCAGCCGGCGGCATGCCATACGCTCAGCTGAGCCGCCCTTATGTTTGCAACTGGATTGTGGGTGAATCTTATTGCGGCAAGAGATTTGGCAACTCGGAAGAGCTTCTACAGCACTTGAGAAGCCACACGACGGATGGTTCTACACCTGCATCTGTTGCTTCTACGCAGGCTTCGCTGTTGAATCCACTGAACCCGTTGTTTACGACGGCAGGTCTGCGCAGCGCGTACCCGACGGCTCCGCTTAGCCCTCTGTCTGCCAGTCGGTATCATCCTTACTCCAAGGCTGGTCTACCAGCGAGCCTTGGAGGATCTCCCTACGGCGCCTTCAACCCCGCGCTCGGCCCCTTCTACTCGCCCTACGCGATGTACGGCCAGAGGCTTGGAGCCGCCGTTCACCAGTAAACCAAGTGAAGTGCAAACCTGGACTGACCGTCTATGTTGTATTGTCCAATTTTCTTCTGTGATATCGATAGACTATTCATGTTCTAAGGCGCATTCCGCCATGACAAATTTAGTGATTAGTGCAATTTAAGTATAGTAATTTATAATAAGTGGACATGCCGACGGCGTTGAGTCGAGTGACGTTAATAACGGACTGTACAGCCAAATGTTTTGTGTAAATAATCTCTATGTTTAATATTAAATGAATTATTTCAAATATAATATCTACCTACCAATCATAAAACGTTTTTTCTTTATTTTTCTCATACCGTTACACAAACTGAAACTAAAAATTGCTGAATTTATCAGACTCAAGTCAGTTTACAATAAACTTCAAACACAATTTATCACACAGATTTATTAGCAAATAGAAAGTAAATAACGATAATATTAAAGTTATAAATTTTATAACCAATCAACGTCGTTATAGAGCTGCTATACGATCTTACGACGCAATAAACAAAGACCATTGGTTAATTAATGTTCAAACAAACATTAAAACCGTCAATCTATGGAGTCAAACAAGACAGCAATCACGCGAACACACCTCCCATAGCGAAAAAAGACCAACAAAATAATTTATTACATTGAAAATGTATACCAAAGAGGTAGGCGGCGAACACCGTCATTAATAATGAAACCGTGAGCTGTCAGCTTTAATGTCAAGTTTTTTTAATAAATGCTATTTTGATTAGGCTCACGTCATGTTGGAAATTCAACTGTCAAAAGGCGTAATTGGTCGGACGGGACGAGTAACATGAAACAGAGGCGACGCGACGGGGCAACTAAAAAATAACTAGCAAGCAGCGAACAGGTTAACGTAATAATATTTTTATAAATTTTAATTATTTTCGCTTTCTAATCGAATGTGTTATTAAAACATCCTTTTGTTATGTTAATGTAAATTAGATTTTTTATGTGATAATTATCCTTTGAATGTTACACTTTCGTTTTTACGATCGCGTTTTTATACTTTTGGGCATGGCAATAAAATTCATATATCTCTGGCTTTGCATATAAATATGTAGCAATTTTTAATACTTTCCTGAATCAGATTGAATACGAATTTTAATTAAGACTCGTTTATTACGAGATTAACATCTATAAGCTGACATGTTTCACTTTAGTACTTTTCAAGTTGCTTAAAATTATAGTTTGGCCGTTTTTTACATAATATGACCTCACTTTTTCTGCTAGGATTACTTATACGACTCAGACGGGCTAAAAAAAATTATGGGAATTTGTAATGTCTTTTTTCGTCTTTAAAATAAATAATAATTTACTTTGATAGCTCAATAATGAACTTGCTAGTTATTTTTAAGTCTCTTAACTTAAAAATAACTATAGCAAGTTCATTATTGAAGCCTACAATCATCCTTCTAATAAAATGTCAAAATAATCGCAAAAATCGCGGTATATATTTCAAGAACTGATTTATGAAGAGTTTTTGAATACAGTTCATTTTATAACCGAAAACGCTCTCCGAAACGACTCCGCTCTTCTTTAATCAAGTCGTAAAATATTCATCAATTTCTATCAGCTGCAGTTTATACCTATTAAAAATTCTGCTCACCCAATTAAGCAAAGACAGTGTGAATAACATAAATCAAATAAATTAAACCTAGAGCCGTATTGACACAGTCCATGAATATAAATCAGCTATTGCATTAGATACCAGTTTCATAATTAACTTCAACTATTGGAGTTGATTGATAGCGACGTTTATATCCGTTCTGATTTGATTCAATAAATCATTGATATTCTAAAATATGTCGTTTAGATATGACTCGACTTTGACATAGTTTTGTCTTGATACAGTTCAGTTTGGTACCAGTGGCGCCATCTCTGGGTGAGACGGTGTACTTTTGGTTGTGAAGTAAAAGTTTTTGTCTCAGTTTCTTCGTGATAAATCTTGGTGTTGTCGGGTTCTGCCTGGATTAATCTTTGACTTTTAGTTTGGTGTTTTACATCCTATGTCGATGGTCAATCCGTTGGCTTTTGTTGGTCCATTTCAGGATATGCAGACCACTTTTCCTTGAACAACTTTGGGAAAACTCATTATTAGGACTCCGAATGATTTGGAGTAAAGAGCTATTGCCCCTGAATTAATACCAATAACACTGGATACAGTTACTCTACTGCGCCATTTGGACGATTATTTTTTACACACACAAAAAGGGGAGGTTAAAAAACCTTAAACAAAAACAAAAAACCTTACACAACTTTACAATCAAATAAAGTTTTTGCGTTATTCCATGAGTCCAAAGTCATAGCAATGGCACAATAGCAATTGAATGTAATTGACGTTTTTATTACAAGTTATTATTACAACATTATGTTACATTATTATTATGTTAAAGGTTAATGAAGTAATACTTATGTATCGTGAATATCGTTATGAGATAAGATGGCTATATTTAATCATATTTTCTTAATTCTTTATTGTTTATTATGGCCTTAGAGATAACTTGAATGTTAATCTGTATATTAAAGAAGAATACACGTTACACCCGCGGTGATTCTTGCCATTTTCAAGTTATTCATTAAAAAAATCCGATGCATGAGGTGTGTATATTAAAATATCTATCATCGATCATTTCGCGTTTTTTTTCGCGTAAGTTTAAACACAGCTGTCAATTAAATTAACTTAATAAAATAATGAACGAATAGTAGTAGTATTTAATCAAAGTCAATAATCAATACATAATTTATTTAACACCAAGTTAAACAGACAAAACGATTAGTCTATGACAATTTCATTTAAATTTCATTCAGCAATTAACCCTCCATGCGAGAGGTGTCTGAAAATGTCAATCTGTCAAAAAACCGCACAAAATTTATACCCCGCGATCTCTGTTTTTACACATTCAGCTTGATTAATTATCACATTAAAAAGTTTTAAAAGGGGACGTATAAATCTTAAGATATTAATTGAGATAATAATGTAGATTTTATTAATGCCGCCAGGGCACGCCTTGAAATATCACAACGTGTTTCTGTATAAATGACCTCTCACGGCGGGATTAACTTTGACAGATGCGTAGCGAAGATTGATGCCTTACAGCGCTGTAATCCGTGCAGTGAAATAACCAATTACGATTAGCATAAACATAAGGTGGAGTAAATTAACATATTATCAACGGATGAATAATGCATGCCCGGGTATTATGTACCCGCACATCAAATTAGAGGGTTATGTTACCCTTCAACGCGATGTATTGTCAAAATCGGTTCCAACGATCCTCGTTATTATGTTAATTTCATGTTTTTGTACCTGGATTTAGTGTAGTTCATGCATTAAACATCGGTTCTCTATTTTGAAAACATAATGTCAATACAAGCGATTTTATTGGTTCGCTTTTTTGTTGAATGTTTTTAACCCTCAAATGTAAGGGTATTTGACGGTGACGCGTCAATGACAGGAAATTTGACAATGCGTTACCGAGTGAGCGATCGGTTCATTTGATAATAAAAGTTCGCGTTTAGAATATAAAAAGCTTAAACGATATTTTATTGTGATACGAGTCGTGACAACGTTGGGGTTATTTTTTGTTGTGAGAACTACTTGTTAGTAATGTAATACGATGCGGACTATCCGGATTTTAATAACTTCTCATTGTAGGGTTTGCAGAAACGCCGAAAGCGATTACTCGCATGAATAAAGACGATGTTACGAAATACATTTTTTATGATTTTCTCAAGATCAAAGAAGTTTGCGAATTTCTCAACCTTATTACTTTATGAGTTTGGGGTATTGTGTTGCGAAATTACAAGATCGTATATTTTTTTTATGAACTTTATCGTGTTGGCGTTCTTTGTGCGATACGTAGGTATTATAACAATAGTTGGTAGATAAATCGATGAGCCACACCATAATGATAAAAAAAGTTTAATATTGCAACACTCTCAAGGAGTTTCTAATTCATTGGTAACCTCACAGACCAAGTTTAAGTCTCTTAGGATTGAATTTTTTAGTAATATTGCTCGTTGAAACTGGGAGTCTAAAATCGACCATTATTGTAGATCTTTCTCATGCAAGTCCTTTTCTCTTGCCTCGGCGGCATAATAACACAAATTAAAAAAGAAAAGTTCGTGCCTTTCTATAAATTTCAGTCTGATTTTCAGGATACTTAATTACATTGCTGATGCCAACTCTTAAAAGGTATTTTAATAGGCCTATCTTCCTAGGATAAACCAGACAACCACAAACACTAAAATCTACAAGAAACACAGTTGTTATATAGAAAACAGTAGACAACATAGGCTATAAGCAGACATCGTCGATCCATCTGCCGGGAGTCAGAGGAAGTGATGGAACACATCCAGCCTATAATTTATTGCTCAACTAGACTTGATAACGAACTGGTGTCGGATAAGTTGTTAGTGGGTTAGTACGTAGTGTGACTGAACATACCATCACGCTTGTCCTCCTAGAAGGGTTAAGCAGAGGTATATCTAGGCTACTAGTACACCCACATTTGGTCAGTTATGTTTTAGTCCCATGTAAAAGGGGACGAACCTATTGGCGAATGGCAATGGGTTCCAGGCGCCTATCCAAACTCTGTAGCTACTGCTGGGAAATTGCTGATGAAAAACATAAAATGTTTTTCCCGACCTGGGAAACGAAACCAAGGACCTCTTGCTCATTCGGACCAACGACTGTTTCACTGAAGTTTCTAAGTTATTGTCAAAATATGTATTATAAAACTTTGGCTTGACACTTTTAATTAATCACTTGTAACATGGAAAAATGTATTTTAGTTGTTATTCCAATGAAGCATTAATTCCTTCTGAAAAATAAATTAAGACAATAAACAAACCAACAGACTGTACGGTATCTAATTTAATAATACAGAATAGTTAATAATCTAATACGGTACATTAAAGCGAACAATAACAATTAATATCAATCGAATTAAAAGTAAAATTTTCGCAAGAACTGCTTAAATTACCACAATTTAATTAAAATCTTAACTTAAACTGAACTTACGTCATTAGCCTGAGCATTGAAATTCAAACGTTCACATTCAACATTAAAATTCTAGAATTAATTACAAACATTAAAAATAAAATTTTACAATCAAGTTTGCAATTTTATTTTGCAACAACATAATAATTAAAAAGTGTAATAATGCAACATAAAACGGGTTATAATGGCTGTCCGTCGCGTGATGCCATACAATAAATAAAAGTCCTCGCAAAGTAATTAAAAGTGCATAAATTCAAGTATATTTCATGCAAACCATAAATTGTTGAATAATTATCATAAATTATTAGGTTAACGTTTATGTTTTAGTTTTTAAACAATAATAATTATTATTTCGTGGGCATGGTACGTAACAACTCTAATCAATGTTTTAAATTGGGCTAAGTGATTGTTCTCATCTTCTGTTTGTCCGTCTTTCCGTTATTGTATTACTAAAAATCAAGAACTGTTTTCCGGTATAAGTTTTGCCCTTATTTGGTCAAGTTGTTGCTTATTATATATACAGAAACATCTGATGTTGATTATAATTAATATTAAATTAATCTGATATGTAAAAGTATTTATTACATAATCAACAATACATTGTAAAATGAACCATATTTAAAATAATGCAGTAATTTATAATAATGATGCATATAAATGGCTTTATTTAAATTCTGCTATCTATCTTAGTGCATAACACATTTATATAAATATCGCTTGTTTATTATAATGTGCGAATTCAAATTACTTTATTTAAAATAAATTATAATATTTATAAATAGCATAGTTTAGATTTAGTCGTAAAATATTTGATTAACTCATTAGTGTTGTTTGAAGATTTTTCTTATACGCATTAAACTTCAGCTAATATAATTAAATATAATAAAATCTTGATTAATATGTCCTGTTTTTCGCAAACAATAAAACTAGACTATTCCACAGAAAATTAAAGGTAACTTGCAAAATGAACTTTGATTCTATTTCTCAAAATTTACTGTTCTAAATTAAATGATTACATTTAAAAGCTCTTATTTTTTTAACTCCTTGGGATTTCTTTAAACTTACTCGAGCATTTTAACAATTTCGTTTGTTCCTATTTCCAAATAATATTCATAACATCGAAACCTTATTTTGAAACAAAAAAACATCACCTCAATAATCACGATTCAATTTAAAAATAACACTCAACAACCGACTATCAGCAAAAAGCCCCAATAAATACACGAAAGAAATAATAATACAATACAATAATAATTAGTACAATAATATTTTGTCATTGCTTCCTGATATATATAATGTAAATGTATTGGTGGCGCAGATTGTTGTTTCTGATATAATAAGAGAAACTTAATTACACGACATGTGACACGGATAGTGGGACAAATTACAAGGTTAGGTCGGATGTGGTGTAAGTCAGAAGAGAATGGGAAATTAAAAGTCGATTTAAAATTGATTGAATCGAGAAATGAGATAAAGAAGAGATATATTTTTCGACGATATACTCATAATCATATTCCTTCCCTTGATCCATATTAGTTGGGGTCGGAGCAACACGTTTTTTTTCATTTGATCCTTTAATTTTTCTTTCATACCATCTTATAAAATGAAATATACTGTCAAGTGTAAGCTTCGTCAGTTTGATCGAAATTATGATTTATTATTTTGGCAAAGCACAACCCTGGCCAACACAAAATGGATACAGTGGTAGAAAAGTTAGTAATAAAACTAAAGCATTTTTAAACGGATATCGTTTAGTAAGAAAATAATATGGATCTTTTATGGAAAGCACATTTTGCCTTTTACAAACAATTCCTATTGCTCTAGAATGCTTCAGATTTATATAATCATCGCTACCAGTTGTCACTTGCACCACAACCACTGCTATAGTTTAATTGGTCGCCAAGCTGTCACAAACGAAGGTTTACAAAATGTAATTATAAAGAAAATTGTATGGCTCACTAGGCTCGCACCGCAGCCCCGTCGAACCGTTCATTTCTCTAATTACTCTTTAAATAGTAGCCAATTAATGCTTTGAATTGATGAGGGAATGAAATAAATTATGGTATTTAGCAGCTGGTGTCAGACAAGAAGTAAATGTGACAGCAAAACTGTCAATCAAAAATGTGGCTTCTGTGGTGGTATTATTTTATAATTTAAGTTTTACCTTTTAAATAGTACGTTGATACTCAATTCCAAAACTCCTCCTAAACTGAAATGGTAAGATTTTCAAGAGTAAGTATAAATAGCTCCTATGGATTTCAAATAAATGTAACAGATCAAAGTCTAGAACAGAATCATTCACCTGGAATAACGATGCCAATAACTTAAACAGAAATATGTCCCTAGGATAGAGAGCCTAATTATATTTCAATAAGGAAAATAAATGCACCGATAGATTAATTTACTATTAATATTATGATAAATAAGCATCCTAATGAAATACTAGCAACTAAACGTAATGAAAATGACGAAACAGAATATGAAACAGCACCAGTTATTAACTCTGACACTATCAGAAACGTATCACCAGTCACTGCGCCTATCGATACAATATTAATTGAATATTTATCTGTACTACGAGCGGCAGTGAGTGAAAAATGTTTAAAACATGTTCTTAACGTGTTTCATGTAGGTAGTACTAGCTACTCATTTCAATACAGAAAGAATGCTAGTAATTTTTGAAATAAGCTCCAAAATTAATATACTGAATGATAATAATAATGCTTACACCAATAATGGTAGTGTTGATCATAGTTATGGAAATCCAGAATTAGATGACTGACACACTGACGATATAACTGCGACATTGACATCTAACACTTTTAAAAAAAATCATAATGAATGAGATTCACGTGTAGATTTAGAAGTTTGCCTTCACATAACAGTAAGCACACATTCGCATGCAAACATTGTTGCGGGAATAACACAATATAGTGATTATACCAACATACGGCAAATTACGCCTAATTATACACATCATGAACAGTTTCCTTTATTAACATTTTTGAACAGTAGAGAACACCTGACACAATTCTTTCATTCACAAATCATGAAATTCTCAAAATGACAAGAATACCACATTTGTCATTTTAATTAACTTAAAACACAAAAGGTATATTCTGAATAGTTTTATCGTCTGCCATAATAACCGTTCACATGCAAGCCATTGTCGAATTAATAAGTGTCCTACTAACATTTGTTGTTAAATAAGTAATTATAACGTTTTGACAACACATTGTGTTTGTAATTACTTTGGGAATGATAAAAGCATTGTGTTGCGAAAGTTTTCTGTCCAAGGCAAAGAATCAACAATTAGTTTTTGTTTATTAAATGTGGAGTGGCAGCTGGTTGGGACGTTTGTTAAAACAGAGTCAGAATACAATGCAATTAGTATTAATATTATGAGAAGAGAAGACAATGGATCTTATAATTTTATTATGTGGACAGAGTTTAATAGATGCTTTTTTTATTTCAAGATAACATTTAGATCTTAAAAACAGATTAATTTTAACAATTCGTCGCAAAGCTCTTTTGCATGTAATTGTGTCTATTAAATGTTTTGAGTCCAGCAAAATACGTCATGTGACTAATTATCACGATAATTATATTAAACTCTCTATTTTTAATCTTGGGATTACTAAAGTTTCACTAGAATGATGTGAAAGAAAATTGTCAACAGACTTATTGTAGTCTTAGACAGACTTATTATATTCTATGTGTTTTGTTTATTTTATGTTGCTGTTTGTTGTATGTGGATTTTTTTAACTGGTAAATAAAATTTTCATTTCATTTCATTTAGAAAGAGACTAATTTTGTTCACATAATAATAATAATATCGCTGGACATTACACACAGCGCCATCTAGCGCCACACTAAGCAACGAGGCTTGTGCCGTGGACACCAGATGGTTGATAACTTGATATACTATATAGATACTTTTTGTTTGTAAATACATACTTATTATACATATATATAAACATTCATGACTCGCAAACAAATGTCCATGCTCATCACACAAACATTTGCTCCTACCAGGATTCGAACCCGGGACCCAACGAACGAAAGGCAGCCTCACTACCGCTGCGCCATTCAGATCGTAATAATAATGCGAACAGAAAGGGAGGGGGCAGCAGAAAGGGGGAAAGCAGAACCGTCGCTGTGAAAACCTTCCGAGGAATCCGGTACAGCGCTGTCCAGAAAACAACCAACGACATTGCTGTATGTGTCCCGACTACATCACTCCACGAAGGTTGAGGAGATCGTAGAGTACGTGAAGGTGAAGACCAGCTGGACCTTGAGGGTCGAGAAATTGGAGCCGCATCACAACACCAACTCCAAGTCGTCTGTGGTGAGAGTTCCGACACAAGTTTCTCAAGGAAGAGTTTTGGCCGAAGGGTGTAGTCTACCGACGTTTTCGCGGCAGGCTACGTGACACCGCGCAGCGTAACACGACGCCACTTCGTGTGTCAGTTTAGTAGTTTAGTTTATATTATAAGTTATATTTTGTATGTATTAGTAAATATTTTTATGTTGTAATGTAATTTTGTGTATTTTATCTATATGCCTTAAGATGCCTGATAGTAAAATGATTGATTGATTGAATGCTGACAACGAAAGCAGAAGAAGCATATTTCTTCATGAATTACCGTTACACTGTCTTCTACTATAAATTATTATGTTTTCCCATCTGTGGGTGTAACTTAACAATAAGTCACATCGTTTTCACCAGTTACCGGTTCAGGTTTTATATCGCCCACCGTATAATCTTCTCACCAGGATACATTGGCGCTTCCTCACTCTCAGTCATACGTCACCAATAAGCCTAGAAAACATCGCTCCTCGCGACTAATCCGGACAAAGTACTCCCGGAGACATCGCTCACGGATGTCACACAGTCGCACTAGACGAACGACATGACTGCTGTTCTAATTATAATGCTCTTTGCGAAAGAGTAGTAATGTTAGGTACTTACGTTAGTCGAGAAGATAATATTGATGCAAAAAATGAAACGTCTCGGGTTAACGGTTTTGTAGAAAAGCAGTAAACACGAATATAATTGCATCCGTTCAGCTCTTAAACTACAGATTTAGCTTTAAGTGGCACCGCCGCTTTATCTTGGTGTCCTTTTACCAGACAGCGAAACATGATCTTACTTAATTTTATCACTGAACACTAAATCTCTTTTAGCAGTATCCATAAAATCTGCCCACACCTTCAACGCCTATTAATTTCCCGACGGACAAAGCGCAGAGTCCGAAACAACGACAAAGACAGAGCATTGCAATATCTTCATCTGCCGCTTCACACGGTGCATTACAAAGATTAATGGGGCAATAGAGGCAGCACAATTTGAACCCGGCTCCCGCGCGCAGGATACAATATTTTATGTTGACAGACATAACAGCGCTTATACGACCGCTTATTCTTTGTGCCCCGTATTTTATTCGCTTTATGACGGTCCCTGACAACCTTGTCATCTACAACACTAAAAATATTCTCCGTTGCAATTTCAACTCTATGTTTCAGTAGGTACAGTTGTATATAGTGTTCTTTAGTAGCAAAATCGTTTGTGGCTTTATAGTAATGGTCGTGGATGCCGGTTGAATGTTTGTTAGTATTTTATTTCGGGGCGTTCTCGCGTCATAAAATAATAGCGTAATGCAGTGTTGTAAATCAATTTTCCTTTTGAACGATGACGTTTATAATGAAGGTTGGTAGTTTTGAATTAGTATAAAATATTTTTTATAAACGAGCGTGATTATTATCTGTATGGTTTTATTAATGGATGTTGAATCTGGCGGCTGCTGAGACTTTCTTTCAATAGGAGTCGGTACAATTATAAATAGAGTTTGTATGATAGATATTCTTATAGAACAATGAATCATTCTGGTTGATCTGGAAAATGTAGAGTACTTACTATGATGTTGCTTGGAAAATTTCGGTAAAGCACCATTACGGAAGCAATGCAAATGTTGCGATTTCATTAAAAAACTCATTGTTTTTATTTATTTTAAAATCTAAATATATATTTCAGCTTGAAATGCTCATCATAACAGTTTTCGTTCATTTTTATGTAAACCCTGAATTCACAAAATTACTTAAACATAAGTACAAAAACAACAGTAATCGAGCGTAAAGAGAAAAAGACGAATAAACTAGACTTATCTAAATAATTCAATCATAATGCGAAAGACATCAACAAGGAAGCAACAGAAGCCGTGACAAATAAAATAAACATTCAAAAAGCATCCCCTACGAATGCAAATTGAAATAAAAATGCATGAATGCTTATCCGAACATCGGTTTGTGAATAAAACAATACACATCCGACGGCAAACGACTTGGTTCAGTATGCTTAGGAACAGACGAGGAGTGGGATTTTTAAGGGGAATGCAATTGTTCACCTGTAGGACTTGAAGATGTGATTTGGATAAAGAAGAGAATGAATGATGAATTTATAAAAAAGAATGAGACTAAGGGAGACGCGATATGAAATCTTATGAAGAATAGGGTGATGTAGTAGTTACCTTAGCTTTATAATATTTTATAGTAGGATATTGAAGTACCTTTGGCCGCAAGTTCGTCCTCGTGTAGGTAAAAATCATCCAACCGTGGCACCTGGATAAAATTATCCTATAATCTACCGAGGTCTATCCTTTCCTGCATATTATTATCTGTTTTGGGCATGTTAGCAGACCGTCGGACAGACCAACAGACATACTGAAAGACAGACATTCTTGCATAAGCATAGATGTATTGGTATGGAATACTTGAGACAATTTATTGAGATTCACATTCAAAGTATTTCAATACCGTAGACGGAATTGCTTTGACTCTTGGCAGAAGACTTGATTTCTGTGAGTAATTGACTTGATGTTTTCATTGCAATGTATTTGATGTGGTACTGACATCGTTGGTCATGCAATTAGAAATTTGTCTTGACATACCCATACTTTCTCATCTGGTTGTTCTACTGACGATTAGGTCATGGGTTCCATTCACGGGTCGGACAAAGTGTCATTAGGTTTTTCTATCAGGAATCTTTCAGTAGCAGCCACGGAATCTGGATTAGTGTCCGGTTGATGGCAATAGGCTCCTTTATTACATGAGACTTGAGCATAAAATAGATGAAAATGTGAGTTCACTATTAAGTACACCTCTGCCTTACCTTTCAAGATTACATGCGTGTTGTAATATTATGAAGCTATTAATAATCTGGTAAGTCTACCTCAACAACTATTTAAAAAATCAAACTACAAATCAGTTACGGCAGTCCTCTTTTCACCAGCGTCGGAATAGTCCAAGTATTCACGGGCAAGGGTGGCAACACTGACAACCCAGCTCAGCCAGTCCTCGCCTCGACATGACGCGGCTTATCCCGCCCGTCACACATAAATACGTAATGAGAGGATCTGACGCCCGCTACTACGGGATGCTGACATACTTCAACATTAACGCAGGATCGTTCAACATTTGTAACAAGGGATTTCTCATTTGGGAGTTGATGTTCTTCTGTTTTGTATTTAGCGTTCGTGTTTTGATTTTTTTTTTCTTTACCCGTTAGCAATTTAGTCCTGTGACAATAGCGCAACCTTCCAAGTAAGAAATCATCAAAATTGATCAAGTCATTTAGGTTAGAACGCAATGAATTACGAACAAACGCACATTGGAATTTATTTCCAAAGTAATCCATACAATCATTAGCGAGTAAAATTGTTTTGTTGATCAGGATTGTCAATATTTTATTCGATTTTTTTTTTGTAAAATATCTGTTTTTGCTACAGCAATCAATATTTTAATTTGTTTGTAAAAGACTTGAAAACGTTACCTAATTTCACAACGTTTTACGATGCCACTATCCAAATGACTACCAACGAAACATAAAATGAAATTGATAGCCTTGTGTCATGTGTGTGAGCAGCTGGGGAGCTTTACCAGGGAACCACGGTGTTGTATTTCACAAAGATGAACGGCAAAATTTAAACGACGAATACATCGGTAAATAGACTTTCCTTTAATACTCGACACTAACCTACAATAATGTACTACCGTATTATTGTAATAAATAACGATGAAAAGAACATAAATCTTTTTATGTTCTTTTCATCTTAATGAATCTAAGAGAAAACTGATTGCTATGGAATATTCCAGGCTTAGCTTTCATAATAAGGTTGTAGACGAGTTTCCTTTTCCATACATGTTTTGTCCCAACATGTCAATGTCAAGTGGAAAGGGGTATAAAAAGATGGATACCAGCTGATAACTTATGGTATAATGGTACCGAGAATCTAGTTATTGCAGATGAAGATAATGAAGTAGGCAAAATTATCATAGAGATTTGTTTGATTGTTAATTAGAGAGCTATTGTCGATGCCAATAAGGATTGCAAAGGTGATTGATATTTTGTAATGTAACAGAAAAAGCACTGAAGAAGAAATAGGTGGGAACCAGTTAGTCATGGTAATGCTGATGATGATTGAAAAATTTGTAAGTATGTAATAGGTTTTAAGTATTTCAACGAAACATGTGAACTATGGGTAGGTCCCAAATTAAACATGGAATAAACTGTTAGTATAAACAACTAAACGTCGTAAAATG